>CM058232.1:88180180-88780180 GCA_030180135.1 Orychophragmus violaceus | reverse complement strand
CCTACATTTAATTGTTTTATTGTTGGGACCAAAAACCGCTGAAGTCTTACTATTTAATGGCATGAAAAAGCAAAGAGGCAAAGACACATGTGAGCTACAAGACGGGTCGTGTGTGTTTTTTTTTTCCATGAGCCTTCAAACACACATAAACACAAATTTTTATTTCGAAAATATATTTAATTTTCAATAAACGATTGATAAAAAACTAAGACTATCAAATATGAGGTAGTGTAAAAATTGTATTTGGTATGCTTGAAGTAAATAGTTACGATTTATAACTGTCCGGGTTTGTCATTGAATAATAAATGAAAGAAAAGAAAAGCTAGAAAATAAAATAAAGACAAAGAAAATTCAAGTTGGAATCCAAGTGGGTCACATTGGTCTGCTTTGAGTTAGATGTATCGCAAAACGTATAGCTTTGTCGTTCGTTTATCTCAATCTATTTTGAGATGTGTAACAATCTTAATAATTATATTTATTTAAAAATTACCAAAACTATGTACGATCAATGCAGTCGTTGGTGGATTATGTGAAAAATGTCGCTGAAGTGTGCATAAAAATTAATTACTTGTGTTTGGTGATGAAGAGTACATGTATGTGTTTGGCGATGAAGTATCTAACTTGTAAGGAGCTTTTTTCGTGTGTTTCTGCGGAAATATTTATTAGGGTTTGTTGTATTTATTAGGGTTAGATAGAATATAGATTTCGAGTTGACATTTTAGTTTGAGCATCGATATTGGAGATATTTATATCTGGTTAAGTGTTAAACCAGATTAGTTAGTTAATAGTAGCTAGTATAAATACAAATGTAAATACAATTGAATAGTTAGTTGAGCTAATAATAAGTTTCATTTTCATCTTTTTCTTGTTTTCGCTCAACACTCTAATATGGTATTAGAGTGGAAATCGTCGTGAGTTCGTTTCATCTTTTGCTTCCGATCATCGGAGATTATCTTCGATTGCGTTTTCTTCTCTTTCCGGTGAACAATTTTTGTTCGACGACATTTCTTTTCTTCCGATTAATCGGATTTTCTTGGTCGATCTTTTTTTTTCCTTCGAATTCGATTGGATTTTTCGGTTTGGTATTTGTTTCTCATCATTTCAAACTTCAATTTCACTATTTCATCACCGATCGAAGCTTTTATTCATCAATGGCGCCTCCGAATACACAAAGTCAAGTTCCTCCTAGCTCATTTCAATTTACTGATGGCCATGACAACATTGTGGCTTCGCTATCTGATCCGAACTCGAATCCATTGTACGTGCATAATGCCAATCATGCTGGTATATCTCTCGTCTCTGAACAACTCACTGGTTTAGGGAACTTTAATTCTTGGCGTATATCGATGTTAATGGCGTTAGGTGCACGAAATAAAGCTTTATTTGTGGATGGATCCTTTTCGGAATTAGATGAATATCATCCTGACTATGGCTCATAGTATCGTTGCAACAACATTGTCTGCACCTGGATTGTTAAATTCTGTTGAAAAGTCCATAACAAACGATTATGTATCTAGACACTGCTCGACAGATGTGGCTAGATATACATGATCAATTCAAGCAAAGTGATGGACCTCATACTGCAGAAATTAAGCAACAATCTATGCAGAATTTCAAGGTTCAAAAAGTGTCAGTGCGTATTATACATTGTTGAATCAACTATGGGAAGAAATTAATAATCATGAAGTTCCTTATGGATGTTGTTGTGGACGTCTTGACTGTACGAACCAAAACAGTTTTAGAGTAGAGATGAATAAGACCGTGTGCTAAAATTTTTTATGGGATTGAATGACTCGGTTACTGCTACTAGAGGTCAAATTCTGATGATGGAACCAAAGCCTACTATTACCAAGGTTTTCAAATTTGTCTCTCAAGAAGAAAGACAGAGATCAATGAAGAATAGCCAGCATAACAATATGATTGTATTCCAAAGATCTCAACAACAAATCTCAGATCAAGTAATAGCAACTTACAACAGTGGCTATAATGGTGGATACAAGAACAAAAATCGGCCAATATGTTCTCACTGTGGCATTGATGGACGCACTGTCAACAAATGCTACAATATGGATATCCACCAAACTACAAATTTCAGAATACTTTCAGGTCAATCACTCAACCTCAACAACATCAGTCTACTCACCCGAAGAAAAAATGTGGTCAGTTTAGTGTTTCAAAATTCAGGCATTACAATTCATGATCAACAAGGTGTTTCTTTGGGGAATATCACATCAGATCCAGCAGTTTCTAAGTGTTCTAAACAACTCATCAAATGTTCAGAACAACTATCCTAAAATTTATGGCAGTCCTATAACCCTTGCAGATGGCTCAGTCTCAACATCCAAACCTCAACCACATCTTACCACCATAACACCATCACCATCAAGTAACACATTTTTTCCTAATCCTTTACTTTCATCTGCGGGAATTGAGAATAACCTTACTTTTACCAGAAACACATGGGTGATAGATTCATGGGCCAGTTGCCATGTTTGCTATGATCTAGATTTGTTCACTGAAACTGAAAAAAATCAGTAACACTTCTGTTACTCTTCCTGATGGAACTTTTCTCTATGTTCATATCTCTGGATCTGTCATTCTTTTTGAACATCTTGTTCTTCTTTCTGTTCTTTATGTGCCTCAATTCAAATGCAATCTTTTAAGCATCAGTCCTCTTGTTCGCAATAGCACTATTTCTGTTCTTTTCTCTTCAAACTCCTGCTATATTTTACCTTATAATCCTTTCATTCTTCATGAGCTTACTCCGGACTTCATGATTGGGAAGGGTAGTATTCAAAACAAACTATACCTTTTGGAAAACAGACAAGTTGTGGAAGCTACTCCTTGATAGAGCAAGATTTAATCCTTATTCTATTGCAAGTCCACAGTTCTGCTATTGTAGTATTCATGGGTATATTATCCACAAGGACTCATGGTTCACACGATAGACTATATGTTCTCAAGTTAAGCTAAATCAATCAGGAGAAAGCAATAAACGAAAGCAAGTAAACAGAGGTTTGTTTTCAATAGGAAGAAGGCGTCAGACTTAGGAAGTTCTCGGGAATTACACAATGCTTAGACACTTAACTAACCAGATTCAGATTAAGCACAAGTTCAAAAACTAGAAGCACAATGCTAAACAATCCAACTCTCGCTGAGATTATTTCTATATCTAGCAACCTTGAGATCCAAATCTCTTTGTGATCCTAGAGTTCTAAACAAGCATTAAGAATAGGTTCTTCGGTTCACAATTCTCCTAAACCAAATCTCTTTGTATCTAGTCAAATTTCTCACACTAAGTTCTTTCAGATTATAACTCACACTCTCGTGCTAAGTTAATTATCTCAGATCTAAATCATAGGTGATCAATCCAGAATTCAGTATTAAGCATAACTTAGGCGATGAACGAATAGTTTTAGAATCCAATCAATCAGTTATCTAAACATGCATCAAACCCTTATGAGAATTCCTAAATCTAATTAGGTTACTACTCAGACATATTATCAAAATAACAATACATCATTGAATAGAAAACCAAAAGACTGAATATATAAGTAAATGGGTTCGAAAACCTTCTCTCAAAGGTTACAAGTAGCAAGAACAGCCCTTGGCACAAATCTCTCAATCTCCCAGCAAGAACAAAAAGTAAGAACATGATAAACTCAATAATGAGTCTGAAAACCTAATTAAAACTCCTAAACTCGTTTTGGGACTAGATTAGAATTAAAAGAAACTTCTGGGTTTTTTTGCAATTCTTAAAAACTTGTCTTCAACTCGAGTATAAGACTATGTCGTGCTCAGTGTCGACCGACACTAAGGTCAGTGTCGGTCGACATCCAGTCGTGGCCGAGACACCAACTTCAGCTCGTTGCACCAATCACCAGAAACGTCCTATAATCCCACTTTTTGCTCCAAACACAAGTCTACCTGTAGAAGACTCAATAGAATCGAAAAACCAGGTTAAAGACTCAATATACACAACTACATCATGGTTGAAAACCTAGATAACCATGATATATCAACTCCCCCACACTTAGCTCTTGCTTGCCCTCAAGCAAGTAAAAGAACTGAAGCTTAAGAAAGAGGTTTGAAAACTCAGAAACTCATTTCGTCCTAGGAACTTTCGCATTCACATTCACTAAGTAAACCACTGAAAACTTTCCTGCAGATGTCAAGACCACAATATACTTCCCCCACACTTAGCAACTGTCACAAGTAAACTCCACAATCAGAATAGGATATTCAAGTTCACCACACTAACCTCTGTATACAATTATGTGCGGTCTTACAGAGGGAGTGTCGATCAGAGAACACATGGACTCAACTCAGTCAGTACTGACCACCAAACTGTCGGTTTCTGGTTCCTTTGTTTTCCCTTTCTCCCTTAGCAACTGATTTTTCCCCACTGGGTATCATTTTATTTTTTTCTATCAGTGCTCTTCCCTTTTTATTCGGGGTGTAACTTTGGATCTTTCCATGGATACACAGGAGGTAATAGCGGTCTCTACCACTCCCATGACCACTTCGAAGCTACTAGCTTATCCTCGGTTTTAATCTTTTTTTTTTACTTTCAAGGGAGGGGAAAATCAGAAACCATACTCAAACAGGATCACAGGCTGTGTCAAGTACATCAGAGTAATCCGATCCAGAGATCTCAAGCTCCTAAGTAAGAAAATAAAGTCAGGTTTAGAGGTGAAGTTAGTGATGGATCCTCTGAATACCTGGTTAGATATGGGTGTCCTTGGTAAGTTGATCTGTTTGGGGTCTCCAATAGTCATAGAATACTGCAAGTCTGTCCAATGGTCACTTAGTTCTTGTTCCAGCGAAAAATTTCCTCGAAAAATCATAGTTTCATACACATTTTGACTCAATAAAACAATAAGTAAACAAGTGAAAACAAGGGACTGACTCTAAGAAAACAAAACAAAATGTAAGTAACCACCTCCCCCACACTTATGTTGCACTGTCCCCAGTGCAATCGCAGCATGAGATCGGTATAAATCAATCTGGAACCAAAGAGTTATTGAGCTGAAAATCCGAACCTGATGTTGGAATTGTGTCCAGTAATCTCGGTACTGTCTCTAGAAAGTAAGAGTATGTCAATGATCAGACGTAAGTCATATAATACTGGGGGTCATGATGGCTTGCTAGAGTCCGCTCATGATCTATAAGTCTTGGACTTATTGCCTTTATTATATGATCCCATATGGGTCACACGCCTAAGCTAACAGGAAAATGTGTAGGAACGGTTTAGCAGAAGTACGGTAAAAGTGCTAGGCATTTACTGTACTTAGAGAGAATAAAACGGTTTAGCCACTGTGTGTCGATCGATACACAAGGTGTGTCGATCGACACAGTGCGCGAATGCCGTCGAGTTAATTGGTGTTTGGGCCAAATGGCCCAAACGGAACCGGACAAGTTTTATAAATAAAACTCGAGTTCAGAACCAAAAACCCTAGCTGAAAACTCTCTCTCTCCCTCTGCGCCGAGTTCCCCTAGTGGCCTAGCAGCCTTCTTCCTGATTGGTGTGCGTGTGTGAACCTCTGGAGGAGTTATCTCTCGGTGGCTCTCTGATCTCTGACATACCATCTCTTTCCGCTGCAAACAGGTATAAGGTGAGATCTATCATTGTTTCTATTCAAGAGAACCTAGATCAGCATGTTTAGGTTAATCTGAATCTGAGAATTGAATCAGGATTGACTAAACATTCCTTCACCTGAACACGGCCAGTGTCGACCGACACGAAGATTGGTGTCGCCCGACACTGGGCTCGTGGTACCATACGCAGAATGTGAAATGCATCCGTGGTTAAGGTCATGAGTTAGCACTCAATTAATCACATGTTAGCTGTGTTAGATCACTCAAAATCTCATCAGAAACAACAAGGGTGATGCCTAAACTCAAATAGTCATGGTTCCAAGCAAACAAGACTAATAGACTGACTCAAAAGAAACATTAAAATGACTCAAGAAAAGGAAATAGAAAAACAAACGCAGAATCAACAGCAAGTGTCTAGACGACTGGAGAGTCTCCATCATTCGTCTCCTCGGAGTCAGCAGCCTCCTCTATCTCCTCATCCTCTGAGCTCACATGTGTAGGAGCTTGGGCTGGTGCGCGACGTCATAGCTGCTGGTCGTGAACGCGTTGTGAGCGCTGGCAAGGCATGTTGTGAACCTTCTTCCAAATGCCCTTGAGCACACACGCTGCCCACTTCTGAAACTGCGGTGGTGGCATGTCTTCTGCTGGTCCGGGAAGCTCAGGAAACCCATATATCTCGTCTGGATCATCAGCAGGGACAGCCTCATGCTCAGCAGCTCCAGAAGAAGCGCCTCTATTTACAGTGGAGCATCGTGGAACAGCTATACAAAGCTCCACACTGGGCTGAAAAGAGAGTGAGAGAGGCTCATCTATGATGCCTGTAAGCTCGGTCGCTGGGAGGGTAAATAGGCACTCGACGCCAGATATCTCATGGAAACATCACAAGAACTGTCTCCCAGTAGTATCTCCCTTGATCCACTGACTACTCTTCAGGTGTGTAAAGTCCATCGTGGACTTCTTGGTGCAAATGCTCATCTGACTCCTGTAAGGCCCAAAGTGGTCAAAGATGGGAGTTAAGAGACTCCTGATCGTCTCTGTCTTCATCCCCTTCCCAGTGAAAGGCTTCGTCGCCTTCAAGGTCTCCAAATGATGAGCAAAAATAGCTCCCATGTTGGCGTCCGCTACCAAATGAATGTCCTCAAACTCACTGACATCAACACTGCAGCCAATCCCAAGATAGAGTAACAAAAGCTCAACAACTCATCATCCCAGACTCCATCTTACACAAGATAGTGTTGGCAAATACTCGGACCAGGTACCGCAGAACCGGATGGCGTACAACGGTTTGTCTGGTGATCTAGGAATCGTACACTCTGGTGCCAAAGTGTTGCCAGAAGAGCTGCACATCTGGCCAGTGCTCAGGAAAAATGACTCTCTCTCTCGTCCTGTCAAACTCATAAATGTCACACAGCTCCTGAAGGCTGAGCCTGTACCTCCTACCCTTAGCCATGAAGGTCAACGTCCCCTCAGAGGCCTTCCTCACCACATCATTGGTGTAGTACACACGGACTGTAGCCATGAACTGTCAAACCAGCTTCGGATATAAGTCATAGTACTAGGTACATATAGTACCCAAGCCTATCGTCCGTATGACTTGCACCACATCTGATCGTATCTTCTGCTTGTCATAATCGTCCCACTGCTCTGAGATTTCCCTGTGGATGCACTCTCGCTTCTTCTCCTCTATTGCACGTTCATCAGCAAAGCAAGTGACCTTGAACTTCTTCTCTTCCATTCTAGGCCAAGGTGCTTGGTTCTGATCATCGCGTTACTGCGACGAAGAGCCAGAAGTCCCCGGAAACGGTGCCAAAAACTTGATAGAGCAAGATTTAATCCATATTCTACTGCAAGTGCACAGTTATGCTTTTGTAGTATTCAGGAGTATCGTATCCACAAGGACTCACGGTTCACACGATAGACTATATGTTCTCAAGTTAAGCTAAATCAATCAGGAGAAATCAATAAACGAAAGCAAGTAAATAGAGGTTAGTTTTTAATAGGAAGAAGGCGTCAGACTTAGGAAGTTATCTGGAATTACACAATGCTTAGAAAATTAACTAACCGGATTCAGATTAAGCACAAGTTCAAAAAATAGAAGCACAATGCTAAACAATCCAACTCTCGCTGAGATTGTTTCTATATCTAGCAACCTAGCGATCCAAATCTCTTTGTGATCCTAGAGTTCTAAACAAGCATTAAGAACAGGTTATTCGGTTCACAATTCTCCTAAACCAAATCTCTTTGTATATAGTCAAATTGCTCACACTAAGTTCTTTCAGATTATAACTCACACTCTTGTGCTAAGTTAGTTATCTTAGATCTAAATCCTAGGTGATCAGTCCAGAATTCAGTATTAAGCACAACTTAGACGATGAACGAATAGTTTCAGAATCCAATCAATCAGTTATCTAAACATGCATCAAACCCTTATGAGAATTCCTAAATCTAACTAAGTTACTACTCAGACATATTATCAGAATAACAACACATCATTGAACAGAAAACCAAAAGACTGAATAGATAAGTAAAGGGGTTTGAAATCTTTCTCTCAAAGGTTACAAGTAGCAAGAACAGCCCTTGGCACAAATCTCTCAATCTCCCAGCAAGAACAAAAAGTAAGAACAAGATAAACTCAATAATGAGTCTGAAAACCTAATTAAAACTCCTAAACTCGTTTTAGGGCTAGATTAGAATTAGAGGAAACTTCTGGATATTTTTGCAATTCTTCAAAACTTGTCTTCAACTCGCGTATAAGACTCTGTCGCGCTCAGTGTCGACCGACACCAACTTCAGCTCGTTGCACCAATCACCATAAATGTCCTATAATCCCACTCTTTGCTCCAAACACAAGCCTACCTGTAGAAGACTCAATAGACTCGAAAAACAAGGTTAAAGATTCAATATACACAACTATATCATGGTTGAAAACCTAGAAAAACCATGATATATTACTCCTGGTCAATCAGAAGTTCATCCTCTTCTTAAAATTTCAACTCATACTTGGCAACAAAGAATGGGTCATCCTTCTTCAAATAAAATTCATTTACTTTCTAAGACTCTTAACATTTTTTTGGAAAAACAGATCATGATTCACTTGTAAAGTTTGTCCCTTGGCAAAACAGAAAAGACTTTCATTTCCTTCTTCAAATAAGATTTCTCCATTTCCTTTTGATCTAATCCATATGGGTGTTTGGGACCATTTCATGTTCCTACTCCAACATGATACATATATTTCTTGACTCTAGTTGATGATTGTACAAGAGTCATTTGGGTATACTTGCTAGCAAATACAAGTTTTGTTTCTTCTATATTCTATGAATTCATAGAGCTTGTGGAGATACAATATCATAAGAAAATCAAATTTATTAGATCATATAGTTCCCCTGAACTTTCTTTCAATTCCTTACTAAAATCAAAGGGAATTATTCATTATTTCTCTTGTGTCTACACACCACAACAAAATTCTGTTGTGGAAAGGAAACACCAACATATTTTTAATGTTGCGCTTTCACTTCTCATTCAGCCTAATGTTCCTTTGCTTCATTGGGGAGATTGCATTTTTACTGCAATCTATCTTATAAACAGAACTCCATCTCCTCTTCTTCAAAACAAGTCCACTTTTGAACTTCTTACTTCCAAACCACCAAATTATGTTCATTTGCGAGTCTTTAGTTGCTTTGTTTTGAATCTACTATTCTTAAAGACAGACAAAAAATGCCTCATCGTGCTTCAGAATGTGTCTTTCTTGGTTATCCTCAAGGATACAAACGATACAAAGTCCTTGACCTTTCAACCAATACTATTTCTATTACAAAAAATGTTGTGTTTCATGAATCTGTTTTCCCTTTCCCAAAATATGCTATGGTTCCTGAAGCCAATATATTTGATCAAGATGTTTTACCTCTTCCTATTCCAGAATCATTGTTTCCTGCTTCTTTTGATCTTCATTGAAACAATATATTTCCATAGAACTCACGTTCTGAGTCCCATTTAAATCCCTCTGATGAATCTCTTGATTCTTCTTCTCATAATACTTCTGATTCCAATGATCGAGAGATTCATTATCTTGTTCCAACAAGTAGATCAAGTATTGTTCCAAGATCAAAACGATAAACTAAGGCTCGTGCTTATCTAGATGAGTACCACTATTATCTCTTAAACAAGAGCATTGTTTTCCTGCCCATCCCATTCAGACAACCACATATCCAATTTCATCATTCCTTACATATGATCATCTCGAACCTTATTTTAAACAGTTTTTCCTCTCTATCACCACTTCTAAACCACCCAAAACCTTTACTGAGGCCATCAAATCCAATGATTTTAAAGCTGCTAAGAAATCTGAAATGGATTCTCTAGAAGCTAATGGAACATGGTCTGTTTGAAATCTTCCTCAAGGTAAGCATCTGGTTGGTTGTAAATGGGTCTATACCATTAAATATAATCCAGATGGCAGCATTAAGAGATACAAAGCTCGTATAGTGGCTAAAGAGTACTCAATTGGAAGGACTAGAATATATATACTTTTTCACCGGTTGCAAAAATGGGAACTTTTAGAATGCTTTTTGCCTTAGCTACAATTAAGAACTGGAGTGTTACTCAATTGGATATCAACAATGCCTTTTTGAATGGTGATATTGATGAGGAAATATACATGACAATGTCTCAAGGTTACTCTCAACTAGTGTGTCATGGTCTAAAGATTCAGTTTTCAGACTATATAAGTCTTTATACGGTCTTAAATAAACCTCTAGACAGTGGAATCAGAAGCTGGAAGTGTTATCATGGTTGAGGGTTTCACACATACACATTTGGATCCTTCTTTGTTTGTCAAGAGTAATTCATAAGCATTCTTGGCTATCCTAGTCTATGTAGATGACATCTTGATTGTGGGAAGTGATGATACTACTGTTGATAAATTCAAAACAATATTAAAGAAGGCGTTCAAGCTTCGAGATCTTGGACCAGCAAAGTATTTTTGGGTTTTGAAATTGCTAGAAACAACAATGGTATTCCCATTAATCAAAGGAAAAATACATTGGAGCTTCTTGAAGATGTCGATTTACTTGGTTGCAAACCTGTTTCTGTACTAATAAAGTCTAGTCTCAAGCTATCTGAGACAGATGGAGAGTTAATAAGTGATGCATCAGTTTACATATACATCATTGGCAGACTGTAATACCTTACTCATACACGACCGACATTACTTATGCAGTGCATAAGCTCAGTCAATATATGCAGTCTCCGCGAACAGTTCATCTTCAAGCTGCTAATCGAATTCTCATATACCTTAAGAATTATCCAGGACAGGGTTTATTCTATCCATCATCATCACAAATCCAGCTGAAAGCATTCTCTGATGCTGATTGGGCTCCCTGTCCAGACTCCAGAAGATCAGTGACAGAGTATTGCATGTTTTCGAGAGATTCTTTGATCTCTTGGTGCTGTAAAAAACAACCGACTGTATACAGAAGTAGTTCAGAAAATGAATACAGAGCCATGGCAGATGCTACATGTGAACTTGTTTCACTGAACACATTATTTGTTGAGTTGCATTGTTTACCATCAGCAATAACTATATTGTACCGTGATAATCAATCAGCATTACACATAGCCTCCAACCCGTTTTCCATGAACGAACGAAACACATTAAAAATGATTGTCATGTGGTTAGAGAATAGCTGCAGAGTAGTTTCTTCAATACTACATATTAAATCTGAGCATCAATTGGCAGACATCCTAACTAAAGATGTTCAACCATCAGACATGTTAAAGAGTTTATTACTCAAGATAGGAATTCACAATTTGTTTCTTCCATCTTGAGGTGGTATTGAAAATATTTATATATGGTTAAATGTTAAATCAGGTTAGTTAGCTAATAATAGCTAGTATAAATATAAATGTAAATACAGTTGAATAGTCTGTTGAGCTAATAATAAGTTTCATTTTCATATTTTTCTTGTTTTGGCTCAACACTCTAATAATCGAGTAAAATAAATGCACATATTAAATATGATAAGGTGAAGAATTTCAACTGCAGAAATCGACGGCTAAGAGCATGTGCATTAGTGAACCCCAACTTGGGGTTCTTAGGATTATTTTAATAATATTTTGGTTATTAATGAATAGTTAAGAATCTTTGTTAGTTTTACTTCTCCATTAGTGAACCCTAAGTTGGGGTTCTTAATTTTTTTTTTTTTTCAAACATTTTAGTTTTCGACGATAGAAACCGAAAGGCCATTGATGATGAAATAGTTTTAGATTCATGCATGGCACAATTAGAAAGGCCAATGATCTTAAGAGACGGCAAACTCCTGCAATGCTGACAAGATTTTCGGGTTAAGTCTCATGATAATGCTAATCAAAACGTCATCTGAGAGATCCCAAATGCCAGATGCACAAGTCAGTGGATGGTGATACTTTAGAAGAATCAAAGACACCACTATTTCCTGGACTGGGTAAGCTCTGAAAGATGTCATGTAGTTTAAATAATCTTCTTCCTGGAACTATCTATTAGATATCAGAGTAGATGATGTAGCAATTGGTAACAAGGAACACGAAACAAGAAACATCATTGCTTATGCAAAACTTGAACCCTAATCAACATATATAACAATAGATTTTAAAAGGAAACACACGTGATCAGAATCACACACACAATCTGTTTAAGCATCAGCACTTATTGTCCCTAAACCTATACAAGAAGGGTTAAGAAACTATCCTAAGCTACAGAAGGGAGAGTAAGTTCCAAACGAATTACCTTAGGTGCTTACACAAGGCAACAGCTATAGCCTAACATTTAGGAAATTGCCATCCCGACCACAATGCAACAGGTAGAAAAACATCAACTAACACCACAGCTCTTTCTTCTCCATTCTCACCCTTATCAGCCTTCACCACTCGAGATACGATATTCACACATCTATTGGTAACCAAAGCCTGAAGTTGGGGGACTACACTTCTGCTTCTAAAATTCTTATGCCTTGTTAATAGAGAAGAAGAAAGTCTATACAGCTTTTCATGGATGTAAAAGTTGCAGAATTTTCAGTTAATTCCATAATTGATCTTTTAAAGTATTGTAAAATAAGATAGAAGTATCGAACTAAGTTGTACCTTCATAGACAAGATCAGAGTTCGTGTGTTTATGTTCTTGTCTGAAAGTTACCGGACTGGATTTTAAGGTCTTTGCTTTTCTTCAGCTTGAAGAACCCTAGGCGAATCGACGGTGACAATAGCACAAAGAAAACCACAGAGTTTATGATCGGAAACATCCATCGGTAGAATCTAATCGGCAACGAGATGGAGCAATCTGCGACCTAGAAACCCTAAATTCGTGGGCAGTCTCAAAGTTTGCACACTCTCAAAATCAATCGAACGAAGGTTCCGTCTGGAAATTAGATTTTCTCTGTTAACGGAGATGGAGGCAGAGAGAAGCAGAACATTAGAGTTTATACGAGGAAAGGAAAAGGTCAGAGGAAACAGTCACCGTTCTTTGCCTTTACCACCGATAACCACGAGAAACCAGAGGAGATTCTAGAAATTGAGAAAGAAAACAATCATGTGAATCCTCCTGAAACTCTAGCTCGAGAGTCGACGGATCCTATCGCTGTGGTTAAGAATTCTGTCGACGAGGCTGCTCTTGCGACCAATGACGTGATGCCACCTGGTAAGAACCTAGCTCTTAAAAGAGCTTAAATAAGAGCCGGTTCTTGCCATTATTTGTTTTTTTTTAATTACTTTTGCCTATGAAATCGTGCACAAACCTCATTAGAAACATTGATGCACATGGTTTAAGTTCCCGTAATTTCAGCTCAAAAGATAGGTATAAATATTAAATAAACAAAACATTTTTTTAAAATAAACAAAACATGTGTATAAACTATAAAGTAATAAGTAAAAGCGATGTCAAAAAAAAAAGATGTAAAAAAAAATAATAAGTAAAAGATAAATAAATGAAAATCAAAACATAGATACCAGCTTGTGGTTGACAGACGCCGTATCAAGCTAACGTTTGTAAGCATCTATTGATAGATGAGCAGAAGAAAGTTGACACGAATACATCCTCTCTCAATTGTTTGTTAGTGTTGCATTGCTGCATCCTCAGTTTTGTGTTTTAATTTTAAAACCGAGGTTTTCATAAGCTGAAATCTAGACTCCATAAAGTTCAATTTTTTTTTTTTTTTGCTACTAAACGTTTACAATAGCAAATAAAAATAGTTAAATAATAAGCTTATGTTCAAACAAAAAATAGTTACATAATTTTACATTAAAAAATTGATTAATAACCTAAACCAATAAAACAATTTTCCAGTAAATAAAAACCATTAGTTTAACAACCATTTAATTGTATCTCCTCACTTTTCACAATTTAAATAAATATTCATGTTTAGTATCAAATTATCAATCTATTCATTTATTTGGAATTATGTTTTCTAGCGTCCTATTTCTATTTTTAGATACTTCATTGCCGAATTAATTTAAATTTACATAGGAATTTAGGGTTCAAATGGTAATTGCGATCATAATGAACTAATTTAAATACAGATCAAACTATTTTGTTTTTAGGTGGACAATAGTCTGCTGCAGATCGCATTTATTTGTTCATAAAACTAATCCATATTTAATCTGCATCGGGTTGCTTTATTTTTTTTTATCTGGGCTATTTTAAATTAATTATTGTGAATAATAAACAAAAATAGTATTGATCGTTCAAGTCTTATCCGTATTTATTGTTGTTACCATTCAAAACCTTGAACTCTTTTCCTTAATTCCTTCCTCGTTATATAATAATTATGTGTGTTTTTGTTAGTCAGATGTAAACAAGACAACCACCCTTTACGCATGCATGTTTGTCTGCTAGTATAAAAATATTGATAACATTTATCATGATGGTAGGAGCGAGGGCAAATTAGTAAAAAGTGAATACTAAAATTAAGCAAGAGCAGCTGCCGAAGCATATGACCATACCAGATTTCAACGACCTTTAACCAACTCTCTGTCTCGACATCACATCTCTTTATAAATTATAAAGTTTTTTTTTTTTTTTTTTTTTTTTTTTTTTTTTGTTTAACCAGGAGGGGTTCGGGCCTTGGGCCTTAGTCCCCACCTAGGCCCGGTACCAGCCGTTGGTAATACCATCTTAATGGGCGTAAACCATACCGTGGCCACCTCATGTCGAACCTGGGTGGCGAGGGGGTTTTTAGCCCTCTTTACCACTAGGCCACCACCAGATGGTTTAAATTATAAAGTTATACAGTATTTAACTTGTTTTCTTTAATATTATTTACAGTCGTCAGAGAGTTTTCCTGAGATTCCATTTTCACGTTTTGTTATGATCTTTGTAATATTTTATTTCAGCAGAGGTTTCAGCTTTTACTTGTTGGGTTAGGTTAAATACTTAAATTTTAATGATGCATAAATGATTGAGTTAATAATTGGTGAAAAGTGGGCAGTATATATAAATACATGTTAATCCAATGGTTTAAAATTCATAATATTAATCACAATTGAGTAAGTGTCAGTGTCTTTCTCTCCTGCTTAGACATCAGCTTTTATGTTTAAAAGTTTCCGGGTTCTCCTCTTCTTTTCTCATGTTTCAGTAATTCTTGGTTCTCGGCACTCAGAAAGTTGTGGAGCTATCTTCCCTCTTGGTGGTTGCTAAGGTTTGGATGCTTTGACTTTGGTTCGGTGCGACAGTTTCTTCATTTCGATAATGGTGGTGGTTTGCAACCTCGTCAGAGGTTTGACGGGGGTGGCGAAGCAACCCTAGTGAAGCAACCTATTTTGACATAGGTCTAAAGTTTCTACTCGAATTTAGGCTTTTTAGACAACTATTAAAGTTGAATCTATAAATCCGGATCTATTAGAAAATTAGCGTGTTAAGATCTGAGATTGTTTTCCATATTTTGTTTTTGTTTTTATTTTATCATTTTTATATAAACAGTCGTAATGCAGAAGATGGACATGAATTTGAAGATACAACTTCTTTTGCTTTTTTTATCTTATGTTACTTAATCTTTTGTTAGTTAAGCTATTTTTTATCTTTTTCATAATGATATTTTACTATTATATCATCACATATGATCTTTTGCTATTATATTTTTGTGAAAAATGTAAACTCTAAAACAATTAGTTAAATTCCATATCGGATCTGGATATCCGTGGATATCTGCGGATATCCGGTATTATTACGGATATCTGAAAACCGGATATCCGGAACAAGCGGATCCGGATCCGGATAGTAATATTGAATATCCGGTGGAACCGGATCCGGATCCGGATACCTCAAAAAAGCCGGATATCCGGATCCGTCCCAGGCCTAATATATACTGTTGAAGTCGAGCCTCATAAGTATCATTTGAATAAATTGATCGATTAAAAAGATTTGGATATTTCGACTTAAAAACTAAAAGTAATAATAAAAAAGATCGAAAATGTAATCATTTTATTAGTTTATATTCGAAAATCAGGAATGATTTCGTTGCTCTGAAATTATGATTTTAGTACAATTAATGAGGTTAGATCTTTTTCCGCGCAAGGCAAGTATATTTATATTAGGATAATTATGATTTATTTATTAGATTCTCTAATATAATAAAATTAAATCCGGATATTTTTAGATTTTCCTTTATTTTCAGAGATTTGCCTTTATCTTCTTCATTTTCTTAAATATGTTAATTTTGCATTAACTATATTTTACTCTTTTGATGCTTGTTGTTTTGGACTCGCTGTGCTTCACCAAAATGGATTGTCTTCTTCTTAATTGTACTTGATCGTTGATGGGCCGATCTAACTGTTGGACTGGGATAAAAAGGATGCTAAACCCACCTCCAACAGTAATGAGTGAAGTTTAGGTCGGCGGATTAAGTTAAGTTGTTGTTTGGCCCAATAGTCGAATCGCCGCAAATAATATCATATGTTTTTAATGCTCATATCCTCGCTTTCTTCTGACACGTGGCTCCTCGCGTTCTCAGGTACACATCATGCTTCCCTCTTCGACAAATGATATTCAGACACATGCAGCAGGAAGTCGTAGAATCGCATCCATTGAGAGCTTGCGTTGCGTCTCTCGGAAGATTCCTACCTTTTCAAGTCTCTTCATTTTTTACCTTTCGTTACCATATGTAAATTTTAGGTATTTTCTCATATGAACTCTCCTTCTTTTGATTTTTGCTCCCTCCTTTATCCCTTCTCTTTCTGCTTATCTCCCTTTCAATATGCGTAATATACCTATCCACACCTCCCATCTTATCCAAACCAGAAAAAGGAGAAACCTTGTACCTTTACATATCAGTGTCGAGTTACGCAGTAAGCTGTGTCCTAGTCAGAGAAGATAGGGGAGACTAGAAGCCGATCTTCTACATCAGCAAAAGCCTCGATGACGCCGAAACCCGATACTCCACCCTGGAAAAGCTCGCCTCGCAATCGTTATCTCGGCAAGGAAACTCCGGCCATACTTTCAGTCTCACTCAGTGACCATCCTCACCAACCAACCGCTACGAACCATACTTCATAGCCCAAATCAATCAGGATGAATGACAAAATGGGCAGTAGAACTAAGCGAATACGATATCGATTACAAACCGCGAACGAGCGCAAAATCACAAGTCCTGACGGATTTCCTGATCGAGTTGCCACCAGAGCTAACCCGCGATGGGAGTCAAGTTGCGATCGAAAATGGACCCTTCATGTCAACGGATCATCTTCCCGCAATGGATCAGGAATCGGCATCAGACTGACCTCTCTAACCGGAGAAATATTGGAGCAGTCGTTTCGACTACCTTTCCCTGCATCCAACAACGAAGCGGAATACGAAGCCCTGATAGCAAGACTGCGGATGGCAAAGGCAATTGGAGCAAGGCATATCAACGCATTCTGCGATTCGCAGCTCGTCGCCAGCCAATACAACGGCGAGTACGAAGCAAAGAACGACCGAATGGGAGCCTATTTACAGGTAGTTCAGAAGCTAGCCGGGGAATTCTGCGTCTTCTCGCTCACCAAAATCTCGCGAAGCGATAACTTACCAGCTGATGCACTAGCAGCCCTCGCCTCTACGTCCGACCCTGACCTACGACGGGTCATACTGGTCGAGTGCATCGAAAAATCGAGCATAGGCCAAGCCACAAACCTGTTCGCGATTTATGAGCCTGAAGATAGGATGGATGACTCCAACAAAGCAGACGGTTCCGCCACAAAGGAAGCCTCTACACAAGCGAATGATTGGAGGGACGAGATCACAGCCTACATCCTGGAAGGAACCACCCTGGAAAATAGGTGGGCGGCCCGATGTCTTAAAGCAAGATTCGCTCACTACGTAATAAATGATGGAAAACTATACAACGTAAGCACATCAAAGGCCCTGCTAAGTTGCATCAGTGGAGAAGAAATAAAATGGGTATTGGATTTTTGTTTTTTGTTTTTTGTTTTTTTTAACACTGTTGGGGTGATAAAATCCCCTTTGAGTATCAGAATGTTTTCTTTTTTAATCGTAATGACTTGATTGCTTTGCTTATGTTTGCGGGATTTCCATTGCAAAGTAAAATATGGGAATTTTAGGGTGTTTTGTCACATATAAACGCTTTATATATTGACAACTCAAAAGGGAACTCGTCTTAAGACTGATGAATTCATGATTTTAAGCTCTTTGTTCTATAAATTCAGTCCCGACATGCAGTTCATCGAGTAAGGACTCAAGATTAATATGAATTTGGCTGCGAGATCCTGACGAGTAAATGCTTTCAATGTCCTTCATTGTTTGAACCTTTCTTTTGACATAGCGAGTGCAAACTCAACTTTAGCATGAGTGAATATTACGTTTCTTACCATGCAAGCGAGTAATCTGCTTTGAAGTTTTTTTTGTTATCTTAGTTTAGATCCATTGAGTGGAGACTCGAGAAATTTTATTTATGAGCGTGTGTTCGTCACATCGTCCATTGAGAGAGGGTTAAGACTTATTTTGCGAGTAAAGACTAGGCTTTTACCGCAAGTGATAACACAACTTTGATTTTTGAGCGAGTGCTCGGATTTCGAGTGAATCGATCATAGATATTGATAATTTTGTTTTGCAATCCATTGAAGGATTTGGCTCATAAAAGGCAAGAAAAGACTTTAGTCTTTAACTACAAGTGGTAACTCGGAAAGAGCTTGACTTTGTGAGTAGAAATTAGCGACAGCTCGGCTTTGTGAGTAGAAACTCAGCGACAACTCTGTTTTTGGTGCCCCAAGCGAGGTTTTATTTTTAGTATGCGAGTGAAGAATCGGTTTCGATTCGTCGATCTAGGGCCCATAGTCGATTTTTATATCCTTAACTCAAGATTGGCTATGCGAGATAGGTCGACCTATTTAGTTCGTCCAAGTTAAAGAGCGGGGTGTTTCCCGATTTAATCCTTGTACCGATGTGAATTGGATTATAATCTTCATCGCATGGTAAAGGTGAATATTCTTGCATGTCGATGTGAAGATTTGATTAGTCCAAGCACCTGGCCAGGATGCTGGAAAAGTTGAGATAAGAATTTAAAACAAATGTTTTTTTATATACAGTTGCACTCCGGAAAGAGTTACCTACATATCTCGGAAACGAGGATCAAGCCGTTTGTAGTTCATATTACATAGGGTAGTAGTATATTTTTGGCGAAAGACGTAATAGGAGCTCAGCCTTAATGTTTGGCGTTATCTAGCTTAGGTTTGGTCATGCCGAGATTCATACACTTTTGTTGGGTTTTTGCTTCCTTCGAGAATTTTCCGTATTGCGGGCGGGCCTGATATGATCCTTTCCCCCTTTGGCTCGGAATGGTTGCAAAGCTTTCCTTTGCTGATGAAGCATAACCTTGAGGTGGTATGATCCTTTTTGAGCGTGTGGACCCCATTTAGAGTTAAAATTTTTACGCAATGATGGTAGATTGACGCGACAGCCTTCATGGCCTGGAGCCAAGGTGTTCCTAGAATGTTATTATAAATAGCCAGATTGTCAATGATGACAAAATTTTTGATGGTTGCCATTCGCCGACGTAGACCACTGTGCCAATTGTCATGGTATGATCGCCGTCAAATTCAGTATGTGGTTGGGTCTTCGGCATGACTTCCAAGTTCTTGAATTCATCTTTATCTAGCATTTTTTTTGAATATTACATCGACCGAGGTTCCTTCAGTGACCAGTATGCGGGAGATCTCACAGTCTCCGATCAAGATATCCACTACCAATGGATCGTTATATGGTACGTCTACTCTGATTATGTCGGCCTTAGTAAACATTAGGGGTGTGCCTTCTTTCCTAGGAAGAGAATTTTGCTTGATGATACTAAGGTTTTTGCCTATAGGAAGAGGTATCAATTCTCTTACTTATCGCGTAGTAAGAGTATCGAACCAATCCGGGACGGGACTAAACCAACAAGAATACACAAAACCCTATTAGATAAGCAATTCTCAAATTCAAATGACAATTCTAATAGTTCTAGATGCAATTAACACTTAGCAAGCAAACAAATTGAAAGAGGATAAAACTAAGCAAGCAAACACAACTAGACAATCAAATACTAAGGTTAAGGTCTATGAGCAAGGTAAATGGAATGGGAGACTTTGGGATGATCTTGAGATGCTAATCAAGCTTCAAACAAGCTAACCTCCTAGCTAGGAACACAATAAGCTAATTAGCCTAATCTCTTAGAGCTAATCTCTTTCCTTAATCATAATCCAAGAACAAACTCTCATTTGTGAATTAAGATCAAGCAAGCAATCAAACGAGTTCCAAATAGCCAACAATCACTCTAGACATTCATTCCCATGAGCTAGAATGTGAAAGTCCTATCAAAGCTAAAACTGGCATTTCATCGAACACTTGGTGGGCATGAAATCCTAAACATCCTAATCAACTTGATCAAGGCTAAATAGGCATTAAGATCACTAAGATAGAAGAGATATAAGATAGATAAACATTAGACATCCCTTAATCATCCCTAATCAACCATATCCTACCTAACCCATAAACCCTACGAGAAACTACTCACAAATCATGCTTAGCCCAACAAAATCCATAAGAAAGATGTTAAGCATGATGATTTGTGAAAGATTAAAAGGAAAAGATGAAGGATCAAAGCAAACAAGTCTTAGATTAAGAAAAGATTCAAATTTTGTCTTACAAGTACTTAGAACAAAAATAAAGCTTGAGAGTCAACAAAAATCAGGTTTATGGCTTTAAATAGTAAAGGGGGTACGAACCGGGTCAACCCGGAACAAACCGGGTATTGACCCAGTTCAATTTGGTTCGCAGGCGAAATCACCGACCTGGTGTGGTCGGTTCGGGACGTCGGTGGAAAATGTGTGGAATCATCGACTGCGTTTGGTCGGTTGAAGCAGTCGATGATTTCTCTGCCCAAAACTCGTCGAGAAGTGCTCGAATCCATCGACTTGTTCTGCTCGGTTCGGGACGTCGATGGAAATTGTGTGGAATCATCGACGCGTTTTCGTCGGTGGACGAGGTCGGTGATTTATCTGGTCCCTTCGTGCAAGCTCCGCGGGTTTTCCACCGACCTCGTGACGTCGATCGTCTTGGTCGGTTTGAGTGCTGAGAAATCATCGACGCATTCTGGTCGATCGTCTTGGTCGGTGATTTCTCTGGTCGATTTGTGCATTCTTCCCTTCTTCCTTGATTTCCTCCTTTGCATCCTAAACCTCCCAAATACTCCAAGATGTTCATGAACCTACAAAACACAAGAAAACACTCCAAAAACATCCTAGAATGCTAAATCCTAAGCTAAATGCCTACAAACTCTAAATGCTATCAAAAAGTAACAAAGAAACAAAGATGAGAGCAAAGAGAGATCAAAATAAGAACTGAACACTATCCTAAATGCATGAATATACAAGTATATCAATTCCCCCAAACTTGAATCTTGCTTGTCCACAAGCAAACATAGGACAATCAAAACGGATTGGGGAAAAGGTTTGAAGGTGGGAGCTCATATCCAAAGGTTCAATCAAGTTTCAACAAGTTTCAAGTCTATACAACCAAAGTGCAACCGAGAAAGGCTTACTCCAAGGATATATCCATACTCATAAAGACAATACTTCTAGCTTAACCCTCAACCTACACAAGCATTCAAATCCACTAGCTCCTTGACATTCATTAGATTTTCAAGTGAATCCTTATTCAAAGCAATGTGATCAAACTCATTTGGTTTAAGGGACAAGGTCTTGAGACAAAAATGGTCTCAAATGAAGGAAGGGCTTCTCCACAATCATTTAGGTTCTCTCGGGGAAAGAATATGAACAAGCTATGGTAAAATGCTAAGAGTTAGAGGAAATTAGTGCATACTAGGATAGACTTCCGTCTACCAAAACCCCAAGAGCTTCTTCTCCTAGACGAACTGGTCTCTCGGGATGAACTGGTATCCTGTGTCCTTGTCCATCTCTAGCATCATCATCCTGATGATGCTGCTGCTCCTGATGGCCCTGTTGGTCCTGTTGACCATGTAGATCCATAACTGGCTGCTCTTGAGGCTCAAACTGAGGCTGAACCACTGCTTCCTGTTCCAATCCAAGTCTCTCTAAGTGGACAGCTCTTTCCAATGCTCTGCATTCCTTCGCTAGTATTCGCTCGTGTGCTTTGATATCCTCTACTCGTGCAACAAGGTTTGTAGGGCCTATGCTGCGCAAGTTCATACACCTGACATCAAAGAGAGAAGAAGAAGCAAAGTTAGTAACCAAATACTTAGACTAAAAAGGAATTGAAATCGAGTTGATCAATCCTAAGTCCCAAATCGGCAACGGCGCTAAATTGATACTAAGGTTTTTGCCTATAGGAAGAGGTATCAATTCTCTTACTTATCGCGTAGTAAGAGTATCGAACCAATCCGGGACGGGACTAAACCAACAAGAATACACAAAACCCTATTAGATAAGCAATTCTAAAATTCAAATGATAATTCTAATAGTTCTAGGTGCAATTAACACTTAGCAAGCAAACAAATTGAAAGAGGATAAAACTAAGCAAGCAAACACAACTAGACAATCAAATACTAAGGATAAGGTCTATGAGCAAGGTCAATGGAATGGGAGACTTTGGGATGATCTTGAGATGCTAATCAAGCTTCAAACAAGCTAACCTCCTAGCTAGGAACACAATAAGCTAATTAGCCTAATCTCTTAGAGCTAATCTCTTTCCTTAATCCTAATCCAAGAACAAACTCTCATTTGTGAATTAAGATCAAGCAAGCAATCAAACGAGTTCCAAATAGCCAACAATCACTCTAGACATTCATTCCCATGAGCTAGAATGTGAAAGTCCTATCAAAGCTAAAACTGGCATTTCATCGAACACTTGGTGGGCATGAAATCCTAAACATCCTAATCAACTTGATCAAGGCTAAATAGGCATTAAGATCACTAAGATAGAAGAGATATAAGATAGATAAACATTAGATATCCCTTAATCATCCCTAATCAACCATATCCTACCTAACCCATAAACCCTACGAGAAACTACTCACAAATCATGCTTAGCCCAACAAAATCCATAAGAAAGATGTTAAGCATGATGATTTGTGAAAGATTAAAAGGAAAAGATGAAGGATCAAAGCAAACAAGTCTTAGATTAAGAAAAGATTCAAATTTTGTCTTTTAAGTACTTAGAACAAAAATAAAGCTTGAGAGTCAACAAAAATCAGGTTTTTGGCTTTAAATAGTAAAGGGGGTACGAACCGGGTCAACCGAGAACAAACCGGGTATTGACCCGGTTCAATTTGGTTCGCAGGCAAAATCACCGACCTGGTGTGGTCGGTTCGGGACGTCGGTGGAAAATGTGTGGAATCATCGACTGCGTTTGGTCGGTTGAAGCAGTCGATGATTTCTCTGCCCAAAACTCGTCGAGAAGTGCTCGAATCCATTGACTTGTTCTGCTCGGTTCGGGACGTCGATGGAAAATATGTGGAATCATCGACGCGTTTTCGTCGGTGGACGAGGTCGGTGATTTATCTGGTCCCTCCGTGCAAGCTCCGCGGGTTTTCCACCGATCGTCTTGGTCGGTTTGAGTGCTGAGAAATCATCGACGCATTCTGGTCGATCGTCTTGGTCGGTGATTTCTCTGGTCGATTTGTGCATTCTTCCCTTCTTCCTTGATTTCCTCCTTTGCATCCTAAATCTCCCAAATTCTCCAAGATGTTCATGAACCTACAAAACACAAGCAAACACTCCAAAAACATCCTAGAATGCTAAATCCTAAGCTAAATGCCTACAAACTCTAAATGCTATCAAAAAGTAACAAAGAAACAAAGATGAGAGCAAAGAGAGATCAAAATAAGAACTGAACACTATCCTAAATGCATGAATATACAAGTATATCACTTGACTGTCGTGGCCTTTTGGCCGTATTTTTTAATCGGTCACACCGAATCCGAGCACAGCTGCAAACCACCCATAATCATGTTGACTCGTCGGCAAGGTTGCGGTGCCTTTCTTCGAGCATCGTCCTCTTCTATGAGATTCTGTTTTGGGAGGATTGTCTTTGAGTACTCTTTCTTGGTTTGAAGATTCCCCTTCATTTTCTTGTCCGTTAGCTTTTATTTTGCTTAACGGCATGTATTTCCTACCAAATTGAGTATATGACACATGATCGATTCTGATCATGTCTATCATTGACCATGTGAAAGTTGAGACGTTTTGTTTGAGAAAATTGATGAGTTCCAATCTGATGGACGGATCAAAATCACCTCCGATTCCAACACTTCGCTCGGGGTGACACTTGTTGATTTTGAATTGCTCGATCAATTCTAACTGAGGGTTATCTCGGTTGAATTCCCTTGGAGGAGATCATTTCTCATGTGTTGCCATTGTCGCTTTTGCTTTTGCCGGTTGGTCGTCTCTAAATGTGTTTTCACAAATTGGTGACTGATTTATTGATTTCGTCTTTGCGGTTGTCATCACCTTTTCTCTACTCATGGCTATGGTTAGGGCGCTTGGATTGCTCATTTGTGTCATGTTGATTTTTGATCTCGTAGTTGTTGTTTTGATGCAGGCTCCATCACCTTGTGGAGGTGAGTTGGATTGGATCCCCTCTCCTCCACTTATTTGATTATTGGTATCAATGATGTTTCCGGTGACACTATATATTTTTGTCTCTTGCAATGAGAGTGGTGTTTCCGTCATTGTCAATCTGCCTTTTGGTCGTGAAATGTACCCAAAGTCTCCACAGACGATGGCAACTGTTGAAACCGAGCTTCAATAGAATCAATTCAAAAAATTGATCGATTAAAGGGACTTGGATATTTCGACTTAAGGATCTAAAGACAATAATAAAAAAGACCAAAAACGTAATCGTTTAATTAGTTAAGTGTTCGAAAATCAGGAATGTTTTTTCTGCTCTGAAATTAAGGTTTTAGTACAATGAATGATGATGGATTTTTTTCCGTAGGAGAAGTATATTTATATCATGAGAATTAGTGTTTATTTATAGTTTTGATTTCATTCCTTTTCGGATATTTACCTTTATCTCATTCCTTTTTCAAAAAAGTGTTAATTTTACATTAACCATATTTTCCTTATTAATGTTGTCGGTGTGGATTCGCCGGGCTTCACCAAAATATACCGTCTTCTTTTTAATTGGACTTAATCTATTATAGACCAATCTAACTTTTGGACCGGATTAAACATGAATGCTAAACCCACTTCTAACATTTTTGGTTGATGCCATCTAAATTTTTTGAAAGGATTTGGTAAATTTTGTACTATTGTGTTAATGCGCAATAACTTTTTACTAAAATGCTAAAGTTTTTAAATTAGGCAAACCGCATTACGCATCTTAACTAATTAACATTTTAAAAAAACAGGGCATTGCAACGAATTATATAAAAATTTGTGTTGCCGTACGTCATTTTCCTATATGAACAACAATGAGAGCTACATAATCCACATTGTATTCAGCCTTTCAGTACGTGTGAGAACTGAGAGTATGTATACATCTCTTTCTGATCGGCAATACAATAATATATTAAAAGGCCCAAAGGACAGTATAAGATTACATAGTTACAAGGACAAGGACGAAGAATAAAGATTATGTACAAAGCAAATGGGCTAGAACATGTCCAATGAAACTAGAAAACCGACAACTAATTTTTTGGATAAATCCGAAAGGCTACGTGTCATCTCGACTGTCACGCATCATGCAACAAAGATATTCAACATGCAGATCACCGACGAAGAAGTTCGGTCATTGTCGTTGCTTTTGCCACTTCATCTTTATTATCATGCCGATCTCGAATCTATTTGTCCACTGTAAGAACACTGCATCAAATTTAAGAGCTGTCAGTCAACATGATTACCACCGCAAATAAGCACCTCGTGACTGCATAATCCATTCAATCGCACTAAACATGAAATCCGGCGGACTCATTCAACTCGATCAGGCGTAGAACCAACCGACCAAAAATGCACGTTAAAGAGAAGTAAAAAGAGAACACAGTTTTCAGGTTCTTGATAGAACATACACACCGCAGGTTCAGATCGAAACGATTCTAAAAGAAACCGGAAGAGACAATTTAAGAACCAACTAAAAGATGTATATAATACATATCAATTCTTAATTTGGTAAGAAATCCGGCATAGAACCTAAAGCAAAATCCGATATATAATTGGAAAGACCAAGTCCACCAAAAACTGAGAAGCTTATTGGTGGATGAACCACATAAAAAAAAGATCGAAACATAGCAAAAAGTATATTACAACCGAACCATCGTTGTAGCTGAGTTAGCCCACACAAATAACCGAAAAAGAATGGAAATCGATTTTTGATCATTGGAAAGAAGAGAAAAATAATAGCTCTATACATTTTATTAATGTATAAATATAACTGACCTATTATAGAATGGTATCCGGTCAGATGAGACATATGTTCGAAAATAAAAAATATCTTCTCTCAACCGATAAGCTCTCAGGCACGACGTTCGAGGAAGCCACCTCTCATCGAAAATCTGATTTCTCCCCGGCCGGTGATCTCTGCCGTTGCCGGGGAGGGTTCTCTAGCAGCCGTCTGTAGGTGACGACCCCCTTTCAAGTTCGCCGGCCATCTCCAACGGTTCGCCATCTCTGTCTTCCTCGCTCTTCCGGCCTCCGACGACTCCCCTGCTGGCGCCGTGAATCGCTGCCTTCGTCTGGTTCGTGTTGGTCGTCTGCTTTGTCGCCGCCGAATCTGCTTCCTGTTCCGGATCCCGTGCTTGCCCATGGTGGTGAGTCTGTGTCCCTTCTTTTGATCTTAGTTTCAGAGTATTAGCGGGCGTTAGGATGTGGCTTTTGTTGTCGTTGATCTATAAATCGGGTTGTGGGTTTAGGTTTAGCTTTAGGCTTAGATTGGTGTTAATTCCGGGTTATGGTTTGGGACTGAGATGTGGTCTTTCGGTTTTAGAATAAATGTTTAGTTACCTCATCTATTCAGACGGTCGTTGGTTCAGAGATCGGTTAGGTCATCTGAATTCGCATTTTTTGATTTGGCGTAGGAGATTGCTGTGTGTGCTTTCTTATCTAATTTATTTCCGGGTTTTATTGATTCGGGATAGTTTAGGTTGGTTTGGCTTTGGTTGATTCAAATCTGGTGAGATTTGAGGTTTTTAGGCTTCTATCTAGGTGTTTATGGTCGCATAGTGTTGCGTCGCAGCCGTATCCGAAAGAGTCATAGTGTTCCTTGGAAGGGTTCCTTCTTGTCGGGTTGTGGAGTCTAGGTTATTTGAGTCTGAGAGAGGGTCTCTCGGCATCTGTTAGTGTAGCTGATGTTATCGTTGGTGGGCCGTGGGCAGCAGCGGTAAGTCTCGCTCAAGCATCTCCGCTCAAGTTAAGATTTGCATTCTCGGTTTCTCTTTGATTGGCTTTGGACTGTATCGACTGTTTTCTGTTTTCTGTTTTAGATGTAAGTTTTGTTTCCGGGGATTTCTTTTTATTCCGCCGGTTTAGTTACCCGTTGTTTGGGTTTTAGTTTCCTATGATTAGGATCTTGTATTAAATTTTTGCATTTCAGTTGTTATAAATATAATCCTACCAGTGAAAAAAAAAAAGAATGGTATCAATAAGACCACAGAATAATTCTGCAGTATTTATGTGTATAAGTCAACCAAGCTATTCAAATGTAGAAACATTTAAAACGAATAAAGAAAAATATGGAGAATTGCAATCTTATAGACCACTGTATTTGATTAAACTATATCTTTTTATTAGTAAAGTGCAGTGAAATTTTTCTTTTGGTAACGTGGTTGACGTCATCGCCATTGTGATGACCATGGGCGGAGGCATGCGAGGGCAAGGGGGTCAGCTGATCCCACCAAATTTTAATTATCAGTTATAGTTTTTGAAAAATTATAATACTTGATCCTAATTATTTTTTTTATACTGACCCTAATCTAATTCAAATCCACTTCATTTCAAAAAGAAAAAAATACTACTTGATCATTTAATAACCCAATCCATAAACATTATTTTTTTTTCAAAAAAATCCACATGGGTAAATAAGACCACTTATAATGGGTTTATTACCTAAGCTAAGGGATTGCTTAAAGTTTATTTTCTTGCTGACGTTTCTCATATAAATAAAATTAAAAAAATTATGTATTTTCATCATCTTTATTGTATAGTTTAAGATAGATAAATTTGAAAAATAATTTTAAAATATGCTAAAATAATTTACAGCTCATTTAATCTTTGATATATTAAGTAATAATTTTGGGATTATAAAAAATATTAAATAAAAATTGGGTGAGATAATAATTTATATAAGTCACTAAATAATATTTATCCATAATTTAATTTAAATAAAATTATGAATAATGAATTAATATCATAATGGTTTAGTTAGAAAATATTTTGAAATTTGGTTCAATAATAGAAAATGTTTTATAAGGTTTTTAAACATATATACTGGTAAAATTTTTAAAAAATATTTACGGTATATTAATTTTGTAATATTTTATATTTAATATTTTTTTATTATACCGATCACGGTAAAAATATTTTCTGGCTCCGCCAGTGATGACCATGTGAGATGTAATATCAGTGATAGTATCGGATTTTTTTTTTTTTTTTGTCAAAGATAATACAGATTTATGTGCTAAAGTCTTAATCATATACAAATTTTATATTAAATAAAAAGTGTTTTTGGCATAATATTCATTTTTAAATTGGTTTCAAATTAGTTGATACTAAGTTATTATTAATGAAATTAAGCTCTTTACAATATTAATTTTATATATATTTATAATTTTGTTATTTATTACATATGTTTTTATTTTAGAAATATATATTATAAGGATAAAATAAATAAAAATAATACGATAAATATGAAAAATATTTTTGAAGTATAAGTTTTTAATATTGATAATTATGATTATTGTGTATAAAGCAAATTTATATAGTAAATTATTATTAGTTATATGAATTTAAAATTTGGATAAATGTAAAAGATAAAATATTTTAATAAAAATTCAAATATTTATACATATATAATTATATTTTATTTAAATTTTATTTCTGATATATATAATTTAAAAAAATAAAAAATAAAAAGTAAGATGATAAATATAAAATTTCAATGAAATTTTATAAATATTAATAAGTATGGTTGCTATAGGTAATACAATTTATATTAATAATATTAAAATTTGGAATTTATATATAAATAATAAAATATTTTTAATAAGATATTATATATTGTATAAATATATAATTATAATTTATTTTGTTGCTATTAGTTTTATTTTAAAATAAACTATAAAAAGTTTTAATAAGAAATTAAATATAATAATGTTTGTATTTATATTTAATTATAAATAGTTTGATATATAAATTTTTGTATAATATTATTGTTATTAAATTAATATAATTTTTTAAAAAAAATTTATATGTTAATAATATTTATGTTTGTACATAGTGTATGATACTAGTGTTTACAGACTCTTTAATTTGATCGACTCTTTAATTTGATCGATTAGCTATATATGACTTGATATCAAATCTCTCCGTTTGATTTTTCCCAATTACATAATTAATATCTCTTAAGGCTGGCTAATATTGATTGATTATAATATATATGGACAAGGATGATTTAGAGCATGTACGTGAAGGATTTTAGGGGAGTTCTTAGCACGGATTCTTAGAAAAAATAATTAAAATAATATTATTTCTAAGAACTCCCCTAAAAACCGATCCTTAGTTAAGAACTGATTCTTAACTGTTCATGCTGACATGTCAGTTTTTTATTGGTTCCTTCTTTTTTTTTTGATTTTTTGTTTTCATCTGTCAAAAAAAAAAATAAAAAATATTATTTCTAAGAACTCCAAGAAGGGGGTTTATGGATGTACATGGTCTTATATTTGTGAACCCTTTGTTTTGTGGTTTGAAACGAATATTAACTTGCCTCCGGATTCAAAGTGTAACATCCGTCTCCCGACTACCGGAGACACGACATTAAGGCACCCGTTTAATCAATTCTAGTTCAATTGAGATGCCTTTTTAACTGGTTCTAGGAACCTGGCGTTTCCTTCGTATTCAAATCCACCAATGATGTCACATGACCGATCGATCCCGCATCCGGACCTGCAAGAAAACGAGGACAGGGAATGGGAAAAAGGACTGAGTTATTGTTTCAAAACACAATTACCAAGCGAGGGCGGATTCAAGGAACCCGCGATCCCGGCTTACGCCACACAATCACGACTAACAAGTCCTAAGCTAATATCATCTTGCAAACAGGCCCGAAGGCTTCACAACCACACAATCTATGTCCAGATCGTATTACGGCACCACGTACCTCGCACTCTGGACTCCTACCGCCTGAAGCGCAAGCAAAACATCCCCTGGAGCCCGCCACTGGCCGCTGCGCTCAACAACAACACTTGTAGGGCTCTCCAAAACCCCCTTCAAATGATACAAGGGACACGTACCCAACCTTGTTATACGTGTGCCGCCACTCAACACCCTTTTGGGGGCCTTACTGATAGGTCAAGAAATATCCATATTTTACTGCAAGTGCACAGTTATGCAAATGTAATATTTCAGGGTATCATATCCACAAGGACTCAAGTTTCACACGATAGACTATATGTCTTCAAGTTAAGCTAAGCCAACCAAGAGAAATCAGTAAATGAATGCAAGAAAATTTAAGTGTGTTTTCAATGGGAGAAAGGCGCCAGACTTAGGAAGTTCTCGGGAATTATACAATGTCAGATACTTAACTAACCGGATTCAGATTAAGCACAAGTTCAAGAACTAGAAACACAATGATAAACAATCCAACTCTCGCTGAGATTATTTCTATATCTAGCAACCTAGCGATCCAAATCTCTTTGTAATCCTAGAGTTCTAGACAAGCATTAGAAACAGGTTCTTCGGTTCACAATTCTCCTATACCAAATCTCTTTGTATCTAGTCAAATTGCTCACACTAAGTTAATTCAGATTATAACTCACACTCTCGTGCTAAGTTAATTATCTCAAATCTAAATCCTAGGTGATCAATCAAAAATTCAGTGTTAAGCGCAACTTAGGTGATGAACGAATATATTTAGAATCCTAATCAATCAATTATCTAAACATGCATAAAAACCCTATGAGAATTTCTAAATCTAACTAGGTTACTACTTAGACATATTATCGGATAAAAAACACATCATTGAATATAATACCAAAGACTGAATAGATAGATAAAAAGGGGTTCGAAATCCTTCTCTCAAAGGTTACAAGTAGCAAGAACATCCCCTTGGAACCAAATCTCTCAATCTCCAAAGCAAAAACAAAAGTAAGAAAAAGATAATGATCCCGAGTCTGAAAAACCAAATCAAACTGCTAAACACGTTTTGAAGCTAGATTAGAATTAGAGAAAACTTCTGGGGAATTTAGGAATTCTTCAAAAGATGTCTTCAACTCAGCGTAAGTCATGTCGCCCTCAGTGACGTGGTCGAAACTCCAACTTCAGCTTGTTGCACAGATCGTCAGAAACGTCCTATAATCCCACTCTTTGCTCCAAACGCAAGCCTACCTGTAGAAGACTCAATAGACTCGAAAAACCACGTTAAAGACTCAATATATGCAACTATATCATGGTTGAAAACCTAGAAAAACCATGATATATCAACTCCCCCACACTTAGCTCTTGCTTGCCCTCAAACAAGTAAAGAACCAAAGCATAAGAAAGAGTTTTGAAAACACAGAAACTCATTTCATTTTAGGAACTTTCGCATTCACATTCACTTAGTAAAACACCGAAAACTTTCCTACAGAGATCAAGACCACAATGTACTTCCCCCATACTTAGCAACTGTCCCAAGTAAACTCCACAATCAGATTAGGATATTCAAGTTCACCACACTAACCTCTGTATACAATTAGGTGCGGTCTCACAAAGGGAGTATCCATCAGAGGACACATGGACTCAACTCAGTCAGTACTTGACCACCAAACTGTCGGTTTATGGTTCCTTTCTTTTCCCTTCTCCCTTAGCAACTGATTTTTCCCCACTGGGTATCATTTTATTTTTTCTATCAGCGCTCTTCCCTTTTTATTCGGGGTGTAACTTTGGACATGTTTCCATGGATGCACATGAGGTAATAGGGGTCTCTACCACTCCCGTGACCACTTCGAAGCTACTAGCTTATCCGCAGTTTTAATCTCTTTTTTTATACTTTCAAGGGAGGGGAAAATCAGAAGCCATAATAAGACATGATCATAGGCTGTGTCAAACACACCAGAGGAATCCGATCTAGAGATACCAAGCCCCTAAGTGAGAAAATAAGTCAGGATTAGAGGTGAAGTTAGTGATGGATCCTCTGAATACCTGGTTAGATATGGGTGTCCTTGGTAAGTCGATTTGTTTGGGGTTTTCTAATAGTCATATAGACACTGCAAGTCTGTCCAATGGTCACTTAGTTTCTGTTGCAGCGAAAAATGTCCTAAAAAATCATAGTTTCATACACATTTTGACTCAATAAAACCATTTCGAAAACAAGTGAAAGCAAGGGACTGACTCTAAGAAAACAAAACACAATGTCAGTAACTACCTCCCCCACACTTAGACTGCACAATCCCCAGTGCAATCGCAGCTTGGGTTCGGAAGAACGAGATATAAGTAACCGAGAACTTGGAAAACAGAAACCGTACGTGTCGTCGCAGTCGATGTCGACCGACACACAGCCAGTGTCGGGTGACATTAGGCCCTGGTCGACATTGATTTTCTCCTAATCGAGCATGATCGATTTCCATCCGTGTTTTCGAGTTCGGCGTCGGCCGACACAATCGACATTGATTTTCTCGTAATCGAGCATGATCGATTTCCATCCGTGTTTTTGAGTTCAGCATCGAACGACACTATAGAGTGTCGGCCGACACTGCTGTCTGTAAACCTGTTATGTATGACTCTGACACACAAAAACCAGAAAAATCAAAAGACACAAGGACGAAAACCAAAAAGAAACGAAAACTAACCTACAGTGGGTTACCTCCCACTTAGCGCTCGTTTAACGTCAATAGCTTGACTGTATTGCGATTATGCATTGGGTGGATTATCAAGATGGACAAGAAACAAGAGAGATAGCGATTCTGGGAGGATTTTCGGCGAGAGGAAAAATTAGGAAGAAGAAGTCGGGTCGAGGGTTTTAAGAAGACTTACCTCGATTTCATCAATGTCGACCGACACTCAAACTCAATGTCGGCCGACACTCGATTTTATTTCCAAAATCGACCTTTGAAATCGATCAAGGTTGATTTTCGTTCGTGCTCGAACTTCTTCGAAATGACACTGACGTCTCAGTGCTAGTGATCATATGATACTTGACACAAAAACACCAAAAACAAAAGAAATCAAAATGAAGACCAAAAATCCTAGTATATACAACTTACCAGTGGGTTTCCTCCCACTCAGCGCTTGTTTTTAGTCGTTAACTTGACTTTGGTGGGAGATTAGACTCCCGGTGGTTTCGACAGAGGCTGTGAGTGCCTCTGCGAAAGTCTCCTCATCCATGGTGGAGAGTAAGTAGTGTCAGCGTGAGATTGTCCAAGGAACGAGGGAATAGATCCATAGTGAGAGTGAAGCTTGGGTGCAGCAAAGCGTTTCTCTGCATTCATAGAAATGGAGTCAGAAGGATTGGGTATGGGAGAGACATACCTTTTATTTGGTGGATGTCTGATGTTCGGAGGTTTCTGCTGATAAGCAGTTGCAGGCTTTGAAGATGTTAGAGTAGACTCCTGGGCAACCACCATCTTCTTCTCTCCAATATCAAACACTGTATCCTTACTAACTTGATCTATATGTTCCAGCTGAATGCTTAAAGCTTGACCGTCAACTATGGATTTTTGCAGCTTATCCATCTTGAAGTGAAGAGGATTATCTCCCAGGTGGAGATCAATCAGACTATGACTCACATCGATCATTGCTCCAGCAGTAGCTAAGAAGGGTCTTCCCAGTATCAAAGGATCATCCGGTTCACTATCGTATTTCAGCACCACAAAGTCTGCTGGGACTAAGTAGTTCCCAAATCTGATAGGGACGTCCTCAAGAACTCCTTCAGGAATCCTCCTTGATTGATCGGTTAGAATTAGAGAGATCCTTGTGGGTGCGAAAACTGTTATTCCCAATCTCTCCGCCACATAGTATGGCATCAGATTTCCAGCTGCCCCTAAATCACACAAGGAGCGCTAGAAGCTATGCTCGAAGATGGAACAATCCAGCACAAACACACCAGGATCTGGTAGCTTCTCGGGGATCTGATTAAACAACACGTCATGAGCACTAGTAGCAGGAGGTGTCTGATACGAAGATGATCCATAGGTTCTCTGATAAGAGTTGTTCTGCTGAAAAGGCTTTTGGTAACCAGCATTTTGACCATATCCATAAGAGTTTTGATTGGTTGTGAAAGCACTCTTCTGTCCACCAGTGAAGAACTTGTTGCCTTGCTGATTCCCACACTTGTTTCCTTGAATTCCAGAACCACCAATGTAGTTCACATATTCTTTTGTGCAGCTTTCTTCAGGTCCAAACTCTTCAACCTTTTGAGCAAAATGGACATGCTTCTTGCCAGTCAACAAGCTGTGAACAGTGTCCAGCTTGTTCTTCATCTCAGCAATCTGGAGATTATCAACCTTTCCACCAGACTCTTTTCTCCTCTTATCTGCAGTCTTAATACTGTTGTTGCTTACCAAGTTCTCAATCAATACCCTGGCTTGCTCAGAAGTCTTTGTGTTAAAGTTACCACTGCTGGCAGCATCTAACGCAGACTGGTACCAGAGATCCACACCTCTGAATAAAATGCCCAGCAACTGAACTTCAGAGAATCCATGATGAGGACAATCTCGTTGGTACATCTTAAACCTTACCCAAGCAGACTTAAGTGGTTCTGTATGTCCCTGAGTGAATGTTAGAAGATCCTGTCTGAGCTGATCGGAGCGAGCATCACCATAGAAATGCCTCAAGAACTCTCTCTTCACTGCATCCCAAGTGGTTAACTTCCCAGGTGGAAGTTTCTTAAGCCAAGATGCAGCCTCTCCAGCGAGATAATATGGGAAGAGCTTGAGGTATAGGAAGTCATAACCCACTCCATTGTGATTCATTCCAATGATAAAAGCTTCAAAATCCTTGATGTATTGTAAATTTGAGTAGATTTAATCATGATTTGGAGCATGTTTTAGCTTTAGATAATGCATTTAGGCATCATTAGGAGTGCATGTGCTTTGTTTTTCTCTTTTTGTAGGTGGTGGAAGACATTATGAAGCACCCAAATGATATGGAGGAGGTAGAGACTGAAAAACACCCAAAAAGGAGTGGAAAAACAGCTAAGGGTCGTGATAGGAACTCACAGCGAGGTGCCACAGCGAGGTCACCAGGCCGCTGTGAAGTATTTGCGGATGTCCTGATTTCACAGTGGCCTGTGCAGCGAGGTCCTCCGGCCGCTGTGAGATTTGACCTTGAAAGATCGAGTCATTTGAAGAGCTTGCGTTCATATTTAGCTTTGGAGCTTCAAACCAAGGTTGTAAGCAATTGAGTTAGATTTCCAATGGAGGTAGTTTGAAGTCATTTTCAGCTATACACAAAGAGTTATGACTGATTTACTGGACACATATCAATTATGTCGTGGTGAGACCAACTTTTGCCCACATGCCACTTTTTCTCTTTTTCTTTTGGCTTGTAGACCCTCCCATGTTCTGAGGTTCAGCAAGACACTTTGTTTTCTATTATTTAAGACCTCTTGGTGTATGTGGAGAGGCAGAATCTACTTCTTGATCCATTTATGGATCTAGATCATAACTTTATTTTCTTTCATCTTCTTTTCAAGTTTGGTTTGATTATATTGTGTTGTTCTTGTTGATTTATCCATTTTTCTCATCTTATATCATCCCATCTATGTCTCTTTGTGTTTCTATGAATATTAGTGAGTAGTTCTACCATAAGTTTCTGGGTTTGAGTAAGGTGAGGGTGATCTAGTAATGGTTTAGGTTGTTTAAAACTTGGAAATATTGCTTTCTTACTTGTTAGAAACTCTTAATGCTAGGATTGAAGTAGATAATGAATTCCTTGATCTTGGATGTTGCTAGCACTGAGAAGTGTAGTTAATGTTTGAAACTCTATCAAGTGCTTTACATACTTAACCAATGAGAGTTGATGTTTAAGGTGTTTAGTGGTAATAAGAACTTGTTCATAATGCATATCTATCTTGAAATTGCCAACAAGAGTTGATGTTAATGCTTGATAGGTATAAGGCTATTATCATGAGAGTGGAATAGCTTGATATGTTGTTCTTAGCCTAAGAAATCATTCTATTGTTGTTAAACAATTCTAGATTAATTATTGATCACCCAAACCAAAATCTCAACCTAAGGAACTTAGTCTTTTTATCTTTTGCTCAAACTCACCACACCTCTGTTTTTACTCTGTTTTTGTGAACTTTAGAATCTTTCTTAGTGAATGGTTTGTTCTTGTTTTATTGCACTTTTGTTATCTACTTCATTTTAGTTTCCTTACTTTTGTTTCACTTAGGTTGTTAGTAAAAAAAAAAACAAATCTCTTGTATTTGCTTAGATTAAGGAACTTTGTGCATTCTTGGTGTTATAGATCACTAGCTCCCTGTGGATTCGATCCTAAAGTGTTACATCGACATTCCATTCGATTGTGGTAGCGTGCACATTATGTTTTAATTGGTGTGTAAAACGCAAACACCAATTTGGCGCCGTTTCCGGGGAGCTAGGCGATTTATCATTAGGATTTCAAATTTCCTTGAGACTAAGCTTTCTTTTGTTTTTGTTTGTCTGGTTACTGATTTTCTTTCAAGTGTTTGCTCTTTATGCAGGGCATAATCACAAGGGAGAAAGTTCAAGAGAGAGGGATGGCTTGGAACCCTACAAGCTACCAAAGTTTTGAATGCCCATCCACTTATCAAGAAGATATTTCATATGGAAACTTTGCTCAAGAACACCAATATGGAGATGCTGAGAGATACCAATCTTGGGACCCCACAAGCTACCAATGGGTTGAAGGCTCACCCACTTATCAAGAAGATCCTCCATATGAAAACTTTTTTCAAGAGTACCACTATGGATATGGTGAAGGATGTCAATCTTGGGATCCTACAAGCCACAACGGTTTTGAAAGCTCACCCACCTATCAAGAAGATATCTCATATGGAAACTATTCTCAAGAGTATCAATATAGACATGATGAGGTATATCAATCTTGGGACATGGAGTACGAGCATGGAATGGATTATTACTCCCCAAATGAAGAAGAGATTCTCAACAATCAAGGTTTTTATCAAAACCAAGGAGACCAACATTTGCAAGATCAAGGGAGTTTTTCAAACCAACAATCCAAGGAGGACACAATGCAACAACTTCTGAAACAATTTATGGAGAGTACCAAAAAGATTATGAACGAAGTGAATGCAAAATTGGACAGCCTAGTATCGGAGCTTGCAACTCTCAAACAGCACTCCACACAAGGTGGGGAGATGGACTTTGAACCTGAGAAGGAAACCATTGATGAAGCTCTTGAGATAAGATATGAAGAACACGTTTATGTTGGAACACTCATGATTCATCCAGCAAGGATCACAAAGGAAGAAGTAGACATGGTGGTAAGGACTATTGAAGTACCTCATGAAGATGGCTTGGTTTTTGAATGCATGGAGAGCATAAAGGAAAGCTCAATGGATGATGAATTCTCAACCAAGGAAGAAAGGGATATACAAACCAATTCCAAGCAAGAGACAGAGAGTGAAAGGCCTAAGGAGAAACAAGAGAGTCTCATTGAAGAAATCTCCATGGATGGTGAAGAAGAAGAATTTCAAATGGCACCACTTTTTGACAAGCATCTTGGTATAACTTCCACCACAAGAATGAGCATTGATGGTCCAAGGAAGATTTCTTTTGAAGAGATTAGGATGAATGAGTTTAGGGGATGGTTCTATCATGAATATGACCCTGGTGATCCAAATTCATGCCACATTCCCAACCAGAAAAAGTGAAGAGATAGTCAAGCTAGAGACTTTAAATAAGCTCACTTGGGAGGAAGTCCCATGGTATCCTTTGTATATATCTATTTTGGTTTATGTGTTTGTGTGCATTTTACTTTTGTTTTAGTGTTTTGTGTGTTTTCAGCATGTGGACAAGAGATCAAAGCTAAGTTTGGAGATTTCCACCGAAGAGCAAACATGAGCGAACAAGAGCTAAGTTTGGGGGATTACACTATTACCTTCCGCTTCAGGTAACACCACCACCACCTTGTACATATATTTTAGCTCTTTTATTTTTTTACCATCTTTCATGTTTTACTCTTATGATTGAGTCTTGCATTGTAAATAGATAAGTTTTCGAAAAAACAAAAAAAAAAATTGAAGAATTTGAAACATAAAAAAAGAACATGTAGCTTCATATTTGTTTCTCTTTTAGGATTGAGTCTAGTAGCATTATAGATTCAATTTGCACTTGCATAGGAGACAATGATATAATTGCCTTGTAAGAAATCTAGATTTTAGAATTCAACATGATGCCCTTGTTAATCATAGTATGTTGCTTAAACAACCCTCAAAACACTTGCACATTTCGAGCTTCGATCACACCACTCCAATCTATTTGTCAAGTATGATATCCTCAACTTTGAAACCAGCTCACTTATTTGGACTTAAATGAATTTAATCTTCTCATTCATGGGTTTTTGATGCTTGATCATAGTCACATTATACACACTTGGATTATTTTTGACCTTAATTTTTACCACCCTTTGTTAATCCAAGTGGCCATTCTCACTTTTAGGATGGTATCCCAACCATAAAACCCTTCCCTTTTCTTTTAAACCTTCATTTGATTGATTGAGTGAGGCCTCTTTTTGATAATGCTAACATGTGCAAAATGTTAAAAGTATAAGAACGACAATGATTAGCTCTCATAGGCTAGTCTAGGATTTCATATATTTGAGTAGCATTTGAGGTATAAACACTTGAATTGAGATTGAGGATAAGGAAAGAAAGAGTGAAATGGGGAGTAAATGAAAGAAAGAACCAAAGGCTTGTGTGAAGAAACACTTGGGAAGTTGATATGAATAAAAGAAAAGCTCTAAGTTGTAATGAATATGAAACATAAAGAAAAGAGTCTTGGAAAATATAAAGGATAACTTCTCAAGAACCAAAAATGAAAAAAGTCAAATGGTTAGGTTTGGGAGAGAAGAGAGATTGGTTAAACTTGGGATGGGATTTGGAAACACATTTGGGTAATGCAATGAGAGTTAAAGTTGTATGCATAAATTGTTCTTGTCTTGCTACATTTTGCAATATGTCTAGCATTCCTCTTCCTTGAGAGTTAGCCACCAAATAATAATTCATGACCCTCCTCTAAACACCATTTGAAGCCTTTTATACCAAGCCGATTGATTGAGATCAAACCCCCATTTGTGAGACTGAACTTTGATGAATGAATGAATTTAGGAGTTGGTGGAATGTTGAGTAAGTTGATTATTGACAATGTGCTTAAGAGAATAAGATTTGGTGTGTTGATAAGCCTAGAGAAATTAGAGTGGATTAGAGTGCTTGTTCATACAACATACTTTCATTTCCTAAGGACATCATGATAAAGGATTGCTAAATTTCTTTGGTTATGAGTCTCCAACTTCAAACCTCTCCCCTTTGCTCGCATTATTGATTACTTGAGGACAAGCAAAGAAACAAGTTTGGGGGAATTGATGTGTTGTGTTTTTAGGCATGATTAAGAGTGTAATTTAGCTTTAGGAAAAGCATTTAGACAACATTATTGTGTTTTAGCTTTAGGATAGTGCATTTAGGCATCATTAGGTTTGGTTTGCTTTGTTTCTTCCTTTTTGTAGGTGGTGGATGACCCAAAGAAGCACCAAGAAGTAAATGAGGAGGTAGGGACTGAAGAGCAACCAAAAAGGAGTGGAAAAACAGCTAAGAGTCGTGCAGAGAACTCACAGCGGGGTGCCACAGCGGCCTGGCCAGGCCGCTGCTGAAGAATTGCGGATTGAAGAAATCCACAGCGGCTGGCGCAGCGGGTTCACTCAGCCGCTGTGGACCATCAACCTCGCGCAGCGGCATCCCACAGCGGGCTACCCAGGCCGCTGTGGGATAATTTGCGGAACGCGTATTTATCCAGCGGTATCCACAGCGGCCACGCTAAGCCGCTACGGATCAAGGAAGCTCACAGCGGCCAGGCGCAGCGGGGTACCCAGGCCGCTGTGAAGCCACTTTTTCACACATGCCGCTTTTTCTTTTTGCTTTCGGCTTGTAGCCCCTCCACATGACTATTGTCGGCCATTGTGTTCTATTTTCTTTCAATTAATGGCTCTTGGTGTGTTTAGGGAGCCATCTCACTTCTTGTAAACAATCACTTCAAAATTTTTAGTTTTCTTGATCTTTTATGCAATTCTAGTTTGTTCTTGAATTCATCTTCTTGTTCTTTCATTCTTGTTTTCTGTAAACATGTCTTGCTTTGTTATTGCTATGGCTAGTGAGTAGTTTCTTTTAAGTTTCTGGGTTTGAGTGAAGGTAAGGGTGATCTAGATATGGTTTAGGTTGTTTAGGACTTGGGAAATATTGATTCCATGCTTGTTAGAAGTTCTTAATGCTAGGATTGAAGTAGCTAATCAAATCTTTGATCTTAAATGTTGCTAGCACCGAGAGGTGTAGTTTATGTTTGAATCTCTAATCAAGAGCTTTACATTCTTAACCAATGATAATTGATGTTTAAGGTGTTTAGTGGTAGTAAGAACTTGATCTTATTGCATATCTATCTTGAAATTGCCAACAAGAGTTGATGTTAATGCTTGATAGGTGTAGGGTTATTATCACGAGAGTGGAGTAACTTGAATCGTTGTTCTTAGCCTAAGGAATTATCTCATGTTTGTCTAAATGTTTCTAAGCTATTAGTTGATCACCCGAACCGAAGACTCAACCCAAGGAACTTAGTTTCAATCAATTATCTTTAACCATCTTATTGCTATGTTTTTACTCTGTTTTACATGCTTGTGAATTGTATTTTTATTCAGTAATCACATTTGGAATTTGGTTATCTTGTTAGTTATTAGATACAGAACCCACAAACAAATTGGTTGCACTTAGATTAAGAAAACACCTATATTCTTAGTGCGTTTAATCACCCGAGTGGAATGACACCTCAAAACTATAACGACTAGGTTGTAAACTTGCAACTGAAGTAAGTGAAGAGGAACTGATTTATTGCTTATCAATCCTCAATGTGGTCCATGGAAAGGATTCTGCCTAAGAAGTGAATAGTAGGCAGTCTTGAGCTCAAACTCATTCCTCTCGAAAGGAGGAGGTACAATTGCTGATCTATTAGCATAAAACTCATCGGGTCGGTTGAAGTCAGCAAGAGTTCTCTCAGCAGCAGGAGGATTAGGTGGCTGTCCATTAGCTCCAGGATTGATTATCTGCCTCTCACCTTGAGGCTGCTCAATGACATTCCCTTCAGCATCAATCCTTTGCCCTTGAGCATTGTATAGATTGTTCTGAGGATCTCTCAGCACACCTTCCGCGTCTAGGATCAACACAACAAAGTTCTGGTTGTTTTTCATCCTTGAAGATCTTTGCGCCTTTCTATTCGTTCTCTCGAGTTTGGCTAGCTCCTCAAGTCTGAGGTTAACAAGTTCTTCGTTCGGGTTGCTTCGGGTGTGTCGACTTGGCATACACTGATTTTAGAGGTGAAATTCGCGCTTGGTGTCGGGCCGACACTGAGTGCTTTAGTCGATTCATGCAGCAACAAAAACAAGCCAAACAAGAGAATGTGAGTAACAAAAGAAATAAAAACGACTTAGACTAAACCTTAAAAAAAATCTATCGGCGAACTCAGTTGAGTCCCCGGCAACAGCGCCAAAAACTTGATAGGTCAAGAAATATTCATATTCTACTGAAAGTGCACAATTATGCGAATGTAGTCTTTCAGGGTATCGTATCCACAAGGACTCAAGTTTCACACGATAAACTATATGTCTTCAAGTTAAGCTAAGCCAACCAAGAGAAAGCAGTAAACGAATGCAAGTAAATTTAAGTGTGTTTTAATTGGGAGAAAGGCGTCAGACTTAGGAAGTTTTCAGGATTTATACAATGTCAGATACTTAACTAACCGGATTCAGATTAAGCACAAGTTCAAGAACTAGAAACGCAATAATAAACAATCTAATTCTCGCTGAGATTATTTCTATATCTAGCAACCTAGCGATCCACATCTCTTTGTAATCCTAGAGTTCTAGAAAAGCATTAGAAACAAGTTCTTCGGTTCACGATTCTCCTAAACAAAATCTCTTTGTATCTAGTCAAATCGCTCACACTAATTTAATTCAGATTATAACTCACACTCTCGTGCTAAGTTAATTATCTCAGATCTAAATCCTAGTTGATCAATCCATAATTCAGTGTTAAGCGCAACTTAGGTGATGAACGAATAGATTTAAAATCTTAATCAATCAGTTATCTAAACATGCATAAAACCCTATGAGAATTCCTAAATCTAACTAGGTTACTACTTAGACATATTATCGGATAAACAACACATCATTGAATAGAATACCAAAGACTGAATAGATAGATAAAAAGGGTTCGAAATCCTTCTCTCAAAGGTTACAAGTTGCAAGAACAACCCCTTGGCACCAAATCTCTCAATTTTCAAAGCAAGAACAAAAGTAAGAACAAGATAATGATCCTGAGTCTGAAAAACCTAATTAAACTGCTAAACACGTTTTGGGGCTAGATTAGAATTAGAGAAAACTTATGGGCAACTTTGCAATTATTCAGAAGATGTCTTCAACTCAGCATATAAGTCATGTCGCCCTCAGTGTCGACCGACACTGGATTGATGTCGGTCGATATCCACTCGTGGTCGAGACTCCAACTTCAGCTCGTTGCACAGATCGCCAGAAATATCCTATAATCCCACTCTTTGCTCCAAACACAAGCCTACCTGTTGAAGACTCATTAGACTCGAAAAACCAGGTTAAAGACTCAATATATGCAACTATATCATGGTTGAAAACCTAGGAAAACCATGATATATCACATACCATAGTTCTAATTCACCTAAGTCCTTCAAGCACAAACAACATTTTCGGTTCAAACGATATCCTAGCATTCTACGTTCCAAAATCAGTCATGCGCATCTCTAGCCTAGACTACCTAGGAAAGACAATATTAACAAAGGATTATCGTCCATAAATGAAATAGAGAAAGGGAGATCACAACCGGTCCTCACCTTGGCCAAAGAAGGGTAATTTCGTAATTTAGGAACCTCATTAGCCCGAACGGACACCAGATCTGGAAAGAGGACACAAAAGGAGTGGGTTAGGCTTTCGTTTCACTCAAATTGGGCTTAGAATGACCTAGTTATGATCATTTGAAAATGACCAGCCCAAACCACCTTAACTGATCTAATCAAACTAAACCAGGATTCAAATCGATTTGAAATTGGAAACCGGGTAAACCGAACGAAATTGATTTGAACCAAAAATTGAAATTGATTGGGCAAACCGAATTAAACCGAAATCGAATTAAACCGAAGTAAACCAGAAATTGAGATTTGGATTGGAGGGAAACCGAACCGGACCAACCTAACTGGACCGAACCGGTCAACAGGCGGCATTCAACAGTCAACGGCGGCGGCCAATGGCGGTTCTCCGGCGACGGCAACGGCGGTGTGGCAGCACGTGGATCTCACGCTCCCAGCTTCTCTTCGGCACGTGGAGGCGCGTGTGGCGTCGTCTCAGCAAACGGTCGGCGGCTCTGGCTTTGTCTCATCGCGCTGGTCACGATGGTGGGCTCGGTTTCACGAGGGTTCATTGTATTTTGGAAGTTATGATAAAAACAAAATGTTTTTCCTTTTAAAACACTAGATCTAGGGTTTCGGGGGTTACCTGGTGAGAGTGGGAGAAGGAAAACGCGGGGACAGCTTGTCAGGGATTCTGATAGCTCGGGATATCGACAAGGCTTTGCCATAAAAGAATTTAGAGTGAAGGATCGAAGTGGGTGGCTCTGGTATTTATAGAGGAAGAAAGCAAAACCCTAGGGTTTTAGAAAAGGAAACATGGCTTTTGGGCTGGTTTTTTCTTTTATTTCAAAAAAAAATTTTGGCAGGCTGGGCCAGAGCCATTACAAATTCTATTTCCTTTGAAAAGAATTTATCCCAAATTCCGAGGCTCACGGTTTCCCGATCACATCTGAACTCAAGGATTCCGTTCTGCTCAGGGTGTGGAGACTGGGCTATGGAAAATCCGAACGTGAAGGCACGAGATAAATAAAGAATGAATATAATATAAGGCGTAGGGATACATAGTTTAAATAATAATAGTAGAAAACCAATTATTTTTCTTATTCAAAACTCACATATTCTTCTTTCACAACCTCAAATCCTTTCTCACTTTTAGTTTTTGATTTTTGATTATTATGTTTCTTTAGAACCTCTATTAAATCTTCCGGTTGAAGATGCTTTTAGTAGGACTGTAGGAGTAATAAATAAGTTAAATTAGTATTCTGTTGCAAAAAAAAAAACAATTCCCACTAACCATGTTTCCCTCACTGGCATATTCACATTTACACCTATTGTTGGAACAATATCGTAATAAATATCATACATCGACTTTATCCAAAATGTGTATATGTGAAAAAATAGAGTTAACTCATAAAAAATATTTTTATTGATTATAATTATTTATGGTAAGAAAATTTATCCTACATTAGAAATTTGAAAAGTTTTAATTTACTACATAAAAAGTCAATTTCCACTTATGTTACAAGAAAGTTTGAAAAAGAGAAAAAGGAGAAAAATCATTCACTCGCATTCATAGTTATGACTCGTGGCTTGTAGATTTGTTTGCTTTTTAATTCGTTTGTTTTTAATTGGCTCTTAGGGCTTTTGAACTCTATTAGAGCGTCCGGATTATTTGTCGATTGGACGTAATTATTTCTTTTAACCGAGATTTATTTTTAATTTAATTACACCAATAAATCTTGAAGCCCAAATTTGTGTGCGGTCCAAGTCGATAAACTTAGTGAACAAGTCGGCGGACTTGTTGCACAAGTCGGTTTATTTTACTAAATCATCCTCCTCTCTAATCATATATATATGACCCATAATCCTCTCTTGTAGAGCATCCACCGAGAAAATCACACCGAGTAAAACTCAAAAGAAATTCCTTCAATTCTTTCCATTTTAGGTTCATGTTTAATTCGAGATTCTCATAGTTCTTTATGTTCGTTAGAAACCGTTATCGAATGCTGTGATACAGTTTTCTAGAATTGTATCATGTGACAAATGAATCCAGATCTGTTTTGTCACACTACATTTAATTCTTTGAGTTAAATAAAAAAATCAAATATCGCCTCCATATATTCTGTTTTCTACTCCTTCTGTTAAATCATTTTGATTTTATTTCCTTAATGCTTAATTATTTATTTGAAGTTAGATCGCTTTCACCAAATAATTTGTGGTCTCGTTGCTTATCATTTCTTCATGCTTGACCAAAGAAATAAAAAGATGAAACTCGTGTCTTCGTTCTTCTCTTATAAAAAAATGGTCTTACATCGTTGAGCTGCAGGAGCCCGACATCATCTTTTTTTTCTTCTCTCTCTTAAATAAAGGTGATTCACAGAGATTCAAAAGTGACCTCCTTCGCTCAAATCCGCCGCATGCTCTCCCGCCGCAGCTCGCCGCCGGCCAACCATCCAGGAGTGCCTACGAAAATGGCAAAGAAGAAGCCCTCTAAGAAGCTTCATATAAGCCTGAATCAAAGTTTCTTCAAGATTCTCTTTTATCTTCTCCGGACTCTCAGCATCCCGCTTCCAGATCTCCTCTTCCGCCGCTCCATTTCGACAACCCGTCGAGTGTGACGCTATCCTCTTCGCCGTTGTTGGCCGAAATTTCTCCAAATTCACCGACAGACCTAGATATCTCACACGCGAACTGAGGCAATAATGGAATATTCCACTTTAAGTCCTCCTTCAATTGAGAGCGATATGCTAACCTCTCACCTTCGGATTAAGACAATAAAATCATGCGCTTCTCTAAGTCCTCTTCCGTTGAAGACGTATCGTCATCCAGTTTAGTTTCAGGTGGTCTCAGATTCAATCTCTACTAATCCGCAAACCAAAAATTCCGTTATCACTTCTTCTACTGGTGTGGTTAATCCATCAGTCTCTTGTATGGAAATTAATCTATTGAAAGAGCAAATGACCACAACATCAACATCTCTATCGATTTCAGAACATGTCGTAAAACTTGTGACAATTGAGAAATCAGACACCCAAAAGCTACAAACCTTTTAAAGGAAATTCAGACTTGCATGAGCGAATCGGAAATTCCAGCTAAAACTGTGACAACCGCTAACACAGCCAATCTGGTGACTACATAATCAAAAGAAGTCAACCCAATAGACTCCTGGTCCAGACTATTCAAGGGAACTTCAAACCTTCAGAAGAAGGGCACATGTTTCACCCTAATCAATGGAGAAGCTTATATAAAAATCCCAAACTTAGTCATAGAAAAAAACAGAAAGTCATGGGAGTGCTTTATTCTAGGCCAGTTCTACTCGGAACCTCCCTCACAAGGTACAATTCATAATATTGTTAATGGATATGGAGCAAGAACTACATAGATATTACTGTCTCCAAAACGCCGGGTAACTCCGTTTTGATAAGAATTCCGAATGCCCACACAAGGAATATAGTTCTTAACCAATGGTTATGGAAAATTGAAGGACATACGCTGTTGGTTGCTAATTGGGAACCTGGTGTAATCCCAAAAAAACCCGAACTAATCTTTGTGCCTATTTGGATTGAGTTGTGTAATGTACCTTTGCAATTCTTCAGTGATGATGGTTTAAAACGCATAGCAAGTCTGATTTTTCACCCAAGAAATCTGCATCCAACGACCGAAAACAAAACGAATTTGGAGGTTACTAAAGTGTTCACGATCATTGACCCATGTAAACCTCTACCGAAGATGTGAATGTTCACCAATATGTGAGTACTGCAAGGAAGTCGACCATAACTTAAAACAATGTAAACATGCTCCTATTCTGTGCAAAAAATGCAAATCAATCACACATGACTTGGCTTCTTGTCCTAAGCATCCTCCAGGTCCTCCTAAAGAGATGTTGCGTCGTGCAAAGGCAAAAAGCAGAGGAAATTCGCCTGAACCACCATGGGATTCGACTACTGCGCCAAGAGTGGAAATGATTAAGTTTGCAGACTCATCACTGGTTAAAAAGAAGTGGGTTATTAAGGGTGGAACCAGTGAGCCCAAGGTCAGCAAGGTGCTTAAGGATCGTTTAGTGTTTCCTGGTTCAATTCATCAGATTAATTGATCCTACTAAAAATGCCAGATCTAGGTTCTCTTGCAGAATCATAAAGGATCTCACCTGTTACCTTGTTATGCAGCGGAAAGGGGAGGTACGGGTCAGAGATCAGCAGAACCACCAAGAGATAGCTCCTCCAAAGGCTCACACACGCACGCACAGGAAATAGGCTGCTAGACCAGCTGTTGGGAGGCGCAGAGAAAGAGAGAGGGAGGCGCAGATGGCTTGAGAAAATTAGAGCTAGGGCAAGTTTTATTTATTAAAACCCTTGTCCAGTTCTTATGGGCTTTTGGGCCCAATTCTCAGTCTGATTAAATCCCTTGGATTTAATCAGGCCCTTTAGTCTCTCTTAGTACAGTAAATGCCTAGCACTTTTACCGTACTTCTGCTAAACCGTTCCTACACATTTTCCTGTTAGCTTAGGCGTGTGACCCATATGGGATCATATAATAAAAGCAATAAGTCCAAGACTTATAGATCATGAGCGGACTCTAGCAAGCCATCATAACCCCCAATATTATATGACTTATGTCTGATCATTGACATACTCTTACTTTCTAGAGACAGTACAGAGATTACTGGACATAATTCCAACAATCTCCCACTTGAACTGGAATCTCTGTATTCATAATCCTTTTGTCTCAATATCTCGATTAGTCATAAGGCAAGATTAGTGTCATCCTTATAAAGCCTAATCTTGTTCATCGGACTCTGATTTGATACTGACAATCCAAACGACTCGGGACAGTCCGTTTGAGCATGGCCATGCATTTTCCAGTATTCAAATCTCCGATTGGCCTAGAGATATTCACTCCATTTATATTGGAGGGACAAATCCCGTCTTGTTCCATCACTGTAAACTACTCACTTCATAATACACCCAAACAAGGTCCTTATAACTATCGCTTAACGACAGCATTAGACAATGATCAAAGTGCATTAGTTCATGTGCAGTCACATGCATGCGAACTCAGGTCTAAGGACTATACTCTATAGTCGTAGTAAGAATCTCTTATGACACAGATATAAATATCCTGAAGAGTTCTTATAATCGGGTCATGTCCGGTCGTATGTACCCAACATACACCTATGTACTGACTTTGATGCCGCGCATCTATGACACACTGAGACTTTGTCATAAGTCACATACCAATCTAGTCTCACACGGTTGTTGGTGTTCCAATTTCAACAACCTTCGACTAGGGACAGGATGATATAAGCCATCTATCAAATATAGGGTCTCATGATCAAGCTAAATGACTTTGATAACTCAAGATCAAGTCACTTACTTCGATGACCTATAAAATGGTTCATATCATTTTGGAACGATTATTTCATCACAGTTAAAATAATCTTGAAATAATAATTTCAATAAACATCATAAAATGTTTTACAAGAACATATCAATAACTAAATAAAGCCCTTTACTAACTCCCACTGAAATTTAGACTACATCTTAATTTCACTTATCCTACAGCAACAGTCCGTGACTCGTGCTTAGGCCTAAGGAGTGGCTTCGTTAATAGATTAGCAACGTTCTCTTTCGTTGAAACTTGCTGATCTACTTAACATCTCTTTCATTTATCTCACAGAATAGGTTATACCTACCCTCAAGGTGTTTGGACCTCTGATGTGCAGCTAGTCTCATCTATGCTGGGAGTCACATCAAGTTCAGTGACAAACTCTTCTTTCCAAACTACCTCTTTCGCCGCTTCCCAAGCTGCGAAATGTTCAGCTTAAGTCATGGAGTCAGCAACAGTGCCTTGCACCTCCAGATAGACACAAGATATAACCGGACTGTGACCGGAAATCATCTTTGTCCGTTGGAAACTTGCCTTTCAGACTCTACCGACTCGTAGCACCTCACTTTCTCCGTAAATCAAGAACTTATCCTAAGTATTTTACAAATACTTGAGAATATTCATTACGTCTATCCAGTGATTCTTTGCTGGATTTGACTGGTCTTTACTTGTCTTGCTTAACATTAAAGCAACATCAAAACAAGTACGTGTCATGGCATACATGATAGATCCAATTGCCGATGCATTTGGAATCTCATCCATGCATTCAAGCTCAGCAGTTATCGTAGGACACTGTTTCTTGCTTAACGTAATGCCATGTGACATTGGCATAAAACCCTTCTTGGATTGCTGAAAACGTGTAGGACTTTGTCAATTTAAGAATCCTGACATTGTCTTACCAGCTCTTTTGGATCTCTATCTTTAGATCCAAAGTCCAAGAATATACGTGGCTATACCCATGTCAATCATTAAAAAAAAACAACTCCCAAGCCAGTCCTTTGCCGACTGCAGCATTTGGGACGTTATTTCCGAGAATCAGTATGTCATCGACATACAATATGAGAAATGCAACATCGCTCCCACTTATCTATTAGTAAACGCACAGTTCCATTTCGTTCCTGTTCAGGTCAAAACCTTGACTACTTCAACAGAACGAAGATTCCAACTCCGATATGTTTGCTTCCATCCATGAATGGATCGATGAAGCTAACTTACACAAAGTGTAATTTTTCGGAGTCCGGGCTCACTTTCGCTTATTTGAATTTCGCAGATTCGTCGCTTTCAATGATCATCAGATCATGCGAACTTTCAATGATCATCAGGTTCAACTAATGACGAGAAATCACTCTCGGATTAGTGACTGATTCATTCATGTCTGCGAACTTCAGGCTCTACAGGTGTAGATTCTACAGAGATCTGTAAATCCATCCGTTGCTCTCCCTCAACAGGTTGAGCAGCCACCTGTATTTGTCGAATTTCTTCGAGTCATACTTTTACTCCCACTGTTCTTCCTGGAAAGTAACTTCCCTTCTTGAAAACAGAATGGACGTACAAGATAACAAGCCTTGGTTTCCCTAGGACAACCAGCAAAGTAGCTCAACTACAAATACTCAGTAAAGACGAATTTGGATCGATTCCAATCCACATTTACGTGGTGTCTTTCAACAGATATTGGTGGAAATATTTCAGCGTAAACTTAGATATTTCTAGAGCGTTATTCTTCAAGAATATCATGGAAGATTCGTGTGACTCATCTTTAATCATTTCTTATAAGATCTGATTCTTTCTCACAGAAATACCTCAAGGTTTTTCAGGAGAATTGAGCTGTGAAACGACTTCACACTCATTCAGATGATCACACCATTATTGACTCAAGTATTCTCACTCGTGATTTAATTCAGAGTCTTAATACTTCTGTCACTCAGATTCTATACCTCATTCTGGAACTCTTTCGACCATGTCAAAGAATTCCGACTTGTGTCTCATCAAATGAACACAGTCTTACTCACTGAATTAATCAGTAGAGACAATGAAGTACAGGAAATTTTCTCTGGCATTACTGCTCATCGGACTACATACATGAGTATGTTCAATCTCCAATAAGCCTTTGGGCCTTTCTCTAGCTCGGCTAAGATAGGCCCCTTTGTCTTTTGGTCCAGTAAACAGAATTCAAGTCTCATAAGATATCCGATCAAATGAGCCCAAAAGTCCATAACTATGGGGTTTCTGAATCCGATTTACTCTATTTGACCAAAACATTTATGCCAAGAAAAATCAGGTTTAATTCATCAGATTTAAACCAATTCGGTATTTATGTTACATTTAGGCACTCTTTGGTTTAAGATATAAAACCCATTCCTTGAATAGGGTGCTATAATTAATATTTCATTAAGATCAAAAGAACAAAAACTTGTCTTTTATCAAAATGAAAAACATTCAAATTCTTACAAGAAAATGAAAAACAACTCTGCTTAAGCAGGTACATTGTAGCAATTACTTAATAAAACCAAGCCTCAAAGGCATCTACAAGTGAAAACCCTACGGCTGAGGCAGCATCCATAGCTCCTTCCAGACATGCAGTTCCACTTGCCCTTCCTTCAACGTTCTACTGTTGCTTAGGCTCTGCATATTACAACAAATATCAGTGCCACAACCAGTATCCAATACCTATAAGGTAGAACTTGAAGTAATAACATGAATACCTGAGGAAGTAGTCTCATACATCAACTTCAACTCCTCATCATCTTCCATGAATTTAATGCAATCTCTCTTCCAATGCCCAGTCTCTTTACAGTAGCAGCACTTACCAACGTAAGAGGTATCTGACTTGGGCTCAGAAGACACACGCTTGCCATAATTCAAAATCTGGACAACTTTGTCTTCACCCTTGTCAGCACTAGGTTTAATAAACCCACCCTTCTCCATTATGAGATTATACTGGGTACTCTTCACGTTTGGCTCAACTGTCTTGAGCATATCATGCAGTTCAGTCAGCGTCTTCGTTAAGCCTTTCTTGATATAGTTCCTTCTGAACTTATCATAGCTTGACGGCAGTGACTGCAGAATGATCTCAGTTGCCAATTCTTGGCTAACTTGATAATCCAGTTTCCTCAGGTTATCAATGTAACCCATCATTTTACTGACATGAGGACTCACTGGATGATCATTTGGTAGCTTGCAGCTAGTGAGAGACTTAACCAACTGGTATCTCTCCACTCTTATCTGCTCCTGAAATTTCAATTTCAGGCTGCTGATCATCTCTATTGGCGACTCCATGTTCTCATATTGCTTCCGCAAGTCTGAGTCCATGGTAGCCAATATCAGACCACGCACATCTACCGCATCATTATAATGCTTATTCCAAGCATCATATACTGCATGAGAAGCATTGGACCCGATCCTCACGGGGAGAGCTCTCTCAAGGACATAGTCCTTTCTCTCCTGTCTGAGGACTAGCCTCAGGTTCCGCGACCAAGTCAAGAAATTTGATCCGTTCAGCTTGTCCATCTCAAGGACAGACCGGATCGAGAAAGTGTTTTGATTGTTTGTGCTAGTCATAACTGAAAATTAAGATAAAAGGATTTTAGTTAATATGTTCAATATGATTAATCTCGCATTATACTTAATATGATTAATCTCGCATTATATTCAATAACATCAGTTACCCTCAATAGAATATAATGATTCCAAGATCCACATATAACTAAGATCAAAGTGGGCCACTGGCCGTCACCCAACCTTAGCTTATATCGGTAAGCCCTATCTCGGCTAATTATATCCGTGATATAATTCTTGGTTGTGAATCTGGGCCCGAGGCCCAATCCACTCTGATGTCTCAAGGCCCGGGACTCCCGATGGCCTAGTCAAGAAAACCAGACTATACAGTCATGTAATCACTAATGTCTGGGACTCCCAATGACATTTATGAATCACAAACCGTCTTACCCACGCAAAAGTAGACACCCTCACACTGTAAGGCCATGAGTACAATTGAATGGGCTTCGACAGCTGACATAGACTGGACAAGACATCCAACGCTTGATATTATTTGAGGTTTGTAGGTTTATTAAAATTTCATCCCAAAATAGAAGATTACTATTTTGGGAAACTTTCCTTTTTGGGAAACCTACTGAATTTGGAAACTTTCTAAAATTGGAAACTTCCTAAAATTGGAAACTTTCTAAAATTGGAAACTTCCTAAAATTGGAAACTTTCTAAATATAGAAATTTCCTAAAATCCAAAACATGCAAATCTAGAAACTTCTAATTTAAGAAACTTTCTAATTTCAGATTTTGGAAACTGATTAATTTTAAAATCAAATTTTAACAATTAAATGAATTTTTAAAATAATCTGAAGAATAAGACTCAAATAATTGGCCCAATTGTTTTAACTTCTTGGCCCGAGGCCCAAGAATTGGTCCATGTCCAAGACATAACCCATTTGTCCAATTAAATGACATAACCGGTCTGGTTCATTAAAATTGGTCTAACCAAAATTAATTACTACGATGACCACAATTGTCAACCGGTTATTTACTAAACCGGATTTTCTCAATTTATTTGGTCCAACCAAATCAAATTAGAAAACCACTGGTTTAGGCACTAAATCCGATTTTACGACTTTGGATTTCTTATCACGGTTTAACCAGATCTTAATAAATTTTATTAAGTCTGTTTATTAAACCGTGACGATTAATTTTAATCAAGTTTTAAACCGAACCGTCAAACAAACCGAACCAATCGATTGGACGTGAACCGTTCACGATCACGTCTGCCCTAGCTTCACACGATCGAGTGAACGATCGGGACAGCCGCACGTGAAGCCGGACGGGACGGGACGATCGGGACGAGCGATCGGGACGATGGTCGGGTCGAGACGCGACAGAGACGGGACGGGACGGGAGACGAGCTCGGGTCGTGCGATCATGACGCGATCGCTGTCGATCCATGACATCGATCCGTGATCGATCCATGCGACCGGCCGTTCCGATCGGTTCATCATCGCGGTCCATCTCTCGCGCATACCGATCCATGATCGGATGACGCGACGCGACTTGATCCGGACGTGTGATCCTTTGGCGATCAACACTCTGACGCATACCGATTCATATAGATCGGATCATGCGATTTCTGTTTGTTTAGGTTTTAATTCTTTGTGTCTTAAGTATTTTCTTATCAATAGATTGATTCAAACACTTCTAAACAACCTAAACATGATTCTAAACAAGAAATCCTAACAGAACCTGGCTCTGATACCACTTAAGGATCGTTTAGTGTTTCCTGGTTCAATTCATCAGATTAATTGATCCTACTAAACATGCCAGATCTAGGTTCTCTTGCAGAATCATAAAGGATCTCACCTGTTACCTTGTTATGCAGCGGAAAGGGGAGGTACGGGTCAGAGATCAGCAGAACCACCAAGAGATAGCTCCTCCAAAGGCTCACACACGCACGCACAGGAAATAGGCTGCTAGACCAGCTGTTGGGAGGCGCAGAGAAAGAGAGAGGGAGGCGCAGATGGCTTGAGAAAATTAGAGCTAGGGCAAGTTTTATTTATTAAAACCCTTGTCCAGTTCTTATGGGCTTTTGGGCCCAATTCTCAGTCTGATTAAATCCCTTGGATTTAATCAGGCCCTTTAGTCTCTCTTAGTACAGTAAATGCCTAGCACTTTTACCGTACTTCTGCTAAACCGTTCCTACACATTTTCCTGTTAGCTTAGGCGTGTGACCCATATGGGATCATATAATAAAAGCAATAAGTCCAAGACTTATAGATCATGAGCGGACTCTAGCAAGCCATCATGACCCCCAGTATTATATGACTTATGTCTGATCATTGACATACTCTTACTTTCTAGAGACAGTACAGAGATTACTGGACATAATTCCAACAGGTGCATCTTGTAAAAAAGGCTGAAGTGGTCGTTGCAGTCCCTGACGATACAAAGAGCTCACACTCGGAGGTTGAAGCAGACTCCTCAAATATTGATTTGTATAACTCTATGGAAACACAAGCTGATCTCCATGATCCTAAAGGTTCCATTAAGTTACAGACGAAGAATAAGAGTAAGAAAAATCAGAAGAAGAAGAAGAAGGGTAGGGGCAAAGGCTCCAAATCTACATGACCTTTAAATGTAGATAAGTTTTTTGTTGGAATGTCCAGGGATTTAAAAAATTGAGTCACCGAAGCGAATTTAAAAAATGAAATAGGGCCAATGAACCACTTTTTGGAGGAGTAATCAATACACATATAAAGAAGCCAAAGAGTTTGAAGTTCTTAAATGAGTTACTGTCCGGCTGGTCTCTTGTAGAGAACTATGATTTCTCTATTTTGGGTAAATTTTTGGTGATTCGGCATCCAAGTGTGAAGGTGGTGGTCATCTCTAAGTCTCTTCAGATGATCACATGTGAAGTGTTGATGCCGTATCAATTGAACTGGATTATAGTTCTTTATCGTATATGCTTCGAATGATGAAGGGTAAAGGAAACTGTTATGGGAGCAGATCGTGGAGCTTAGAACTTTTCAGATCCTAGGAAACAAAGCGTGGATGGTTTTAAGAGATTTTAATCATATTCTTCACCCTCAAGAGCACTCTAATACTTCAAATTTGAAAGTTGATTGCCGCATTAGAGAGTTTAGAGATTGCTTGAGACAAGGGGAGTTAGTTGATCTAAATTTCAGAGAAACACTTTTACTTGGTGAAACAAATGTAAGGACCGACATGTTGCAAAGAAAATCGATAGCATTGTGGTAAATGAGGCTTGGTCACTAATGTAACTTCTTCATGGCCTTCTTTGGTGAACCCGATTTCTCGGATCACGTTTTCTGCGGGGTAGACCTGTGCATAGATCCTGTCCATATGAAATAACCATTCAGGTTCTTTAGCTTTCTACTACGGAAGGAAGAATTTTTCCCTTTAATTGCTATGCATTGGTTCTCTTTCAACGTTATAGGCTCATCTATGTTTCGACTGTCTAGAAATCTGAAGTTGTTGAAGCCGATTATCAGGAAGTACAACAAAGAGAACTATTAAAATTTGGAAAAGCGAGTTTCTAAAGCGCACACGAAGCTTCTGGACTTGAAAAATAAGACACTAGCTGATCCAAAGCCTTTTAAATAAAAGTGAGAGTTACAGGCATTGAAACATTGGCTTACGCTTGTCAAAGCCGAGGAATCATTCATCTTTCAAAGATCTCGTGTCACTTGGCTTAAAGAGGAAAACTTCATAACTCCTTATTACTACCGTATAATTGACTCGAGAAAGGCAGTGAATCATATACATTATCTTATCTCTCCTGACAACATCAAAGTAGAGTCGCATCTTGGTAAAAGACTCTTCTTCTCGCTTCCTAGAAATAAAGCTAGTGGACCAGACGTTTACACAGCAGTTCTTTACAGTGACATGGGATTTGATAGGGCAGGGGTTACAGAGGTTGTTGAAGAATTTTTCACATCCAGAATCCTCCTTAAATAGTGGAACGCCTCCACACTTGTTTTGATACCGAAGATAATTAACGCCTCTACCCCATCCGAGTTTAGACCGATTTCTTCCATAAACACGGTGTATAAGGTAATATCAAAGATCTTGGTTGAGAGTGATTAAAGTGTATCATGTCAAAGGTGATATCTTCTTCTCTGTTAGCGTTTATGCCAGGGAGAATATTAGCAGAGAATGTACTCCTTGCGACTGAGTTTGTTCATGGCTATAACAAGAGGAATCTCGATCCTAGAGGCATGCTCAAGGTAGAACTTCAGAAAGCTTTTGATAGATTGAAATGGGATTTCATCATTTCATCGCTTACGCCACTATACTTACCAACATAATTCAATGGTTGGATTACTCAATGCATAACTACTCCGACATTCTCGGTGTTGGTCAATGGTAGTGTTGGCGGCTATTTCAAAAGCACACAAAGGATAAGACAAGGAGACGCGTTGTATCCATATCTCTTTGCCTTAGCTATGAAAGTTTTCTTTAAGCTGTTGAACGCAAGATTTCAAGAAGGTTATATTCATTATCACCCTAATACATCGGATCTTGAGATCTCTCACTTGATGTTCACAGACGACATAATGATCTTATTTTATGGTGGATATTCGTTGCTCCATGGAATCACATAAGCTCTTGATGACTTTGCTTCATGCTCGGAATACACACGAACAGAGACAAGTCGATGATGTTCTATTCGGGTTTGGACCAAATTAAAACTTCTACTATCTCTCAGAACGGTTTCACTATTGGTGTATTGCCCGTTAGGTGTTTAGGACTTCCGCTAATGCATAGGAAGTTATACATAGCTGAATACTAGCTTCTGATTCAAAAGCTAAGCAAGCGGTTTACAGGCCGGGCAGTGAAGTCTTTATCCCTTGCTGGGAGAGTGTTGCTGATTGGCAGTGTTATCAACGGGACAATCAATTTCTGGATATCAACTTTTATCCTCCCAAAAGGATGCGTCAAGAGAACTGAATCATTATGTTCACGGTTTTTATGGTCGGGAAACATAGATTCGAGGAAAGTAGCCAAAGTATCATGGGAAATGGGTTGTCTGCCAAAAGCAGAAGGGGGTTTGGGACTTAAAAGGTTCACGATTTGGAACTTAACCTTGTGTCTCAGGTTCATCTGGCGTTGTTTGCAGAGAAGGAATCATTGTAGGAAACCTTGAACAAGAGATATCACCTAAAGGATGCAAGCTATTGGACAAAAATAGCTAACCTTACTGACTCATGAACTTTGAAAAGTTTGGTTTCGATGAGACCCCTAACGGTCAGGTTAATGAGGACTATGCTTGGACATGGTGATTCGACAAGTTTCTGGTACGACATTTGGTCACCTTTTGGGCAACTGATAACACATCTTGGTGATGCGGGTCCGAGAGCATTGGGAATCCCCCTCACTGTTGTGGAAGCATGCTCTCCCATAGGTTGGACTCTTCCACCACCGAGATCTCAGCCTCAACTAGATATCCATTGCTTTCTCACGACTTTTCCAAACCCGGCTCACTCGCAAGAGGTCGATACGATATTTTGGCAGACAAATGAGGTAAGCCATCTTTCTTATTCATCCAAGTGAACATGGGAGGCCTTGAGGCCTAGAGCTGCCAAAAGGCTCTGATTCACACAAATTTTGTTTAAGGGAGCTGTCCCAAAACACTCGTTCAACGTTTGGGTGACGAACTATAACAACTTGCCAGCTAGAGAAAGGCTGGCTGAATGGGAAATGAATATATCGCCCGATTGTTGTCTTTGAATCTCGATGGTGGAATCAAGAGATCACATACTCTTTCTGTGTGGTTTCAGTTCTGATATTTGGAGCAGGGTATTCACTAGACTTCGACCTATGAGACTATTACTATGTTCCTGGACGGAGTTAATGTCTTGGATAAGAGCAGGTTCAGCTCAGGTGCCGTCTCTTCGCGAAAAATCACAGCACAAGCAGTCGTATACCTCATTTGGAGGCAGAGAAACAACAAAGTCCATAACAGTCCATTCTTAAATCTGAGCCTAACTTTCAAGGTCATTGATCGAGAAGTAAAGAACATCATAATGGCGAAGAGTTCTAGACCCGCCTTTAGATCCCTTATATCTAGTTGGATTAAATAGTTCAATCTAATCTTTGTGTATGTTGCTGCCCTTTCCCTTGTTTTTTGTTTCTTTTTTTGCTTGGGAATTGAACATTAGGTAAACTTGTAACACCTCTTTCATGTATATGATATTAACATTTCCATAAAAAAAAGTAAAAGCTGCACGAGCCAGCAAAATTAGTTATTATATTCATCCTTTTTCTTACACAAATTTTTAAGGTTTTCATCGAGTTCATGTTTTTTGATATCGAACATTGAGTTCATTTTAAATTTCGTTACTTGTAAGTTATCTTTTCTAACTAATTTGTTAAGGGTGGGTGTTTTCCACTAGTTACTCTTTTTTTACCCGTTTTCGTGCATGTAAATGTAATAAGGCCCATCCCTTTGCATAAACTGTTTTTGGTTTGTCATGTTAACCTATCCGGTTACGTGACCACTAACTTTTAGAATGCCCAAAAATAGAATATATGTGAAGTTGTGAACAAATATATGGAAGAAAAAACAAGAAATAGTGAAAAAGCTATTTGAGTAATCGACTCCAGCTTGCCATCACCAAAGAAAAATGACATCACCTAATTCTTTTCTGCAACTTTTAAAAATCTACCTAATATTAAGGTTGTCCAATTGAATTTTTTTTCGTTTTTTTGGGTTATTTTATACATGTTTCAGTGAAGTTGCGATTTACATATATTATCTGTTACACACATAATCACAACATCAAGATAAACCAGAAAGGTAAAATTATATTCATTTTAATATATTAAAGATAGAGAAATCAATCTCTAAGTTTTTTTTTTCAGAATGTCACCGAAATCCCGGACTTTAAGATTATAATTTCTTACGAATAGAGTCAATTTTTAGATATTTTGAATTTTTTTTAACATAAAAAGGTATCTCTAAATATTTTTAGTTGTTTGTAAGAAATAAGAGGTGGCGACGGCTCGCTTGAGTGCTGCTATATCAATGATCTGAATGGATTGAATATCACCACTCCACACACACGCACACACATATTTGGAGTTCTCGATAATGATGAAGACACATAAGTATAGCTTCTCTTCAAGATTAGTAATTTAACGAAGGGCATAAAACCGAACTTAATTCATTAAATGTAAACCAAACCTAATTTTATTTTAAATACAACGATAACAATATTTTGTACGAAAATACCAATTCGAACCACAATCAAAAACCAAAATATCGGTGGCCTAGTATAGTGTAAAACTAAAAGGGTTGGTTATTTGTCCATTAGGTTCAAAATTTTATGATACAAAATATTATTTTATACAAATTTCTAAAAATTAACTACTGGCTTCTGAAAAATTATGCGAATAACGCTTGTAACTTTCATGGAATTAAAAAGCCCAATCAAAACCTAATCAATTGCAATTCAAACTCCAAATCAAAAACATAACGTTGCGTTGGCCTTTGTTTGTTCTTTTCCTGATAAGATACAACTTAGTTTTCTCATCCAAAAGACTTCGTTCTAAGAAGAAAAAGTTGAGATGAGAAAGTTAGGTTTTGATACCGATTTCACAACTGTATATCCACATAGTTTTGTTTTCTGAGTGATGTCTCTTTAAATTTTAATGATGTTCCTTTTCAAAGGACTCTTTAAATATTGGCCTTATATTGGCACATGCCTAAGTTAAAACCAAGTTGCACCTTCAATAGCGACACAACATATGTATATGGTTAATGCCTAAACCCTAATTGTACCTTTTACTTTCATTTTGTTGGAAAGAATAATCAAATTCATATTTCGCTTATCCTAATATATATACTCTACACAAGTCTTAAAATTCATTTAAACACAATAGTATGCCTTTTGAAATATATAATTATCTGTATCTAAAAAGTGAAAGTATTATAATGAAAAAATCCACCAATATGTATCTCAGATATATATATATATATATATATATACTTTTCTTCGTATATGTAATTCCCTGTACGTAAGACAATATCTGATGAAAATCTTTGTTCTTTTTGTGTGAATATTCCTCACCTCATAAATTGAATCAAGAAAAAGAAAGTCGGAGATGCATGACCCTACGAACATGGCTATATAAGCTGGGACCGATTAATTAAAAAGCTTCTTTTTAACATAAATTTTAATTAAAAAGCTTTTCCATCAATTTTTCTTTGTTTGATGAAATGTCAATGATTTTGATTCTTTATAAATATTAGATAAGATTCTAACTATCGTTCTAAATATTAATAATATCCATTGAGACTTAAGGTGAAGCCCACACAAGTCTACCCTATGTTTTCTGACAAATATTTCACGAATAAGTCTATACTTTTCAATAAAATAGATTACTTTATTGATTTCCGAAGATTTTTTACTTCGTATGAATCTATTTTTCCTGTGCACATAGATCCAAACATGTCACATGCAATCAACATAAAATTGGTCCCTACATATCGTGGAACATTTTGACACTTGAACGAACAGAAGGAACCGCACAAATAGTATGTATTTTTTCTCTCGTAGGGGGAGCCACAAACTAGTCATTCTCATCAAATCGTCACTTCTTAAACCATTATCTATTCGTTTATACGAGAAACGTTATTAAATATTGTAGATTAAAAGTTCGATTCCTCAGCTCTTGTATTTCATTCTAATTGTAAAATATTTTGGAAAAAGATGGTTTGATTTATTGACAGTGTTACAGCTTTATACAAAGTAGTGTTTACAAAACTAGAATATACGATGATCAAATCTAGTATTTGATTGAATCCTTTCTTAATACCTTTTCTAAGTTGGTAGTGCGAAATTTCGAACATCAAACTTGGACAATAGCTTATCGAAAGCTAGTTTTGGAAGAATTTTGGTAAGTATATCAACAACTTGTTGTTTCGTCGAGATGTGTTATGTCGATATCAGACCCTTTTGTGCTAGCATCCCGAACTTGATGACAATCAGCTTTTATATACTTTGTTCGTTCGTAGAAAACGGGATTTGCAGCAATATAAAGGGTTGCTTGACTGTCACAGTAAAGCTGCATCAGACCGGGATGTTTAAAACTAAAAGTATGGAGCAGTTCTTTAAGCCATTTCAGCTCCCAAAGTGTGAATGCCATGCTTCTATACTCGGTCTCTACAGACAAACATGACACCATGTTCTGTTTCTTTGTTTTCCAGGTGATGGGAGAAGAACCTAAGAAGACAACATACGAACTTAGGGAGCGCCGTGTAAGTGGGCAGGCTGTCCAGTCCAAGTCGCAGTAAGAAATCAGACAAAGATCACTGTCTGGTCATAGAAGAACTCCTTCAAATGAGAAAAGTGTGTAATCCGGGTAACTTTGCTTGAAACCGAATGTCTTGAGGAAAGTAGCGAGCTTTTCGAACCAACAACGCGGTGCTTGACGTAACCCATATAGTTATTTGCGTAGACGACACACCATCGTAGAATCAAATGCATGAAACCCAGGTGGAAGTTTCATGTATACTTCTTCTTTTAAATCACCATGTAAGAAGGCGTTGTGGACGTCCATCTGGTGAATTTCCCACTGTTTTACAAAGGCTACATCAAAGAGAAATCCCACAGTCGTCATCTTAGCAACATGATCGAAAGTCTCATTAAAGTCTGTCCCTTCTTCTTGTCGGTTGCCGAGAGCTACTAGCCTTGCTTTATGTCGCTCCAATGTACCGTCTGAATTGTATTTCAGTCTGAAAACCCATTTACTTCCAATAACTTGTTTTCCTCTTGGTAATGGAGTTACGTCCCAAGTCTCATTAGCCTCAAGTGCGGAAATTTCAGAACCGACTGCATCTTTCCATTCTTTGGTTTGAGCAGCTTCATGGTAGCTTCGGGGTTCTATTCCCTCTGATATTGTTGTCATATATACTCGATGTGCATCTGAAAAACCATATTCAATCATATATTTTGTGATGGGATAGTGAGACTTACCATAGACCGTTGAAGAACTGAGATTGGCGTGTGCAGGAGAGAGCGTAGAGAGGGGTGCAGACTTAATGTGAATTAGTGATATAATCCTTTAGAATCACATAAGGTGTATGTGTTCGTTGACCACACATAAGCAACACATGTTCCTCTTGTGGCTACTTGTAGAAGGTGTCACAACTTCCGGTTGTAATTCTGGTGATGGTATATCCGAGGTTTGTACCAGTTGCTCCACTGGCTGTGTAGTTGATACAGCAGTCTCGATAACAGGTGGAGGAGCAATCGTTTCTGGTTCTACAGTGGGATCAGTAGCATACAGGAGAATCCAGTAATCACCAATGAGTTTCATTGATGGAGGAGTATGAGCTTGTTGATGCGATTGTATATATGCGTACGGAAAGACCGTTTCCTGAAAAGCGACATCACTACTAACAAAGAATTCATGTGTTTCCATGTCATACAATCTCCAGCTTTATTGCCATAAGGATACCCCACAAAATGCATCTCCGACTCATCATCGCAAACTTATCTTATCCCGAGGTCGATGATGAGCATAAGCGAGTCATCCGAATGTGCGAAGCAAGGAATAGTTTGGACTCTTGTCAAAAAGAACCTCATACATCGACTTTCCCTTGAGAACCGGGGTAGCCGTGAGGTTTATCAAATGTGTTGCGATCAGAACGCTTTCTCCCCAAAACGAAACATGCATATGACTATGAAAGAGGCATGCACGTGCTACGTTTAGAATATGTCGATGCTTACGATCAACTCTTCCGTTTTGTTGAGGCGTTGCGACACAAGAAGTCTGATGCATAATACCACTCTTGAGAAAGTAAGTAGTGAGACACATGAATTCGCTTTCGTTGTCACTGTGAATAGTTTTGCAGACTTCATGAACTGTCATTGTGCAGAAGTTTTCTAGCAGACGTGATACCTCTGATTTTTCAGCCATTAGAAATGTCCATACTGATCTAGAAAAATCGTCAACTACAATGAGAAAATAGACAGCACCGCAAGAGCTCGTAATGCGGTATGGACCCCAAACATCGCAATGCACCAATTAAAAACAAGAAGCTGTTTTATTAAGACTGTCTGGAAAAACGTCGCGAGTTTGTTTGGACGAAAACAAGTATCACAACTGGTGATCATCTCTAAATCAATATGAGTCTGATCACATTCAAAAAATAGAAAGCAAACACCGAGTGGATGGATGCCCGAGTCTGTGATGCCAAAAAGCAGTTGTAGGCCTTGTTCGAATACTCGCTAGTCGGGCGGCGAGGTTGGGCCTAGCGCCCAGTGTTCAAGAAAGCGCTAGGCGCTAGTCGGGCGGTGAGCCACCGCCTAGCGCCTAGAACGCCTAGTCGGGGCCTAGTCGGCGCCTAGGCGGTATATGTATTTATAAAAGAAAACGATATATATTAGATATATTATATAATATATGTCATATAATTCAAATATTCTTAGTCTAAAAAATAGATTAAAACTCAAAGTACATCGAAATAACAAAAAGAATATTAGCTAAATTTATCAGCACACGACATTTACTATCAAATCTGTTAAATTTACAATATTTTTTTATTGATAACCATTAATTTATGAAGTAAAAACTTATAAATTTAGTTATATGTAATAAATTTTAAAAATTATACCGAAACAAACATGAAAATTAAAAATCAAATGATAATGACAAAATCGGAGATTACATGGGATATACGCGGAGCGGAATTTTTAATATAATTATGTGTATATGACTATATAAATTAAAGTTTCGTAACAATACTAAAATTCCAGCGTAGCCTAATGGTTCAGCTTCCCGTAATGTCTGCGAAGTCGGGAGTTCGGGTCCTAAAGCATGAGATTTTGGCTATTTTTAGATATTTTATTTAATGAATTATTTAATGAAACGCCAAATTAAATTTTTGTCCATATCTTCAACCTTTGCTCCTGCGATTTTTTTGACCTAATCTCCGCCTCCCTTTTTTTCTTAAAAATTAACACTGTTTTAACATGTTTTTCTTATAGTTTTCACTCAAATATGATAGATATGTATGCATACATTCGATTTGTAACTCGAATTGAAGAATATCGTGAAGTTTTTTACAAAATTCGATTTTTGTGCCGACTTTTATCAAATCGCGGCGGTGAACGGCCGCCGAGCGCTTCTCCGGCAAATATGCGGGGCTCGGCGGCGCGTTTTCGAACAGAGGTTGTATGTGATTCTTTTGCAGCCTTGTTAGCATGAGAAGCTTGAACACCCATGAAATAGTACACCCCCTCTCGCTCTTCACCCGTACCAATCAAATTCCTCGTAAAACGGTATTGTAAGAAGCAAAGAGTATTTGTAAAAATCGCAATGCAGCCAGTATGCTTCAGTAGCTTTGATACAAAGATTAGAGTGCAATCGAAATCAGGAACATAAAAGACATCAAGAAGTGAATAATCGTTGTTTAAGACGAGCGTGCCGCGTTTGTTAGCGCGAGAGGCACGACCATTAGGAAAGGTCATTGCTGATGGAGGAGTATCAACAATGTTACTCAATAAATCAATATCCCCTGTCAAATGGTGCGAGGCACCAGTGTCAATGATCACATCGGTAAGACAAGGATAATTTCTCTGAAGATATGGTTGGACATTGAGCTTGAAGCAGGGATATCAGCTGGGCAATCTGATCGTTGGTGCCATTGCTGGATGAATTGGCGCGTGAGGCGTTGGCTCTTCCAAAACCACGACTGTTGTTCGTTGGTGGGGGTCGTCCTCCGCGAAGCTGATTGGTACTACGACCACGACCAAATGCCGATTTGCTCGTGCCTTCATTGCGGTTTTGTTCATAGTACCTGCCAGGATATCCATGAAGCAGAAAATACTCTGTTATCTCATACCCTTGACGATTGCAATGATTATACATAAGAGTTGTACGATCACGGAAGCGATCTGCGGTTACTGTCGCGGCTTGTGGTGTCGAGATAGACTGAAGAGAGAAGCCAATCGCATCAGTTTTGATTGTGTCTTTGGAACGTGTGGCATTCAGGTTCTGTTCTTCACGAATAACCCGAGAATAAAACTGGTATAGATCCGGGAGAGGATCTTCATCAGTAATGGATGATCGAATCGAGCGGAAGCGTTCATCAAGTCCGAATAAGAACTGATGCAATCGATCATCTTGCTTTTCCTTTGCAATGTCTGGAGCTGCAACACAAGTACAAGATTTGCTCGTTTGATAATAGGTAAGCACAGGTTGTCCATCTTGTTTGCAGCTAGAAATTTCATCCTTCAGTAGTTGTTTTCAAACTCCATTGCCAATTGAGAATCTGCGACGTAGGTTCTCCCATAGTTTTGACGCATCAGAGACAAATGAAACCGTTGATCGAATGATTGAATCAATAGAAGTTCGTATCTAACCAATGACCATCGAGTTCACAGCAAACCACGCCGCCAGCTCTGGTTCTGTCGTCGGTTTGACGATCGTGCCGTCAATGAATCCATATTTTTGCTTTGCCTGAAGAGAGTTACATAGCTCATTTGATCATTCCGGGTAGTTGTTTTCTTTCAGTATCACTGATGTGATAAGTGCTCCAGGATTATCAGTCGGGTTGAGAAGGTAAGGAGATGGTGTAGCCATCGGATTTGCTGGAGCATCAGTCATCGTATGCTAGAGTGACGGCGGCGAGCTTTGCGACGATTAGAATATGCGGCGGTGACGATAGAAGAATCTACTGCGACAGTGGTAACTAGAAAGAAAAAAAATTGCTTTTAGGTAAGAAAATATTATGCTCTGATACCATAAAATATTTTGAAAAAGGATGGTTTGATTCATACAAAAGTAGTGTTTCCAAAACTAGAATACACAATGATCAAATATAGGATTTGATTGAATCATTTCCTAATAATAAAGCAATTATCCTTCAAAAGATTACTCGAGAAAATAATTCATTTCATCAAGCAGTTCCTTTAAATTGGCATCGATCAATATATTGTAAAAAATAAGATATATATTATATATAATACTTATTTCAAGTTTTCAATATGTTGTTAAGAGTCTCGACGACAATTAGTTATTCGGGAGTGATTCTAAGTTCTAACTAACATAATGAGAAAATACTTTGTGTTAGTTTCTTTTGGAAAAAATACTTTTTGTATGAATTGTCGGTCAGTATTTGTCTATTACTAAAGATGACATATATAGTAGACCACTTACATATTTTATTCTAAATATATGTAAGAATAAAAGGGATAAATGACGTGATAAACCGCTTGGAATAGAGAAAGAAAAAAAAAGTAGGAGCGTTGGGTACGTGAAAAATAAACGGTGCTCGTGGGATAGTGGAACGGACATCGACGTGAAACTCTATCTCATGTGCAACTTTGGGAACATGTAACATGTTTCTAAACCTTTTGTTCCTTACTTCCCGTTGCTTCAGGGCTGCAGAAGCCTACATCATATCTTCTGAGAAGACTGAGAACCGATGCCTTTTCTCTTCTTATCTTAACGGATAATCCTTTAAGCTATTTAGTTTTATTTAGTTTTACAATGGTATTTCTTTTAGACTTTTTGTTTTGTTTTTGGTTGGTCTATAATTATACATATTTCTACTCTAAGTGAGGTAAAGTATTTTTTTTTTTTCTTTCACTTTTCCTTTATATAAAAAGGCCACACAAGCATTAATTTACTTAGGCAACTGAATTTGATTTCCACCACAAATGACTTTTATTTACTAGACGTGAATAACTTTGGGATTGTTTACTTGGTGGGTTAGCTTTCTCGGCTTCGTCAGTTCACCTATGGGATTATTTGAGTTTGTTTGTGTGTTTGAGACGATTGCGTTATTTGAGTGTTTACGAAGTAAGTTGAATTTACATTCCTACAGTCTCCATACCATTCTTATCAGAGCCACTCTTGGGCTTTTACGTGCCAGAAATATATCACTTATTTATGGGTATATTGTGACTCCTTACTTAAATTTTGAAATCACTGGTTAAAGTCACTGTTTTGCAGAAAAAGTTTTTTTAAGAGAGACGAAAGTGAGAGTGGCCCAAGACGAATCAACAAAACAAAGAGATGAATTATCAACCGGACATGAGAAAGAGAGAGAGCAGCTAGGGATGTTAAAACGGGTGGATCCGGCCCGTTTAGGCCTGACCCGTTTAGATCCGAACCCGATTAGACCTATAGAAATAAACTCTTTTAAAATCTGTCTACTTAGAACCCTGTCGGTTTCTTATACCCGATTAGGTCCGATTACGTTTTTTTTGGAAGCTCTTATTTTAATATTTATTTGATAATCCATTATGATCCTGTAAGTTTTTTTTTATGAGTTTCAAGTCTTGATTTACGAATTAAAGATTCTTTAGATCAAGTCTGGTCAAACTTACATGTCTTTAATTCATAAAAACAACAAAATATGTTTTTTTGGGACACTCCTTGTCTGCTCTAGTTGAAGCACCACCACTGCTACAACAACACAAACTTGTTAGAATCCTGCAGCAACAACCAGCACCAATCAATAAACTATTGAGAATGCTCAATTATTTGACCAAATGCACACATGCAGTCATGATCCTATATATGTTGACCTGAGTTTCTTGTTCCAAGCACCAATCAATAAAAACTTGACAAAAGAGAGACAGTAACAAGAAGACAAAAGATTGTGAGACGAGGAACATAAAAAATCTAAGATGCAACGGTGAGAAATCATGTTTTACGTGAGAAACATCTTGTTAGCTCATTTTAATTCAAGATATAAAGATATTGAAACTTTGAACACTTAACCATGTGACAAAAATACCAAACTTAAAAAGCAGGCTACAATTCAATCCTCCATACTTGGGCGAAGTACATATTAGATGTGGGATATTCCAAACCCGAAAAGTAAGTGGTGATGACACTGAAAGACTTCAAGAAATCACATATTTTTTCCCACAATTCCATTTTTTCTGAAAGTAATGTCTTGTAATTTGTATCATAAACCTCCATGCTAGCAAATGCTTTCCTAAATTTTAACGCTCTTGCAAGCATTTCAAATGTAGAATTCCATCTTGTAGACACATCAAGAGATAAACCCGCTCCATTCTTAATCCCTATTCTTTCTACACAAGGTGCAAACGCCTCCATCGTTGATTGATATGACTTAACATATCTAACACTTTCCCGAATGTTATAAAGAACAGCATTTTCTAACTCTAATCATTCCCTCACTATCATATTCAGAATATGGGCGCAACATCTCACATGCAAAAACTTTCCATCACATAACAGACCACTTACACTTATCATCTGAAGTTTGTCTTTGAGGATTCTCTGCATACTAGTGTTATTAGAAGCATTGTCTAGAGTGATAGAGACACTACAAGAAAACAGGGTTTTTGCGACTGCGTATATTGTCGCAAATCAGTCGCTATATTACTTTTAGCGACCCAGTAGCGACTAATTGCATTAGTCGCTAATTTGTGGTCGCTAAATTTATTAGTCGCTAAATTGCGACTATTTAGCGACTATATATATTTTGTGAATATTAGTCGCTATATAAGTCGTTAAATTAGCGACTAATATAGCGTCTCAGTAGCGACGAATATAGCGACTGTATTGTAGTCGCACAGTAGTCGCTAAAAAGTCGCTAAAGTAGCAACTATTTAGCGACTAAAGAGCGACTTATTTAGCGACATTTTAGCGATTAATTATACCATCATGAATTTAAATTTACTATATAGCGACTACTTAGTGACGTTTTAGCGACTAATATCGCGACTAAATAGCCACTAATTAGCGACTAAAATGAAACGGAATGCATTCTGATTTGGTTTCGGTTTTCCACTATTTAAATCTGCATTAAAAGCTGAATGTAAATTTATTATGAAATCTAAAACACTTCTGAATAAAACACAATTTATATTAAAGTACAAGAACATAAAGTCATACATTGGTCTTAAAATAGAAAACAAACATACAAACATTATAAACAAGTCTTGACAAGTAGTCCTAAGGAGAATTAGCAGGAGACGTGGGAGGAGCTGCATCAGTCTGGGTTTAGCAGAAATCATTGTATGCAGGGTCTGTTTCGAGTAGATACCTTTTCACCATGCCCAACCTCTTCTGCTCACTCGCCTGTCGAGCTAACTCAGCAGCTTGTGTTTCAATCTGGCGCTGAGCTTCTTCGAGCTGATGTTGGAGCGAGTTATAAGGCCATGAGCTACCCGGGTACTTGCGCTTTCCAGAGGCGTGAGACTCTCCAAGACTTTCAATACCATATGCATAACCTCTGTCATCCACTATTGTTGACTAGGAAACAGAAAAAAAGTTAGAGTGTTAGAAAATGGTTAAATTCAGACAACCATAAATAGAACAAGTGTTTACACAACCAACAGACAACACTAACTCAATTACAGTCAACCAAATCAAATGGAATCATTAACTAGAGAAGTCAATTCAAAAACAATATGAAACTCCAAACCAACAGTCAAACGCAAATGCATATATGAATAATAAGAATTAGATTTACCTGAAGAAAGAGTTCATTGAACTCTTCGGTGGTCAGCTCTCTAGGTCGCGAAGTTCCATTAGAAGTTTCTGCCTCAATCTCGGCCTTCTTTGCATTGAGCATCTCCTCATACTTCTCTGCAATCTGTTGTGCCTTCAAGTCGATGAATGTTCCATCAGGTTTTCTGTGGGTTTTCAGAAAAACCTCACCAAAACTGACTGGTCTACCCATCTCATTTTCCTGAAAATGTAATAAAATAAATAGCTAATAGAGAAGAAATAAAATTCAGAGACAAAAGTAGATAAGATGAATGCTTACTACCATTTCTTGGTGAATTTTCTCCATAGACTTTTGGTCAGTGTAGGTTTTGCTCACACCAAGACCGGCACGATCAGAATTCCGAGCAGCAGAAGTGGTGTCACTCCTCTGTTTACCTTCATCAGTTTCCCAGTATGCAGTCATCTTTTCCCAAATTTTTTCTTCTATCCATGCAGGTCGGGCACCAGAAAGGTGAGCTTTGCTCACCATGTCCTTCATTCTCCTTTGACATATGGCCTCAAAATGTGCTTGAACAGTCCCTGTGATTAATGGATCCCAGTGGTGCTCTTTCTACAATAGAAAGAGCTTAATCATGTTAATGAGAATCTAAACAAAAGTAAACTCAAGTAATCAGACTATTGTACCTATATACTTACCGCAAACTCTAAGAAGTACCGCTCTGCTCGCGGTCGAGGCACATGGCTCCAACTATAGAACTCACCATCAAATTTGTTTTGGAAGACCTTTGTGATCTTCCGGACCAGAGAAGACTTGTCTCGACCAAACCTACACAAACAACAATGAATCAGTAAAAATTATGAAGCAAATAACTTAGATGAAGTGATGGAAATAAACTATTACCACGTTGTATATGGTGGCTGGGGAAGAACTAGTGAGAGAACAGTAGTCCACTGTTCTCGGCCTGGCATGCTTAGTAGTCTCTCAAGATAGCGGAGACGGCTTTCTTCAAGATTTGGTTGAATTACCATATGGTCGTCCACCCCGTCAATCAAATTCTCATCCACTTGGTTAGATTGCTGAGCTTCATGCCCATGATTGCTCTGACCTTCAGAGTTTTGGACCGGAGACACCCTTGGTTGTTGAGACAGATGAACGAATTGAGTCGGAGAGGCTTGTGGAGAAGACATATGACCTGAAACTATAATCAACACACAAATCAAAGCTCACAAACTCAAAACAGTAACAAGTCACAAATAAAAACCACCAAAAACTTAGTTTCATTCTCAAAGATCACAAGACTCAACAGTTAAAAACTCAAGTAAGCTCAACAATCTCTCAAGTAATCTCAGTATACTCAGTAAACGAATCAAGACAGGATGAAGCAATGTCAGTAAGCTCTCAAGTAATCTCAAGCAATCTCAGTAAACTTTCAAGTAATCTCAAGCAATCTCATTAATCTCAAGTAACCTCAGTAAACGAATGAAGACATGATCAAATAAGACTTAAAACAGTGACAAGTCACAGATAAAAACCACCAAAAACTAAGTTTCATTCTCAAAGATCAAGACAGGAAGAAGCAATGTCAGTAAGCTCAGTAAACGAATGAAGACATGATCAAATAAGACTTAAAACAGTAACATTCTCAACTAAGTTTCATTCTCAAATAACCAGTCAAGAACACAAGTTTCATTCGAAATAAAACTCAACATACAAAAACCTCACAAGTTGCATTATCAAGTAATCTCAGCAAACAAATCAAGACAAGATCTAGAAATCTCAACAACCTTAACTATCTCAACAATCAGTTCAAAGACGATTACCTTGGGGATTCGCAGATCCTGTCCTCTGACCAGATGGATTAGCAGAGGTTGTCCTATGAGTAGGTGTAGTCAGCGAGGCTGTCCTCTGAGCAGGTGGAGTCAGCGAGGCTGTCCTCTGAGCAGGTGGAGTCACCGAGGAGGTCCTCTGACCAGACTGATTCGCCGAGTCTGCCCGGTGAGGATTCGAAGGAGCTGCTCTCTGAGCTTCGGAGCTGGTAGCAGGAACGTATCCTAGAGATGTCCGTCGTGGAGACCTCGATTCGCTGTATACGAGTTGATGAGGCGGTGGGTACTGGCTGACATGCAGCTGGGTTTGAGTGAGAGTGGGACGCGGTGGAGGTGTACCGTTTGTCGCCGGAGCGAAGTTGTACTGCAGCAGTAGATTGATGGGCCGAGATGGGGTGGATGAGGAAGGCTCTGGCTCGACGGTGCTATTTCCTCTACCTCCTCTTCCTCGTCCTCGTCCTCGTTTTGATTTCGCCATCGGATCTACTCAGTTAGGGTTTTGACTGAGATCTAATTGAGAGATTATGGTGGGAGATAAAGGGTGTTAGGGTTGCGAGAGAGTGATTGAGAGATGGTTTAGGGGTGTTAGAGAAGGAGATCGTGTCGAAGATGGAGAGATGGAAACGAGAGAGAATGTTGACGGCGAGAGAAGATTTTCTGAACAAATAAGTTAGGGTTTCGACACTTAGAAAAATTTGGGAAAATTTCTGAAATTGATTTGGCGGTTTAGGCCTGGTTTACAAAAAATTGGGCGATGGTTTACATAATTTGGCGGTTTAGAGGGTGAAATATTTGGCGGGCCAGACAAAATTGTTCGCGGGCTTTGTAGAAAATTAGGCGGGCTGGCAAAATATCGGCGGTTCTTAATTTTATTTGGGCCAGACCCTTATTAGTCGCAAGTTAGTCGCTAAATGGTTGCAAATTTGCGACTAATGTTGCGACTAATCAGGGTTTGATGCAGATTTAAATCTTAAATAGCTAAATAACTAATGATATACTAAAAACTAATACTTAATTTAAACATATTGCATTTATTAATGACCACAAACATTAACAAATTAGAAAAAAACAAAACAATAACATTATGAATAAAACAAAGGGAAGATGTCATTGAACATTATACATAAACATTAGACATTATACATAAACATAAGACATAAACATTAAACATTAGAAATATTTAATATTATACAAATTTGAGATTATTACAACTCTGAAATACTTGCATCAGTACTGTTCTTCGTCATTGTCCGCTTCATCATCATCGTCATCATCAGAAGATGATAGATTACACTGAAATTCGTCTTCGGGTTCTGCATCTCCGACGTCGTAATCGAGATTGATTGTCAATGAGTAAACTGGGAAAGGAGCTCTACCAGCACTATCAACATGTAACTGTGGTCGAGAACAGAATTGATCTATATCCAATCTTGATGGGATATTGTCTTTCGATTTACCCTTCACACGCATAAGAGTTTTGATAATGTTGTCGAAAACATTCTTCTCTATATGCATGAAATCGAGATTGTGTCGAAGATTGAGGTCCCTCCAGTACGGTAACTCCCAAAAGATACTTTCTTTGTGTCAGTTATGCTTCTTCCCATATATGGGCATCCTTAGTTCTTGTAGGATTTACACCACGCAAATGGTATGAATACACTTGCTGGCCGGTTAAAGACTCAGGTGGATACTCATTCCTAGCATCCTTTCCCTTCAAGAAGTCTTTTTTGTTTTTCCTCAGTGGATGATCTGCAGGAAGAAATCTCCGGTGACAATCGAACCAACACGTCTTTCTTCCATTCGGCAGATAAAAAGATTTGCTATCATCCATGCACCATGGACATGATAATTTTCCATGGGTGGTCCATCCTAACATGCTATACGCCGGAAAATCGCTGATCGTCCACAATAGAACTGCTTTTAGATTGAAATTTTGATTCAAGGACACATCGTATGCATCGACTCCATTAAACCACAATTCTTTTAACTCCTCAACAAGAGGCTGGAGGAATATATTGAGACTACCTCGCGGATGATTTGGCCCAGAGTTCATTACTGTAAGGAACAGGTACTCCGTGTTCATGCACATATCAGGGGGTAAATTATATGGAGTCAAGATCACAGGCCACAACGAATGATTATTGGACATGCCAAATGGATTGAATCCATCTGTACATAGTCCAAGATAAACATTACGGGTCTCTTGTGCAAACATGGGATACTGATCTTGAAAATATTTCCACTCTGCCGCATCAGACGGATGACACATTTCTCCCTCCTTTGTTTGGGGCTCGACATGCCATCTCATTGCCGCTGCAGTCTTCTGGCTCTGATACATTCTCTTTAATCTGTCAGCAATAGGCATATACCACATACGGCTATGTGGTATATTGGTCCTACGGTGCTGCTCGTTAGGCTTCCATCTTGGTGAATTACAAAACCGACACTTATCTAAGCTTTCGTCATCTTTCCAGAATATCATACAATTGTTGAAGCAAACATCAATCGGTTGACATGGGAGGCCTAAATTGCGCATCAATTTCTCTGTCGCGTAATGTGAATCGATTGCCTGATTTCCTTCTGGTAGATACTCAGTAAACATTTCGCATATCGAATCCACTGCCCTTTCACTCATATTATGCTCCGCCTTCTTTTGCATGACTCGAGCAGCTAAGGATAACTGTGAGTGACCTTCACGACAACCATCGTACAAAGGATTGTTCGCTCCTTCTAGCAAGTCGTAGAATTTCTTTGAATGATTACGTACCGGTTCGTCTACATTCGGATAACTACCGTATTCCTTCACATTCTGATAACTATATTGATGATAGTTATCAAAATGTACGTTATCACGAAATGCATCATTCACCATATCCACATACCTATCTTCTACTACATTACCCATTCCTTCACTTCCACTAAACCAGGTCGTATCAGCATAACTCGTTCCTAAACCCATATCAACTTCTTCACCATGCTTATACCAAACATAATAATCAGGCATAAATCTATTCCTATACAAATGCTTTTGTATTTTTCTCCCCGTCATAAGTCGTTTATCATTCTTGCAAGTATAACAAAGACAGTGAAACTTACCTCCATTGCTCTGCGCGAAGGGCTGGCTATTTTCAAACGGGATGAAATGATTATCGACCCCCTCCATGAATTCTGCCGTGAAATTTCTGGTAGCTGCATCGATCCGGTTATACATCCACTCTCGACCATTAGTGTAGTTATAATCTCCTGAAATTTTTGACTTAGAAAACGATCCCCTCTGGTTTTTTTTTTCAATTTTGTCTGATGAATAACGAAAATCTCATGTGTGGCTGAGGTGAAATCGGGGTTGATCCATGTTTGTATATATATAAATTTTTGCAACTATTTAGCGACTAATTTTGCGACTGATTCGCAAAATTAGTTACAAGTTAGGTACACCCGGTTCAGAACATTAAAAACGTGTTCTATACCGACTTTTAGCGACTAAATAAAATACGGTTTAGCGACCCGCCGATATTAGTCGCTAAATAATCGCTATTTAGCGACTATTTAGCGACGTATAACTTGTAGTCACAATTTAGCGACTAAGTCGCGACTAATAGAGATTAGTCACAATATCAGTCGCAACTTTGTCGCTAAATAGTCGCAACATTTAGCGACTAACAAATCAGTCGTAACTTAGAGTCGCAAAAAGCCTGTTTTCTTGTAATGAGAAGACCTTTCTATCTAGACCCCACTCTTTCATACACTCAAAAATCTTGTTGGCAATCACTTCACCAGTATGCGGCCACTTGAAATCACAAAAAGCTAGAATCTTAGTGTTGAAGTTCCAATTCTCATCAATGAAGTGCGCAGTCAGACAGATATACCCCATAACTTGAGCACGAGCAAGCCATAAATAAGAAGTGAAACAAACTCGACCACGATGCTACCCAAGGATATCTTTCAACTTATCTTTCTCAATCTCATACTTCCTGAAAACATCCATTCAGGCGGTTTGTCTACAGATTGGCTGACAATCTGGATTCAAGTACTTGTCTCTCGCTCGAACCTTCTCATACTCAACATATCAGAATGGTAGATCATGGTAGATAATTACATCACTAGTAATATCACGACCTTATGATCATATACATTCCTATCTCCTTTCCGAAGCATCTTGGAACACGTCTCTACATGGCGCTTTAAGTGATGTGTTCCATGTGTTCTACTATTTATGACTAGTTTGGTATCACAATGGATACACTTGGCCCTTTCTTTGCCATCTTCTTCAACCCCTACTGAAACAAAATCTTTCCAAACAGGTGAAGTCTTGCGTCTCTTACCAGGTTTTGTTGTTTGAGTTACCTAAGTTGCACTTTGCTCAGCTGTTTGTGTTTCCATAACTTCCTCATTTATCTCAGCTTGTGTATCTTCCTCATTCATCTGAATGTATTTATTGTATTCATTATGAGAATCGAGGATTGCGATTGTACGAAGAGACTCTTCATCCATCTTCAAATTAATATCAACTGTGTGAAGGATTACTAATCTGACTAACGAATACAAATAAGCAGGAAGGAGAAGGAAGGATTTATGTCGTTAACGTACGTATACTAATCAAGTGACTATGTTGTACTTGAGTTTCTGTGAATATGTACAATAAAAACAGAGCGTTACAGACCATGAATCATGCTCAACATTCTGCAAAACTGATTTTATAAAAGAAGATGGGAAAGAGATATTTTTTACCATTTGCAGGCCTTTCTTTTCCTTTAAGATCAAACTCTCCTCCTCTTTAAGTTCAGAAAGCGTCTATAATAAGAAGCACATACAATGATTAAGCATAAGACATATATAATATTACATAACGATGTGATTCTACTAGAATCTGAAATGTATTTTTTTTTTTTAATAGTTGGTTAGCTTCTTCTTTCTTGATCTCTTGAAAGGGTTTGTTGGTGTTACACTCGTTTGAGATATCTGCATGAAAACCAACTTAGAAGATCAGATAGTGGCTTCTTACAACATATAAAACACAAGATCAAATTCAAGTCACCGTCAAGAACCAGTTCGTAATGACTTTAGGAAACAACATGTAATTCAAAACAATGTAATGAGCCCATAATTTCAAGTTATCAACTAGAAGGGTAAGTGTATTAGATACACAATATTGTATCGAAAGAAGAATCTTTGGCTCTCTGCCACACGATAAATTGAGAACAACATGAAGGAAACAAAAGTTATACAATCTTGTGACTCTTATGCTAGAGAAAATGCCAGAATCAAAACAAAAGGATTGACCTTTATTATTACAATAGAAAATGCAAGATGATCAATATGATTAGTAAGTAAAGTAGTATTGAGTTACTTGATCAAATCATTCTCGTTTTGGCTTGGATGAATGGTTGGACAGTGACTTCTCCTCTCGGCATAATGCTTGTTCTGAAACATGAATAACGAAAATGAATAGCACAATAAGAATAACGAAAATGAACTCTCTAGGATACCCAAAAGATAAAATCATGAATATGATGAATGATTTACTCACTGAGATTTGTGGTTACTGAGAATACTGCGACTGGCTGCGAAGTGCGAACAAGTGGAGCAAGCTTTCTAAGAGAACACAATAAGAGTATGAGACGATAGATTTCATAAGCAAAAGAGAAAGTACATAGTATAGACGAAACGAAGAGATAAACTTCTGAGTTCATAATCGAAGATAATATAGAGAAACCATACCTATAGCAGCAGAAAATTGAGACCAAACAGCCACAAATCTTGGTGTCAGAAAACCCTTTTTGAGCAGAATCAAATAAGCGAATTGTCCGATTGATGCAGGTCAAAATCACTGTGTGGTGCTCTGCTCAGAGCTTGAGAAGATGTCAATGAACCCTAAAGTACAACCACCTAGCGTCGTAAATTTTTGTTTGAATTGATAATAATACGACGTGGTTGCTTAATTTTTTTTATAAAAATTAAACAGGTCTAAATAGGTAACCCTTTTATTACCCGTTAATAAAAGGGTTTAAACGGGCTAGCCCGTTTAGACCCGCTAACTTTTAAATTATAAATGGGCCTAATTGGGCCAAAGTTAGTAAACTAAGTCCATTTAGGCCCGCGAAATTTGGACCCGCTATAACATCTCTAAGAGCAGCACTGAGGAGAGAAACAATCATCTAAGCTAGAACTACATCAGAGCTAAGGACATAGATGGATTTGAAGATCAAAAGGTAAGGATCTTGTCCTTAGTTTGACGCTCCATTAGATGTTTAACTGCATCAGCTGAGCGATACACCAAACGGTTGATCCTTGCAATTCGTTCTGACCAATACTAGTGAATTGTAGCGTGCCAGTGGAGAAGGAGAAGACGCTTCCGAACATTACTACCACGAAGATGAACCAGTTGATGCAGTAGAGAGTCCCATTTTCACGGAGAGGCAAAATCAAGCTTCCTTAAGAGATGATTCCAGATTGAACAAGTAAAATCACAATTAAACAGTAGTAAGTAGTTTCTAGATTTTGGTGATGAATTACATAAAACACAACTTCGATCAACTGGCAAAAACCTAAGAGTCTATCTTTTTTTTGGGCAGCTGTTCAAGACAAACAACCAATTTAGGAAATTATGTTTAGGAATACCTTCTTTCATCCAAATTACATTCGATCAAGGTACATAATCCTCTCCCTCATTGCACATAAATGATTTGACTGATCCAATAGAGTAGCTTGACGATAGATTATCGTTGACTTCCCATTCGTAGCTATCTCATGCCTCTGTTAGTTGCAATGTTGTCAAATAGGCTTGGACATTCATTTGACGATCTGATCCCGCAGGAATAATTCTCTAGTGGACGTGATTGTATATAGTAGCAATTATTGCATTTGCCGGAACACCATACCTTGAGTTCCTGCCATTAAATAAACACTCCTGCAAAAAAATCATAAGGAGTCCAGTTAGCGGTCCAAAACCGGCAAGAGAGATCATTTATGATTCTTATTCTTATCCGAGTAAACATAACTCCTTTGTTCTTTATGATTTTGTTTGCAAGCCAACTGTTTTTTTTTTGCGTGAGCTTTTACTGTCCATAAGTTTGACAGATCAGCGCTTAAAACCACTTTATTAAATCAGCTTAAGAAAACAAGCCTTATTTCAAGTTTCTAAGTCCTTTAAACCCAAACCTCCTTTTTCCTTCGCTTTAGTAATTGTATCCCAATAGACTTACCGTGATTAGCTTGAACATCCCCTTTACATAAAATACACTACAAAGAGAGTTAATATGTTTGATTATCTGTTTTGGCAGGACAAGAGAAGAACCCCAGAAGTTGGCGATTCCTCCAATACCCGTTTTAATCAGAAGAAGCCTTTCCGCAAAGGATAATGATTTTACAGTCCACGAGGCTAGTCGATCTTTCACCTGCTGAATCAAAACCTCACAATCCAAAACCAAGAGCTTTTTGGAAGTTAGAGGAACACCTAGGTAACTAACTGAGAGAATACCATTATGCATTCCTGTGGAGAAATTAATAGTGTATATTTCATGTTGTGACATGGCTGAAGCAAAGAATGGGGTTTTTGAACACTAATTTCCAACCTCGACCGAAGCTCGAACTTTCGGAGTATCTGTAGGACGTTTTTGACCGAGCTGATTGAGCCATCAATGAAGATCATATGGTAATCAAAAAAAAAATATGAGTCAACTTTGAAGCTTCACAATTAAAATGGTATTTGAATCTTCCTTCCTAAGCCGGTTTATTTAGCATTAGAGATAGGGTATTCATGGTAATTACAAATAAGTACGGTGATACTGGATCACCATTCCTTAAGCCTCTTCTATCTTTAAAATAACCATTAACCATCCCATTGTACCCTATAATAAAATAGGATTACAATAACATTCCTTTAACCAATTCAATAAGTATTCAGAATCTGCAAACCTTGAATATAATTGAATAAGAACTCTCAAGAGAATGTATCAAAGATTTAGCAATGTCCACCTTTATTGTAAATCTATTTGTACTTGAAATCTTATGGTAACCATTGACTAGTTATCGTGCTAGAATGGTATTTTCTACGAGGAGCATATCCTTCACAAACACAGTTTGGTTTGGTAAAATCAGATGGGGAAGAAGAGGTTTGAGCGCCTGACCAACAACCATGATACCACTTTATAGATTGTGTTAAGAAAGGCTATATCTCTAAACTCAGTAATAGCAGTGGCTTCATGTCTTTTTAATACCAGAGAAAGAATGGTTGAATTCGCAGTAAAATGAATGGATAAAGAGCGGAAGAAATTCTGAATGGGAAAAATGCCAAACAATTCTTGAACTATTCAGATTTGGCCAAAAAATACCCTAACTAAGACGCTTGCCAAAACAAACCCAAACTAATAGTTGACTTCCCAAATAAAACTTGAACTTATAGTTGACCTTGCCAATTTGGAACACCGTTAACTAAATTAACAGAATGGTTAACCGTCGTTAACCAGCCGTTTATTGGTTCATTAGTCAAGCCAAAACGACGTCGTTTTATTTTTTTTTAAAAAAATTAAAACCCAGCATTCAGCTAGATTCGAACCAGAGACCAAAGAACCAAGTGTATGAATCATCTAACCACTGTGGCGTTTGTTTTTCGCTGTATATGTTATACAAACATATTATGGTAAGTTGTCTTTCCTCATTCCTAATATTAAACGGAAATTTCATTTTCTTCTCCGGTGGAAGAGAAGAGGACGATGATGATTCTTTTCTCGTTCTTGGCCTGTAAAATCTCGGGAATGATTGTTTCCTCAATGTCATCCTTAAGATAATGCTTTTGTATTTTTTCAGAGATTGGTTAAGGGTTTAGCCGATCACGTTTAGCGGATTTCAATGGATTCTTCAATTTGAGTTTGATGTTAATCCTTTGTTGCACATTTGGATTGTGAATTTGACTTTCAGGCTCTCATGAACTGCAAAGATTTTAGGAGTTATCTTCAATGGGTTATAGAAGATACGAGAGAAACAGTAGCTGGAGAAGAAGATGAAAAGTTTCCTCTTACTTTTGCTGTGTCTGCTTTATTACAAGGTAATATTTAGGAATCTCATATATGTCTCACTGTATCTTGTGCTGGAAAATTGTCTGATGATAAGCTTAATCTTTTGTCAATTATTACTGCCAGAGCTCTGCACAGCTGGGAGAAGACCATTTGTATCTAGCCCTCGTAAAGTTATGATGGCATTAACCAAGGAAACAAGACAACAAAATATGTTTGTATAACATATACAATGGAACACAAACGCTACAGTGGTTAGATGACTCATACGCTTGGTTCTTGGGTCTCAGGTTCGAACCCAACTGAATGCTGGTTTTTAAATTTCTTTTTTAAATAAAACGACAGTTAACGCATCCGTTTATTGGTCCGTTAGTCGTTTTGGCTTGACTAACGGACCAATAAACGGATGCGTTAACGACCGTTAACCATTATGTTAATTTAGTTAACGGTGTTCCAAATTGGCAATGTCAACTATAAGTTCAAGTTTTATTTGGGAAGTCAACTATTAGTTTGGGTTTGTTTTGGCAAGCGTTTTAGTTAGGGTATTTCTTGGCCAGATCTGAATAGTTCAGGAATTTTTGGCATTTTTCCCAATTCTGAATTGAAGACACCACCTCTTACCAATTAGATCACATAAAGCCTTATAGAAGCCAAATTTTAAACCTCCAGGGCTCATGGCCTTATTTAGATTCAGTTTTAGAAGCATAAAATTGATTTCCTACATTATTTTCTTTGTGATATTTAAACGATAAATATATACATGGCGATCGATTTGGCGATCACAAATTTCCGACATCGTCCTCTTCTCCTGGGGTGTTTTCCGATGATCAAATCTTCCTACATCAGAGATGTTGATCTCGGCTTCAGTCCGCAACAGTTGGTTAGCGGTTTCACTTCTGGTACCCACGTTTCATGAATTTTGGGTAGCTGTTACAAACGTTTCTTGTCCACGATTTCTAAGAACGTCCCACTACTTCGGATCTTTGATTGCACAACATGTTTTAAAACGAGTCCGCCCTATTCCGTTACTGTTTCAACATCCACTCCACTCTGTTTTCTCTTCATCAACCAAACATTAACAATGGGGGAAAATCTTCAACACCGTCTGCAAAACATCAACTTAGGCCTTGAGTATGCCCCGACTGCTTTACATACATTAATCCGACAACAAGCTTCCGACGCGAATCACTTTGTTCTACTGGTGGTGGCCCTGTAATCCATAAAAAACCTCAGGGCGATGATTACCCAATTTCCTCGTCTTTGGGGTCTTGAAAACATGGTAACAGGAAGGATCGTTGCTTCAAACAGAGTCCAATTCGTCTTCCAATCGGAAGAATGCCTCAATATGGTTATGTGGAGATCGCCATGGTCCTTCTCTGAGTGGATGGTCACTGTCACAAGGAGGTTTCCGAACCTGTCTGAAGAATCTGTGAAGATAATCCCTTTTTTGGATACAGATCCGTGGTATACCTCTCGAATTCCTGTCACGCACAACAGTCAACTTCATTGGATATCAGTTGGGTCCCATTTTCGAGGTGGACTTTGATGAAAAATCAGTGCGGGTTGATTACGTCCGCATGCAGATTCTATGGAACACTGACAATCCTTTAAGTTTCAAAAGAATCTTTCAATTCCGGCTAGAGGAGAATACAACTCTCTCATTCCATTTCGAGCGCCTCTGAGGTTTATGTTCGTTATGTGGACTCCTAACGCATGAGGCTCGCGATTGTCCACACCGGTTTGACGATGATAATGATGGATTAGATGATGGTCTGCCTGAAGACCAGGATAATGATCAAGTGCTTGCAGATGCTCATGAAGAACATGTCGCTCAAGTGTCTGAAGCGGTTTTAGAAGATTTACCAGAAGACTTCAATGGTCCAAGAAATGATGAAAATCGTTATGAAGATCTTCATGATGAAGAAGACGACACGGCTAATGCAGAGGTCGTGGAGTCATTGTCACATGTCTTATCGCCTGAATAGACCGATAGTGCATTTCAGCGTAAGGGTAAAGGCAGAATGGACGAGATTTTGGATGTTGAGGTGGATTCACTCAATGAATTTCAGCGGGTCATATATACTACCAAGCGTAAGAGATACGACTGTGAAGATGACACTGCAGGTCCGAGTACACCGGTTTTCATTATGGGTCCGGGACCATCACCAAAACGTATCTCGCCAGTGACTGATCAGACATCTGACTCGGTTAACAAACCAATAGACGGAGGCGTGGGGGGGGACCGGTACCCCCACAGTTTCCATGAATATATGAACTTGGATCTGTCAGGGCTTGTGGGCCGCTGACAAAACTGAGAGTGAGGAAGATTTGTCGTCATTATCGTTTATATATCATGTTCCTCATTGGCACAATGAATTCTTCTCGAGTTGTAAATAATGTTGTTGTTTCTCTAGGATTTCCTAATGTACTTTGTGTTCCTCCATCGGTCGTGGTGGAGGTCTAGCTTTGCTATGGAAGAATTCTGTTTTTGTTTTCATTATTTCTCAAGATGTAAGATTGGTGGATATACATATCCAGTTCAGTGGAATGGAGTTCTATTTATCTTGCTTGTATGGGGACCCAATTCAGAGGTTCAGACACTTGCTTTAGGACAGACTTATCGATTTAGGGTCTACCACAAATGGTCCTTGGATGATTTTGGGTGATTTTAACGAAATCCTTTCAAATGAGGAGAAACGTGGTGGTACTACTCGTGGTGAATGGTATTTCAGAAAGCTTCGAAGCATTTATTCAGCTTTTGATTTGGTGGTTTTAAGGGCTGTAGGTAACATATTTTCTTGGACTAGTATCCGTAGTAATCAGACAGTTCAAGAGTGCATTGATCGAGTAGCTGTGAACTCAGAGTTTCTTGCTATGTATCCAGCATTAAAGGCTGATTATCTTATGTCTCCTGGGTCAGATCATCGTCCTGTTATGGTTTCTCTTAAGAGTGATAGTATCCGACGCAGTAAATGCTTACGTTTTGATAAATGGTTACTTCATCATCCATCATTTAAAGAGTATGTCTTGTCGGGCTGTTTCTCTCAATCACGTTCGTCCGATACTAATATTATGGATAAAATTCGGAACTGCCGGTCAGCCCTTGCCGTATGTCATCGGCGATTTAACTTGAATGCAAGTCGTCGCATCACATAACTATCTCAAGACTTGGACCATGCTATGACAGACATGATCAACAACTGTGAATCAATACAAATTCTGCGTTCACAACTTCAACAAGCATATAGTGATGAAGAAGAGTACTGGTATCATAAAAGTCATCATCGACGTCTGGTTGAAGGTGATCGAAATATGAGTTATTTCCAAGATTGCACCAAACAGTTTTCCCAAAACCTTATCTTGGCCATTGAAGACATGGATGGTCATACAGTCAGAGGTGAAAGGGCGATGGGTAAAGCTGCAGAGAAATACTTTCAGACGGTTTATACAAGCTCCAAAACATCTTTGGATATGTCCATTTTTGAAGGTTTTTCACCTATGGTATCTGCAGAGATGAACCAGACACTGACTCAGGATTTCACAAATGAGCAAATCTCATAAGCTGTATCTGATATTGGAGCGGACAAATGCCCTGATCCGGATGGTTTTACTGCTCAGTTCTACCAAGAGTGTTGGGAGATTGTGGGAAATGATATCTATACCGAGGTGCGACAATTCTTTAATACAAGTTTCATGACCACTGGGATGAATCACACTAACCTATGCCTCCTGCCTAAGATCCAAAATCCTACAACTTTTGCTGACAACCGACCAATTGGATTGTGTAACGTTATGTTTAAAATCATTTCCAAGTTGTTGGTGTACCGTCTCAAGTCATCTCTGAATGCGATAGTTTCTGAAGCACAAGCGGCTTTTATACCAGGTCGGTTAGCTTCTGACAACATCCTGATAGCTAATGAGTTGATGCATTCTCTGAAACGTCGTAATAGGGTTTCAAAATAATATATGACGGTGAAGACAGATATTTTGAAAGCTTATGATCGGATTGAGTGGGGACTTCCTTGAAGAAACAATGAAAGCTTTCAGTTTTTGTTCCAAATGGGTTTCCTGGATCATGGCAATTGTTAAGTCGGTTTTGTTCTCAGTTCTTATTAATGGTAACCCGCATGGCAAGATCATCCCGGAACGTGGCATCCGTCAAGGTGATCCTCTATCACCATACTTGTTCATCTTATGTGCTGATGTCCTAAGTCATTTAATCACCAAAGAAACAAGAGCTGGTAGGATTAAAGGGATCAAGGTTGGTATTGGGGTCCCTGCGATTAGCCACCTACGCTTTGCAGATGACTCCTTGTTCTTCCTCCAAGTAAACCAACATAACAGCAGAGCTCTCAAATCGGTTTTTGACCTATTTGAAGCGTGTTCCGACCAGAAAATCAATGCTTCTAAATCTATGATTACGTTTGGTACAAAAGTCTACAGCCATGTTTAAACTCACATCCAACGTATCCTGAACATTCATAACTGATAGGTCAAGAATTAATCCCTATACTAAACTGCAAGTGAACAGCAATGTCAAAGTAGTATATAGGGTTATCGAATCCACAGGGACACTTGGTCTCAATAGATCAGAACAGTAGAGACTAATACTAGAAAGAAAGCAATGTAATTGAATTAAAAGCGGTGCGAGAAAGTAAATCAGTAGCAGAGATTAACGGTTGTGAAAGCAAGTAATTAAAAGCGTCAAGCCTAGGGTATTCTCAGGAAATCAGACAAGCAGACAGTTCATTCAGTAAGGATCTAATTAAGCACAGTTCTAGAACTCAAAACACAGATATAGAATTAACCAAATTCCTTTGCGATAATTCTCTAAGTCTAAGTGCAGCAAACCAAACTTTCGTTTGCGAGAACTAACAGATTAAACTAGCATTAATCCCAAGTTTGATATGTTCACAATTATCCTAAACCAAACTTCCGTTTGCGCAAAGTTTAATTGCCCAAATTAATTAGTTCAGATTCCTAAACCCCACTTCCGTGACGTATTTAGCAACCTAAGATCTAGATTCTAATTGATCAGGTTAGAACTAGCTTTAAGCACAATTAAATTGAAGAACAGATATAGTTATGAATCCTTAACTGAATTTGAACAAGTCTAGCAAGTCATGAAATCCTATGTGAGAAACCCTAAACCTAACAAGGAATCTACTCAGACATAGATAATGAAAACATAATCATATGATGAATAAATTACATAAAAGAATAAGAGTAAAAGGGGTTCGAAATCTTCTCCAAATACAGATGAAGTAATAGGTTCAGATCAGCCCCAAAAGCTCTAAAAATCCTCTGCTCTTAATTATGAAAGTGTAATGTAAAGCGTATCTAATTAAAACACTAAAAACTTGATTATATAGGTCTAATCTCGGCCAGGGGCTTCTTTGTAAATATCAGGAACTTCTGGATCAAAGTGCAATATCTTGATTCTTCTAAACCGCCGAGTTTTGGCCCATCTCGCTGGTGCATCGACCGTTGCAGGTGTGCAACGATCGACACCTTTCTCTGTTTCGGACAGTGAACTCTATCTCTCGGCCAAACACTCCAAAAATCTCCAAAATGCTCCATTATCTCCAATTTAGCTCCAAACCTGATTATACCTGTAAAAGACTCTAAAAGAACACAAAAGACACTAAAAACACAACTATATCATGGCATAAAACCGGTAAAAACCATGATATATCAACTCCCCCACACTTAGCCTTTGCTTGCCCTCAAGCAAAACATAGAACCTAAGCTTGGTGAAGAGGTTTGAAAACTCTTCAGAAACTCATTTCCTCCTAGAAGCTACAATACTCAGATTCCCCTTAGTAAACCACTGAAAGAATCAATCACAGGATATCAAGACCACAATGTACTTCCCCCACACTTAGCAACTGTCCTAGGTAAACTCCACAATCACATTCAAGCATTCAAATTCTCCCTACTGACTTCTGCAAGTATTTAAGTGCGGTCTCACCTAAGGAGTATCGATCAAAGGGCACATGGATTCTTACCTTATCAGCTCTAGACCACCATACTATCTTTCTCTAGTCCCTTTCTTCTCTTTCCCTTCTTTAACAACTGATTTTCCCCATTGGGTATCATTTTATTTTTTTTATCAGTGTTCTTCCCGTTATGGGGTGTACTTTGGACACATTCCATGGATCACATGAGAGAAAATAGTGTTTGCTACCCTTCCCATGACCACTTCGGAGTTACTAACTCATCCTCAGTTTATTATCTTTTTTTTTTTTACTTTATAGAAGGGGAGAAGGGAACTAAATAGGACAGGTTTACAGGCTGTGGCAGAACTAACAAGGGAATCCGACACAAAGTATACCAAGCCCTTAGGTGAGAAATCTAAGTCAGTATTAAATTGAAGTCAGTAAAAGGATCCTCTGATACCTGAAGTGATGTGGGTGTTCCCAGTAGGTTGATCTGTGTCTGGGTTTTCTAATAGTCAGAGATAGATCCTGCAACTTCATCCCAATGGTTACTTAAGTTCCTGCAAGTCTTGTAAATCTTCTCAGAAAATCATAGTTTCTTACTTAAACAATTTTGACTCAATAAAACAAAAATTTAAAAAAATGGACTGACTCTTAAGAAAACAGAAAACAAAAGTCAGTAGCACCTCCCCCACACTTAAGACACACTGTCCCCAGTAGTGTCCAGCGAAGGATCGGTAAAAAGAAAATAAAAATTGAAAAGGTGAAATTATGTCTGTCGGGTTACCTCTGTCGCTCAGGTATCGACCGTTGCACTAAGTGCATCGACCGTTACTTGGCGATTTTCGTGTATGGTCGATCGTTGCTCAGGACCGCAACGATCGCTGCAATGCGATTCCTTTCGTGTTGTGACGATCGACACAGAAGTGCGTCGATCGTTGCACTGCGAATTCATCCGAGACCTGCAAACATAAACTCACCAAAAACAAAAACAAACGTAAAATCCTAACAAAAACACCAAAAATTAAGTAGAAAAACACCAGTACCTAATGGTGGGTTGCCTCCCACCCAGCGCTTGTTTAAGGTCAATAGCTTGACCGGACGGGTGGAAATTTTCAGGTACCAGGAGGTCCTGACAGAGACTTTTTCTGTCTCTGTTCAAGTCTCCTCATCCAAGGTGGTGAGTAGGCTGTTGCGGAATGCTCATGTCCAAGAAAAGATGGAGTGAAATGTGCTCCAGGATCTATAACCATAGTATGATCAGGCTGCTCAAAATCTGCGTCCCTTATGGTGAATGTCTGCCCATCTATCAGTAGCTTTCGCAGCTTATCCATCTCATAGCGCAGTGGTTCATCTCCCAGATGGAGGTCTATCAAGCTGTTGCTAACATCAATCAATGCTCCTGCTGTAGCCAAAAAGGGTCTCCCAAGCAATAATGCTTCATCCGGATCACAGTCATATCTCAGCACAAGGAAGTCTGTTGGAACTAAGTAGTTTCCAACTCTCACCGGAATGTCCACAAGGAGTCCTTCAGGAACTCGTATGGACTGATCAGCTAGGACAAGAGAAGTCCTAGTAGGAGTAAAATCCAACATACCCAGCTTCTCTGCCACAGAGTATGGCATTAAACTTCCAGCAGCTCCTAAATCACACAGAGAACGCCTAAAGCTATCCTCAAAGATAGAACAATCCAGCACAAAGACTCCAGGATCAGGCAACTTCTTTGGGACTTTAGTTAGCAGAACATCACTAATATGCTGAGGAACTATTATCACCCAGTCTTTCAGATCATCATCCAGGGGCAACATCTTGTTTAAGTACCTCTGCACACATGGATGATAAGGTGGATCATCAGAAGTTGGAATTTCTTCCAATTCTTCACCAATCTCTTCTAATTTCTTCAGCTCTTCAATCTCTTGCCTAATCACTTCAGACACTGAGGAGTGTTGTCTAAAAATCTGTTCGTAGATCTCCTGTTGAGTAATCTCAGAGGCTCCATTGAATAGGCGATCAAGCTCCAAGTCAGCATCTATGCCATTATCATCCGACAGTTCTGTCTGTTCACGCCCTGCAACGACCGACACTAAGGGTGTGTCGATCGTTTCTATCCCGACTGGTGTATCGATCGGCACAGATGTTGCATCGATCGACGCACTGCAGCAGATTTCACCCGAGAGTTTTTCACAAATATCCGAAAATTCTTGTTCTGTCACCAACTCAGCTGTACTTAGCTCAAATCTTTCACCTAGGTGAGATCCATCATTAATGCACACAGACCATGCCTTAACATGAGTGTCTGCCACTCCTTTTCCCTTCAGTGAGCTGGACATCTGGTTCACCTGAGTGTCCAACTGCTTCAAGTGAGTGCTCATAGACTCAAATTTCCCATTGAGGTCTTCATAGACAGCGTCCAACTTCTTGTTGCAGTCCACAGAAATCTTGGTTTGACTCTCAATCAGTTGTTCCATCATAGCTTCCATTTTGCTCTCATGGGCTGTAGGTGCAGGAGGAGTCTGATAGGATGTAGATCCATAGGTTCTCTGAGTACCTTGTCCATAGGTCTTCTGAAAACCACCAGTCTGTCCTCCATTGGAGAATCTGTTCCCCTGTTGATTATTAAATCTATTACCTTGGAAACCAGAACCTCCTACGAAATTCACATCTTCTTCCTGAGTTTCCTCCTTAGTCTGAATCACCTCTACATCTTGGGCAAAGTGGACAGCTTTCTTACTTGTCAGGAGATTGTAGACTGTGTCCAATCTGGATCTTATATTAGCTATATCAGAATTCTCTACGGTTCCACCAGATTTCTTCCTCCTATTATGTACTTCTGTGAATCCATGGTGTGGACAGTCACGCTGATACTGCTTAAATCTCATCCAGGCAGTCTTCAAGGGCTCCACAGCTCCTTGGGAAAAAGTGAGTATGTCCTGTCTGGACTGATCTGAGCGCGCATCATCATAAAAGTGACGCAGGAATTCACTCTTTAAGGCTGCCCAAGTAGTATACTGACCAGGTGCCAGTTGCCTCAGCCATGCACTAGCGTCTCCAGCAAGACTGTGCGGAAATAGCTTAAGGAACAGATAGTTCGGGTACTCCTTCATACTTCATGCCAGTAACTATGTCCTCAAACTTGTCAATGTGATCCATAGGCTGCTCTGCTTGAAGACCATGAAAAGCAATCTGTCTCATCAGCTGGTAGTAGATGGTCTTTACCTCAAAATCATTCCTCTCGAAAGCAGGAAGCACTAGAGCTGCTCGGTTTGCATGAAACTCATTAGGTCTGTTGTAGTCAGCTAGTGTCCTCTCATGAACCACCATCTCTCTACCTTGGGCCTGTCCTTGACCCTGGTTTCGGTTCAGCTCCTGTTGCTGTTGCTCAGGAGGATCAGGGATGACATTCCCTTCAGCATCAACCCGATGCCCAGCAGCATTGTACGGGTTGTTATCTCGGTCCCTCAGGGTACCTTCAGCATCTGGTATCAAGATCAGACGTTCTCGTACCATTCTCTCTCTCTTTTCTCTTCTGATAGTCCTTTCTAGACGTCCAAGTTCCTCTAGTCCGAGATTAAGCAAGCTCGAGTTCGGATTACTTCGAGTTTTCTGCGTTGGCATAAACTGTCTGTAATCGTCCAGCAACGATCGATTCGATCTCAGAATCGCCTAGTGACGATCGACGCAAGGGATGCAACGATCGACGCAAGGCGAAATTCGTACCTGCGACAGAAAGAAACAGAGAAAAAGTTAGCAGAATATAAAAACAAAACGAAAAAGCAAAAACAAAAAGAAAAATTTCTAGTAAAAACCCTAAGTTCGGTCCTATCGAAGACTCTAAGAGTCCCCGGCAACGGCGCCAAAAACTTGATAGGTCAAGAATTAATCCCTATACTAAACTGCAAGTGAACAGCAATGTCAAAGTAGTATATAGGGTTATCGAATCCACAGGGACACTTGGTCTCAATAGATCAGAACAGTAGAGACTAATACTAGAAAAAAAGCAATGTAATTGAATTAAAAGCGGTGCGAGAAAGTAAATCAGTAGCAGAGATTAACGGTTGTGAAAGCAAGTAATTAAAAGCGTCAAGCCTAGGGTATTCTCAGGAAATCAGACAAGCAGACAGTTCATTCAGTAATGATCTAATTAAGCACAGTTCTAGAACTCAAAACACAGATATAGAATTAACCAAATTCCTTTGCGATAATTCTCTAAGTCTAAGTGCAGCAAACCAAACTTTCGTTTGCGAGAACTAACAGATTAAACTAGCATTAATCCCAAGTTTGATATGTTCACAATTATCCTAAACCAAACTTTTGTTTGCGCAAAGTTTAATTGCCCAACTTAATTAGTTCAGATTCCTAAACCCCACTTCCGTGACGTATTTAGCAACCTAAGATCTATATTCTAATTGATCAGGTTAGAACTAGCTTTAAGCACAATTAAATTGAAGAACAGATATAGTTATGAATCCTTAACTGAATTTGAACAAGTCTAGCAAGTCATGAAATCCTATGTGAGAAACCCTAAACCTAACAAGGAATCTACTCAGACATAGATAATGAAAACATAATCATATGATGAATAAATTGCATAAAAGAATAAGAGTAAAAGGGGTTCGAAATCTTCTCCAAATACAGATGAAGTAATAGGTTCAGATCAGCCCCAAAAGCTCTAAAATTCCTCTGCTCTTAATTATGAAAGTGTAATGTAAAGCGTATCTAATTAAAACACTAAAAACTTGATTATATAGGTCTAATCTCGGCCAGGGGCTTCTTTGTAAATATCAGGAACTTCTGGATCAAAGTGCAATATCTTGATTCTTCTAAACCGCCTGTAGGAACTGTTTAGTTGATCCTGATGTAATTCACAGATTCATATCAACCTAAACATACAGATCTAGGTTCTCTTGAATAGAAACATTAGATGATCTCACCTTTTACATGTTTGTTGCAGCGGAAGGAATAGAACAGGTCAGAGATCAGAGAGATACACCAAGGGATGAATCCTCCAAAGGTTCACACACGCGATCACAGGAATGGCTGCTAGACCACAGATGAACTCGGCGCAGAGAGAGGAGATTTTCGGCCAGGGTATTGGGGTTGGGAGAAAGAGATTTGGCTTTTAGTTTATAAAAGCCTTCTCTTTCCCTTTTGGGCTTATGGGCCCAAAACACCAATCTGATTAAATCCCATTTAATCAGACCCATTAATCTTTCTCTCTTAGTATGACAAATGCCTGGCACTTTTGTCGTACTTCTGCTAAGCCGTTCCAACACATTTTCCTGTTAGCTTAAGCGTGTGACCCATATGGGATCATATAATAAAGGCAATAAGTCCAAGACTTATAGATCATGAGCGGACTCTAGCAAGCCATCATGATCCCCAGCATTATATGACTTATGTCTGATCTTTGACATACTCTTACTTTCTAGAGACAGTACCGAGATTACTGGACACAATTCCAACAATCTCCCACTTGTACTGGAATCTCTGTATTCATAATCCTTTTGTCACAATATCTCGATTAGTCATAAGGCAAGATTGGTGTCATCCTTATAAAGCCTAATCTTGTTCATCGGACTCTGATTTGATACTGACAATCCAAACGACTCGGGAAAGTCCGTTTGAGCATGGCCATGCGTTTTCCAGTATTCAAATCTCCGATTGGCCTAGAGATATTCACTCCATATATATTGGAGGGACAAATTCCGTCTTGTTCCATCACTGTAAACTACTCATTTCATAATGTACCCAAACAAGGTCCTTATAACTATCGCAGAACGATAGCGTTAGACAATGATCAAAGTACATCAGTCCATGGGCAGTCACATGCATGTGAACTCAGGTCTAAGGACTATACTCTATAGTCGTAGTAAGAATCTCTTATGACACAGATATAAATATCCTGAAGAGTTCTTATAAGCGGGTCTTGTCCGGTCGTATGTTCCCAACATACACCTATGTACTGACTTTGATGCCGCGCATCTATGACACACTGAGACTTTGTCATAAGTCACGTACCAATCCAATCTCACACGGTTGTTGGTGTTCCAGTTTCAACAACCTTCGACTAGGGACAGGGTGATATAAGACATTTATCAAATATGGGGTCTCATGATCAAGCTAAATGACTTTGATGACTCAAGATCAAGTCACTTACTTCGATGACCTATAAAATGCTTCATATCATTTTGGAACGATTATTTCATCACAGTTAAAATAATCTTGAAATAATAATTTCATTAAAACATAAAAATAATGTTTTACAAGATCATATCAAATAACTAAAATAAAGCTCACAAAACTCCCACTCAAATTTAGATTACATTTCAATGTTTCTAATGCCTACAGCTTCAGTCAGGAACTCGAGCTTAGGTCTTGGGAGTGGCTTTGTCAACGGATCAGCGACATTATCATCTGTCGGAACTCGGCTGATCTTGACTTCCTTTCTATTAACGATGTCACGTATCAAGTGAAATCTTCTTTGAACATGCTTGGATTTCTGGTGTGATCTTGGTTCCTTTGCCTGAGCTATAGCACCATTGTTGTCACAAAACAGTGCCAGAGGCTCAGCCGCATCTGGTATCACACCTAGTTCCATAATGAACTTTCGTATCCAAACAGCTTCCTTTGCTGCTTCTGAGGCGGCGATATATTCAGCTTCTGTAGTGGAATCAGCAACGGTGTCCTGCTTGGAGCTTCTCCAACTTACTGCACCGCCATTCAGACAAAAGACATAACCGGACTGTGACCGGAAATCATCTGTGTCTGTCTGGAAACTTGCGTCCGTGAATCCACTGACTTTAAGCACATCACTTCCACCGTACACCAAGAACTTATCCTTAGTATGTCTTAGATACTTCAAGATATTCTTTACGGCAATCCAATGGTTTTCACCAGGATTTGACTGGTATCTACTCGTCATGCTCAATGCATAAGCAACATCAGGACGAGTACAGATCATGGCATACATAACAGATCCTATTGCTGATGCATAGGGAATGTTCTTCATACGCTCGAGCTCAGCAGCCGTCGTAGGGCTCTGCTTCTTGCTTAGCGTTGTGCCATGTACCATTGGCGTGAAGCCCTTCTTGGAATCTTTCATGCTGAATCTTTGTAGGACTTTGTCAATGTATGAATCTTGACACAAGCCTATCAGCCTCTTAGGTCTATCCCGATAGATCCTAATTCCAAGAACGTATGCGGCTTCACCCATGTCTTTCATGGAAAAACAACTTCCAAGCCAGTCCTTCACCGACTTTAGCATTGGAACGTCGTTTCCGAGAAGCAGTATGTCATCGACATACAGAATAAGAAATACAATCTTGCTCCCACTAGTTTTCTTATACACGCATTGTTCTTCTTCGTTTCTGATGAAGTCAAATTGTTTGATTGCTTCATCAAAACGAAGATTCCAGCTCCTCGATGCTTGCTTCAATCCATAAATGGATTTATGAAGCTTGCATACTTTCCCAGCATTCTTTGGATCTATGTAACCGTCAGGTTGTGTCATATACACATCCTCTTCCAGAATTCCATTCAGGAAGGCGGTTTTCACGTCCATCTGCCAAATTTCATAATCATGAAAAGCTGCAGTTGCTAGTAGAATCCGAATAGATTTCATCATAGCCACTGGTGAATAGGTTTCATCGTAATCCACACCGTGAACTTGTCTGAAACCTTTTGCCACCAACCTGGCTTTATAAATCTGGACATTTCCATCCACGTCAATCTTCTTCTTGAAGATCCATTTGCACTCGATGGCTTTTACACCAGCAGGCAAATCAACCAACGAAAAGACTTGATTGATCGACATGGAGTCCATTTCGGAATCAGTGGCCTTGCGCCACTTTGAGGAATCTGGGCCCATCATGGCTTGATTGAAGTTCGATGGTTCATCACCATCAATGATCAGAAGATCATGACAGTTAGTCACGAGGAATCCTTGATATCTCTCGGGTTCGTGACGGATCCTCCCGGATCTACGAACTTCAGGTACCACAGGTTCAGGCTCTACAATTTCTTGTAGGGCCTCCTCCTGCTCTTCCTCATTAGGTTGAGCAGTATCCTGTTCATCTTGAATTTCTTCAAGCAGTACCTTACTCCCACTGTCTTTCTTAGATAGAAACTCCCTCTCAAGAAAGTTACAATCCCGGGCAACAAAAATCTTGTTCTCGGAACGCAGATAGAAGTAATAAGCCTTGGTTTCCCGTGGATAACCAATGAAATAGCATTTGTCAGATTTTGGTGTAAGCTTGTCTGAGATTAATCTCTTGACATAGGCTTCACAACCCCAAATTCTGAGATAAGACAGCACTGGAGCCACTCCAGTCCATAATTCATATGGTGTCTTTGCTACTGCTTTTGATGGCGCTCTATTTAGAGTGAACACTGCTGTTAGCAGAGCATATCCCCAAAGGGATATTGGAAGGTCTGTGTGACTCATCATAGATCGAACCATATCCAATAAGGTCCGATTTCTCCTCTCAGATACACCATTCCATTGAGGTGTTCCAGGAGGAGTGAGTTGGGATACGATCCCACACTCTCTCAGATGATCACTGAATTCTTGGCTTAAGTATTCTCCTCCTCGGTCGGACCGAAGAGCCTTAATGCTTTTGCCAAGTTGGTTCTGTACTTCATTTTGGAATTCTCTGAACTTCTCAAAAGATTCAGACTTATGTTTCATTAAATAAACATATCCATACCTACTGAAATCATCAGTGAAGGTAATGAAGTACTGATAGTTTCCTCTTGCATTTGTGGACATTGGTCCACACACGTCAGTGTGTATCAGGCCCAATAAGTCACCGGCCCTCTCGTTAGGTTTATTAAAGGGGGCCCGTGTCATTTTGCCCATCATGCAGGATTCGCATTTCTCACATGACTCAAAGTCAAATGAGCCAAGAAGTCCATTCGAATGGAGCCTCTTGATGCGTTTCTCGCTGATGTGCCCTAAACGACAATGCCATAGAAACGTTTGGTTCTCCTCATTAGGTTTGAACCGTTTGGTATTAATGTTATAAATTGGCGCGGATTGATCGAGTATGTAAAGCCCATTCGAAAGAGGGGCAGAACCATAGAGCAAATTGTTGCGATTGAAGGAACATAATTTATTCTTAACTGAAAAATCATAACCTTCCAAATCCAGCAAAGAAATTGAAATAATATTTCTGCTTATAGCAGGTACAAAATAACAATTATTGAGTTCTAAAATCAATCCCGAAGGTAAAGACAACAAGTATGTTCCTACAGCTAGTGCTGGAACTTTCGCTCCATTCCCAACTCGTAGCTCTACTTGTCCTTGCTTTAGTCTTCTACTGTTGCTGAGTGCCTGCATATTAGTACAAATATGAGCCCCACAACCAGTATCCATAACCCATGAGGTATTATCAGAAGTAGTTGTATTAACTTCTATAACAAAAATACCTGTCGAAGAAGTCTCGAGAGTCTTCTTCTTCAATTCCTTTAGACCTTCTTGGAATTTCTTACATTCTCTCCTCCAATGCCCTGGTTCTTTACAGAACCTGCATATGTCAGTTGGCCCAGCCTTGGACTTGGGCTTGGGCTTTGGCGTGTCCTTGTCCTCGACTTGGACAGCCTTGGCCTTTCCCTTATCCTTAGCAGAGGATTTCTTAAAGCCCTTGCCCTTTTGCACCATAAGCACACTGGGGTCCTTGGCAGTTTTCCTCAAATTGGGCTCTGCAGTCTTGAGCATTCCGTGAAGCTCAGGTAATGTCTTACTCAAGCCATGCATGTTAAAGTTCAGAATGAACTGATCATAGCTTGCAGGTAAAGACTGCAGAATGATGTCGCAGGCAAGTTCCTGGCTGATTGGGCAGTCGAGTTTCTGAAGATGATCGAGATAACCCATCATCTTCAAGACATGAGGACTCACTGCCGCATTCGCAGCCAACTTGCAGTCCAAGAGGCTCTTAACTGTCTGGAACCTCTCAGTCCTAGCCTGCTCCTGAAAAAGCGATTTCAGGCTTGCCATTATCTCGATGGGTGACAATACACTCTCGAACTGCTTCTGCAGCTCAGCAGTCATTGTTACCAACATCAGGCAATAGACATCATTTTCATCTGACGAATGCTTTTCCCAAGCATTATGCACAGTCCTGGCGGCATTGGCAGGAGGCCTCTCGGGGAGAGGATCACGAAGGACATAATCCTTCTTCTCCTGCTTGAGGACCAGCCTCAAGTTCCTTGACCATGTCAGGAAGTTCGTTCCAGTCAGCTTCTCCTTCTCGAGAACAGACCGGATCGAGAATGTGTTTGGTGTGCTTGTAGTAGTCATATCTGAAATATATAAATAAAAAGGTTATTAGTTAAATATTCAAAATGATTAATCTCGTATTAAAATATAATATGATTAATCATGCATTATATTCAATAACATAAGTTACCCTCAATAGAATATAATGATTCCAAGATCCACATATAACTAAGATTAAAGTGGGCCACTGGCCGTCACCCAACCTTAGCTTATATCGGTAAGCCCTATATCGGCTAATTATATCCGTGATATAACTCTTGGTTGTGAATCTGGGCCCGAGGCCCAATCCACTCTGATGTCTCAAGGCCCGGGACTCCCGATGGCCTAGTCAAGAAAACCGGACTATATAGTCATGTAATCATTAATGTCTGGGACTCCCAATGACATTTATGAATCACAAACCGTCTTACCCACGCAAAAGCAGACACCCTCACACTGTAAGGCCATGAATGCAATTGAATGGGCTTCGACAGCTGACATAGCCTGGACAAGACATCCAACGCTTGATATTATTTGAGGTTCGTAGGTTTATTAAAATTTCATTCCCAAAATAGAAGATTACTATTTCCGGAAACTTTCTATTTTTGGAAACCTACTATTTATGGAAACTTTCTAAAATTGGAAACTTTCTAAAAACGGAAACTTTCTAACTTTAGAAATTTCTTTAAAATCCAAAACCTGCAAATCCAGAAACTTCTATTTTAAGAAACTTTCTAATTTCAAAATTTCGGAAATCTTTAATTTAAAATCGACTTTATAATTTTTTTTTTATAAAATAAATTTTAAATTTATCTGAAGAAAGACTCAAATAATTGGCCCAATCGTTTTAACTTCTTGGTCCGAGGCCCAAGAATTGGTCCATGTCCAAGACATGACCCAATTGTCCAATTAAATGACATAACCGGTCTGGTTAATTAAAACTGGTCTAACCAAGTTTTAATTACTACGATGACCACAATTGTCAACCGGTTATTTACTAAACCGGAATTTCTCAATTTATTTGGTCCAACCAAATCAAATTAGAAATTCCTGGTTTAGGCACTAAATCCAATATTTCTTTCGACATTGGATTTCTTATTCCGGTTTAACCAGATTTAATAAAATTATTAAATCTGTTTATTAAACCAGAACGAATCAATTTTAATTAAAATCTTAAACCGAGCCTTGAACCGAACCGAATTGGTCACGAACCAAACCGAGTTGGTCGTGACCTAGCTTCCTTCCCAAGAAGCTATCGTCCAGCCGCTCAGCCGCGAGCCAATCGATCCGAGATCGAGGCGATGTTCAGCTGCGGTCGGGACGATCCAACGGGACGTTCGGGACGGGACGATGCTTGGCCGAGACGCGACGATCGGGACGAGCCGGACGAGATCACGGACGCGATCGCCAAGCGATCGTGGTCGATCTTTCTCGCACGTCAAGCAAGCATCGGGACAGTCGGACGAGATGCGATCGGGACGATCGATCAGCCCATCTCTCGCGATCATTCGCGATCCATCCGACCGGCCAACTCTCGGCCGTGATAACCAACCGGCCAAGCCGGTCGATCTCTCTTTGGACGATCGACAAACCCGAGTCATATAGCTCGGTTTGCGATTTCTTTAGTGTGTTTAGGATTCAATTCAGTTTCTTAAGTGTTTTTCTTATCAGTAATGGATTCAAAACACTTCTAAACAGATTAAACAACCTAAACATGAATCTAAAACAAGAAATCCTAAGAACCAATGGCTCTGATACCACTGTAGGAACTTTTTAGTTGATCCTGATGTAATTCACAGATTCATATCAACCTAAACATACAGATCTAGGTTCTCTTGAATAGAAACATTAGATGATCTCACCTTTTACCTGTTTGTTGCAGCGGAAGGAATAGAACAGGTCAGAGATCAGAGAGATACACCAAGGGATGAATCCTCCAAAGGTTCACACACGCGATCACAGGAATGGCTGCTAGACCACAGATGAACTCGGCGCAGAGAGAGGAGATTTTCGGCCAGGGTATTGGGGTTGGGAGAAAGAGATTTGGCTTTTAGTTTATAAAAGCCTTCTCTTTCCCTTTTGGGCTTATGGGCCCAAAACACCAATCTGATTAAATCCCATTTAATCAGACCCATTAATCTTTCTCTCTTAGTATGACAAATGCCTGGCACTTTTGTCGTACTTCTGCTAAGCCGTTCCAACACATTTTCCTGTTAGCTTAAGCGTGTGACCCATATGGGATCATATAATAAAGGCAATAAGTCCAAGACTTATAGATCATGAGCGGACTCTAGCAAGCCATCATGATCCCCAGCATTATATGACTTATGTCTGATCTTTGACATACTCTTACTTTCTAGAGACAGTACCGAGATTACTGGACACAATTCCAACAATCTCCCACTTGTACTGGAATCTCTGTATTCATAATCCTTTTGTCACAATATCTCGATTAGTCATAAGGCAAGATTGGTGTCATCCTTATAAAGCCTAATCTTGTTCATCGGACTCTGATTTGATACTGACAATCCAAACGACTCGGGAAAGTCCGTTTGAGCATGGCCATGCGTTTTCCAGTATTCAAATCTCCGATTGGCCTAGAGATATTCACTCCATATATATTGGAGGGACAAATTCCGTCTTGTTCCATCACTGTAAACTACTCATTTCATAATGTACCCAAACAAGGTCCTTATAACTATCGCAGAACGATAGCGTTAGACAATGATCAAAGTACATCAGTCCATGGGCAGTCACATGCATGTGAACTCAGGTCTAAGGACTATACTCTATAGTCGTAGTAAGAATCTCTTATGACACAGATATAAATATCCTGAAGAGTTCTTATAAGCGGGTCTTGTCCGGTCGTATGTTCCCAACATACACCTATGTACTGACTACCGGCCAATTGGATTGTGTAACGTTATGTTTAAAATCATTTCCAAGTTGTTGGTGTACCGTCTCAAGTCATCTTTGAATGCGGTAGTTTCTGAAGAAGAAGCGGCTTTTATACCAGGTCGGTTAGCTTCTGACAACATCCTGATAGCTAATGAGTTGATGTATTCTCTGAAACGTCGTAACAGGGTTTCAAAATAATATATGGTGGTGAAGACAGATATTTTGAAAGCTTATGATCGGATTGAGTGAGACTTCCTTGAAGAAACAATGAAAGCTTTCAGTTTTTGTTCCAAATGGGTTTCCTGGATCATGGCAATTGTTAAGTCGGTTTTGTTCTCAGTTCTGATTAATAGTAACCCGCATGGCAAGATCATCCCGGAACGTGGCATCCGTCAAGGTGATCCTCTATCACCATACTTGTTCATCTTATGTGCTGATGTCCTAAGTCATTTTATCACCAAAGACACAAGAGCTGGTAGGATTAAAGGGATCAAGGTTAGTATTGGGGTCCCTGCGATTAGCCACCTACTCTTTGCAGATGGCTCCTTGTTCTTCCTCCAAGTGAACCAACATAACAGCAGAGCTCTCAAATCGGTTTTTGACCTATTCGAAGCGTGTTCCGCCCAGAAAATCAATGCTTCTAAATCTATGATTACGTTTGGTACAAAAGTCTACAGCCATGTTTAAACTCACATCCAACGTATCCTGAACATTCATAACTGATAGGTCAAGAATTAATCCCTATACTAAACTGCAAGTGAACAGCAATGTCAAAGTAGTATATAGGGTTATCGAATCCACAGGGACACTTGGTCTCAATAGATCAGAACAGTAGAGACTAATACTAGAAAGAAAGCAATGTAATTGAATTAAAAGCGGTGCGAGAAAGTAAATCAGTAGCAGAGATTAACGGTTGTGAAAGCAAGTAATTAAAAGCGTCAAGCCTAGGGTATTCTCAGGAAATCAGACAAGCAGACAGTTCATTCAGTAAGGATCTAATTAAGCACAGTTCTAGAACTCAAAACACAGATATAGAATTAACCAAATTCCTTTGCGATAATTCTCTAAGTCTAAGTGCAGCAAACCAAACTTTCGTTTGCGAGAACTAACAGATTAAACTAGCATTAATCCCAAGTTTGATATGTTCACAATTATCCTAAACCAAACTTCCGTTTGCGCAAAGTTTAATTGCCCAAATTAATTAGTTCAGATTCCTAAACCCCACTTCCGTGACGTATTTAGCAACCTAAGATCTAGATTCTAATTGATCAGGTTAGAACTAGCTTTAAGCACAATTAAATTGAAGAACAGATATAGTTATGAATCCTTAACTGAATTTGAACAAGTCTAGCAAGTCATGAAATCCTATGTGAGAAACCCTAAACCTAACAAGGAATCTACTCAGACATAGATAATGAAAACATAATCATATGATGAATAAATTGCATAAAAGAATAAGAGTAAAAGGGGTTCGAAATCTTCTCCAAATACAGATGAAGTAATAGGTTCAGATCAGCCTCAAAAGCTCTAAAAATCCTCTGCTCTTAATTATGAAAGTGTAATGTAAAGCGTATCTAATTAAAACACTAAAAACTTGATTATATAGGTCTAATCTCGGCCAGGGGCTTCTTTGTAAATATCAGGAACTTCTAGATCAAAGTGCAATATCTTGATTCTTCTAAACCGCCGAGTTTTGGCCCATCTCGTTGGTGCATCGACCGTTGCAGGTGTGCAACGATCGACACCTTTCTCTGTTTCGGACAGTGAACTCTATCTCTCGGCCAAACACTCCAAAAATCTCCAAAATGCTCCATTATCTCCAATTTAGCTCCAAACCTGATTATACCTGTAAAAGACTCTAAAAGAACACAAAAGACACTAAAAACACAACTATATCATGGCATAAAACCGGTAAAAACCATGATATATCAATAACCAAGGTGGTGGTGGGAAATATTTGGGTCTGCCAGAACAGTTTGGACGAAAGAAAAAAGGATATGTTCCATAATATAGTCGAAAAAGTCAAGCAACAGGCACACTCTTGGACTGGGTCTCATCTATCTCAAGCTGGTAAAGAGATTATGTTAAAAACAGTTTCGATCGCCATGCTGGTTTACTAGATGTCCTATTTCAAGATACCTAAAACAACTGTGGATTAGATTACATCAAAATTACAAAAGTTTTGGTGGGAGAAGAAATCAGATAGACATGGTATTCCTTGGGTGGCTTGAGAACGTTTACAACTATCTAAGGATATGGGAGGTATTGGTTTCAAAGACTTATACAAATTCAACGATTCTCTTCTAGCCAAACAAGCGTGGCGTCTCTTGAAACACCCTAATTCCTTATTTGCCCTTTTCTTCAAAGCAAGATATTACCCATCTAGTTCAGTCCTTGAGACAAAATCACAAAGTAAACAATCATATGGCTGGTCATCGATTTTGGTAGGTTTGCAGCTACTAAAGAAGGGAATCACTCATAATGTTGGAGATGGTGGTTCGGTCAGGGTTTTTAAAGATAACTGGTTTCCTGTCTCTCCACCTCGACCAGCTGTGGGTGAGTCTACATCGTCTCTAACAGTCAGTTCTCTGATTTCGATTGAAGACAATGGAAAGGTATTGAATTCGCAAGCTTTATCCACTCATCTTTCACGATCCGCGTAACAATATGTTATCCAATAAGATTGGTGATCTTTTTCTTTTTTTTTTACAGCTTTTTCTTTTTGGAATTAGACAATGGAAAAATTTCTCATTTTTTATTTGTTGAGAGAGAGACTGAAAATGGGAGGGATGCTGAAAATTTTGTTGTTATTCTACCAATAATCAAATTTTGTAGTGTTAAAAATTAAAATGAAAATTTGAGCGGTTCATGTCTTTTTTTTTTTGCATGCTGTTTATCTAATCCTAAACTTTTAAACCAAAATCATAAAATATTTTATCTAATCTTAACATTTATTTAATCTTATTTTTAATCGTATTAATCCTAAAATTTTGTTTAGACATTAAATTTGTTGTTTAGAAAAAATTAAACATCAATTTTTAAGATTAGGGTTAGAACCACAAATGATAAAAAAAAAAGAATATTATGAAAATTTATAGAACAAACATATATTCATTATAAAAACATAAAGTCTAAAGTTTATTGTATTTTCTACTGTAAACGACAAATAAAAAATGTTTAAGTGTTTAGGATATTTTCTAAAATAGGTTTACGGTTTGGGGTATTGGAATATAGGTTTAGGGATTAGGTTTAGGTCATTATAGTCTATGTTTAGGGTTTAGGGTATTGTAATATAGGGTTTATGTATAGTTAGTGAGAAGATTCTTAAACCCTAAACCTATACTACAATGATCGTAAACTCTAAATAAAATATTTAAAATTTTAAAAATTATATATTTTAACCCTATATATACCCTAAACCCTATATATACCCTAAATTCTATATATACCCTAAAATTATATATTTTAACCCTATATATACCCTAACCCCTATATATACCCTAAATCCTAAATTAAATATTTGTAAGATTTTATATTTAATATTAGTTGATTTTTTACTATAGACTCTGTTATTAAAATCTCCAAAATTTAAGTAATAACTTTGTATTTATATACCTAGTTAAAAAATTATAATGAAATTAATAGCATTTCAAAATCTAGACCCTATATATACCCTAAACTTAAACTGAATACTTCATTTGTCTATAAATTTTTTATATAAAAATTGTTTGTTTAATTTGGTATTTAATATTATATCCTTTTAATCAAATTTATAGTATAGTTCAAAATCTTTTGTGCAGTTTTTGAATATTAATTTTAAAAGAGAAAATTATCAACAACATAACAATATCATAAATATAATTTACATAAGCAATTAAAGTTTACAAAAACTAGTTTACAATATAATTTACATAGGCAATTAAGTGCAGAATCCTGATGATATCATCTCCATCGTCAAGCTTAAGGTTTTGTTGTCAGTCACGGATGATGATCCTGGAGGTTTGAGTCTGTGAACACAAGAGTTTCCACAAGAAGTTGCAGGACGAAACAATTAAATGATTGTTAAAGAGCATGTAACACATTAAATGATTTACTAACAAAGATTTGGGGAAGAAAGAGTTTACTCTCTTTTGGTGAGAACATATGATGGATGACCAGTGAATCCTGTGTGGCCCTTTGATCCTGTGACAGAGAGAACAACAACATACAGACTCTATCTTTGCTGTATCTACACACGTCTCTTAAGAATCAAGCGTTGGATAAGCTTTCACTGGTTTAAATGCAACTTTAAACCAAGTGACTAAAGGACAATTAGGGAGAGAAACTATGCACTAATTATCAATGATCTAAACTCAACACTAGTGAATTAGCCGTAGATAGCACTTGATTCGACAGACAAATACCCAACGCACCAGAGTTCAAAGTGAGTTTCACATCTTTTAAGTGAGTGTTCATACTAACATCTACATTTGCATTAAGGCATTGCAAGTACATAATAACCGGTCAATACTCAATGGTGATTGATGTTGCATTTCTAAACTAGCTGATTGCAGAAAAAGGAAACTAGACCAAACATGCGCAAGGAAACTAATCAGTAGATGAGAGTAAACCCAAAGGTGAAACTAAATTATCTCATGGGTGGTTAAAATTTGAAGAAGAACTATCTATCTTATAAACAAAACAAGCTTAATTGTTAAAGTTGTTTGTTCTGGTACACTTCTACTTATGGCTAACTAGAGTTCGTAGAGGAAGAAAACAATCTAATCAATCTCGAATTTAAAGCAAAATATTGTGAATCTGACTCGATATTTTGATACCGATAATGCATTTCTAGCTCAAAATCAAACACTCTGGCCAAAATGGATGATTATGCATACACCCAAGTTCCTCGACAAACTCAAGCAGTGATTGCAGCTCAAATTTCAATTTTTTTTTCTTCTCAACTCCCACAGCTTAATTTTAAAGGAGAACAAAATTGGATTAAGAAAAAGAGATTAGACAAACCTTAGTGCCGATTTCGGAATCGAAATCAAAGTTGGTGACTTGCTGAGCCAAAAATGTAATTATCAGCAAAAGGTGGAGGAGATAAAGGTGATGAGGTTGTTGGCTAGGGTTCAATTCGACGGTATGGATTGAAGATATAAAGTCGGTGAAGTTGGTGGCTAGGGTTCGATTTGAGTTATTGACGAGACTCCCTCCACACCGATTAGAGTTTCGATCTGAATAGAGAAAGAGAGATTTCGACAGGGAAGAGTGAGATTCGAGTGTTGGAGTGAGAATTAGAGATGGAAGATTGAGAATCGAATTTGCATGGATCTCCCTCTTAATTTTTCTGCCTTAGGAAAATTTTCCCTCTTGGGATTTCTGATTTTTGTTTTAAAGCGGGTATTTCTTTAAGATAGCATTTAGTTTTAGTATATGCTATTAAAACACAGGCGGCAAAATAAATTATTGGCGGTCAACTTATTATTTACCCGCGTTCATATAGATAGCGTTTCAAAATTAAGAAACGCTATCTTAAATACCCAGTTTAGTTAACGATAGCATAACTAACCAAAACGCTACCGTCAAGTGCTATCAATACTCTAAAAGCTTGTAGTGATAAGATCAAGCTCTAGCGAAAACTATCTATCTCAGCACTACTACTCATGATTCCACTCCGATTTGGTCTTTGGAAACACCTGGCATCTACTCAGTACGCTCTGGCTATCGGCTAGCATGCCAATTAGATCCGGGTATATCACATATTATACCTCCCCACGGTGACATTATCCTTAAACGCAAATTATGGAAACTTCCAATCATACCAAAACTGAAGCATTTTCTATGGAGATTGATTTTCAGAGCATTGCCAACAGCTAATCGCCTATGTACCATAGGTCTCAACATCTCTCCTCTTTGTCGTCGTTGCGGTCAAGAGCCAGAATCCATATCCCATATGTTTTTTGATTGTCCAATCTCTCAGCTCTTCTGGTCAACAACAAATTTACTTGATCTTCAGTGGATCAATAATCAACAGGAGATTGCAGATGCGAATATCAATCTTCTAGTTGTTCGTTTTCAATCATCAACATTACTTGCATCTCAGAAACTACTACCAATCTGGATATTATGGCGTATTTGGACGTCGCGGAACTCATTCATCTTCGCTAATAAACCGATTCATCCGACCTCTATGATTGGACTGTGCTTTGACAAAGTGAATGAATGGCTCCGAGTTTCTGACAAATCTGATGATGGTGCAATTTCGTGTAGTTTGATTCAACATCCTCACTGGACTAGACCGTCCTCTCTATGGTTCAAAGGAAATTTTGACGCTTCTCGTGATCCACAGTCCGGTATTAGTTTTGGAGGGTGGATAGTACGCAATCATCAAGGGCATGTTGTGACTTGGGGCTCTCACTCTTTAGGCATTACCTCGTCTCCACTGGAATCAGAAGGAAATGCGCTGTTATATACAATTCGAGACACCCTTGCTAAAGGGATTACTAGGAATATCTTGGAGGGAGACTGTCAAGTGCTCATCCGGTGTCCTACTTCTGAGTTTGTAGATTGGAGTATTTTCAATATGTCGTCTAATATTAAACAATCCAATTCAGATTTCGCAGAAGCCCTTTTCCAATATGTCCCAAGAGGAGGAAACTTAGCAGCCCATGCGATTTCTTGTTTCTCAAGACAAAAGTTTTCCAGTGTTTTTCAAAATCCTGTTCTCCCAATCTGGCTTTCAGATATCATTGATGTCGATATTGTAAACGCTCACGTTTCAAGCTAATATATAATCCTCTTTGTCGTAAAAACAAAGAAGTGATTTCCTTAGCTAAAGGAATGATAACCATGTAGTGTTGCTAAGCTACAAAGAAGAATAAAGGCGTTAAAGCTTGAAACAAGTCCAGAGAGGAAGAGATTTGAGGAGACATGAGAGAATCAGGTCCCAAGATGTTCTTAAAGTGGGTGAAGGCCAATAAACTCATCTTTTGTGGATCAGTTACAAGGACGCCTGATGGAAGGAGGAAAGATCTAATAGAGTTATAGTTCAACTGAGCTTGGCACACTCTATAAAACAAGATGTAGTTATGGTCACCTTCCTTTAACCATTGAATCTTTGACTTTTTATTAAAATATATTTCCTCAATTTGCCTTAAGAAATCCCATTTCTGATGCAAATCTATTTCTAGCTGAAACAAGTGGGGGTGATGTATCCTGAAGCGTAAGAACCTGCACATCTAAAATTAAACGGTTAGCCTCACTCACTCTCACTTAGATATTTTAGGAATTTTTCTTATTCAACTGTTTTAACGCTATTTTGTATTGACTTTTGCTTCCAACAGAGATTTGTAAGTTATGAAGCATTGATTCTGATTTGATTCCACGCTTCTGTAACCATTTGTAGAATGTATGGATGTTTAGTTAGGCAATTTGCGAACATGAAGGGTTTTTTTCCAGATTGAGGTAAGAGGTGGGCAAGTTCTAAGAGGCATGGACTGTGGTATAAGACGTCTGGAGGGAGGAAAGTATCAATACTGTTTGGAAAAATAGACAGGGCTGAGTTGTTCACCAGAAGTGGATCTAGCTTTTTGGCTATTGGCGACATTGGTTGATGGTTATTCCAAGTATAAAGGGGACCTTGAAACCTGAGATCAAACATTCCAAACTGAAGAAGGAAATCTCTAAGTTCAGTCATTTGAGCATATGTCGAGTTTATGTTTGACAAAGAGTGCTCAACAAAGTAGAGAATTTGATTGAAATCTCCCCCTATCATTTATGGCAATGACTGAAGTGAGGGAAATTGATGGAGAGTTAGGAGCTCAACCCTCAAATCACTCCTATTTGCACGAAGATTCGAAGCGATACTGCGGTGAATATAAAGAGTCTGAATTTAAGAGCTTCACATCACATGTAAGTGTCTTTCGGGTCTAGGGCAACACATTAACAACTGCCGGGTACCTCCAGATAATAACAATCCTACAATCATCACCTGAAAGGTGATTAAAGCGTAGTTCCTTCATTACAAAATTTTGACATTAGTTGATTCATATATTAATCATTGACATGGGTTTCAAAAAGAGGAACAAAAAATAAGATTATGACTAGCTAACCAAGAACTAAAATTTATGTGCTTATCCGTATTATTTAGATCTCAGACGTTTCAAAAAGTTAGTTTTGCACTCATTGGGGTGTTTGATGGTTCTCTCCAGAAGAAGGAAGAACACCGATTGCAGACAAAATAGCAAAAGGGTTAGAGTTTAGAGAGGGGTGGTTAGAAGTAAGAAGAGCTGATTTTCTGTTAGTTTAGAAGAGAAATATGAAAGTTATGAATTGAAAAAAGGAAAGTTTGTTAAGGAAGAAGTTTCATAATGTGATCTATTTAAAGAGGGCATATCTGATTTTTCAGGGGACTGATTTTGAATGGACAGTAATCAGAAGCATAAGAAGAAAGGGGCGAAGGTTTGATAACAATGCTGTGATGATTTGTAGAGGGAGATGGCGGAGGGAGACGATTTTTAAGGGAAGGAAAGGCCGCCTGTTTGGATTTTTTTTGACAAGGTGAACCAACTAATTTTCGAGGACCAACTAATATGCCAGGGCAATAACTGAAACCATTTTTGAGGGCAAAGTTATCTCAAAAGGATCAATGCTTGCTCCAACCCCACTCGACTCTAAAGAAGGCTTGACCATAGTGTTCACCGAATTTTTTTCATTATCCTGCAACTCAGTCATAACAGTAGGGGCATGAATATACAACATATGACCATGTATAGAGCTTGTTGATTTTGCCACAACGGATTTTCCTTATGGCTTTCCTTATGTTCAGACTTGTCATTTGCAGATGTCTTTGTAGCTTTCTTTGTGTTTTCAAGAGCTGCATAAACTTTTGGTTGTTGAGGCAGGAGTAAGCAGTTTTTGGCTATGTGACCCAATATTTGAATCAAAGCTAGAGACGACTGATTGGAGGACAAAGAATAATTCCATTGTGTGGTAATGAACAACGAATCACCAACATACCACCCCTTTCTCAAGAATCTTCTTTTGCATGTACTCACTTGGAATCCTTACCAACATAAATTATGAGATGGAGTTATTATGTATCTCAACTCCCTTTCCTTGGCCCCACAGATGATTGAGGACACTCTGAATTGGAGCAAAGGGGGAGCCCTTCCATTGAAATGACAAACAATAAAATACTTGTGCAACTTTGCTCCTTTTTGGAAGACATAATCATGGATTAAAACTTGGGGTTTATCACTTTCAGAATAAATAGTTGGTGCTAAACACTTGAGAGTTTTGTCTTCAAAGCGTCTGATTTTCTCAGTTAGGTTAGAAGGGGCAGTGGCCTTTTCTATTGGTGGGTTTGAGGCTTTCATAAATTAAGAGGGATTCAAAGGCGGATTAAGGGAGCTAACCTACGGTTTAGGAACTGGCTGATAGTTTACAGTTTGGGGAACTATGGTAACAATGACAAGGTTTGAGATAGGGTGGAAGAGGCATAGAAACATGGATTGAAGCTTGATGAGGCGGGTTTGGGAGGATAGGAAGAGAAGAAGAGTTGGAAGAGACGTTAGAGGCATTATTAGTTTGGATAAGGGAACAATGATTTGGAGGAAAAAAATGAAGGTATTATGAATAGTACTCATGGATTCAGATCCAGATCCAACTGTTTGAGGACTGAGACCAATATATCCTGGATGGACATGAGGAGCTTGAACCATAACAGTTTCAATTATAGGTTGAGACTGCACCATGGAAGAAGCAACAATTTGCAAAACTACAGTAGTAATAAAACTTTTGACAATGGCAGTTTTTTTGCAGGTGAAAAAGTTTAAAAGGATGAATGAGATATAGGAGGGAACATGGAAAGGGGGAAAGTAGAACAAGAATAAGGTGGGTCGGGAGGAAGAGGTGGAACACGCTGAGGACATTCAAGATCGGTGAAGGACGGTGGGATCTTGCCGGAAGCATGCTTAGGATAGAACCATGAGTTCTCCATTGGGACCAGTGTGAGAGAGCAAACGTAATTTTTTTTGTTTATGGATCTATTATTGACTTAACCGTGTTGGATTGCAATCAATCGTTTGGTTCATCCCTTGATTGAACTTCGATCGGGAAAATCCTTGGCATTCCTCATTCTGGTGCATGTCATTCTTGGCTCCCGGAATAAATGTCTCTGGTTCGAAAGTTACTCGTTGAAAATTAATTAAAGTTGTGGGTTGGTTGTTGTTGGATCTTAAATTCTACTCATTTTTTTGTTTACATGGGTAGGATGTAACACTAATGCCGAATGGGTTTGTAATCCTTTTATTTTCCTTAGACCAAATACAATGGAAGCTCTTGACACGGGTTCTTAAACCCAAAATATTAAAATATGTTGTGGGCCCTACCGCTACAGTTACGATTCGGTCCTAAAAATCCTTATCTAAGGATCCGGCTCGTCACTGTTCACCTACCGGGATTAGTCAATTTTTTTTTTTTTTTTTTTTTTTTTTTTTTTTTAAGTTGCGGAAAAAAAAATTTTTTTTTAAGAGCTTTTGGTGGGTTTCACCGTTGGACCTGCTCTTACACTTCAATATGAAACTCCTCAATGCTAAAAAAAAAAAAACCTGCGTTAGGCATCATTTATTTTAGAGTTCTGATCTTTATTATTGTTGAAAAATGGATTTTTGTAAAAATGTTTTAGATTTTATTTTAGGAAATTATTTCTCATGACACTTTTTTGAATCCAAATTAAATCCATGAAAATGTGGATTTTTGGCTAATTCAAAAGACACATTTACCCATTCTTCAACTTCAATAATACCAACTTTAACTTTTTCAAAGCTGGCAAAAACTATTTGCTTTCTGAATTTATCATAAATGTGAGCCCATCAATTTCTTACACCACATAATTATGTTTTATGATTATATTTTCCTTTTATTTTTATCAACACATTTCATTTTTTCATATTCTAATTTTTATGGCTGATTATTTCGAAAAATCACATCTTCAGAGACATAATTCACGACGCTCCATGTTTATATTCCTAGAAAATTCTATAGTCAATACCATTTTCATTTAGCTTTCAACAACATAAACCAAAAACACTCACGTTTAGAGCAATAACATTACTATATAATCAAAATCAGCATATATTTGCATTAAATAATCAAATATATAACTTTACTAATATTTTACAATCTTATATATAACTTGACATATTTAACCTTACTAATATATTATATGTAATATTGCTATATAGTCTACTATAATCTAGAAACAAGTAGCAAACAACTATTTTTATAATAATAACGTTACTATATAGTCAACTATAACTATTCATTTTGAAATATATAGTCAATTATAACTATATTATAGTTGCAAAAATAATCAGATATTTACTTGAATAATTTTGATATATAGTCAACTACAACCATACTTATAATTCTGAACTTTTCCCTTTGTTTTATTGATTTCATAATTTTTTTTACTTTTCAAAACTAAAAAAGAAATTGGGTTAGACTAAAAAAGAAATGCATCAGAATTAAAGATGTGTAAGTAAAAAGCAAGGGTAAAATCGTCTCATTTAAAAGTAAATGTTGAGTTGATTATATTAGTTTTGCAGTTATGTTTATATATAAGACTTTAGAATGCATTGTGGCATAAGCTTAGAATTTGAAAATGGGATGCAAAATATTTTAGGCTAAGCCTTTTCTAACCCTCTAATTGCACTCATTTGCTTTAGTATGAAGAATATATAAAACATAGAACAGAGTACGCAACTGAATATTAAATGGAGTTAAGAACTTTAACGAGTTCTGATATCACTGTGACATCTTATATCTCACCAGAAATATCTTCAAATTTGACATACTAAGTTTTCTTTAATTTTTGTTTCCAGTGCTTTTGCAATTTGATTTAATGAAAATTCAACAACTTCCCGATTTTTTATGAAACCTCTGCTTTTGCTCTCTGGTCCGCTTCCCGATGTCGAATCGTTGGTTTGATCCGGCACTGTCTTCTGCCTTGAATCCTCTGCTCCCAGCTGCTAATGGTGAGCCTCCCGGCCCTCCTTTGCCTCCTGACCCTCATGACCCACTCGACCCTTCTTCCCACCTAACTCTGAACAGGCAAAATTCAAGATCCTTTCACCAAAAGTCTTCTCCCTTGCAGACTAATGGTGCATCTTTTAGGAATCTTTCTTTACTTTCCCCTCCTGCTTCTAAAGCTTTGAAACCCTCTGTACCTGTTCTTATTGGCCCGAACCCAAAGTCTTTTTTGGCTGAAGCCGCTGCAAACTCTAAGCCTTTGACACCTTCTTTACCTTCCAATGCTCCATCTCTGTCTAAAACTACCCCAGAAAAACCCTGCCTCTGCTTGTACTTCAGAAAATCAGCCTCCTGCTTCTGGAAACCAGCCTCTTGCTTCTACTTGTGCCCATTCTTTTGTTGAGAGGCTTCGATCTTCAAAATGATAAAACCCTGGAAAGATTGGCTCCAATCACAAACTCAGAAACAGGTCGCTCAAGAGTAATCATTCCCGACGAGGTATTCAACATGGAGCTGAAATCATAAAGATTTCATTATCTGCTACTTCAACGGGCGTCCACCGCCTTTTACTCAAACTCAGAGTGTGCTGAGCCACATGTGGGCAAAGGGGAGGAAATTGAAATCCATAAGAACCCCTTATCTCGATCAATGCTGGTACACATTTTGAATGACTAAATCAGGGAAAGGTTCTCGAGAAAGGTGTTTGGTATGAGGGAAACTGTATGTTTCACACTGCAAAATGGTCTTCAGGTTCGAGTTTTGCATGTCCTGCTCCTAACTCAGTCCAAATTTGGGCTCACTTGACGGGGATACCTCTTGATCTTTGGCATAGGGAATGATTGAGTTTGATTGCTGGTCTGATCGGCGATCCAAAAGAAACAGACGTGTTCACGTTAAAACTAGTCAACCTCACACTTTCTCATGTTAAGGTTGAAGTTGCACTTACTGATGATCTCCCGCGAGTTGTTGAATTTCAGAGGCAAAATGGTCTTGTCATCGAGGTTGAAATTGATTACCCCTGGCTTCCTCCTTCCTGATCTTATTGTAAGGAGCTGGGTCACTTGGCAAAGAATTGTTTGCTGCTTCCGGTACCGCTTGTCCCTGAGAAACATAAGGAAAAAGCTTCGGTCAGTAAAAATAAGGGTGAAGCAACCAAGGCAGAATATAAAGCAAAGGCTTCACAAGACACGAGCAAAGACTTAGGGCTCTTATCTACTGTGACTAAGAACGTTGCACTAAAATCTAATGCAGTTAACAAAGATTATGTGCCTAAGGAGATCTCAGCACCAGTTGATACTCTACTGCAGTCTAACTCTCTGGTTAGTAGTGGTTTACCCACTAATGTTCGGACTCAATCAGCTCAGTCAGAAAAATCTGCCCTTAAAGCTCCGGTTAAGACTGATCATGCTAAATCTCTGCTTTCAACTGATCCATTTACTAATTCTCTTTCATCGGCTCTTTCAGTCATTCACTCTTCCCATTCAGCTACTTTGGGCTTAAAAAAATTTCTCCCTACCAGATCGTTTCCTTCATACTTCAATAATACCACTGAAAAAGCCACTACTCCTTATGTGCCCTTACTTCTTGCTCCTCATGTTTTTCATAATTCTCCAGGGAAGCAATCACCCTCGATCCCTCTGAAGGAATTCCTAGCAGTTCCTAATCCGATTAGGCAACCCTAAGTCTTAATTCCGAGCCTAGGATCTAAGGGTTTGTGTTATTGAATCATGGATTTCGCGTTTACCTTTTTGTTCTGGCAGCGGAATGAATGGTAAGACAAGATCAGGAGCGATTCAGATGCCTCGCCTCTATCGTAGTCCACACGCACACAACCTGGAAAGCCGGGATGCTAGTGCCGGATTTGGGAATCGAAGAGAGAGTTTTCTGCTTTCTCTGATCAAGAAAACTGAGCTCATAACTTCCAGGTCGATCATATAAGCCTATATATACGACCTGTTATGACTAAAACCATCTTTCGGGTTTAACCGAAAAAGTCTAAGTCATAAACCGAAACATCAGTTTCGGAATCGACCCCGTGTCGATCGATACACCTACTGTGTCGATCGACACACCTCTCTTTAATCGATATTTATATGTATCCAATACACATCATCTTGATCACCACCATGATGATCATTCCCGTATATATATGCTTCCAAATTGCTTAGGTGTGTGACCCTATAGGATCATATGATACTGGCAGTAAGTCTACAACTTACAGACTGCAAGAGGCTTCTAGCAAAACATTGCAACCGCCCAGTATCATACAACATGTCTGATCTCGACACACAACTATCGTTAGAGTAAGTACAATGTGATTTCAGGACATAATCCCAACAATCTCCCACTTGTACTGGAATCACCTATTCCTATAATCCCTTCGTCTCTATATCTCGATATGGCATAAGGCAAGAGACCGTGTCATCCTTATTATAGCCAATATCATGTTCATCGAACTCCTGATCTATACTAATAAAACAAACGACTGACAATCACCTCGTTTGAGCACGGCCATGCATTTTCTCAGTATCAAATCTTCGATGGGCCCTGAGATATTTATCTCCTGTTATATAGGAGGGACAAATCCCATCTTGGTCCATCCCTGTTCCTTCACACACTTCATGATACACCTAAGCAATGCCTTTATAGCCGCCATTCACGGATCGACGTTTGACAAGGTCAAAGTGCACCAATTCATATGCTAGGAAGCATGATGAACTCAGGTCTAAGGACTATACTCTATAGTCGTAATGAGAATCTCTCATGACACTGATATAACTATCCTGTAGAGTTCTCATTAGCGGGTCACGTCCGATCATATGTTCACCAACATATATGTATGTGATTGACTGTATCATTGACTCCATGAAACTTAGTCCAACAGTCACCTCACATGCTAGTCTCGCGCGGTTGTTGGTGTACCACTTCAACAACCTCGACTAGGGACAATCATAATTTATGTCATCTTTTACTTATAGGGTTTCATGATCAAGTCCTCAACTTGATGACCTATAAGATGAACATAAAATACTTTGGGACCATTATTTAATCATCCAATAATTAAATAATACCGATGTCAGTTTTAACTTACACAAGCAATGCCATAGCATGTCTATGTAAAGATTATAACATAACTAATATAACTCCCACTAGAATCAAGATCACCTCTTCAGATATCTAATACCTACAACAACAGAATAAATCTCGTGCTTAGGTTGTGGGAGAGACTGCGGTGTTTTTGCTTGAAACAATTCCAACAAACCACACCGCCATTCAGATAAAAGCACTATTCTACGGTTCTCTGCTTGGAGCCCTTGCAACAGATTGTACCGTTATTCAGACAAAGAGACATAACCAAGTGGGAACCGGAAATCGTCTTTGTCCGTCTAACTACTCTCAACTGGTTCGTCACTTCCTCAGTTCACCACGAACTTATCCTTAGTGTTCCTCAAACACTTGGGATATTTCTGGCAACTGTTCAGTGAACTTTACCGGAACAACTTGGTATCTACTCGTAATGCGTTAGCTGCATCTGGATGAGTGTAAATTATGGCATTCATGATGGATTCCATTGCAAAAGCATAAGGAATCACACTCATGCATACTAGCTCAGCCAGTGTCCAAGACACTTCGTCTTGCTAAGATCATTGCCATAAGACATTTGGTATAAAGCCATTCTTGGAATCATGCATATTGGAACAGTCCATTACCTTATCAACATATGGATCCTGACACGATCCAATTAGCCTATCCAATCTATATCAATAGATTCTTATTCCAAGAATTCACGCGGCTTCTCCCATGTCTTTTGATGAAAATGACTTCTGACCCAAGTCTCATGAGACTTAAGCGACGGAACGTCGTTTATGAGAATGAGTATGACATCTACATACAGAACGAGAAATGCAACTACGCTCCCACTAGTCTACTTATAAACGCATGGTTTCATTTCGTTCCTGATCAAGTCAAAACTTTTGACCACTTTATCAGAATGTTGATTCCAACTCCAAGATGTTTGCTTCAATCCAGAAATGGATCGGTGAAGCTAACATGCATACCTAGCAAATTTGCGGAGTTGGGGCTCACCATCGCTTCTTGAATTTCGCAGGCTCTTCACTTTTCAATGATCAAAAGATCACGGCAATCGGTCACGAGAAATCACTCTCGGGTTAGTGACGGATCCTTTCGGATCTGCGAACTTCAGGCTCCACAGGTGTAGGTCCTACAGCACTTTGTAGATCTAACCGCTGCTCTCCCTCAACAGGTTGAGCAGCCTCTTGTGTTTCTCTAATTTCTTCGAGCTGTGCTTTTACTCCCACTGTTCTTCTTGGAAAGAAACTATCTATCTAGAAGAACAGAGTTCCGAACAACAAAACTTTGTTCTCGGATTGGTTGCAAAAGTAATAAGCCTCGGTTTCCCTAGGACAACCAGCGAAGCAGCACTTATCAGATATGGGTTCAAGCTTGTTTGTTGACAACTGCCTTATACAAACCTTGCAATCCCAATTAATCAGGAAAACATACTTGGAAAACTTCCAGTTCACATCCAATGTGGTGTCTTTCAATTGATTCTGATTGAAACCCTTTTCTGCGCAAACACAGACCTTTTAGAGCGTATTCTTAAAGGATTTTGGAAAATTCGTGTGACTCATCATCGATTGGAACATATCCAATAAGGCCCGATAAATTTTCTCAGAAACACCATCCATGTTTTCAGAAGAATTGAGTCGTGAAACAACTTCACACTCATTCAGATGATCACTTATTTCTTGACTTAAGTATTCTCCTCCGCGATCCAATCGAGGATTTTCAATACTTATGTCAAGTTTATTCTATACTTCATTGTGGAACTCCTTTGACCATTTCAAAAGATTCTGACTTGTGTCTCATCAGACGAACACAGCCATGCTTCCTGAAGTCATCAATGAAGTTGATGAAGTACAGAAGATTTCCTCTGGTACTAATGCTCACCGGGCCACATACATCAGTATGAGGAAGGCCCAATAAGCATCTGGCCCTTTTCTTTAGCTCAGCTAAAGAAGCCTTAGTCATTTGGCCCAGTAAGCAGAATTCATATCTCATATTGGTTCTATAATCAAATGAGCCCAAAAGCCCATAACTATGGAACTTCTGAATCTGCTTCACTTCTATGTGGCCAAAACGACTGTGCCAAGGAAAGACTGGTTCGAGTCATCAGACTCAAACTTTTAGTATTTATGTTATTCAAACTCACGCTGGTTTAAGATATAAAACCCATTCTAAACGGGGTGCTACCATAGAATATTTCATTTAGATCTAAAGAACAAAACTTGTCTTTTATTAAAATGAAAAACATCCAAATTCTAACAAGAAAATGAAAGACATCTTTGCATATAGCAAGTACATGGTGGCAATTACTTAATTTCTAAAATCAAGCTTGAAAGGCTCCTACAAGTGGAGAATTTCTACGGCTAATGCAGCAACCATTGCTTCATTCCAGACGCGCAGTTCCACTTGTCCTTTCTCCAACGTTCTACTGTTGCGTAGGTCCTGCATATTTCAAAATATCAGTACCACAACTAGTATCCAATACTCACGTAAAACTTGAAATAATAACACAATACCTGAAGAAGAAGTCCTATACATCTTCTCCATCTCTTGTGAATCTTCCAAGAATTTAATGCAATTTCTCTTCCAATGCCCAAAATCTTTACAGTAGCAGCATTTACCAACATCAGATGGGCCTGACTTGGGCTTAAAGGATGACACAGGCTTATCCTGATTCCAAATCTGAACGGCCTTGCCTCCACCCTTTTCTATACAAGATTTCTCAAATATTTTTCCCTTTATGATGTTTTGCTCTGTTGTCTTGAGCATGCTATGCAGCTCAGTCAACGTCTTCGTCAAGCTTTTCTTGATATAGCTCTTTATAAACTCATCATAGCTTGACGGCAGTGACTGCAAAATGATCTCAGTAGCTAACTCTAGGCTAACAGGACAATCCAGTTTCCCCAGGTTATCAATGTAACCCATCATTTTAATGACATGAGGACTCACTGGAGCATCCTTTGGTAGCTTGCACCCAATGAGAGACTTAACCGTTTGGTATCTCTCAACTCGTGCATGTTCCTGAAACATCAGTTTCAGACTGGTGATCATCTCTATTGGCGACTCCACGTTCTCGTATTGACTCTTCAAGTCCGAGTTCATGGTAGCCAACATCAGACCACACACATCTACCACATCAATATAATGCTTATTCCAAGCATCATATACTGCATGCGAGGCATTGGTCCCAAGTTTCTCGGGGAGAGCTTTCTCAAGGACATAGTCCTTACTCTCTTGCTTGAGAACTATTCTCAAATTCCGATACTAATCCAGGAAATTTGATCCATTTAACTTGTCCTTCTCAAGGACGGATCGCAATGAGAAAGTAGTTTTAGACATAAGCTGAAATCCAAGAAAACAAAGATTTAGTTATGTATTCCATGAAATGAGAAATCTTACCTAATAAGAAAACTCGCATTATATTCAAACAATGTTTCCTCTATGAATATAATGATCCAAGATCCATACTTCACCAAAATCTGAGTGGACGACTCGCCATCACCCAAAATTTAGTTATCTAGGTAAGCAAGTTATTGCTAATTGTACCCAGTACAACTTTTGGTCTCAGATAAGACAATCCATGTCTCATCTACTCTGACGTCTCTGGGCCCAGAACTTCTGATAGCCCAGTCAAGTAAACCAATCTCTTTAGTCTTGGGGCTCACCATCGCTTCTTGAAATTCGCAGGCTCGTCACTTTTCAATGATCAAAAGATCACGGCAATCGGTCACGAGAAATCACTCTCGGGTTAGTGACGGATCCTTTCGGATCTGCGAACTTCGGGCTCCAAGACTATCCAACAACGAAACGAGTCTTGACAGTAGACAAGATTGGGCAAGACATCAAGGTTACTTGATATTTAGTTGAGGAAACGAAACTCTAAAAGGTTAGCAAATCAATCTCTTAGGTCATGTAATTGTCGATGTCAAGCACTGCAAGTCCATCAACATAATTACCTGCCTTACTCACGTAATTGTGGACACCAAGCTCTTGGCTAGACCATCACACAACGAAATGAGTCTTGAAAGTTGACCATATTGAAGCTAAGCTTTGATCTAATACACATCCAATGTGTATCAAAATGGATTTAGAACATTTAATCTTGATACATATCCAATATGCATCCAAGAAGTGTTTTAATTGTTCTTTATCAACTAGGTTTAAGTCGAGTTTGGTTTTGCAAATTCAAGGTTCAATAACCAGAATTGTGAGCACTGTGTCGATCGACGCAGACCATGTCTGTCGATCGACACCACCAAACAAAAACGGACTTCAATAACCGGTTAATCCAATTAACCCGGTTCATTGAACCGGTCATGTCGATCGACACAACCCATGTGTGACGGTCGACATAGACCTAAACCGGAGATAGTTTTGATAACCGGTCCAATCCAATTGAACCGACTTATCAGATCAAACTGATCTTAACCGACCAAATCGGTTAATACTAATTGAAATAATCAGTTCAATCCAATTGAACCAATTCATCCAATTTAAAACGATCTGACCGGACTTAACCAAGCATGATAACCGGTCCAATCCAATTGAACCGATCAACCAATCGCAAGGTCTGTGTCGACCGACACTCAACCTGTGTCGATCGACACAGCAGGCATTTAGGTTTTCTTCGCGAAAAACCCTAGCCGCCGATTCTGACGAATTCACTATTCTGTGTCGACCGACACACTTTTTGTGTCGATCGACACCATACGAAAAACAGAATCGTTCTGATCAAAAACGATCTAACCTGTTCTTATTCATACTATCTTATGAGCGAATTTAAATCATCAAATTCTATTAAACTGGCTGATTCAATGGAAAAACCTAAGGCTCTGATACCACTGAAGGAATTCCTAGCAGTTTCTAATCCGATTAGGCAACCCTAAGTCTTAATTCCGAGCCTAGGATCTAAGGGTTTGTGTTATTGAATCATGGATCTCGCGTTTACCTTTTTGTTCTGGCAGCGGAATGAATGGTAAGACGAGATCAGGAGCGATTCAGATGCCTCGCCTCTATCGTAGTCCACACGCACACAATCTGGAAAGCCGGGATGCTAGTGCCGGATTTGAGAATCGAAGAGAGAGAGTTTTCTGCTTTCTCTGATCAAGAAAACTGAGCTCATAACTTCCAGGTCGATCATATAAGCCTATATATACGACCTGTTATGACTAAAACCATCTTTCGGGTTTAACCAAAAAAGTCAAAGTCATAAACCGAAACATCAGTTTCGGAATCGACCCCGTGTCGATCGATACACCTACTGTGTCGATCGACACACCTCTCTTTAATCGATATTTATATATATCCAATACACATCATATTGATCACCACCATGATGATCATTCCCATATATATATGCTTCCAAATTGCTTAGGTGTGTGACCCTATAGGATCATATGATACTGGCAGTAAGTCTACAACTTACAGACTGCAAGAGGCTTCTAGCAAAACATTGCAACCGCCCAGTATCATATAACATGTCTGATCTCGACACACAACTATCGTTAGAGTAAGCACAATGTGATTTCATGACATAATCCCAACACCCTCCTGAAACTCATAAAAAAAAATACTTAAACGATCCCGCTCTAGCCCCAACATTAATATCTCTTCCCATTCCCTTCCTTATCATCAAACCAATCCTTCTGATGGTTTTGAATTGCCATCTTCTTTTGATCATACTTCTTTTTCATCTAACTCTTTCTCTCTTGGGATCCTCCTTTTTGGAGGAATCCTCTTAAATTTTTCTATGAATATTAAAATTCTTTTTTTTGGAATGTCCGTAGACATAATGAGCCGGACAAGCGTGAACCCTTTTATCAATGGTTGGCTACCCACCAACCTCTTTTTGGATCGTTTATTGAAACCCATATTAAGGATCACAACTTGAACCCTTTGATGCAGAAGTTGTGCAGTGGGTGGCATTTCTTATCAAACCATAGAGATGACTTGGATGGAAGAATCATTACCATATGGAAAGACCCTCTAAAGCTCTTTGTCCTTAAACAATCTGCTCAGTCCATTACCTGTGAGATTGACATTCCCAATTGTCCTAAGTTTTACCACACTTCGATCTATGCCTCTAACAATTATGATGATCGTACTTCTCTATGGGTGGAGTTACTTGGAATCTCATCAGATTATAATTTCCACGATCAGCCTTGAATCATTGGAGGCGATTTCAACGAAATTCTTCACCATTCTGAACACTCCTCTTGGGAAGTCAATTCCAACACTCGCCAATGACTGAATTCATAGACTGTCTTCTCCAATTGGGGTGCTTCGACCTTCGGTTTAATGGACCACTGATCACTTGGGAAAACTGTCGACCGTGTTCTCTCCTAGCCAAAAAACTGGATAGGGTCTTGGTAAACAACTTCTGGTTAGCCAAATTCCCAAACAGCCTAGCCACTTTTAACCCTCCTCTTTATATCTGATCACTGCCCTAGCATTGTCAACCTTGCTCACCTGTTACCAACTAATGGAACCCGCGCTTTTTGATTCATTAACTAACTAACCAAACACCCAAGCTTCACCCAAGTAGTTGAGGATGCTTGGATTCAAGCCGGGGGAGTAGCATGGATCTTACAAATGTTGGAAGCAGAGACAAATAAAAAAAGATCTTAAAAACTAAACCGAGAGAATTTTTAAAAAATCCAAGAGCGAGTGAGTGAGACTAACTGTTTGTTACACAGTGTGCAGGTTGAGGCGCTTCAAAATCCAACACCTCAGAATTATCTAGCGGAAAGAGAGCTTCATGTTAAATGGAACTTCTTAAGAAGGATAGAAGAATGTTATTTCCGTCAAAAATCCAGAATTCAGTGGCTTAAAGATGGAGATCTTAGAACTGCTTTCTTTTTTAGAGTGGCTTTGACTAGACAGAGTTTTAATGCAATTCGCTCCTTCACGCTACCTTCTGGTAAAGTTCTTCTAGATACTAAGGAAATGGGTCTCCATGCAGTAAATCACTTTAACTCGATCCTAGGACCAAACATTATCCAACGACCTCAAGTTCCATCTCCTCCGGACTTGTTTCAAAGCCTCTTTGTGTTCAACATTGACCTCTAACGGTGCAGTCTATGATAACACTCCCTACAGCGGCTGAGATTAGGACTTGTATCCAAAAACTCAACCCGAGTAAGGCGCCGGGACCCGATGGACTTACTTCAGGCTTTTACAAGAGTTCTTGGAACAATGTATGTGCTGAGGTTGTCGTTGCGATCTCCCAGTTTTTTGCATATGGATTCCTACCCTCTTCTGCTCATTCTACCATTCCGGCTCTTATCCCAAAAAAAAAAAAAAACAGGAGCTTCTCTGGTAACGGATTTCAGACCCATCTCATGCCTTAATATTGTTTATAAGGTGAACTCGAGATTACTGGTCAAGAGACGAAAGCCACTGCTAAACTCTCTCATCCTACCAAACTAGACTGCTTTTTTTAGGGATAGGCTACTTTTCGAGAATACTATCCTTACTAGTGAACTAGTGAATGGCTACCATATGAATAAAGGACCCAAACGAGTGACGATCAAAGTGGATATAGCTAAGGCCTTTGACACCTTATCTTGGGAATTTTTGTTCTCTTGCCTTCAGGGACTGTCCTTTCCTCCTTTGTGTATCAGATGGCTTCGTTCTTGTGTGTGTACTACAAACTTCACGGTTGGTTACAACGGAACAGTGCAAAGACATTTCTGTGGGAATAGGGGACTAAGACAAGGGGACCCGTTGTCCCCTTATCTCTTAGTCATTGTAATTAACTTCCTCTCTTCAATGTTAAATAAAGCAGGAGAAAATCGAGAATTCGCCTACCACTACAAATGTCAGAAGTCTAAGCTAACTCATTTGAGTTTTGCAGATGACTTACTTATTTTTGTTGATGGTTTTATTGATTTAATCCAGAAGGTGTTATAAGTTTTGAGGGAATTTGAGCTCAGATCAGGCCTTGCGGTTAGCTTCCAGAAGACTTCTTTCTTCGCGGCTGGGCTGTCCCCTTACGAGCGTGATCTGGTCCATTTCTATACCGGAATGCAAGAAGGAAACTTTCCAGTGAAGTATCTAGGAGTCCCTCTTTGCACTAAGAAGCTTCCAGTCTATGATTGTGGCCCGATGATTTAACATGTTAAAGAGAGAATTTCTTTGTGGAGTGCTCGTTCTCTCACCTTTGCGGGTCGTCTTCAGTTACTGAAAACAGTGATTGCTGGAACTGTGAATTTCTTGTGCTCAGCTCACACTATTCCGAAGGCTGTCTTGAATAAGATTGACACACTTTGCAGTCTATATCTTTGGAAAGGTAAAGTTGAAGGACATAACAGCGCTAGAGTGGCTAGGAGCATTGTTACTACACCAAAACATGAAGGAGGGCTAGGCCTAAAAGAACTAATTGTTTGGAATAAAACTTGTACTCTAAAGCTTATTTGGCTACTCTTTTTCAGAAGTGGATCAATTTGGATGGCATGGTTCAGAAATGAGGTTCTAAAGAAAAGCTTAAACAACTTATGGATCATAAAACCTAACCAGAGATTTTCTTGGCTAACTAACAAATTTCGAACGGCCAAAGTTTATTCGTTGCTAAAAGGGGAGGCGCAATCAGTACCTTGGGCTCGAATTGTTTGGATCAAAGGAGGGATTCAGAAGCAATGTTTTCTGGTCTGGCTTATGATCCTAAATCGTTCACCTACTCGCGATCGTCTTCTACAATGGGGCATCAACTGTGACGCAAACTGTCTCCTTTGTAATGCAGGTTCTGAATCAAGAGACCATTTATACTTTGCTTGCTCTTACTCTTGGTTTGTTTGGTCAGCTGTAGCAAGAAGATGCAACATTATTCCTCACCAAAACTGGGCAGCTCAAATCGCATCTTTGCAATTGTTGACTGGACGCAAAGAAGAGAAAACACTAACCTTATTGCCTTGGCAATGTGTCATCAGTACTCTCTGGCGAGAAAGGAATAACCGGCTTCACAAGGCAATCTTTGTCTCTGTGGATGGAGTTCTCTCTTTGGTGGATCAAATTGTTATACTTTATTTGATCTCATGCCAGTTTCTGAATAATACGAACAGAAGCGGAAGCGTACCTTTTGGATCCATGGTTTTTGATTCTGAATTCGTTATGGCTCTTCCACGACAAACCCAGAAAAGCTGTAGATCTCTGTTGATGGGATGCAGAGAGTTTTTCCGTATTTCTAGTTAGGGTTGTCGAGGGGACCATAACTTTCTATTTATATAGAAATAATTTCTAATTTGGCCCTTCATCAAATTAGAAATTATATAGCGTATCCACACAATAATTTTCATAACACTTATGCCCCATAAGTCTTTATTATTTACCAAAGCGACCACATAAGTTTTGACTCCTTTAAATAATGACCCTAACACATTAATATACATGTGTGACCCCCAAATAATTTTTACAATCTCCCACTGGGTCACATATGTATTCCGAAAATGTGTTAGACTTTATGAGCTCAAAATTGTCATTATTTTAACAGGCATAAACAATCTCGTCCATTAACTATACAAACCTAGGATCATGGCGGCCTTCGTTATAATAACAAAATAACTAAACCTTCCATGGTCACTGAAATCTATATAGTCAAATGACATAGATCAATTATGAAAAGTGTGGCATGAAAATCACATGAAAAGTGACCAGTACATGTCGATTTTCAACTGGTCCTACTTTATTGAGATCCCTTAACTTTATTGTACAAAGAGTAAACTTTAAACTTTATTTCTGATCAGAAAATGTGCATAAACACAAACAAAACATAGAAACAAAAAAACCAAATGACAAACTCCCACTAAACCAAATAATCCTCAAACACTGAAACACCCATTCGAGCAGTATGCTCATGAAAGACTTTCGGTTGAATACCTTTTGTAAGAGGATCTGCTATCATGGATTTTGTCCCTAAGTGTTCTATGGAAATCTCTCCACTTTGTACCCTTTCTTGAACAACAAGATACTTGATTTCAATAAACTTGCACTTTGTTGCACTCCTATTTTTGTTGGAATACAACACAGCTGATCTGTTGTCACAGTATAACTTTAGTGGTCTTTCGATCCCTTCGACAATTCGAAGTCCAGTGACAAAATTCCTAAGCCAAAGTCCTTGATCGGATGCCTCATAAACTGCTACAAATTCTGCTGCCATTGTGGAGGAAGCTACGAGTGATTGTTTCGCACTACGCCAAGAAATCGCTCCACCAGCCAACAGAAAAACATAGCCTGAAGTGGACTTTTTACTATCTTTGCATCCACCAAAATCAGAATCAGAATACCCAATGATCTCCAAATTATCTGATCTCTGATACGTGAGCATATAGTCCTTTGTTCTCTGCAAGTACCTCATGACCCTTTTGGCTGCTTTCCAATGGTCCATACCTGGATTACTTAAGTATCTGCCCAAAACTCCAACAATGTACGCAATATCCGGACGCGTACAAACTTGAGCATACATCAGACTCCCTACTGCCGACGCATAAGGGATCTTTTGCATCTCCTGAATTTCTAATTTTCCTTTAGGGCATTGATCGAGACAGAATTTGTCTCCTTTAGCGACTGGGGTGTCATCGGGTTTGCATTCTTGCATTCCAAATCTCTTGAGCACTTTATCGATATAGCTCTTTTGAGACAATCCAAGAATTCCACGAGATCTATCTCGATGCAACATGCCTATATCATTAGTGGCTATCAATATGTCATCGACATACAAAAGCAAGAAAATGCACTTACTCCCACTGAACTTGTGATACGCACAATCTTCGACTATATTCACCTCAAAACCAAAAGAGATGATTACCTCATGAAATTTTTGGTACCATTGACGAGAAGCTTGTTTTAGCCCATAGATGGATTTATTTAATTTGCACACCATTTTCTTTGAATCACCTAATACAAAGTTTTCTGGTTGCAACATATAGATTGTCTTATCAATGTTTCCATTGAGAAACGCTGTTTTAACATCCATCTGATGAAGCTCTAAGTCATAATGTGCAACAAGTGCCATGATTGTCCTAAAAGAATCCTTTGATGAAACTGGAGAAAAGGTTTCTTTGTAGTCAATCCCTTCTTTTTGAGTATATCCTTTAGCCACTAGACGAGCCTTATATCGCTCCACATTACCATTTGAATCCATCTTGGTCTTAAATATCCATTTGCAACCAATGGGTTTCTTTCCTTCTGGTAATTGGACGATGTCCCAAACTTTATTGTCTAGCATTAACTGATACTCTTCATTTGCAGCTTTGACCCACTTATCCGAATTGGAACTACCCATAGCCTCACGGAAGTTGATAGGATCATCTTCCAATTGGGTTTGATTTTCCTATTGTTCCATAAGAAATACTATATAATCATCCGGAATAGCACTTCTTATTTCTCTAGTGGATTGCCGCAAAGGCACTTGTTCTTGATGCACCGGTTCTTGAGGATTTTGAATTTGACTTTCATGTTCGATATGATCGTCATCTTGATTTGGAGGAAGAGCTTCAATACTAACTTGAGGTTCCAAATTTGCTTTATCAAAAGCAACTATATGAATCGGTATAGAAACTGGATCCGATTCTTCCTCAAAGATGATGTCTCTAACTTCATTTCTCCCCCAAATTTAATATCCTCAAAGAACGTAGCAGTTCCCGTCTCAAAAATGTTCTTTTGTGTGGGATCATAAAACTTATACCCCCAAGATCGTTAAGAATAACCAATAAAGTAACTGCTCACAGTTCTGGAGTCCAATTTCTTTTCATATGGCCTATAAGGCCTAGCCTCAGCTGGACATCCCCAAATGTGAAAATGCTTTAGACTAGGTTTTCGGCCAGTCCAAAGCTCATAAGGTGTTTTTGCAGTTGCCTTAGTTGGTACTCGATTAAGAATGTAGGCTGCAGTCTTTAGTGCCTCTCCCCAGAGTGATTCTGGTAAGGTGGAATGACAAATCATACTCCTTACCATGTCCTTAAGAGTGCGGTTACGTCTTTCAGATACACCATTCATACTGGGAGACTCAGGCATAGTGTACTGTGGGACAATTCCACACTCCTCTAGGTATCTGGCAAATGGTCCTGGACGTTGTTCACCTGAACCATCATACCGACCGTAATATTCACCACCACGATCAGATCTGACAGACTTTATCCTTCGGTCGAGTTGGTTCTCAACCTCAGCCTTAAATTTTTTGAACACGTCTAGAGACTCTGAATTTTCATGAATAAGAAACAAGTATGCATATCTAGAATAGTCGTCTATGAAATATATAAAGTATTGTTGACCATTCCAAGATGTCGTAGGGAAAGGCCCACAAATATCCGTATGTATCAACTCAATGACTTCTTTAGCTCTATATGCACCTAATTTCTTATGTTTGGCCTGTTTTCCTTTAATGCAATCCACACAGACTTCACAATTTGTGAAATCAACAGAACTAAAAATACCGTCTGACACAAGCCGCTCAATTCTATTTCTAGAAATGTGACATAGGCGTTTGTGCCACAGAGTTCCTGAACTTGCATTTTCGAATTTTCGTTTAGTACCCCTTGATTCAACACTTAAACTCTCATCAGGAGAAGATATAGTGTCAAGCATATAAAGATTGTGATTTTCCAAAAGTGCACCGGTTCCAATTAAAACTGAATTTAAAGACAAAACAACTTTTCCGTTCCCAGTTAAACAAGAATAACCATATTTGTCTAAATAAGGAACAGAAACCAAATTCCGTCTGAATGACGGTGCAACAAAAGTGTCTTTCAAATCCAAATAACGACCAGTACTAAATAACAATCTGAAATGTGCAACTGCCTCCACATCCACCGGAAATCCATTAGCCACATGAATGCGTCTTTCAGCATCAGTTGGTTTTCGGTAGCTCAGGCAACCCTGCAGCGAAACACTGATGTTAGTAGTTGCACCTGAATCTAACCACCAAGTGTTTCTGGGTACTTCAACTAAGTTCACTTCAGAACAGACCATAGCAAGGAACATACCTTTCTTTACACGCCAAGCGTGATACTTTTGGCAGTCCTTCTTCATGTGTCCAATTTTCTTACAAAAGAAACAGGTATCTTCAACCTTAGTCTGCTTCTTTTGAGTTGGACCCTTAGCAGCCTCATTGTTAACAACCTCAAATCTCTTTCTTTTGCCCTGAACTTTAGAGGTGTTAGCCATATGAGCACTTTCTGTCCTTTGTTGTTTCATCATATCCTCCTCATGCACACAAAACGAAATGAGCTCATTAAGAGACCATTTCTCCTTCTGTGTGTTATAACTGGATTTCAATTGATTGAATTGAGGAGGCAGAGAATTCAAGACAAAGAAGATGAGCACTTCTTCCGGAAGCTCACTCTTGAGTGCCTTGAGTTTTGAAACAATGTTGGACATTTCCAAAATGTACTCCCTTATTTTCCATTGCCGTGATACCTCATGGTACTAAAGCGATGCATAAGCGTACTTATTTCTGCTTTATCGCTCTTTGCAAACCGCAAGTCCATTTCAGCAAAGAACTGTTTGAGATCACTGATCTCTTCATCACCTCTAAAGGTTTCTGGAATGGTGTCCTTAATGATCATTAAACCAATGCGATTAGAACGTTCCCACTTCTCATTAACCGCATTATACTTAGCAGAGCTGGTATCCGTAGGAGAAGTAGGTTGTTCCATCCTTAGTGCAAGGTCAAGATCCATACACCCAAGCACAATTTTAACGTTACTGTTCCATTCCTTATAATTGGAACCAATAAGAGTTGGAATTGAACCCAAGTTAGCAGATACTGTAGTGAAAGTTCCTAAAACGAAAAGAGAACAATCTTTAGTTACTCACTTTCTGGAATAAATCAATGACAAAAATATAAAAGAAAGCACAATCCATCTCAAGTTACCAAATGCAACATTAATATTAAGTCTTTGGACAGTAATATTAACTGCTAGCGGTACACTTATTGTAATAATCAAACATTGACAATAATGCATAGTAAATAATAAACCTATCTTTGGATCGATTTATTATTCATATGTTTATACTTGATAATTGTCACATGTTTATCACCACACAAATATATGTAATTCGGCCAAATACAAACCTACCTTTGGGTCGATTTAATATTCGCATGAATATACACATATATATATCATTTAATATTTTCATGGAAAATTTTATTCAAGAGAGGTTAATTTGGCGACATCTTAAATCAATTAAATCAATCCAAATATTAAACTTGTGCAATCAAATTTTATTAATTGATTTAATATTTGATTTTATTCTTGCTCAGACGTTTAAAAAAAATTCTGATATTCTATATGCAAGAATTCGCTAGTGGCAGCATGGTTGAAGACAGTAAGGAAAAGCACCTCCTTAGTGACGCAACCCGGGTTTTTCGAATCCCTTGTCTTGCGCTTTCGTTTTTATTAAATAAAAAAACGAATTGGGCTTAATCCAACATGTCCGAAAAGGGCTTAATCAAAACGAATTAATATGGCAATTTCTGACTGAAGTGGGCCAAATTTCTGAAGAGGCCCAATTCAACCAAACTGTGCGCACGTTTTCATTTTGATTAAAATACGAATTGGGCTTTAGTTCAATTTCTGTCTTAAATGGACCCAAATGCCAAATAAAACCCAATTCCACCAAATGCCTATCTTCAACCTTTAGGGTTTACATTCCTTTTTGGAAAAAAAGGACACAGCCGCATGACCTTTTAAATTCCAGATCCGAAGGTTTTTTTTTTATTAAAATAAACAAACGTATGAACGTAACCCATAACAAAAACGATTTCCAGAGAGTTTTGAAACTTTTATGTGAAACAAAACAGTCTTAAAAATTAGATCCAAACAAGCATAAACTCCGATCTAACAATAAATTTTAAACCACAGATTCCAGGATTCAAAATTAACCTTAAAATTTAAAAAAAAATTAGATTTAACAATCTAAAAATTTTTACCTAATAATAAATCCGAATTTATTCACAAAAATACTGGATTATCAAACAGAAACTAGACAAGATAGCTCTGATATCAATTGTTATACTTTATTTGATCTCATGCCAGTTTCTGAATAATACGAACAGAAGCGGAAGCGTACCTTTTGGATCCATGGTTTTTGATTCTGAATTCGTTATGGCTCTTCCACGACAAACCCAGAAAAGCTGTAGATCTCTGTTGATGGGATGCAGAGAGTTTTTCCGTATTTCTAGTTAGAGTTGTCGAGGGGACCATAACTTTCTATTTATATAGAAATAATTTCTAATTTGGCCCTTCATCAAATTAGAAATTACATAGCATATCCACACAATAATTTTCATAACACTTATGCCCCATAAGTCTTTATTATTTACCAAAGCAACCACATAAGTTTTGACTCCTTTAAATAATGATCCTAACACATTAATATACATGTGTGACCCCCAAATAATTTTTACACAAATTGTTCGAAACAGAATAACTGGAAACCGTGAAACAAATCTGGTTTTAGGATCAGCTATGTATCGAATCTGGGTAACAAATGGATAGGAGGCTTCATCACCTTGGGTTTGATTGATGGAAACTCGCTGGATCATTCTTCCCGGCATGCAATTATCTCCTCAACGCTTTCTCATTGTTTCTTTCTTTTGGTTCAATGAGTGATCTAAAAATTGGGTTTTAACAAAATGGGCTAGGCTCAACCGATTTACTGGGTAAGAAGGCATTTGCCTGAATGGCTTTGTCTATATAACTTTTATATTTCTCATGCAATTTCAATAATAAACCCTTTTTATAAAAAAGAAAAGAAATTTCAACAACTTTTTTTTTTTTTTTTAAAGGGCTTTCATATTAAATTTTTTTTTTTTTTGGTTACAAAGTACTGAGGAAAAAAGAAATAAATAAAAATACACACTACTAAACTCAGCCCAAGAAACTCCTAGTGGGCCTAAAGACTGGCAACCGAACAAAACCTTGTAGGCCCAAAAGACGGCCCAGAACCAGACAGAAACCCTAGACGAACAACACACGCTGCCGCCTTTGGAGAAAACTTCTAGATCAGAACCGCGAACCCATACCGCCGGCCCACACCGCCACCAAGCAGAGACGCGCCAGAGAGAGCCCCGATCACCGGAAGCAAGGTTGAGCCAGAGGAGAAAGAGAGAGTAAACGCCGGAGAAAACGAAGCTTGAAAGGTCCAGCCTAGGAGAGGGAGGGTAAAAGCGCCTACTCACCGCCGCCATCGTCGGTTCCTCCGCCAAGAGGCGGTGCCTAAGCAGACGGCGAGAGCAACCAGATACTCCCGGACCATTTTCGGTTCAAGACCCCCACCGCGAACCACCGCCACGAAACCACACCACCGTCCTCGAAGCATGCAGAAGAAAGGAGCAAAAGAGCCCAATGAAACAAACACCCGCAGCCGCCGAAAGCCACTGCTACTACAAAATAACCCGGCGAGATCAAGCACCGCCGCCAAGAGAAGACCTGAGCACCGCTTACCTGGAGAGCCCCGTAGAAGTGACCACTGGAAGACGACCAAGGAGGGACGCCATCGCCGGATATGGTCCCCACATATCCGGCGTCGCCACCGGAGAGACACCGCGAGACTGCTGCCGCTAAGACCGAAAGAAGGAGAACCGCCACCCTACAGATTTTGAGATTGACAGATTCCACGGATGAAGAGAAGGAGCTGAGACGAAAAGGGAGCCCTCCCCGGCAAAGAAAACGTCACCGGAGAGGCAGAGAAGGTTGACCGGAAATCGCCTTTAAGAGAGAGAGAGAAAAGGTAAAAGCCACTCAGAGGCGAAGACCAACTTATAAGCTATTTATATTACTGATTCCTTTCAACAACTACATCTCATAACTCTTCAAAGACAATTGCCTCAAATTATCTAAGGGAGACGTGATTCTAATGTTTTTTCATAGGAGACGTATTACAAGCTATCAACTTGGATAAAATCGAAACTGCATGAACTGTAGATTTTGAATATATAAACTAGCTCATGAGTCTCTATATTCACTGCCTCCTACTTACGATGGGCATAAATACTTGATACTTCTCTTTTATTGGTTAGTTGTTACGGCTTGAAATATCAAAATTCAGCATTGTCAACACTAGTAACAAGGTAACATAATTTGGATTTATGTAAATACGGGTTAGATAACAAATATTAAAAAATCTTAAAACTAAGTTTTTTATCCGTTACTCATTTTTTTTAAACATTATATATATATATATATATATATATATATATATATATATATATATATATATATATATATAATTATTAATATAGTATTTTAAATACAAATTTTAATTAGACTAAAATTAAAATTAAATCTAAGTAAATAAAAATAAAAAATATTTTAGCTAAAAACATTATAAGAAAATTATCCTAAAGCCATAGATTTTTTCGTGGCTATTAACTAAAATTTGTGGCTACAACGACTATAACCATGGATAGTCACGAACTTTTTAGTGGTTTTGGGCTTATGTATATCGTCCAAAACGTGATAATTTGTAGTTAAGTTTTTACAAATTAGTCACGATTTTTTGAGTGGTTATTAACCACGAATAGACAGAGATACATTTCGTGGCTATATTTTTACAAATAGCCACAAACATATCCGTAATAATGGCTATGACATAGCCATGAAATGTTTTGTAGCTATTATCCATGAATAGCCACAAACATCTTTGTAGCTATGATAGCCACGAAAAAACACAAACTTATCCGTAGAATTGGCTACGACGTAACCACTAAATGTTTTGTGGCTATTTTTTACGAATAACCACAAACATATTCGTGTTAATGGCTATGACTTAGCCACATTATTTTTTGTTGCTATTAGCCTCAAATAGCCATAGTTTGTTTCGTTACTATGTATATCCACGAATACCTACAATTATATTTGTGGAAATGTTTGCCACAAATAGCTACAAAATGTTTTGTATATATTTCCACAAATTTATTTATAACAATTTGTGGCTATAATAAATTGTATAGCTACGCAAAATTATCATATTTCTGACCACTAATTATAATCAAAATTCAGATTAATACAATTAAATCATAATTAATAACAAATTATATTGAACAAAATATAATTAGATTTCCAAAATATCATATAATAGTCATAGTTATATACAAAAATCAGATTACATAAAAAGCCTAAATGTTCTTCGTAGTATATTAGTCGACTAACCCTACTAGCTATTACACACACTGACCAAGAGAAATACTCCCTCCGTTTTTTATTACTTGTCGTTTTAGGTTCATGCACACAGATTAAGAAAACATTTAATTTTTTATTTTTTCTAAACAAAAACATCATTAATTATCTACCTAAACACAATTCAACCAATGATAAAACAAACTGCAGAATACAAAGAGTCATAAAACTTAAAAAATTAATAAATTTTACATTGAAAATCGAAAACGTCATCTAATTTAAAACAAAACAAAATGTCTAAAACGTCAAGTAATTTAAAACGGAAGGAGTACTATACATAGTTAATTCATTTGTGAAAGAGAGAAAATATGGAGTGACATTTCCTAAATTAATCGGGGACACATTATTGTTGGCCGGGGAGACATTATTGTTGGGTGGATTGTTTTCATGTTGGGAAGACTCTGAATATAAGCTGGGAGTAGAAGATACACTCCCACGGGAAATATGTATAGGTGATTGGATCCATGCCATTCATCCTTAGGAGATTCGCCACTATAAACTCCTCCATACTCGCCATACGGGATTGTGATTCAGCATGCCTAAGGAGTGAAACAGCATCAATCTCTTTTGCTGAAACTTGAAGATACTGAATTGACCCGAGATCATATACATGTCCCTTCTTGTTTGTGCAATCTGCAAAATTAACAACATAGTATATGAAATGAATCTAACAGAAACTTCGCAACATACTCAGTGACCAGAAGCGAACTTATTCTCAAAGTCTTTCATAACATAGCAGAAATATATGTCTTTAAAACAGAAACATAAGCAAACTATCTCAACAAAAAACTCAAATACATATAAGATACAAATCAGATTATTTACCAAATCAGATTCTTTACCAAAACATAAGCAAACTATCTCAAACAATATCGCCTAAGAAAGAGAGAAACTAGTAAATAGCAACACATGCAAGAATCTTGTTCTTTACCAAATCATATTCATAACACATTTAAAGTCAAAACATAAAATAACAAAATGCTTAATTCAATATAAGTGGCAGTGATGTCTTGCTGGATGGAGTAGAGGCAGAGGATCCATCATCAGTCACGGAGAATTGTTGTGATCACTCCATAGCTAGCTCCTCAACTTTCTTCACAAGAACCTCAATTCATTTGTCAATGCAAGTGACGTCCTTCCATATGTGAGTCTTAAGCACCACCACAGTTAGAGGTGGTGCTTCTCCACCAGCCTCCGCTGCCTATTAAAAAAACATGTTAGTAATCAGAAGGGAAAAATAGTTTTTATTATTATTAGGAAATGTACTAACCATCTCGTGGGCCACACAAATGTGTGGTTTTGCTCCAGAAGGGTGATGATGGGAGCCTAAGCCATATGGGCCATCTGGATTCGAGGAAAAGTTGTACGAATTTATCTTGTTTCTCTTTTGGTGGCGCTCCTCCCATGTCTCCAACATTATACCCAGTCTGCCACCCCAACAAAATCATGTTTTTGCCTAATCGTCGCCTCTTGCTCACAAGGTCCCCAATTGAGAGTCTGGCAATTGTTTCCTACTTCGGGTACACTAAATCGTGATGTTGAGGATCCCAATAGTACTTTTGCTTCACATGAAAAAGAAGTACATTAGTTAAATCATAACACAGTCAAGGATAGCATAAAAATATGAAATATATAACAATAAACCATACCACAAGGCTAGTCCACCATTCAGTATTTTCTCATCGGGCACCATACTATAATTTCACCAAGGTCCCCAAAAAATTTGATTCATATGCTGTCACAATATCTTTCCTAATGCAATCATCAATGCCGAACCTATGAAAATTTTTAAAGAAGAAACGGCTCATCAAACAAATACAAAAGCAGAACCGAGACTTTTATTAAGAATATCAAACTAAAACTCATCAAACAATACTTAGCAGTGATATTCTTAACTCATAAAACTCGAAACCAATATCAGATTTAGCAAACTCAGTGATCCTCTTAACTCATAAACTCAGACTCAATCGAAGCAAACTTATGTAAGAACTTGGAGCCAATTCTACCGGATTCAGAATTCTCGCGAGTTCCAGATAGCCTAGGATCTAGGGTCTAGTTAATTGAACCATGGATCTCACCTCGTGATTACCTGGAGTTTTGGCAGCGGAAGATTATGGTAACACGAGATCTGGAGCGCCCCAATCGTTGCGCCTCTATCGTAGTCCACACGCACACAAGCTGGAATCCGCCGGGATGCTAGTACCGGTGCTCGGATCTCCTTGGGACTTTTGTTTCTAGAGGTTTCTGTGTTTTCTCTCTGAGAAAACTGTCTAGGCGGCTCACTCTCACCCCACGGTCGAGATACATAAAACGAGTTTATATATTGACCTCGAGGTGAACCGAAACATCAGTTTCGGTTTCGCCATTGTGTCGACCGACACACTCATTGGTGTCGATCGACACACGTCCTGTATCGACCGACGCACCCAATGGTGTCGATCGATACACCCCTTTGAAACTCAATTCGATGTGTATCTAATACACATCGATCAGACCATATGCTAATGGTCAATCCCATACGAAGTATGTCCAACTTGCTTAGGTGTGTGACCCTGTAGGTTCACACGATACTGGAAATGAGTTACAACTCATTTGTCATAAGCGGTTTCTAGCAAAACATTATGATTACCCAGTATCACATGAATTGTCCGATCTCGACAATACAACTATCTCTAGAGTTCGTACAATGTGATTTCAGGACATAATCCCAACAATCTCCCACTTGTACTGGAATCACCTATTCCTATAATCCCTTCGTCACTATATCTCGATATGGCATAAGGCAAGAGACTGTGCCATCCTTATTATAGCCAACATCATGTTCATCGAATTCCTGATCTATACTGATAAAACAAACGACTGACAATCACCTCGTTTGAGCACGGCCATGCATTTTCTCAGTATCAAATCTTCGATGGGCCCTGAGATATTTATCTCCCGTTATCCAGGAGGGACAAATTCCATCTTGTTCCATCCCTGTTTCTACACATACTTCATGATGCGCACAAGCAATGCCGTTATAGCCGCCAGTTACGGAACGACGTTTGACAAGGTCAACACGCACCAATTCATATGCTAGAAAGCATGATGAACTCAGGTCTAAGGACTACACTCTATAGTCGTAATGAGAACCTCCCATGACACTGATATAACTATCCTGTGGAGTTCTCATTAAGCGGGTCATGTCCGATCGTATGTTCACTAACATATATCTATGTGACTGACTGTGATAATCATATCATTGACTCCATGAAACTTAGTCCAACAGTCACCTCACATACTAGTCTCGCGCGGTTATTGGTGCCCCACTTCAACAACCTCGACTAGGGACAATCATAATTTATGTCATCTTTTACTTATAGGGTTTCATGATCAAGTCTTCAACTTGATGACCTATATGATGATCATAAAATACTTTGGGACTATTACTTAATTATCCAATAATTAAATAACACTGATGTCAGTTTTAACTTACATGAACACTACCATAGCAGGTCTATGTAAAGATTATAACATAACTAAAATTACTCCCACTAGAATCAAGAACATCTCTTCAGATATCTTATACCTATAGCAACAGAATAAATTTCGTGCTTAGGTTGTGGGAGAGCCTGCGGTGTCATTGCTTGAAACAATTTCAACAAACCACACCGCCATTCAGATAAGAGCATTACTCTACGGTCCACTGCTTGGAGCCTTTCCAACAGTTAGCACCGCTATACAGACAAAGAGACATAACCAGGTGGGAACCGGGATTCGTCTTTGTCCGTCTAACTACTTTCAACTGGTTCGTCACTTCCTCAGTTCACCACGAAACTATCCTTAGTGTTTCTTAAAACACTTGGGATATTTCTGGTAACTGTTCAGTGACTCTTACCGGAATATTTTGGTATTTTCTCGTCATGCTTTATGCGTAAGCTGCATCTAGACGAGCGCAAAATATGGCATTCATGATGGATTCTATTGCAGCAGCATTAGAACTCACACTCATTAATATTAGTTCAGACAGTGTTCAAAAACACTTCTTCTTACTAATATTGTTACTAGCTCAGCTAGTGTCCAAGACACTTCATCTTGCTCAGATTATTGCCATAAGACCTTTGGTGTGAAGCCATTCTTGGAATCAAGCGTATTAGATATGTCCAATCCCTTATCAACATAAGGATTTTTGACACGATCCAATTAGCTACTCTGATCCATTCCAATGGATCCTTATTCCAAGAATTCACGCGGCTACTCCCATGTCTATCGTTTAAATTTGACTTCCGACCTAAATCTTGACAAGACTTTAGTGTCGGAACGTCGTTTATGAGATTCAAGTATGTTAACTACATACTGTGTGAGAATTGCCATTACGCTCCCACTAGTCTTCTTGTAAACGCATGGTTTCATTTCTTCTCTGATTAAGTCAAAACCTTTGACCAATTTATCAGAATATTGATTTCAACTCCAAGATGTTTTCTTCAATCCAGAATTGGATCAATGAAGCTAACATTCATGCCCAGCCAATTTTTCGGAGTTGGGGCTCACCATCGCTTCTTTGAATTTCGCATGTTCGTCACTTTTCAATGATCAGTAGATCACGACATTTGGTTACGAGAAATCACTCTCGAGTTAGTGACGGATCCTTTCGGATCTGCGAATTTCAGGCTCCACAGGTGTAGATCCTACAATACTCTGTAGATCTCACCGCTGCTCTTCCTCAACAAGTTGAGCAGCCTCCTGTGTTCATCGAATTTCTTCGATGTGTACTTTTACTCCCACTGTTCCCTTTTTGAAATTATGATCTTTCTCAAAAGACACAGTTCTGGACAACAAAAGCACTAAGCCTTGGTTTCCCTAGGACAACCAGCGAGGTAGAACTTATCAAATATGGGTCCAAGCTTGTTTGTTGACTACTGTCTTACACAAACCTTGCAATCCCAATTAATCAGAAAAACAAATTTGGAAATCACCCATTTCACATCCAATGTGGTGTTTTTCATGATTCTGATAGAAACCTTTTCTGCGCAAAGACAGACGTTTTAGGACGTATTCTTAAATCGTTATGGAAGATTCCTGTGACTCATCTTTAATCGGAGCATATCCAATAAGATCCGATTTAATCTGTCAGATGATCACCCAATCCATGACTTAAGTATTTTCCTCCGCGATTCAATCGAGGATCTCAATACTTCTGTCAAATCGGTTCTACACTTCATCTTGGAATTCCCCAAGGGATTCCTGCTCGTGTCTCATCAAATGAACACATCCATACTTTATTGATGCCATCAATAAGGTAATGAAGTACAGAAGATTTTCTTTGGCACTAATGCTCATCGGGCCGCATACATCAGTATGTGTAAGGCCCAATAAGCCTCTAGCCCTGTTTCCTTTAGCTCTGCTAAATGGGCCTTAGTCATTTGGTCCAGTGAACAGAATTCATATCTCAAATGATTAAAATCAAATGAGTCCAAAACTATGGATTTACTGAATCCGCTTCACTCTTGTGGTTAAATGATTATACCAAAGAAAAGTCGAGTTCGAGTCATCAGACCCAAACCTTTAGTATTTGTGTTATATTCTGACTTTCGCTGGTTTAAGATATAAAACCCATTCCAAATGGGGTGCTATCATATGATATTTCATTAAGATCTAAAGAACAAGACTTGTCTTTTATCAAAATGAAAAACATTCAAATTCTTACAAGAAAATGAAAGACACTTCTGCACAAGGCAGATACATAGTAGCAATTACTTAATTTCTAAAACCAAGTATGAAAGGCTCCTACAAGTGAAGAATCTCTACGGCTCATGGAGCAACCATTGCTTCATCCCAGACACGTAGTTCCACTTGTCCTTTCTTCAACGTTCTACTGTCGCTTAGGTCCTGCATATTTCAAAAATATCAGCACCACAACTAGTATCCAATACTAACGTAGAACTTGAATTAATAACACAATACTTGAAGAAGAAGTACCATACATCTCCTTCATCTCTTGTGAATCTTCCAAGAATTTAATGCATTCTCTCTTCCAATGCCCCGACTCATTACAGTAGAAGCACTTACTAACACCAGATGGGTTTGTCTTGGGCTTATAAGATGACACAGGCTTATCCTGATTCCAAATCTGGACGGCCTTGCCAATACCCTTGTCTAAACAAGATTTTTCAAATCTTTTGTCCCTTTTGATGTTTTGCTCTGCTGCCTTGAGCATGCCATGCAGCTCAGTCAACGTCTTCGTCAAGCCTTTCTTGATATAGTTCTTAACGAACTTGTCATAGCTAGACGGCAGTGACTGCAGAATGATGTCAGTAGCCAACTCTAAGCTGACAGGACATCCCAGTCTCCCCAGGTTATCAACGTAACCCATCAGTTTAATGACATGAGGACTTACTGGAGCATCCTCTGATAGCTTGCACTCAGTTAGAGGCTTCACCGTCTGGAATCTCTCAACTCGTGTCAAATCCTGAAACTTCAGTTTCAGGCTGGTGATCATCTCTATTGGCGACTCCATGTTCTCGTATTGACTCTTCAATTTCGAGTTCATGGTAGCCAACATCAGACCACGCACATCTACCACATCAATATAATGCTTATTCCAAGCATTATATGCTGCATGCGAGCGATTGGTCTCAAGCCTTTCTGGAAGAGCCTTTTCAAGGACATAGTCCTTGCTCTCCTGCTTGAGAATGAATCTCAGATTCCGATACCAATCCAGGAAGTTGGATCCATTTAACTTGTCCTTCTCAAGGACGGATCGCAACGAGAAAGTAGTCATAGACATAAGCTAAAATCCAAGAAAACCAAAGATTTAGTTATGTATATGATGAGAAATCTTATTTAATAAGAAAACTCGCATTATATTCAAACAATGTTTCCTCTATGAATATAATGATCCAAGATCCATACATCACTAAAATCTGAGTCGGCGACTCGCCATTACCCAAACTTTAGTCATCTAGGTAAGCAAATCATTGCTAATTGTACCCAGTACAACTCTTGGTTGTGGATGAGACAAACTATGTCTAATCCACTCTGATGTCTCCGGGCCTAGAACTTCCGACAGCCCAGTCAAGTAAAACCAATCTTTTCTGTCTTGTGATCATTGACAGTTGCACTGCAAGTCTGTCAAAGACCACCTGCCTCACTCACGTTGCAGTGGATACCAAGGACTCCAAGAATATCCAACAAACGACACAAGTTTTGACATTAGACAAGATTTGGGCAAGACATCAAGACTACTTGATGTTTAGTTGAGGAAACTAAACTCTGAAAGGTTAGCATATCAATTTGTTAGGTCATGTAATTGTTGATGTCAATGCACTGCAAGTCCATCAACATTATTACCTGCCTTACTCACGTAATTGTGGACATCAAGCTCTTGGCTAGACATCACACAACGAAATGAGTCTTGACAGTTGACCATATTGAAGCTAAGCTTTGATCAAGGTTTTGGTCGAGTTTGGTTTCTGCTAATTCAAGGTTCAATAACCAGAATTCCGAGTACTGTATCGATCGACGCAGACTATGTCTGTCGATCGACACTGCCAAACAAAACCGGACTTCAATAACCGGTTAATTCAATTAACCCGGTTCATCGAACCGGTCATGTCGATCGACACAACCTGTGTGTGACGGTCGACATGGACCTTAACCGAAGACAGTTTTGATAACCGGTCCAATCCAATTGAACCGACTTATCTAATCAAACTGATCTTAACCAATCGGTTTATTCTAATTAGGATAGCCAGTTCAATCCAATTGAACCTGTTCATCAAATTTAAACCGTTTAAACCAGTTTCAACTGATTGCGATAACCAGCCCAATTTTATTGAACCGTATTATCCAATCAAACTGATTTAACCCATCGGTTCATGCTAATTGTGATAATCAGTTCAATCCAATTGAACCAATTCATCCAATTTAAACCGATCTATTCGGACTTAACCAAGCATGATAACCGGTCCAATCCAATTGAACCGATTAACCATTCGCTCGGCCTGTGTCGATCGACACTCGACCGTGTCTGCTCTGTGTCGACCGATACACCCAGTGTGTCGATCGACACAGAAGGCTTTCGGTTTTTCTTCGCGAAAAACCCTAGCCGCCGATTCTGTCGAATTCGCAACTCTGTGTCGACCGACACACCCAGTGTGTCGATCGACACTGTGCGAAAACACAGAATCGCAGATCGATCAAATCGATCTCACCTGTTCTAACACAAACAACCTAGTTTGCGAATCTAAATCATCAAATTCGTTTAACAGGTTCGATTCAATGATAAAACCCTAAGGCTCTGATACCACTGTAAGAACTTGGAGCCAATTCTACCGGATTCAGAATTCTCGCGAGTTCCAGATAGCCTAGGATCTAGGGTCTAGTTAATTGAACCATGGATCTCACCTCGTGATTACCTGGAGTTTTGGCAGCGGAAGATTATGGTAACACGAGATCTGGAGCGCCCCAATCGTTGCGCCTCTATCGTAGTCCACACGCACACAAGCTGGAATCCGCCGGGATGCTAGTACCGGTGCTCGGATCTCCTTGGGACTTTTGTTTCTAGAGGTTTCTGTGTTTTCTCTCTGAGAAAACTGTCTAGGCGGCTCACTCTCACCCCAGGGTCGAGATACATAAAACGAGTTTATATATTGACCTCGAGGTGAACCGAAACATCAGTTTCGGTTTCGCCATTGTGTCGACCGACACACTCATTGGTGTCGATCGACACACGTCCTGTATCGACCGACGCACCCAATGGTGTCGATCGATACACCCCTTTGAAACTCAATTCGATGTGTATCTAATACACATCGATCAGACCATATGCTAATGGTCAATCCCATACGAAGTATGTCCAACTTGCTTAGGTGTGTGACCCTGTAGGTTCACACGATACTGGAAATGAGTTACAACTCATTTGTCATAAGCGGTTTCTAGCAAAACATTATGATTACCCAGTATCACATGAATTGTCCGATCTCGACAATACAACTATCTCTAGAGTTCGTACAATGTGATTTCAGGACATAATCCCAACAACTTAGTCTTAGCAAATTTAAGAAAACTCAGTTATCCTACTTGGAAGTGATCAAACTCAGACTTAGCAGTGATGTAACTCAAAAGAAAACTCAAGAAACCTATGAAAATCAAACTCGAGACACATAAATATCAAAAATTTATTGTAAAACTCAGACTTAGCAAACCCAGAGTCAAAATCAAAGTTATAAGCACGCTCAGCAGCAAACTCATATTCATGACTTAGCAAACTCATAATTAGAAAACTCATAAACATTATTATCAAACTAACACTAGAATTAGGAGTGACGTAACTCAGAAGAAAACTCAAGAAACCCATCAAAATCAAACTCGAGACACATATCAATATCAAAACTCTATTATCAAACTCAGACTTAGCAGACTCAGAGTCAAAATAAAAGCCATAAGGAAACTCAAAAGCAAACTCAAATTCATCAAACTCAGACTTAGCAAACTCAGAAGCATTATTATCAAACTAACACCAGACTTAAAGCCATTTTGCAAAGAACTAACACCAGACTCAAACTCATCAATTTTCAAAAGAAAACTCAATTGATATGCTAACATATTCGCACAAAAATGGGACACATATCATACACAAAGTCAACTATCACATAACATAATCAAGCTCACAAAAAACTCAGACTCATCAATTTTCAGAAGCAAACTCAATTGATGTGCTAACATATGCACACCAACCCGAGATACATATCAAACGTAAATTCATCAGCTATCACTTAACATAATCAAGCTCACGCAAAAACCAAACTCATCAATATAACACAAGACTTAGCAATTTCAAAAGAAGTAACACAAAATTTCAGAAGCAAACTCAATTATGAAACTAACATATTCACACAAATATGAGACACAATACAGAAGCAAACTCAATCTCACACAGTTTAACGAACTCAGAAGCAATCTCACAAAAACAGTTAAATTAACTCAAAAGAAAGGTCACACAAAAACAAACTCAAGCTCAGTCCTACTCAAACCGCCTAAATTGTTCTAGAAGGGTCGAGTTCCCACTTACCATAAACCATCGTTTTCCATATGAGGATGGATAAGTGATATATCATGGCTTTTTAGGGTTTGTGACCATGATATATGTCTTTGTTATCAAGTCTTTTAGTATGTTTTGGAGTTCTTTTATATGTTTTACGGGTCTAGGTATGTTTGGAGCATATTTGGACATTATGGCGCATTCTGGAGCTATTTGGAGCATTCGTGCGAGAAGAAGAAGTCAGAGTCGATTCTGGATGCATGTGTCGATCGACACTCACTTAGCATAGATCGACACCGATCGTGATTAGACATACTTCTCCAAGTTAATGAAGACTTTGGATATTTGCAGCGTTAGCCAAGAAGTTCTCATAATTACAAAGAAACCCCAGACGTGTTTAGATTATTATATAAGGGTTTTTAAGCTATAGTTTAGGCTACACTTTATTTTACATTCAGAGAGATTTAGAGAGCTTTGAGGGGCTGGTCTTATACTCGACAGAGAAGAGATTTTGAACCCCTGTTTCTTTACTTCTTTTATGATACTCAATATTCTATTCATCATGTCTATTGTTATGATTTCCATGTCTGAGTAGTTTACCTGTTAGGTTTAAGGGATTCTCATTAAGGATTTCATGGAACTATAGGTTAATCAATCTATAGGGATTCATACTTTCTAGTTCTTCATCTAGGGTCGTTCTTAATACTTAATCTGAACTGATCACTTAGATTATTGATGTTAGGTTGATTTTCGCAACGACAGTTGGTTAATTAACTAGAAAGAACCTAGATGAGCAATTTAACTATTCGCAAAGAAATTTGGCTTAGGAAATTTGTGAACGAAAGAACCTTAGATTAATGCATGTTTAGGATCTCTTGAACTCGCAACAAATGTTGGTTTGCTAGGTTGCAATACATAGATAATACTTGCAACGAAAGTTGGTTTCTTATGCTTCTGGAAGGATTGTCTCTGTCTGCGATGAGCAACGATCGACACACCCTTGGTGTCAATCAACACATACTTGATACGAAGGATGAATATATTTTTAATCGCCCTGTGTCGATCGACACTCCTAGTGCATCGATCGATACTGAACGCAGACGAGACAAGAAACCTGCAACAGTCTCTGAGCGAGTCTATGAGCCTCCATTTCCCTATCCTAAGGCTCCTACGAGGTCCAAACAGGAGCTAGATGAAGCTAATTGCAAGGCAGTGATGGAGAAGAAGCTAATTCCGATACCAGAGAAGCTTCCAGACCCAGGAGTCTTTGTGCTAGACTGTTCCATCTTCAAGGGCAGCTTTAAGCGTTCTCTGTGTGACTTAGGATCTGGTGTGAATCTCATGCCATACTTTGTGGATGTAAGATTGGGACTGATGGTTTTCTAGCCTACTAGGATCTCTCTTATCCTAGCTGATCGATCGAAGAGGTTTCCAGAAGGAGTCCTAGAAGACATTCCAAACGGAATTGGAAACTACTTGATTCCAACAGACTTTGTGGTGCTGAAGTATGCGGTTGAACCGGATGAACCTCTGCTGCTTGGTAGATCCTTCTTAGCTACTGCTGGAGCAGTGATTGATGTGAGACAAGATCTGATTGATCTCCACCTGGGAGATAAGCCTTTGCAGATCAAGATGGATAAGTTGCAGAGATCCACCATTAATGGACAGAGCTTCAGTGTTAAATTAGAGCCTGAGATTCAGATTGGAGAAGAGAAGATAGCAGTTCATCCTGAACTTTCTCTAACATCTTCAGAACCTGCAATTCCTCATAAGCAGAAAGCTCCAGACATCTCATCTCCACCAAAGCAAAGGTATGATTCCTCTAAACTTAAACCTGCTAACCGCATTGTTGTGAATGCAGGAAAACGCAATATCCCACCCACGCTTCGCTCCCACCCTGGTTCCATTCGCTCATTCCTTGGAAAATCTCATGATCCCACTCCTTATACACCATATAACTTCAGGTATTCAGAGAATCCATTACTTGACTTCACCTTTAACTTGACTTAATTTTTCTCACCTAGGGGCTTGGTATACTTTGGATCGGATTCCTCTGTTAGTTCTGACACATCTTGTAAACCTGTCCAAGTATGGTTCCCTTCTCCCCTTCCTTGAAAAAGGGATAAATTGCGGATAAGCTAGTAGCTTTGAAGTGGTCACATGAGTGGTAGAGACCCCTATTACCTCATGTGCATCCATGGAAACATGTCCAAAGTAATACCCCGAATAAAAAGGGAAGAGCACTGATAGAAAATAAAATGATACCCAGTGGGGAAAAATCAGTGCTAAGGAAGGAAAAGGAGAAGAAAGGAACCAGAAAATGATAGTATGGGGGTCAGGTGCTAATAGAGTAAGAGTTCATGTGTTCTTTGATCGATACTCCCTTGGTGAGAACACACTTATTAGATAAAAAAAGTCAGTATGGTGAATTTGAATGCTCTGAGTGTGACTGTGGAGTTTACTCAGGATAGTTGCTAAGTGTGGGGGAAGTACATGTTTGTCTTGATGTTTGAAAGTTCATTTTTCATGTGGCTTACTAAGGGGAATCTGAGTGTGGTGCTCCTACCATGAAATGAGTTTCTGAAGTTTTCAAACTTCTTCTCTTGATCTTGGTTTTCTGTTTGCTTGAGGGCAAGCAAAGGCTAAGTGTGGGAGAGTTGATATATCATGGTTTTAAGGTTTTTGACCATGATATATGTTTTTGTTATCAAGTCTTTTAGTATGTTTTGGAGTCCTTTCATATGTTTTACAGGTCTAGGTACGTTTGGAGCATATTTTGGACATTATGGCGCATTCTGGAGCTATTTGGAGCATTCGTGTGAGAAGAAGAAGTCAGATTCGATTCTGGAAGCATGTGTCGATCGACACTGATCGTGATTAGACATACTTCGTCGAGTTAATGAAGACTTTGGATATTTAAAGCTTTAGCCCAGAAGTTCTCATAATTACAAAGAAGCCCCAGACGTGTTTAGATTATTATATTAGGTAATTTAAGCTATTGTTTAGGCTACGATTTATTTTACATTCAGAGAGATTTATAGAGCTTTGAGGGGTTGGTCTTGTACTCGAGAGAGAAAAGATTTCGAACCCCTGTTTCTTTACTTCTTTTATGATACTCATTATTCTATTCATCATGTGTATTGTTATGATTGCCATGTCTGAGTAGTTAACATGTTAGGTTTAAGGGACTCTCATTAAGGATTCCATGGTATTATAGGTTAATCAATCTATAGGGATTCATACTTTCTAGTTCTTCATCTAGGGTTGTTCTTAATACTTAATCTGAACTGGCCACTTAGATTATTGATGTTAGATTGATTTCCGCAACGACAGTTGGTTAATTAACTAGAAAGAACCTAGATGAGCAATTTAACTATTCACAAAAAAATTTGGCTTATGGAAAATGTGAACGAAAGAACCTGAGATTATTGCATGTTTAGGATCTCTAGAACTCGCAACGAAAGTTGGTTTGCTAGGTTGCAAGACATAGATAATACTCGCAACGAAAGTTGGTTTCTTATGCTTCTGTGATTCTAGTTCTAGAACAGTTCTTAATTAGATTTCGACTGATTGCCTATATTCCTGATTTCCTGAGAACTCCCTTGACCTGCCGCTTTGCTTGACTGATTACAAACTTGTTTGATTTACTTTTCTGCTTTTACTACTGCTCTTCTTAGCTTAATTCGACCCTCTATAGTCTATCGTAAGATTCTTGAGTCTCTGTGGATTTGATACCCTATATACTACTAGTCACGTCTGTGCACTTGCAGTGTAGCTCTAAGGATTAAAACTCGAGCATATCAATAAGCAGCATGCTTTGTCTCTCCGGAGCATCCATCACAGCGGACAAGTTTGGAAGTGGATGACGAGCGCCTATGGCATTAGTTACCCTCGTCACTCCTGGAGGAATACGACTTTGAACAACTCGTTTCCGGGTTGTGGATCCACCAGATGATGAAGCTGAAATTCGACTCATCTGCATGCATCAAGAAATAGAGGTTTGTGGAAGAATCAAAGAGAAAAAGTTAATCGAAACAAAATCCGAGAGCAATATAAACAAAATCCGAGAGCAATATAAACAAAATCCGGGAGAAATATAAGAATCGAAGAGAGTAAGTGATATATAAGTTAATCGCAACTACATGCACACAAAAAAAGGAAAAGGATAATCGGAAGGAAAAGTGACTTACCATTGATAATCGAAGAAGGACCGAGTATAATTTTATTTTTCTGATGAAAAGGACCAAATCTAAGAAGGGCTGAAACGAAGAAGGAACGAATCGAAGAAGGAGAGAATCGGGAAAGGGTTTCAAATGAAATTCGCAGAAAAAGATAGAGAGATATTGAAGATCGTCTAGAGATAAAATCGCAGAAAGAGCGAGATTGAAAGATCGCTAGAGAGAGAGAGAGAGAGAGAGAGAGAGAGAGAGAGAGAGAGAGAGAGAGAGAGAGAGAGAGAGAGAGAGAGAGAGAGAGAGAGAGAGAGAGAGAATGAAGAAGTCGAAGAGGTTGTAGAATCGAAATGCCTTAGGGTTTTTTGGTTAAAATTGAAGCTTTATCCAGACTAAACTTTCGGGCAAAATAATAGGCAGTAAACGAAATTCCATACCTAAATTTTTGCCGCGTATTGAATACTGCTTAGCCACAAAATATATAGTAGCTATTCGTGCCCAAATGGAAATATTAAACCGCAAAATGTTGTATACCGAATGAAATAAACCGCGACATCAAAATATATTTTTGGTTTAGGTAAATTTTTAATTAGCCACATACATTTTTGTAGCCATCCGTTGCTATGTGATTTAATTGGGCCGCGAAATAATAAAACCATTACCAAACTTAGCCCGAGAAATAAAAATTTGGATAGCGACGAATCTATTGTGGCCATTCATGGCTATGTGAAATTTAAATTTGTACAAAATTAATCATATATCTTAGTCTAAATGATATATTAATCATAAGATTAGTTTTAATTATATGTAAAACTGAATTTCATAAAAAAAAATTCATCATACTTTCATATGCCAAAATCATATATTCTTAATCACATTATAAAATTTCAAATCATTTACTTAACATCTTTCAAAAAAATTGTTTTCCCACTAGTATGTACTTTCATAAGTTATATATACATTTGATTATAGATTCATGATTTTTTTGGCCATGATTATTATTTGAATAAAAAAAAGCAATTTGTAAAATTTAAAAATTAATATTATTCATTAATATTTTAAAATGTTAAAATATTACTAGTCTTCACTGAGTCTGAATCAGAATATTTACTATACTAATCATTTATATCATCTTCAGAAATATATTCATTATTTGGATTGATCATCGGTGTCAGATCATACTCTGAAGCATCTTGGACTGCATGTATTCGACTCGCACAATATCAGTTGTTGGTATAACATGCTATGCAATGTCACTTTGTATTGCAAACTGAGAACTTCTTGAGTTTCAAAAAAATTTCTCGGCATAACCTTCGTTGTTATCCACCATCTTCTCTGATTGGCCATAGTCGCGGAAAAGGAATGCAACACACTTGATCCCACTGCTCTGGTAAGATGAAAGGACCGTACTTGTCATAATGCATCTTTGGGAAAACATCAACAGTACCTGATAAATGTCTTCTTATTCCCCGACTGGTGCTAAACCATTGACATTTAAAAACCATGGCTTTTAGACCAACAAAACCGTTATACTCTATCATGAATATCTCATCAATCAGTCCAAAATATTCGGTGTCAGCAGTTCCCTAAACGGAAACACCATAGTTCATCATCTTCCTATTTTTCCCATAGTTTTGTGTATGGTAATGGTATCCACTTGAGTAATACATTGGTCATGACGTGAATTGATGTTTAGGACATTGTACAAATTCGAGTATCCACAATTGGAAATCATATCTCACTAGCAGCATTAATCTGTAAATATATTTTTAATTTAGTATATGAGATAACACATATATAATAATTATGAATATAAATTTTAGTACTTACGTAGTCTCTGCACCACATTGGAAATGTTTCATTTTTTGCTCTCGTCATTGCGTCTCAAGTAATGTTTGGATGGCTGCGCCATATATATTCTTCAAACATCATGTATATACATTATTTATGTATTATATATACAAAGAGGCAATAAAATAATTAAATATAATAAATATATAATTATTAAAAATTACTCCGTGTTGACAATTTTCTTTGTGTTGCATCCACACATAATAATTATCCGTAAATCCCTTAATCATTATGTGATTCGTAATAGTATCAAGATTGTTTCGCTTTTGGTTCTTGCATCTCTTACACGGACGGTACAAAGTTCCGCTCTCTAGATAAGAAGGTTGATTACAAGCAAAAGAAAAAAAAATGTTTAAACCCTCACTAAATCTTCTAGACACACTATGATCGTAACGTTTTACACGTTTATACATCAACCCTCTCGATTCGAAAATAAATCAGACATTTTTAATGGTTATTTTGATTTTTGATATCTTCAAAATGGTTGAGTTCTTGCGTATTTTCTAGATTTCAACAGCCACAGATAGCCACGAATATGTTTGTGGCTAAAAATAATACATTTCTGCCATCAACCTGGTCTAAAATGTATTGAATTGTCGTTTGAATTGATTGAACAAACTGGTACGATCTTTTATACTCATGCATAATATTTGCTAAGCCATGGATAGACACAAAATTAATTGTAGCTATGATAATAGCTATGAATGACTACTATAGTATTTGTGGCTATCTGAATAAGTACAAATTTCCACGAACATATTCATGGCTATATCGAATAAATTCTATGTCGGCCAGGAATATACCAGACCTCATGCCTGATTGACTTAATAGATATATAAACATGTGATTTGTTGATATGACTAAAGTCATATAGCCACGGATAGTTACGAAAGGTTAAATGGTTGTATTTATGCATATCCACGGATAGCCACAAAAGTGTCCGTAACCACAAACAGTTACGAAACTAAATCGTAGCTAGATAGCCATGTCTCTTTTGTGGATATTCATGGATAATAGTTTCCGCGCGTTATTTGTGGTTATGTTCTCTATGCCATGAAATTGTTTGTGGCTAAATTTCCAAAATATTCTTTGTTGTTAGTCGTGGTTAAAGGCTTCCACAAACATTTCAGCTATTTGCAGTTTTATTTTCCACAAATAGCAACTACGTGTATTTCATGGTTATTTACATATAGATAGCCACGAAATAATCACAAAATTCGATTTTTTTAGTTTCGTGGCTATTTTATAACTAACATTGACTCGTAAATCATAGCCATGAATATTTTGTGGCTAGTTCGTGATTTTGGGATAATTTTTTTTGTAGTGTAACTCAAGTAATTTGAAAATACTTCACAAATAATAACTAAGTAATAAAACAAGATAAATAATTTGCAATTATACCCTTTTTAGCAAATACTAAAATTGTAAGTACTCTTACTGGTCAAATTTATATTATCCGCACAAGGCAAATTAAATAGTAGTATACCAAAAATAGTAAATACTTGTCTTGCGTCCACACTCTTTTTTTTTTGTCTTGTGTCCACTCTTACTCCTACTTGCATAGTTACTTGTACGCCACTCCATAGACATGAGGTCTGATTATCCAAGGGAAGCTATAGATTGCCGCCTCGTTGATATCTGCGCCACCACCAAAACCGGCAGCCGAAATGTATAACCCGGTCTTTCTCGTTAGATGACATCCGTCTGCAACTACTTGCTGTAATGGATCCAATACATTTTGGACATGCCTGAAAAGAGATCCATTTATACCCCCAACGCCTGAAGGCACAAACAATATAATGTCCATACGTGCTTCCAATCCCACATCCCTCACATTCTGGACTCCTACAGCCCGAAGCTCGAACAGAACAGCCCGAAGCACAACAACAGCTCGAAGCTCAACAAAATGGTGGGGGCTCATCCAGACCCCGCACGACGATACAAAAGACGCGTACCCAACCTCATTATACTCGCCCTACACCCAAAACCCTTTCGGGGGCCCTAAAACAGTTCTATCACGCATAACCTTCACGCACAAGCAACGTTTTCGGTTCAAATGATAACCTATTGTCTAGGTGCCGTTTTCGGTTTAAGTGACAACCTATATTCTAGGTGCTTTTCAATCACATCAACGCAAATCATCTTCTAGATCTACACTACCTAGGAAAGATACTATTAAGCAAGGATTCGACTCCCAACATTGCAGTAGAATAAGGAAGAGATCATGTTTGGTCCGCACCTTGGCCAAAAAAGGGCAAAAGCATAATTTAGGAATTCCATTAACCCAAACAGACTTCAAATCTGGAAAGAGGACGGAAAATAAGTAAATTATACTTTCGTTTCGTTCGAATCGGACTTAGGATGAACTAGTTATGATCAATTGAAGTTTGTTGACCAAAAGTCAACGGTCAAGGTCAACCCGGTCAAGGTCAACCCGGTCAAAGTCAACCCATATCCAATTGAATAACCAGCTCTAATCAACTAAACCGACCCAAACAACCTAAACCAGAATTGAAATTGAGTTGAATTAAACCAGAATGAATTGGAGAAACCGAACGAAAATTGGATCGAACCGGGTTAACCGGACAAAATCGGATCGAACCGGCCAAACCGATCAACGGCCCGACCCGACCCGGTCAACCAAGTTGACTCAGCGGCGGCTCCGAAGACCGGCGGCGGCGCGTGACCGGACGACGGGGGCGCATGAGATCTACTTGCGGTTCTTTTGGTGGCACGTGAGGGCGAGTCGTGGCTACTACGAAGCTAAGGTCGGTGGCTACGGCTTCGTCTCGTCGAGAGGAACACGATGGTGGTCTCGGATTTTCCAAATTCATCAGGGATAGAAAGTTACGAGGCTTTTAGTTTTCGGATTGGAAGAAAACAGATCTGAAACGAGGTTTCGGGATTACCTTCGACATCAAAATATGGAGGAGCTACATATCTGATCTTTGGAGGGGTTGGTTGCGATGAAATTGGAGCAGGGCTTCGCCGAGATCTTCTTTCTACGCAACTCTTAATGGTGGCCACCTCTTTAAATAGGAGAAGAAGGAAGAGGGGCCCTAGGGTTTTTGCAAGGGAAGTGGGCTCGAGCTGGGCTTTCTCCTTTCTTTTAAAGAAATTTTGGGTCGGTGGTTTTAGTATGTTACACATTTGACACATGAAAATTCTAAATTAACTCATGAACTTTACGGCCTTTCCTCCTCTACTTGTAAGCCATTCCAAAGACATGGGGTCTCTGGTTATCCAAGGGAAGCTATGGACTCCCGCCTTGTTGGTCTCTGTGCCACCATCAAAACCGGCAGCCGAAATGTATAAGCCGGTGTTTCTTGTCAGATGATATCCGTCTGCAACTACTTGCAGTATTGGGACCATCACATTCTGAACATGCCTTAAAAAAAGATCCACCGCACCCCCAAAAAAACAAAACCTTTGGATTTCAGATTTATCTTACAGTTTGATTTCAAAAAGGTTTTGACGTAAAAATGTGTATACTTTCAGCTGCTACATGCTCGATGAACAGGAAAATCCCACCCCACCCGGTTTGAGAACCCGTTTGATCTCTGAAAATAGTAGTAGGTTGAGGATTATCAAACGAGAACTTTGGGTTTAAGGAAATTGCAAGACTGATAGTAAATAAAATTACAAGTTGAGAAATAACCAGTAAGTGTTGAGTGACATCCGAGACAGGACACAAAACAAATGTTGCAACGATTGCATCCAGGGTCATCATCTGATGGTATAGGTTCTGATAGGCCTTGGAAGTCTTATTATAGAAGAAAAGGGAAGAAGATCAATGAGCAGGAGGAGGCAGAAGTATGCTTGTTGACGAAGAGCTCAATTAACTGGAAAGAGCTGAATTAGCTAATAAGATGACATGACATTACTAATTTTAGTGTCAAGTCAACAATGGTATAAATAGTCTTCTTTCATAAACTGTATTCGTTATGTTTTATGTAGTTGTTTGAGAGTGACGATATGAGTCTCTCTGGATCGTGATGAGATCCTAGGTAACCTTGTACTTGCAACATTGAAGCTATTTCATTCAATAAAGGAAGTTTACGGTTTAGAATCTATCAAATGGGTGCAGTGAGCTAATTCGATCGACACGAATTTCATATACAAGCGGAGAACGAGCTTGAAATCGTACAAGATGGTGGAATCGGGACAACATTCAGCTAAATCGAAGGATGCAGTGACGAGATTGAACGAAGATGTGGAGTTTTGAAAAGGCAAATCGCGATTCATCAAAGCGACTCGGTTCGACAGAAAAGTTGATCGCGAACTCTAAATTGGAGGTGAACCACAAGAAAGAGACCTTAGAGAGACAGCTACTGATGATCAACAGTACATTACCTTGTCTTGAGGCTAATTCGTTTGCCAATCCGTCAAAAGGCAAAGGAATCGCGTCGGCATCTGATATTCCTGCTCATGTACCAAATTGAAACTCTGAATCGGAACAAATGGATAGTTAGCTAGGTTATCGGGGAATCAATAACATTCCGGCTAATCGCGAAACTATGATGAAGAAATTTGAGCTGCCGATATTTTCAGAGAGACTGGAGTTTGATTGGATTTCCAGATCTGAACGATTTTTCCGATTTGGTCAATTTAATTATCAAGAAAAGATTTAGTTGGTGTCACTCAGTTTGGAATGGGCTGTGCTTAACTGGTTTAACAGTTAAATGCTCAATGATCCATTCGTCAGTTGGTTGCAGTTTACAAACAGATTACTCGACACGTTTGCAAGATGATGAACCAGCAACAAGGTTATTATGTATTCAACAAACTGGGGACATAGCGGATTATGTCAATGAATTTGAGTCCTTGGTATCTTAAGTTTCTGGAGTCGATGAGAAGAATTTGGTTCGAGTTTTCTACAATGGTTTGAAGCCAGAAATGAAAACGGTGATTCATATGAAAGAACTTAAGGGACTAACGAATCACAAGACATTTGTAATGAAGATGCAAGCAACTACTTTCTGCAAAGTAATGAGTGATGATAATCAGAGCCAACCCAAATATAAACCTTTTCCGTCATCATCAGTCTATAACACTCACAAGAATGTTGTTATATCATAGAAATAGAGGCCAAACAAACAAGCCAACAAATTCAACTCAGACATTCAAAAGGTTCAGAATCAGAAACAACCTTTCAATCCAAGGCATATTTTCTAGATTCATAATTGGATAGGATGCACACAGAAGGAATTTGTTTCAAATGTAAAGATAAATGGTTTAAGGGTCATATTTTGTAAATGCTGCATTTGACGGTTGTTAATGGGATGAATTTGGACGTTTAGGATGAAAACATGATTGAGGTTATGGAATTGGGAGAAGCAGAATAAGAAACTTCAAACGTAAACTCATGGATTTGTCATTTATTCCTTTTTGGGATTAGCTTCACCAACGACAACTAAGGTATGGGGAAAATGGGCAAGCTGGAGGTTGTTATGTTCTTGGACTGTGGAGCAACGCATATTTTCATTTCACCAAAAGTGATGTAACAGCCTCATTTGACTCCATCCTCTCAAAGTAATCTGAAAATCATGTTGGGTACATGGATATCTGTTAAAGGCCTTATGTGTGCGAGAATGTTAAGTTTGGGATATAAGAGTTAGCTTTAACTTCTGATTTCATAGTTTTTGAATTGGGGAGTGCAATGGTTGAGGACTCTTGGGAAGTTTTAGTTGACTAGGAAGCTCATGAACTTTTGTTTATGCATAAAGGGGTATGGGTAACGTTACGAGGAGATCCTACCTTACACAAGATAACAAAAGCATTCAAATTACTGAAAAGAGGTTAAGAGAACACGATTGACAGAAGAATTAGTGAATTTGGAAATATAGAACAGAAACTGGATTCAGCTACAATCGTTCTGCAAGAAATACAGAGTGTTGGATAATAACTCATGGATTTTCTGAACCAAGTGGTTTACCACCTGTGAGAGGACATGAACATGCAATTACACTATCACCTGGATGTGGACCTATTAGTGTGCGGCCATATCTATACCCACACGCTTAGAACGAAGTTATGGAGACAATGGTTAAGGAAATGCTAGCGTTTGGGATAATTTGACCAAGTAGAAGCCCTTTTTCAAGCCATGTACTCTTAGTGAAGAAAAAGGATAAGAGTTTCCGCTTTTGTGTGGATTATAGGGCTTTGAATAGGGCAAATATACAAGACAAGTTTCCTATTCCACTTATAGATCAGCTGCTAGAGGAACTGTATGGAGCAGTGGTTTTATCAAATTTGGATCTACGTTCTGGTTATCATCAAATAAGAATGCAGGATCAACATATTGAAAAGACGGCATTTCACACTCATGATGGTATACTATGAGTTTCTGGTAATGCCTTTTGGGTTAATGAATTCTCCAGCAACATTTCAGGCATTGATGAATACAATATTCATATCTTTCCTTCGCCGTTTTGTGCTAGTGTTCTTTGATGACATTTTGGTGTATAGCTCAAGCATTGAAGAACATGTGCAGCATCTACAACTTGTCATGGATGTATTCAACAAACATAAAATCTACGCTAACAAGAAGAAATGCTCCTTTGATCAGAATAAAATTGAGTATTTGCGACACATTATTTCTACAGAAGGAGTAGCTATTGACCCAAGTAAGACGAATGCAGTGAATGATTGGCCATTTCCTAAGACAGTGAAAAAGCTACGAGGATTTCTAGGTATTACGAGGTACTTCAGAAGTTTGTGCACAATTATGGAACCATAGCCAGACCATTACATAAATGTTGAAGAATGATTTGTTTGATTGGTCACCAAGAACTCAATATGCATTTGAAACATTGAAAAAGTCTATGACTTCAGCACAGATGTTGGTCTTACCCAATTTTGCTGAGATCTTTGTTGTTGAGTATGATGCTTCGGGTTATGGATATGGGTGGTTTTAATGTATAATGGAATACCTATTGCATACTTTAGCCACGTGTTAACTACTAGAGAACAACTAAAACCAATTAACAAAAGAGAACTCATGGCAATAGTAATGGCAATAGTGAAATGGAAACATTAGTTGATGGGCAGACAGTTTATGGTAAGAACAGATGAGAAAAGCTTGAATTTCTCCTAGTACAGAGATAAGTTTCAATGGATTACCAAAGATGGTTAACTAAAATTTTGGGAATATGATTTGGACATTATGTATAAAGCAGGGGTAGAGAATGCCGCGGCAGATGGACTATCTTGTAAAGAACAGTGAGAAATGAGTGGTATTAATAAAACCTTGTTGACATTAACATTGAGATTCATAGTAACACAGACTTGCAAGTGATGAAAGACAAGGTTTTAGCGAATCAGATAACCAAACCTGGCTATAATGTAGTAAATGGCAGATTATTTTACGGGGAGCGTTTGGTTATTCCTCGCAATTCGTCCTTAATACCTCTCATTTTTGTTGAATACCCATGAGTGATGGGTGGTCATATGACAATTATCAAGACGAAGAAACGCGTACGAGCAACCATCTACTGGTCCAAAATGAATGCCGATATCCATAAATTCGTCTCTAAATGTATGGTTTGTCAAACACACAAATATTCAACTTTGTGTTATGCAGGTTTTCTTCAACCCTTACCAATACCAGAGAGAATTTGGGATAACATCTCTATTGATTTCATAGAGGGCTTCCCATTTAAGGAGGAGTTAATGCCATCTTTTTGTAGTTGACCATTTGAGCAAGTATGCTCATTTCAATGGACCGAGGCATCCATTATCTGCTTTGGATGTCGCCTCTGTATTCACAAGAGACACGGTTTTCTTAAGCACTTTCTGGCGTGAGTGTTTCTGGTTAGTAGGTACGTAGTTGAGGTATAGTACAACTTACTATCCTCAGTATGATGGTCAGATTAAAGTAGTCAATCGAGGCCTTGAAACATATTTGAGGTGTTATACATCAGCAAATTCTAGAAAATGGTCAATGTTTTTGACTTGGGCTGAACTCTCTTACAATACAAGTTTCCATAATGCGATTGATATGCTCAAAGTTTAATATTAAGAGCTACACTGCAAGTGCACAAAAGTGACAGTAGTATATAGGGGGTCAACTCGACAGAAATCAAGAATCTTACGATAGATTACAGAATATCGAATTAAGCTAAGCAGAGCAAAGAATAAAGCAGTAAACAAAGCAGGAAATTACATACATCTAATTGTATCCAAAACTCTTTATATCAACAGGATGTCTTGAACAAATTGTGTCCTCCAAAGCCTGATTGGTACTTGGAGCTCAACGGTTGGTTTAGGACTTTAGGGATGGAAAAATATGGAAAGAGGTTAGTTATGACTTCATGATATTAGATCCATTCTTAATTTCTTGCTTTCCATTCTTAGTTGGACGCAGATGATCAAGAAGCGTATGAAGGAGAGATTGGAAGAAACGGCGTCGTAGCTTCTCCTAGGAAATGCCTTCTTCCGCACGGACATAAGCTGAAACAATATGAGGCAGCAACAATGAGATTCTTCTGTATTTTGATGACAGAATCTCTTGAACATCTAACTCCTGTTCTTCGAGGTTAATCTATGGTCACTGGGAACAGTGAGGAAGGTGTGAAATGCAGGATCACAGCCATTGCTATTTTCTCCAACTACTCGTTTCAATATTGATTGTAACGCCATTTTTTAAAGCTTTTTTTTAACACTCGTTGGTTTCGATTAAATCAGCCCCAAAACAGGGGAAGCTAAAAACATCAGTTTCATCAAAAGAGGTAGTAAACCAGAAACGAAAAAACCAAATACAAAATACCATAAGGTATGTAAAGGATAGGATGGGTTGAAGCCATAGTAACCACTTGATAGTCTTCAAGTGAAAGGCTTGTAGATGAATTTCAGAAACCGTGTTCTGCAGCAAGTGTTGATCATGGGGCAACTGACTTTTCCTGTGAAAGGAACGATCAAAGCCAAGATGGACCCCCTCTAGCAACGTAAGACTGAAGCTTGTGATATAGGTTAACACTTTCCGCTATCCTCATTGCTGCTCTGTTTCTTACCTCGGACACATGTTCGCAGCTGAACTGATCGAGACCCTTTAAGGAGTTCATGGTATCCGCAATGATCAGATTATGCTCCGGGAACGATTTTTGATTAGTCATGACGTTTCTGGCTAGACTAAGGTTCGACTCAAAGATGACGTTTGTGAACCTGAGATCCTTCATGCTTTTTATAGACCAAGACAGAGCTAGTAGTTCATTTTCCTCATCCGATTGAACAGGTTGAAATGATCTCCGACTGTGACAGACAGTATCCCCATTGGAATCCCGGACGATCCAAGCCGCACCTCCATTGAGATCACTAGGTGACCATGATGCTCCTATATTACATTTAACAGTACCTTGTGGGGGCTTTTTCCAGTTCACTCTAGCAGGGAGAGACGTGGGTTCAGACCTTCCTGGGTTTTGCGTTTGATTCACATTGAACCAAATGTCTGCATCTTCAATGGCTTTTTCCATATAGCTGTGGCACTTAACTTCGTCTGGTTAAAAACATATGCATTTCTGGCCTTCCATATGTGCCACATAACCCATGGGTAAGCTCGTCGGTTTCTGTCCTCTACTGCGTTAACTTTCATGCACTTGAGCAAGTGATAAATGTTCAGGAAGGTGGAGTTAGAGAAGACACCTGCAGGTGGAAATGAGATGTTTTATTTTCCCAGACTTCGACCGCTGTTTCACATCGAAACAAGGTATGAGTAATGGTTTCAGCTTCCCTTCCACACTTATGGCAAGATGTATCAAGTTGTATTCCACGGGATTTAAGCCTTTCTCTGACTGCGACAGCCCCTGAAAGAGCCTTCCAAAAGAAATGCTTTATTTTTGGCAGTGTTTTGATGTTCCCTATGTTCTTCCAGAGTTGTTTCTCAATGTGGGGAAGACCTCTACTTGATTGTTCCTGCTCATCAGTTAGAGAGTCTAAGAAGCGATATCCACTTTGGGTTGTGTAAGTTCCTGATTTAGAGAAACCCCATATGTATGTATCTTTGGTGAGATAGGAAGGAGTCATTGACAATATAATGTCAGCATCTCTATCTGTGAAAGTTCGACGAACCATATTGACATCCCACCAGTTGGAATGAGGAATGATGAGGTCTGAAACCTTAAGCGACAGATTAATAGGGCTATTCTCTCTGTAACGTGGGTACCTTGGCGCCAGATCTTTAATCCATTTGTGTGCCCAAACGTTAATGTCAGTCCCATCTCCTATTGCTCGGACCATTCCTTTAAGCATTAGGTCCCTCCCATGAAGGATGCTTCTCCAAGCAAAGGATGGTCATGATCCAGTACCGCAACCTAGGAAGTCCCCGTTCTTGAAATACCTAGCCCTCAGGACTCTAGCACCAGAGAGTTAGGTTGAGACCAGATTCGCCAGGCCTGTTTCCCTAGAAGGGCTTGATTAAATCGAGCAATGTCATGGAAACCTAAACCTCCTTCTTCCTTTCTAAGACATAACTTCTTCCAAGCTACCCATGCTATCTTCTTTTTGTTGTTACCACTACTCCACCAAAACTCCACTATGGCACTTGTAAGCTTATCACACAAGTTTTTGGGGAGTTTAAAAACCGACATCGCGTAGATTGGTAGTGCAAGGCATAATGATTTAACAAGAATCTCCTTACCTCCTTGCGACATTGTCTTTGAGAACCACCCATTGAGTCTTCCATGAAGCTTGTCTTTGATAAATCTCAGGAGGTCTTTCTTTGAACCTTTAAAACATTCAGGTAAGCCTAGATATGTTCCATCTCCTCCCTCTTTTTCTATGCCCAAAATCTCTTTTATTCTTTGTTTTTCACTTTGCATCACCTTGTCACCAAATATTATAGAGGATTTTTGAAGATTAATAACTTGGCCAGATGCATCTCCATAAAGTTTCAAGCACCTTACTATCTCGAGGCTCTCCTCAGCTTGTGCTCTACACATTAAGAGGCTGTCGTCGGCGAATAATAGATGATGGACTGATGGGCTGTTGGGTGTTAGCCTTATTCCATGGAGATGATTGTTCGCTTCTGAAAAATTCAGACAACTCACAAGGGCTTCAGCACACATAATGAATAGGAAGGGCGATAGAGGATCACCTTGACGAATCCCTCTCTCTGGTTTTATGAAACCATTAGATCGACCATTTAGAAGTACTGAATAAGAGACTGTAGAAACGCAGACCATAATCCAACGGATCCATTGTCGATCAAAACTCATTTTCTCCATCAGACATTCGAGAAAACACCACTCCACTCGATCGTATGCTTTTGACATATCGGTTTTAACAGCCATAAATTCTTTGGCGATACTGTCTTTGGTTCTAAGTCCATGAACCATCTCATGTGCCACTATTATATTGTTGGGATTATGTCCTGAAATCACATTGTACTCACTCTAGAGATAGTTGTATTGTCGAGATCGGACGATTCATGTGATACTGGGTAATCATAATGTTTTGCTAGAAACCGCTTATGAAAAATGAGCTGTAACTTATTTCCAGTATCGTGTGAACCTACAGGGTCACACACCTAAGCAAGTTGGACATACTTAGTATGGGATTGATCATTGGCATATGGTCTGGTCGATGTGTATTGGATACACATCAAATATAAGTTTTAAAGAGGTGTGTCGATCGACACCATTGGGTGCGTCGGTCGACACAAGACATGTGTCGATCGACACCATTAAGTGTGTCGGTCGACACAAGGCCGAAACCGAGACTGAAGTTTCGGTTTATGTCAAGGTCTGTATATAAGTGATCTTATACATTCGACCTAAACAGATGAGCGCCGCCCAGACAGTGTGTTCTCAGAGAGAAAACACAGAAACCTCGAGAAACTCAGTTCCCAGGAGATCCGAGCACCGGTACTAGCATCCCGGCGTATTCCAGCTTGTGTGCGTGTGGACTACAGTAGAGGCGCAGCATCTGAGGCGCTGGAGATCTTGTTTATCTGACTCTATTTCGCTGCTAATCTCCAGGTAAACAGAGATCAGATCCTTGATTCAATTAACTAGACCCTAGATCCTAGGCTATCGGGAACCTGACAGCAATTCTGAATATGGTAGAATTGGCTTTAGATTCCAACAGTGGTATCAAAGCCTTAGGGTTTTCCATTGAATCAACCTGTTTAATCGAATTTGATGATTTAGATTCACAAACTAGGTTGTTTGTTTAGAACAGGTTAGATCACTTTCGATCAAAATCGAATCTGTGATTTCGCACAGTGTCGATCGACACACTAGGTGTGTCGGTCGACACAGAGTGGCAAATTCGACAGAATCGGCGGCTAGGGTTTTTCGCGAAGAAAAACCGAAAGCCTACTGTGTCGATCGACACAGGTTGAGTGTCGGTCGACACAGAACAGATTCGGTCCAGTGTCGATCGACACAGGTTAGTGTCGGTCGACACATACCTAGTGAATGGTTAACTGGTTCAATTGGATTGGACCGATTATCATGCTTGGTTAAGTCCGAGCATATCGGTTTAAATTGGATGAATTGGTTCAATTGGATTGAACTGATTGTCTCAATTAGAATGAACCGATGAGTTGAATCGGTTTGATTGGATAAGTCGACTCAATTGAATTGGATCGGTTATCGCAATTAGATGAAACTGATTAAAACAGCTTAAATTGGATGAATTGGTTCAATTGGATTGAACTGATCATCGCAATTAATATAAACCAATTTGATTGGTTAAGATCAGTTTGATCTGATAAGTCGGTTCAATTGGATTGGACCGGTTATCAAAATTGTTTTCGGATAAGGTCTATGTCGACCGTCACACACGGGTTTTGTCGATCGATATGACCGGTTCGATGAATCGGGTTAATTGGATTAACCGGTTATTGAAGTCCGGTTTTGTTTGGTGGTGTCGATCGACAGACATAGCCTGCATCGATCGATACAGTGCTCGAAATTCTGGTTATTGAACCTTGAATTTGCAGAAACCAAACTCGACCTAAACCTTGATCAAAGCTTAGCTTCAATATGGTCAACTGTCAAGACTCATTTCGTTGTGTGATAGTCTAGCCAAGAGTTTGGTGTCCACAATTACGTGAGTAAGACAGGTAGTTATGTTGATGGATTTGTAGTGCTAAACATCAACAATAATATGACCTAAGAGATTGATTTGCTAAACTTTTGGTTTTAGTTTCCTCAAACTAAACATCAAGTGACCTTGATGTCTTGCCCAATCTCGTCTACTGTCAAGACTCGGTTCATTGTTGGATAGTCTTGGAGTCCTTGGTATCCACAGTGACCTGAGCAAGGCAGATGATCATTGATAGACTCGCAGTGCGTCTGTCAATGATCACAAGACAGAAGAGATTGGTTTACTTGACTGGGCTATCAGAAGTTCTGGGCCCAGAGACGTCAGAGTAGATGAGACATGGATTGTCTTATTTGCGACCAAGAGTTGTACTGGGTACAATTAGCAATGATTTGCTTACCTAGATAACTGAATTTTGGGTGATGGCGAGTCGCCCACTCAGATTTTGGTGAAGTATGGATCTTGGATCATTATATTCATAGAGGAAACATTGTTTGAATATAATGCGAGTTTTCTTATTAGATAAGATTTCTCATCATATACATAACTAAATCTTTGTTTTCTTGGATTTCAACTTATGTCTATGACTACTTTCTCGTTGCGATCCGTCCTTGAGAAGGACAGGTTAAATGGATCCAACTTCCTGGATTGGTATCGTAATGTGAGATTTATTCTCAAGCAGGAGAGTAAGGACTATGTCCTTGAGAAAGCTCTTCCAGAAAGGCTTGTGACCAATCGCTCGCATGCAGTATATAATGCTTGGAATAAGCATTATATTGATGTAGTAGATGTGCGTGGTCTGATGTTGGCTACCATGAACTCAGACTTCAAGAGTTAGTATGAGAACATGGAGTCGCCAATAGAGATGATCACCAGCCTGAAACTGAAGTTTCAGGATCTGGCACGAGTTGAGAGATTCCAGATGGTGAAGTCTCTCACTGGGTGCAAGCTACCAGAGGATGCTCCAGTGAGTCCTCATGTCATTAAAATGATGGGTTACATTGATAACCTGGGGAAACTGGAATGTCCTGTCAGCTTAGAGTTGGCCACTGACATCATTCTGCAGTCACGGCCGTCTAGTTATGATAAGTTTATCAAAAGCTATATCAAGAATAACTTGACGAAGACGTTGACTGAGCTGCATGGCATGCTCAAAACAGCAGAGCAAGACATCATAAAGGGTAAAAGATTTGAGAAATCTTGTGTTGGCAAGGGTAGAGGCAGGGCCGTCCAGATTTGGAATCAGGATAAGCCTGTGTCATCTTATAAGCCCAAGTCAGGCCCATCTGGTGTTAGGAAATGCTTCTACTGCGATGAGTCAGGGCATTGGAAGAGAGACTGCATTAAGTTATTGGAAGATTCACAAGAGATGAAGGAGATGTATAGTACTTCTTCTTCAGGTATTGTGTTATTAATTCAAGTTCTACATAAGTATTGGATACTAGTTATGGTACTGATATTTTTGAAATATGCAGGGCCTGAGCGACAGTAGAACGTTGAAGAAAGGACAAGTGGAACTGCGTGTCTGGTTGAAGCAATGGTTGCTGCATGAGCCGTAGAGATTCTCCACTTGTAGGAGTCTTTCATACTTGGTTTTAGAAATTAAGTAATTGCTACTATGTATCTGCCTTGTGCAGAAATGTCTTTCATCTTCTTGTAAAGAATTTGGATGTTTTTTATTTTGATAAAAGACAAGTTTTGTTCTTTAGATCTTAATGAAATATCATATGGTAGCACCCCGTTTGGAATGGGTTTTATATCTTAAACCAGCGTAAGTTTTGAATATAACACAAATACTAACGGTTTAAGTCTGATGACTCGAACTCGACTTTTCTTTGGCATAGTCGTTTAACCACATAGTGTGAAGCGAATTCAGAAGTCCCATAGTTTTGGACTCATTTGATTATAAATCATTTGAGATATGAATTCTGTTAACTGGGCCAAATGACCAAGGCCCTTTTAGCAGAGCTAAAAGAAACGGGCCAGAGGCTTATTGGGTCTTACACATACTGATGTATGCGGCCCGATGAGCATTAGTGCCAAAGGAAATCTTCTGTACTTCATTACCTTATTGATGGCATCAATAAGTATGGCTGTGTTCATTTGATGAGACACGAGCAGGAATCCCTTGAGGAGTTCCAAGATGAAGTGTAGAACCAATTTGACAGAAGTATTGAGATCCTCGATTAAATCGCGGAGGAAAATACTTGAGTCAAGAATTGGGTGATCATCTGACAGAATGAATTGGATCTTATTAGATATGCTCCGATTAATGATGAGTCACAGGAATCTTCCATAATCATTTAAGAATACGTTCTAAAATGTCTATGTTTACGCTAAATAAGTTTCTATCAGAATCACTGAAAAACACCACATTGGATGTGGACTGGGTGATTTTCAAATTTGTTTTTCTGATTAATTGGGATTGCAAGGTTTGTGTAAGACAGTAGTCAACAAACAAACTTGAACCTATGTCTGATAAGTTCTACCTCGCTGGTCGTCCTAAGGAAACCAAGGCTTGCTACTTTTGCAACCAATCCGAGGACAAAGTATTGTTGTTCGGATTTGTGTCTTTTAAGAAAGATCATACTTTCCAAAAGGAACAGTGGGAGTAAAAGTACACATCGAAGAAATTCGATAAACACAGGAGGCTGCTCAACCTGTTGAGGGAGAGCAGCGGTGAGATCTACAAAGTGTTGTAGGATCTACACCCGTGGAGCCTGAAATTCGCATATCCGAAAGGATCCGTCACTAACTCGAGAGTGATTTCTCGTAACCAATTGTCGTGATCTATTGATCATTGAAAAGTGACGAGCATGCGAAATTCAAAGAAGCGATGGTGAGCCCCAACTCCGAAAATTGGCAGGGTATGCATGTTAGATTCACCGATCCATTTCTGGATTGAAGCAAACATCTTGGAGTTGGAATCAACATTCTGATAATGTGGTCAAAAGTTTTGACTTGATCAGAAAGAAAAGAAACCATGCGTTTACAAGATGACTAGTGGGAGCGTAGCTGCATTTCTCATATTGTATGTAGATAACATACTTAAATCTCATGAACGACGTTCCGTCGGTTAAGTCTTGTGAGACTTGGGTCGGAAGTCAAATTTAAACAAAAGACATGGGAGTAGCCTCGTGAATTATTGGAATAAGAATCTGTTGATATAGATTGGATAGGCTAATTGGATCGTGTCAGAATCCTTATATATAGATAAGGTGTTGGACAGTTCCAATATGCATGATTCCAAGTATGGCTTCACACCAAAGGTCTTGTGGCAATAATCTTAGCAAGATGAAGTGTCTTGGACACTGGCTGAGCTAGTATCAATCTTAGCAAGATGAAGTGTTTTGAACACTAACTGAGCTATTATTAATGAGTGTGATTGCCTATGCTGCTGCAATGGAATCCATCATGAATGCCATATTTTGCGCTCGTCTAGATGCAGCTTATGCATAAAGCATGACGAGAAAATACCAATATGTTCCGGTAATAGTCATTAAACAGTTAGCAGAAATATCCCAAGTGTTTGAGGAACACTAAGGATACGTTCGTGGTGAACTAATAAAGTGACAAACCAGTTGAAAGTAGTTAGACGGACAAAGACGATTACCGGTTCTCACCCGGTTATGTCTCTTTGTCTGAATAGCGGTGCTATCTGTTGGAAAGGCTCCAAGCAGTGGACCGTAGAATAGTGCTTTTATCTGAATGGCGGTGTGGTTTGTTGGAATTGTTTCAAACAATAACACCGCAGTCTCTCCCACAACCTAAGCACGAAATTTATTCTGTTGTTGTAGGTATAAGATATCTGAAGAGATGATCTTGATTCTAGTGGGAGTTATTTTAGTTATATTGTGATATTTACATAGACATGCTATGGTAGTATTTATGTAAGTCAAACTGACATCGGTATTATTTAATTATTGGATAATTAAGTAATGGTCCCAAAGTACTTTATGGCCATCATATAGGTCATCAAGTTGAGGACTTGATCATGAAACCCTATAAGTAAAAGATGACATAAATTATGATTGTCCCTAGTCGAGGTTATTGAAGTGGGGCACCAATAACCGCGCGAGACTGGTATGTGAGGTGACTGTTGGACTAAGTTTCATGGAGTCAATGATATGATTATCACAGTCAGTCACATAGACATGTGTTGGTGAACATATGATCGGACATGACCCGCTAATGAGAACTCCACAGGATAGTTATATCAGTGTCATGGGAGGTTCTCATTACGACTATAGAGTATAGTCCTTAGACCTGAGTTCATCATGCTTTCTAGCATATGAATTGGTGCGTTTTGACCTTGTCAAACGTCATTCCGTAACTGGCGGCTATAACGGCATTGCTTATGCGTATCATGAAGTATGTGTAGAAACAGGGATGGAACAAGATGGGATTTGTCCCTCCTGGATAACGGGAGATAAATATCTCAGAGGCCCATCGAAGATTTGATACTGAGAAAATGCATGGCCGTGCTCAAACGAGGTGATTGTCAGTCGTTTGTTTTATCAGTATAGATCAGGAATTTGATGAACATGATGTTGGCTATAATAAGGATGACACAGTCTCTTGCCTTATGCCATATCGAGATATAGAGACGAAGGGATTGTAGGAATAGGTGATTCCAGTACAAGTGGGAGATTGTTGGTATTATGTCCTGAAATCACATTGTACTCACTCTAGAGATAGTTGTATTGTCGAGATCGGACAATTCATGTCATACTGGGTAATCATAATGTTTTGCTAGAAACTGCTTATGACAAATGAGTTGTAACTTATTTCCAGTATCGTGTGAACCTACAGGGTCACACACCTAAGCAAGTTGGACATACTTAGTATGAGATTGATCATTGGCATATGGTCTGGTCGATGTGTATTGGATACACATCAAATATAAGTTTTAAAGAGGTGTGTCAATCGACACCATTGGGTGCGTCGGTCGACACAAGAAATGTGTCGATCGACACCATTAAGTGTGTTGGTCGACACAAGGCCGAAACCGAGACTGAAGTTTCAGTTTATGTCAAGGTCTGTATATAAGTGATCTTATATATTCGACCTAAACAGATGAGTGCCGCCCAGACAGTGTGTTCTCAGAGAGAAAACACAGAAACCTCGAGAAACTCAGTTCCCAGGAGATCCGAGCACCGGTACTAGCATCCCGGCGGATTCCAGCTTGTGTGCGTGTGGACTACAGTAGAGACGCAGCATCTGAGGCGCTGGAGATCTTGTTTATCTGACTCTATTCCGCTGCTAATCTCCAGGTAAACAGAGATCAGATCCTTGATTCAATTAACTAGACCCTAGATCCTAGGCTATCGGGAACCTGACAGCAATTCTGAATATGGTAGAATTGGCTTTAGATTCCAACATATATTGTCTGTAATCAAACGGCCCTCCACGAAAGCTCTTTGTGTGTCGGAAACTATTGAAGGTAGTATAAGATTCAGGCGGGTACAAAGAATTTTTGATACTATATTGTAGTATACGGAGCACATGCTGATAGGTCTCATATCCTTCATTTCCGATGGTCGAGGCACTTTCGACAGTAAGCATAGTTGTGTGTGGTTCCAGCCAGCCGGTAAGATCGACGTCTCGAAGAATTTTTTTATCTCGGAAATCACCGACTGTCCAACAATATGCCACATTCTTTTGTAAAATACTCCGGTGAGCCCATCCTCACCTGGAGCGCTACTGCCTTTGATACTAAATGTTGCATTCTTTATTTCATCATCTGAGATTGGCCCTGACAACATCTCATTCATCTTGGGAGTTACTTTGGCCGAGAAACCTTCAAACAATGACTCAAGGTCGAATGGATTCGATCTTAAGAACCGTTCACGAAAATATTCTACTGCGATATTCCCTTTGGCTCCTTCGGAGTATAGTTCCTCACCATCCGAGTTTTTAAGCATCATCACTTTGTTTCTGATTTTCATACCCTTCACACTATTTTGAAAAAAGGGAGTATTCTTATCTCCATCTTTGAGCCACTGTTCTTGACACCTCTGTCTCCAAAATATTTTTTCTTCCTTGTATGCTTGAGAGAGTTGTATCTTTAAGTTTTTCATCACTCTAGCTCTAGGTTGTGTTTTAGCTATTTCTCGCTCCAGCTTCTGTCGTAAGGAATGGATTCTGTCCTTAGAGTTTAAATTAGATGTCTTCTTCCATTTTGAGAGTTCAGTGTGGCATCTTGATATCCTATCCATCAGGCTTGTCTCCTCTCTTTGATCAGCACCGTCCCAACCTCGTTTGACTGCTTCTTCGAAACCCGGTTTGCCTACCATCCACTTATCAAAGTAAAAACGTCCCCGGCCTGTATTTTCCTGCTCCCATACAAAGCTCACACATATTGGACGGTGGTCTGAAGCCCACAAATCCAGATACTCTGCTTTACTTAACGGAAATAGTTTGAACCAAGCATTGTTGCCGAAGCTTCGATCTAACCGGCATTGTATCCATACTCTATCTCTCCAGCCTCCCCACGATAAAGAATGCCCTACCAATCTCATTTCTTTGATTTTACAGTTCTCTGCTATGCGTCTAAAATTCCAGAATGTAGACTCGTGGAGAACTGCTCCTCCCCGTTTTTCTGCGTTACTCATTAACTCGTTAAAATCACCTACTAACAGCCACGCATCATCTCTTCGTAGGCTAATAGAGATGAGCTGATCCAAAACTAGCTGGCGTCTCCCACGGACAGGATCTCCATACACACAGGAGACGAAAAATATGAGAGATCCCAGCTTAACTTTTAAGTCGATAATTCTTTTGTTCTTAGATAGAACTTCCACTTCATAACTCTTCTTCCACATAGCTGCCAAACCTCCGCTCAAACTTTCTGGTTCAACCGTGACAAGATGATCGTAACCCAAACTCAACTGTAAATTGTACAAATAGCTAAACTTTTGTTTCGTTTCCATCAAAAACATGAAATCCGGGAAATATTTTTTCTGATTTCTCGGATATGTTGAACTGTCTCGGTGCTTCCAGCTCCTTGACAGTTCCAGCTCATTAGACTCAATGGATATGCAGCGGCTTCAAACCGGAAGCCACCGTAGCTGTTGGGTTTTGTGATCCTTTTTTGCTCGGAGATAGCTAAGGATCATCAGCTTTTCTCTTGTATGGATGTTCTTTGATGCCGGGAACTCCCACTGCTGGGACTTCGGTTAAACCGAACCGATCGGTTCGGTTAGTTCAGTTACTCGGTTATTTCGAATTTTAAAATATCTACCGAAATAAACCGAACTCTATTACGGTACGGTTCGGTTTGGTTCTCGGTTATTTTTAATTATGTGGTTTAACCCGAAAGTTAACCGAAATTTGACTAAAAAAAGAACGAGAAGCAGATCCGTTTGAGATGGAGAAAAGTAGAGTCTCAGATCATCATTTACTCATCCGATCGATCAACATAGAAGAAGACTCGAACCGCCGAAGAAGAAGAATCATATTTGAATCACACAAAAAAAAAGAGAAAGAAGAATCAGATTGAGAAAAAGGACGAAGAATCAGATCCATAAAGTGAAACAGAAACTCAAGGAAACATCCGATCTAAAAGGAATCAACGATTAGGGTTTTACAAGCTTGGAGAATAGCCGATGCCAGGTTAATATTTTCTTGCAGAGGTTTGATTTAGGGTTTCACGGATCAAATTCTCTAGGGCTCTTTGACTCAAAGTCAAAGTCCCATATACTCCTCTCCCATAAATTCATTTTCTTTTCTTTTTTTTTTAATTCGAGAGAAGGGGTAAAAGACAGCAAAACCTGGGTTTTGTAACTTATTTACAACCCAACCTGGATTGACCCAAAGAGTTTGGTCCATCCATTTGAGTCGGGTCAGATCTACTCTTTAAATCCTAAAAATGTCTTAAGGTAAAAATCAAAAAACCTTTTTTCTCTTCAGTAAATCCGTTCGTCTTCCCTTCTTCTTACAGTTTTCCCCAGTTTTCCGACTTCATCCGACAAAAGAAGAATTTCAATCTCCATTTGTAGAAGGAAACATGCGGAGTTATGGGAGAAAGAGATTACGAAAGTCGAAGAGAGTAGAGGAGAAATCGATTCCTCCAAACGAATCCCCAACCGAGAGAGACCCGAGAGAAGAGGCGAATCTACAAGCCGATGTTGTGTGGAAACAAATTGATGAAGAAGAAAAAACAACAGACTTGGAAAAAGAATCCGAGAATGCGGAAGAAGAGGAAGACGACGAAGAGAATGAGAACGAGGAAGAGAAGGACGATGAAACAGAAGACGATGAGGAGGAGGAAGCCGGAGGGATAAACGAGGGGGAGAAAGCCGTAGACGATGAAGAGAAAGCCGTAGTCGAGGAGGATGAAGTTGAAGATTCCCGCGTTCCGGGACTAGGGTTTCACGAAGAAGAAGAAGAAGTTGTTTGAACCAGTGAAATCCGCTCTTTAACCCACCACAGTGAACAACTCGAGGAAGGAACGGTACATATTTCCATTTATGGGGCATTGCATGTATAATTTTTGTCGATTTCGGATATGTAAAACTTAGTAGGAATTAGTGAAACTTTGATTTGGAAAAGACAGAAAACTTGGTATAACTTGGTGTCAAACTTGGTGACAAACTTGGTAAAACGTAGTAAAACTTGGTAAAACTTAGTATAGTTAGAGTAAAACTTGGTAAAACTTAGTATAACTTTCGTGTAAAACTTTGTAAAACCTGGAAAAACTTAGTATAACTGGGTAATACTTGGTCTAACTTTTTGTGTGTGCAGAATTCAGAGGACGAAACCGAACCAATGCAGCCCCTCAGGATGTGTTTCCCTCCCACAGAGTATGTGAAGACGATAAAGCTCTCTTCTAAGTGCTACATCGCCAAAGCTGTGAAGACTGTAGACGACATTCTCGAGGATGATGAGCTTGATTGGTTCCATGAGCATCCAAAATTCAAGCACTTCTTCCACATGGGTCAGAAGACAAGCTCAAAATGGATGGGACTGTGGATGATTCTTGTAAGGGTCACGGCTGTGGATAAGAAGATGGAGCTATGGTTTATTGTCAACGGCGTTCCAATCCGCTATTCCATTAGGGAGCATGCACTCGTTTCGGGGTTGTTCTGTCACTCCTATCCAAACCACTACGAATCCCTTGGTGGTGGCTCAGGTTTTATTGCTAAGTACTTTGGTGAAGAGAAGGTTACACATGAAGAAGTTGAGAAGCAGTTCCTAGCTATGAAAACCAAAAAAAATATTGGCAAGAGAAAGTATGGCAATGATCGTTTGAAGATGGCTGTCCTGTACTTCTTGTCATCCGTGATCATTGGGAAGAAGAGGACAGGCAAAGGAGCTACTTCCGTTGAGAGTTTCTTCCTCAGAGCCATTGATGATCTTGAGATGTGCAAGACTTTTCCGTGGGGGCGTTTGTCATTCGAGGAGAACGTCAAAGACATATTGCACTTCATTGACCATACCGGAGGAGTGGCACCCACTTCATGGGTATTTCCTGGATGCATTGTTCCTCTGGAGGTCCTTGCTTTTGAGGCCATCCCAGTTCTGAAGAACCATTTCCGACAAAGGGTTCAGGGTGCGTGCGAGGATTGCCCGCGAATGTGCAAGATGAGGTATAAAACCATGGGGTCAAGGTTTTTCCGTATCTCATAGATAAATAAGAAGCTTGGAACTACCAAGGTTAGTATCTCATATCATACTACTAATCCTAGTACCTCATATCATACTTTGAGGTTGATATTAAATTGTTTCTTCTTATATTTCCAGGATATTCAAAGCATCTTGGAGCCAACTCCCATGGAAATGACGCTTCTAGAGAATACCATGGACGCTGATTCTGGCTGAAATGATGTGGATGACCCAATAGTCGATGGTTGGAACAGGCTGCTCAAGAAGAAGAAGACAATCTGGTTTGAAGAACTTTTCAACCAAGATGTGTCTGGTCGTGCGTCTCAGGCTCAAGAGCAACCTCGTGCGATTCATGAGGCGTCTGAAAGTGATGCTGGGAATGAGGCTGCGAAGGATCCGGAAGGGGCTCCTACTCCTACTGTTTTAAGTCTTGCGGATGTGGAGGAATTAATCAAGAAGAGAATTGAGGAAACAGAGTCTCGAATGAAGATGTATTACGACGCTCAGTTAAACGAGTTGACTGAGACGTATAACGGTAGATTAACCGATATAGAATCGGTTGTGAATGCACTCAGAGCGGGTGTTAAGGAGACATTACCAACAGAGCCTGAGGCTACTGCCGATGATGGTGTTTTTGAAGGGGTTGAGTTTCTTGGTACGAAAGTTTGTGAGCCTAGTGTTGTTAAAGTTCAAGAGGAAAGAAAGGGAAGAAAGGGAAGAAAGAAGAATGCGAAGAAAAGCAGTAAGAAGGGAGAAAAAGAGCGAGAGAAGGAAGAAGAGAAGAGAGAAAAAGAAAAAGAGAAGGAAGAAACCGTGGAAGAGAAGGGGGAAACAGAGCAAGCAAAGGAAGTAACAGAGGCTGAGAAGGTAGTACCTGAGGCCGAGAAGGACGAGGACAGAAAAGGTAAGAAGAGAGCTATTGAATCCGTTGAGAACCTTCCAGCAAAAAAGATAAAGATTAGGAGTCCCGTGATGACTAGGGGGAAGACCCAAGTTGCTGAGGGAACCACCAAACCGTGATCTTCTCTGTTTTTAGTACATTTGGTTTTAAATTATCTATGGTTTAGTACTTTGGGTATTTTGGTTTGAATTATCTATGGTTTAGTACTTTGAGTACATTGGGTATTTTGGGGTCCGTATTTTGGTTAGAATTATCTATGGTTTAGTACTATGAGTATTTTGGTTTGAATTATCTAATAAATGTTTGACAAAGTAGTTTTACCAAGTTATGCCTAGTTTTACCAAGTTTGACACCAAATTTTCCAAAGTAGTTTTACCTAGTTATGCCAAGTTATCCCGAAAACATTCATTCAAACTTAAACACCAGCAATAAGAATTCAACTCAACATAGAAAATTCCATAGAAACAAACACAGAATTCAAACATAGATATCCAGACATAGTAGATCTTAAACCACATCAGCTTTGCATCCCTTCGATTGTCTCCTTTAACTTGGCTATTTCTCTTCGGTTGTGGAAAATCTCCACATTCATGCCTGCGATTTTGTCGTCTTGCTGTTGAATCCTGTACAGAAACTTCTCAAACTCTTGTTCGACACCACGCAACCATGGTTGACGAATATGGAGTCCATCGGCCTACAAAAAAATCAAAAAATTCAGAGTTACACCAAAAAATGTTCTAGCTTGTCTTTCACATTTGTCTAAGTGGCACAATAAGATTATTAAGTGATAATAGAAAAAGTCCATTTACCCTCCATTTTTCACAAGTAAAGAAGGTACGGCCCGGTGTAGTATCCACAGGCGTAACCTTATCGACCTCGCGCACGATATCGCCACCACAGGGACATTCCTTTGGGATGCCGTATTCCAAGTAGGTCACTGCGTCAAGCCGATCGGAGTATTCCTAGTTCCTCCTTTCCTCTTCATAGGGATGGAGCATGAAATTCTCTGAACTCATTTGAGAGAGAGAAGAGAGAAGAGAGATGGAGATTCGGGTTAGAGAGAGAGGGAGAAGAACGAAAAATGAGAGAAAAATAGAAAATTAGATAGATAAGGATTTTCCCAAAAAAGGGGGGGGGGGGAATTTTAATTTTGGAATTTGGGAGCGGGAGTTTCAAATTTTTTAGGCGGGAATCAAAGTTTTACCAAGTTTGAAGTTTTACCAAAAACTGTCAAGTTTTACTTCTGCCAAAATTCAGTTTTAATGGTTATACTCTATCTTTAATAATAAAAAATTGGTTATACTCAAGATCTATGGATAATTATATGCATTACAAATTAATTCATTCAATTATATTTTAAAATACATATATTATCTGACCTTTTGAAGATTAAGATGATTCACATAGATAAACAACTCATAAATGTTACATGATATTTGCTTGCTACCCTAACAAGTCTGCAATATTTACCTTAAATTCTAAAAGCGTTTATTTTGTTTTAGCAAGAGATATGCTATATAAATTGATTGTTATATTTAACATTATTATAAAAACTAAATTTCACAAACAATTATAGTTCTACAAATCTTGGTTTTACCAAGTTTTCCAAAGTTACACAACAAATGATAACATATGTAAATTGAAGAAATAAAAATACAACTAAATTCCTTCTTGGCTCACATCAGCATGGCTCTCATTACTGCAATTAAATCAGCTCTCTAAATTCTTTCTTGCCTTTCTCTTGCTCATTCTCCGTCCGTGCTCCCCAACTGACGGATATCTTGTTTCTTGCACTCTTCCCTTTCTTTTCACATAGTTTGGAGGAAAAGCGTACAACTGTTCTATCTCTTCCGGAATAATCCACTCAGACATATGCGGAACTGGAATAATTGTCCTCGTATAAGCCAATGCCCATAATTCTATCATGTAGTAACGCGAACACAGACCATACAAATCCTTCAATTCCGTTGGCCTAATGTCTTGCTTCAAGAATTTAGTGGTAGCAGATATTGCGTGTACACATGGGTACCTGTCAATATCAAAGTATCTGCAGCTGCATTTTTTATGTCTCAAATCCACCACATAAGTAATGCCGTCATCTCCAACAACACCGTATTGAAGCTCGAATGAATTAAGCTCAAATGTCGTGAGTTTGGCTGCTTTCACAATTCTAGCGTGCAACACAAGTTCCACTTCCGGCACCAATTTTCGCGCGCTCGATCCAGAAATGGAATCTTTCCTATGACTGTTAAACCACTCTGCAAATTTTCCAATAAGAGCATCGATCATAGGCAGTAGATGATACCTTCTGGCCTTCTTAAAAACTGCATTCATAGACTCCACACAATTAGATGTGTCTATGTTGTACCTTGCACCGGGAGAATAACACCTTGCCCATTTCTTCTCTTCTACGCTTTTGTCAAGATATTGAGCTGCTTGAGGATATATGTTCCTAAAATCGCCATATTGTCTTAGGAAATCAGCCTCGGAGTATATCCGAGCAATTTCCCTAAATTTTTTTCCAACTTCTTCTTTGTTCTCGTAGGAAACTGCTCCTCTCACATTCTGGGACAGGTGGTAGATGCAATAACCATGATCCGAGAGAGGGTACACTAGACCTATTGCCTTGATGAGACTTGCATTTCTGTCGCTAATAAAAACTAACTCACGACTATCCGGTATTACGGTTTTCAGCGTATTGAAGAACCACATCCAACTTTCTTCCTTTTCACCATCAACTAGAGCAAAAGCAATGGGATAGTGGTGATGATTCGGATCCTGCGCTGTGGCGAATATTAAACAACCTCCATATACATTCTTAATGAAAGTTGCGTCAACGATGAGCACTTTCCTCATGGCTACAAACCCTTCGATGGAAGCTCCCAAAGCCACAAATAGATACCTGAACCTTCTTTGTTCATCCAACACCAAATCGGTTTTTGTTCCAGGATTCACCTTCTCCAACATATGCAAATAAGAAGGCAACATCTTGAAACCATCAACTGGACTACCACGGATATCAGAAACAGCAAGGTTTTTCCCTCTAAAAGCCGTAGAATACGACACTTCCACACTGGCTCTTCTTTGGACAAGCTGCACAATAGTTTTAGGACATGGAGTATCGAAGTTACCGTGATAGTCTTCGTTTAGGACGCTTGCAACTAACCGTGGTGTACCTTTTCTCTTGTTGCTTATACCACTAGTACTTGTCCGAGAGCATGAATGCATATTCGTGTATGTTCTAACTGAGAACATGGTTGAATTCTTAATCTTTACAGCTCTCAACTGCCATTTACAACCTTGCTTCGCTTCACGGCATTTCACCACGTATCGACTCTTATCTGAATTGCCTATTAAGATCCCATAACAGTTCAGATTTGCGGCTTTATCAACCAAATACTGCACATCTTCTTTACATTTAAATTCTTGACCTATTTCGAAACCCAAGCCATCTTCCCATTCATCTAAACGCCTTGTATCTTCCACAACCAATGGAAGCTCAACTGATTCAACCATATCCAAATCATGCATATTATCATGTTGTACAATATCACCATCGCCAATAGCAACATTCTCCAATGGCTCAATCGGCTCAGTTGGTTCAATAGGCTCAATAGGCTCAATAGGTTGTTCTGTTGATTCCTCGCCAGTAACATGAGTAGCATCACCAGCATTGATTACCCCAATATTATCCCGGGCACTAGAAATAAGCTCACCATAACTCCCACCATCTCGTTTCCTCCTCTCTACTCTTGAAAGTTGCTCGGTAATCGGAAATATTTCCAAATCTCTGACAACCTCCACATGCAAAACACTTCTTCGTTGCTCTTTATCCAAAGAGGTTAGATACACGTAAACATCCTCGTCATCAAAAATATACGACTGCCTTTGAGGTTTCACTACCAATGGAATATAACTCAAATTCAGCCTCTTTGTAGAATCATCTATTGAAATCTTTCTGTGTATCCTATCCACTAGCAACGAATACGTTATCTCCTCCATAGATGATGTCTTAAACGATATACCATACAACCGAGCTTCTCTAGGAATCCATTCATAGTCATCTCCGATCTTTGAATAATGTCCTTCATAATCAAAATGTATGTTTATGAAAGGAGAACCCATCCTCTTCTGAAAATGACATAAAAATATGCATTACCACTCAAATTTCAATAGTAATACCACAGTAGTTTTACCAAGTTCTACCAGTTCTGCCAGAGTAGTTTTACCAAGTTTTACCAAGTTTTACTAAGATGTACAAAGTTTTACCAGTTCAACCACAATAGTTTTACAAAGTTGTACCGATTTTTACTAATCTATTATTACCAAGTTTTACTAAGTTGAGCAACTTTATCAGACCCAAAATATCTCCAAATTGCCAATACAACAATAGGATGCAGTACGATTAAACCACAAATTTCGATTAATTATCGATTAAGTTGTCTAATTCACCAAAAAAACACGGCTACAAACACAATGTTCTTAATCCAGAAATTAAAATCGACCTTCAATCGAGCTCAAGCAAAAAAGAGAAAAAATAGAGAAACAAACGACAATAAAAGGGAGAGACTTACCTGGGATGATCAGAATCCCGAATAGAAGTTGTTGGGATGGTAGAATTGGGATAGATTTGAGGAAATCAAATTCAAAATAGCTGTAAAATTCGACCAAATCGAACAGGAGAGAGAGAGCGTGACCGAGCGTGGTGGGAGTGTGGTCGAGATGGAAGAGGAGAGAGAAGCTCTCCTCTGATTGGTTGATTATTTGGTTTATTTTAGATTTTTTTAATTGATTCATTAAGGGTAGAATGGGGATAACAGCCGTGTTCTTTTGGTCCCCGCATGACATGTGGCAGCGACACAAAATTAAAGCATAAAAGTGTATTTGTTGTCGTTGTAACCAACTTTAGTGACGCCGGCGGCAAAACACGGCGACCAAAAGAACAGTGACGCATGACGCTTATTTTTTTTTAGCGTCAGTGACGTTGACGCTGCGTCACCTGTTTCTTCATTTTTCTTTGGTTTTGATGTAGTTGTGTTCTTTCATAGGAAACTCCAGTGAATTAAGATGAGAAAAATATAAAACAAAAACACAGATTTCTTTGACGCTGACGCAACGTCGGTGTTAACCAAAAGAACACGGCTAACATTAAAAAAGAGGAGTAGGGGAGTATGGTAGATTAGGCAAGAGTATGTGGGAAATTGACTTTGAGTCAAGGAGCTTTTAAGAATTTGACCCGGGTTTCACAGGCTTGGAGGAAGAAGGACGATCTGAATCGCAGGGGCTTGATTTAGGGCTTCACAAGCTTGGAGGAAGAAGCACGAATCTGAATTTGGTGGGCTTCGTACATATTTATTGTGATGAATTAATGTTTAATGTTTTTCTAGGCCCAAAATGCAGCAACATGATTTGTATTTAAGATTGTGTGAAAAATATATCCCACATCGGTTATAAACTTTTGTAATTGAGTACACTTACGCTATATATATAGAATCTCGCATGCTAGTTGTTAAAGCATCTTTGCTCTTACGGATAGCGCGGTTAACCGTTCGGTTCCCTCGAACTGAATCGACCCGAACACAAAACCGAATATTATTTAAAAACCTACCGATCGGTTCAGTTTCTATTAACTAAACCGAACCAAAATTCTCAAAACCCGGTTCGGTTTGGTTTGGAAATTTCGGTTCGGTTTTAAATCCCAGACCTACTTTTTTTTGTTAATCAAAAGAGGGTTATTTTGATTTTAACGTATGACATTGATGTAAAAAGAAACAATTTTATAAGATATTGATGTATACCGAACGCTAGATATTAGACTGACGTCTACATTGCCATACCATTTCATTATTCATCAGTTTTGTGTTCACTGGTCAGTCTACATTGCCATACCATTATTCATCAGTTTTGTGTTCTTCACTGTTGAATTTTGTCTTACAAACTTTCTCACAAAATTAGCATTTTCTTTTTTCTCTTTTTGTTCTTAATGAACTACATTCAGTTAGAACATCAATCATAAATCTTTCAGTTCAAAATCCGTCTAAAGCCTCGCACGCCAATCATTGGTTGTATACAATTGAATAGAGCTGATACTTGATCTATAGTTTTACTTGTAAGCTACTCCATAAATATGAGGTCTTGTTATCCACGGGAAGCTACGCGTAGACATCGTCTCTATTTCCACACCGCCGCTGAAACCAGCTTCCAAGATGCACTCTCTTGTGTTTCTTGTCAAATGGCATCCATCTGCAAATTTCTGCTGCAGTGGATCCAACAGTTTCTGCAATCTCCTGAAAAGAGATCCATCTGCAACCAAACAAATGATTTAGGTTTTTCTGCTCCCTTTCTTTATATCAGTCTTTATACACTTGTGTACCTTTTGCTGCAACATGTTCTAAGAAGATGAATATCCCTCCTGGTCTAAGCACTCGCTTAATTTCTGAAATTACCATAAAAACTCTTAAAAGGGTGAGTTTATATGCTTGTGTAGAAATCAGCAGTGATGCTTTTATCAGTAGGAAGAAAGACTTACCATTAAGTGTTTGAGTGACATCGGAGACAGAACACAGAACAAGTGTTGCAACGACTGCATCCACTGAAGCATTGTCTAATGGTATAGCTTCTCCTACCTAGTAACAGACCATCAGGGGATAATGAAAAAAGAAAAGTGTATGATGCGAACAGTTAGTTAACTTAACCAACACTTACTCCTTCCTTGAATCTAAAGATTTTAGGTTTCAACCCTGCTTTCGCAGCGGCTTTGCGTGCGTACTTCTTCATTTTGGGATTTGGATCCAACCCAAGAAGAGTTACATTCACATTACGAGCAGCGTAGTATCTCATATTAGGACCTGTCCCAATACCAATCTCCAACACCTTTTCAGCTTTTGAACTCAGTTTATCAAACACCTTAATCTTGAAATCCTCAATCTTTACCAAAGAAAAAAGAAACAGAGGAAAAAATCAAAACTGTGTGTGATTCTTGAGGAATCCGTCAATAGATCATGCAAAAACCCAGCTCATAAGCACACAGACCTCTTCCCAATAAGACTGCATCAATGAGTTCAAAATCCAGGAGTTAAGCCTCCTAATATACCTCCGGCCTCTGCGAATGATGTGCTCATGGAACATCCTGATGTACATACCAAACTCTTAACACTATTAATAAATAGCTCATGTACAAGAACTCACTCAGAGCAAGAACTTAACTTCCAGATGCAACAAACTTCTCCACAGCCAAGATCTTATTGAGATGAGGATGTAAATATGTTACGATCAGTCCCAATTAAGTTGATTTCTATCTCTTCTCCTAATCTATTTGGAATCTACAGAAATTTCCACAAGTTATTGCATGGTATCAGAGCTACAAGAAATCTTTATTGAATCTAATATGGTTTGAGAATTCTAAGATCAACAATATATGGCTGATGCTACTAGAAATGCATCTGGAAAAAGAAAAGTAGATTGAGCCCGTACCTTTGAACACAAAGCATTGTGAAGAACATATGTAAAAAAATAGTCTCGTTTCAGAGGAGGAAGAGTAGGAGGAACAACCTTGAGGAAGGTGAGTCTCTGGGTCTTAGAACGATCATGGTCTTTTTAATTAACTAAGACCCACTTTAATGGTGGGAACAAAGTTACATACTTTGGGAAATGTCAAGGCAACAAGGAAACAACAAAGAAAAGAGTAGGTGAAAAAGTCCAAAAAAAAAAAAACCAAAGCCTTTAGGTTGACGCTATTAGGACGCTATTAGTTAAGAAAGTATTGGAGTTGACTTTTTTAGTTCCGACATTTTGACTTGTTTGTCTGAGTAAGACGTCATAGCTTTTGTCATAACTTGCAAGGACTTCATGTCTAATCAAAGGTTGTTAATGAAAGACAAATCAGCAATGAAAGACAAAATCAGCAATGAAAGACAAAGTTTGAATTCTGTTGAACGCAACTCATATAAAAAGTGATCTACACAACATATACTCATCTCCCCATGCTTGAGGCTTTGCGTTGAACAGCCCCTAGAATCCGACAGTAATCATAGAACAGTGATGACTGGTCTCCTTCAAGTCCGCTCCGACTAACCCTATTACCTCCAGCGAGGTTGTTACAAGGGCTACCGCCTATAACAAGGTCAAATCCTCCGTAGCGGTCCATAAGTCGCTCGATCTTATGGTCGTCAAGTTCTTTAACATATCTAAACTCTATCAGATCACCATTTTGATCTGTCTGCTCCCAAAAACTCCGGAATATGTTCCTGTTGACTTCTGAAATCTCAACGGACACAACTAGATTCATCGGAAGTTGGAGACGGTGAAGTGCCACTTCACCACCGCATATGCCCGTGAAAAGTGACAAGACGTTTATGCCTTTAGGATACAAAGGCTTAAGGACAGACAAGTGGTAGGCAATAGTATCAACCTAAAGGGAAAGAAAAAAAAAACAAGTTCAAACCAAGAGACTTTATAACCAAACCAGCATTGATAGAGAGCCTTAGTCATAGAATTATACCTGAAATGAGTTTCCAAGAGACTTGTAGCGATTGGTTCTGCTTATACCACGAGTATGATTTATTGGGAAACCTAGAAGCCTTTCCATCTCGTCTGGTTCGAGGGGGGCAGCTCTGTTCTTACCAATCCAAACAAGATTATACTTTTTGCAATCGTCCAAGACATCTTTCTGCACACGTGGATCCCTATCATATGTCTCAAGAAGCTTGCGTATTTTTCTCGTGGGCTGGGCGCTTCCGATGCAAGTCAACACACAGTTCAACTTGGTTCTTGATGTAGCGGAAGCTTCTAGGGATAGAACTAGATCCGTTGATTCTAAGAATACCCGGAAACTAGGGTTTGAGAATACTATTCTCAGTGCTTTATAAAAGCTCTTTTAGGAAAACTCTTTTTAATTAATCAAATCAATAAACTGAATACAAATGGAGGCCTAAACGGCTTATTTATAATAAACACCAATACCCTAGAAACCCTAATAGATAAACATTAAAATATAATCATTAATAAAATACAAATAAATAATTATCTAAATACTTAAGATATTTGTAATATCTCCAAATATTCTCCTGCATCATTCTCTCCGGGTTGGAGAAGATTCGTCCTCGAATCTTGAACCGGTTCTTTGTTGTTGAGTAAATCTTTTTAAATCCGCAATCTTGAATCTGCATCAAATCTATAGCAACCGAAATCTGCACAAAATCTGCACAGATCAGATCTCGCACGAACTTTGCACAGGCTAGATCTTCTTTGAAATCTTCAGAGACTGGATCTGGAGAACCCGTATTTTGCACGGAGACACCAAAAAACGAATTCGCACAAATCTGTTTTTTCACAGAATCTGCAGAACACGAAATTTGCACGCAGACATCACAGTTTGAAACCGCGCCCGGATTTTGCACGGAGCCGAAATCTGAACAAATCCGTCTGCGCCCGGATTTTGCACGCTTCTGATTCTCAAAAGAATCTTCTTTGAAGATGAAGTCGACATGTATGATATCATCTTCATAAACGTCGTAGATGGGATCACCATAGATCTCTTTGTAGATCTCATGGTTTTCTTCTCTCTCGACAAAAGGATAAAAGCAATCACTCATCATGACATCCAGAATCGAGCTTTGATTGAGAAACCAAAGCACCAGCTCTGATACCAAACTGATGTAGCGGAAGCTTCTAGGGATAGAACTAGATCCGTTGATTCTAAGAATACCCGGAAACTAGGGTTTGAGAATACTCTTCTCAGTGCTTTATAAAACCTCTTTTAGGAAAACTCTTTTTAATTAATCAAATCAATAAACTGAATACAAATGGAGGCCTAAACGGCTTATTTATAATAAACACCAATACCCTAGAAACCCTAATAGATAAACATTAAAATATAATCATTAATAAAATACAAATAAATAATTATCTAAATACTTAAGATATTTGTAATATCTCCAAATATTCTCCTGCATCAGTTCTTTTATCCCAAACATGCCACCATTTCTTGCACAGAGGAAACTCTTCCTGTATTGTATAGGCTCCAATTGGTGACCACTAAAATGAACAAAAGGAATTGGACAAAATGTCATTTGAGGAATTGAATTAACAAAAAAAAAAAGGAATGCAGAGGAATTTTTATTCATATTTTGTTCCTCATCAAATTTGCAGGGGAATTTTTTTGTTCATTCATTCCTTAAACATGAGGAAAAATATGAAATATTGTGGGACCCATATGTCTGAATTTTGACAAAAAATTCCTTTTAATTGGTAAAAATTTTGAGGAATTAAAAATTCATCATCATTCTTTTCCTAAACTATGGTCACCAATTGGAGCCATAGTGTGGTGGGGGTTGTATCTCAAATCTGTTCTTGATTGGAAGGTTGTGAATATAACCTCTCTTCCTAGCAGCAGCGCAAAAGTAAATGGAGTCCACAAATTCAGGCTTTATGTCATACAGATTCCTAGAGATCTTAGCCCAAACACCTTTTGGTGCCATTGCAACATTCTCGTAGTAGAAATAAGGCGGGCCACGAGCAATATCAGGAATTGGGTATGGTCTCTCCATCATAAGCCAAGGTTTCCTAGCTACACCAAACCCGATAATTGGATTTGGTAGACGGATGAGCTCATCGTCACTGACCATGGCAGTGTTCAGCTTTCTCCTTCTTGGCGGTGGCTCATTAATTCTTGGCTGTTGCATGAGCAATCAAATGTCAAGCTTTCAAACCACAGATTACCCATGAACAAGGATGAAAAACTACATAATTTAGGGAAAGCTAGTCCCCTTTTGTGATTTCTTCAAATCAGCCACACATATTAACATCTTTAAAGAAACATAACTTGATGGGTGTCTTAGGTTCTTCAAGAAGACTTAAACTTATTACCTCTTTATCATCAGGATCTGACCAAAACTCATCGAACTGTCGTGCCAGTCGAGCAGCAGAAATGAAGTCAATGACATCTGATAAACTTTCATTTTCTCCTATATAGTTTGAGAATAAACATGAATAAGTTGAAGGACAGTGATTGCATCTATGAGAGAAATACATGTAAACAGACAAAGCGAGAGGTTACCACATCTCTCTAAAGCTATAGAAGCCTCTTCCCTTGGATAGTCCATTTCGATCAAAGCTTGCAATCTACCATCTTCATGGAAGGAGTTTAATTCATTCTGTTATTATCCAAAACAGATAAAAGAAGACAATGTTATATGAGAAATGCATCGACACTAAAAGATTGGAGAGGAACAGTCTTAAAACTTGGAAAAAACAGTCTATATACCTCTTCATCTGAGGATGATAGACCTGAGTAGTTATTGTTGACGTCTTCATCCTCTGTTTCATGCATTTTCTCTGCCTCCTACAAAACAATAACGAGCTTTCAATACGTGAAACATTAAGTGCATTTGTTGTACGATGTCAAAAATAGAATTAACAATCAGAGTATCTACTTACTGCATAACTCAGAAGTGCGTTTGTTATCTCCTCTAGATTTTCTTCTCCTGCATATTTTCAAGGTCAGTTTCTGTATACCGCATTGAAGTTTCCCAATTCCTTGGCAAAAAGAGCAACATATATGTCATTACCATGTTCTTGTAAAGCTTTGATCACTAATTCCTCGGAAAACCCCATACTAATAAGATGTTCTATGATCTTAGAGTTAGATGAACTAGCTTCTGAGCTTGTCTACACACAAAAAAAAGCATAGAATGGAGTTAAACTTACATGTCTAGTAAATATCAATAGATGCCATGAGATTACATACTACCAGGCTGTGACCACAAGAGAGAGAGAAAAAAACACAAATAACATAAATAATTCAAATAGAATAAACTCATAGATATCTTGAAGAGAGTTTCAAGAATCATCATAGGTTCGGGATTTTCTCCTGCAAATTATTAACATATCATTGATTAACAGACCACGGAAACACATCTCAGATAACACACAAGAAGAAATAGTTCTCACCGCCGGTTTCTTTAATCGCCCTACCAATCATCTCGATTGAGAATCCCATCTCAATAAACCTAGCAACGGTCTCATCAGAGATTCCGACATGAACAACGTTGGTCTAATGTTATACACAAAAAGAAAACTCAAATTCTTCTTGTCTCTCCGTAAGAACGACACTACAAGAAAACATGTAATATTCCAACAGTTTTTTCCAACAATCATATTTTGTTGCAACTTTCCAATAAATATCTCACAATTTTTTGTAAGATGCTTTATTTGTTGGAAATTTATTACAAATTTCCGATAATTTTTGTTATAGCAAATACGTCGCATAATTCGTAGGAATCCCGTTGGTGTTTTCCAACAGATATTATATCGTCGGAAATTATCAATAATTTTAAAGTTGTCGGAAATTATTAACAAAATATTTGTTGGAAAATAATTAGATTTTTATTTTTAAGGATTATTTATTTATCACAATTTTGTGACAAAAAAAAAATCTGTTAGAATTTTGCAAAAAGAAAAAAGAAAAAAAAAATAAAATTCTACATATTTACTTTTTACAATTTTGTGACAATTTATCTGTTGAAAATTTGCTTAAAATGGAAAAAAGAAGGAAAATGAGAAATCACCTCCTATGCCCCTCCGTACACAGAGATTAATCTCCCATGATCCCGTTATAAGATCAATTTCGTTTTCATTTAAATTAAATCTGCAAAAATGGTAAATTACTTATAAACCGAGTGAAGGGCATGAAATTACAACTTATACCTGGGTGAGGTCCGGTCTCCTTCAACCCAGCCCCATGTAATCGGATTCTACCCGGGTAAAAAAAATTCAAAATCGGATAAAAATCGATTCGTTAAAATCGGGAAGGAAAAAACGAAAAAACCCAGAAGAAAAAAATCGTGAAATCGAAGAACAAACCCTAGCGAAATTCCGAGTATCAGCAGATGGGAAATCAATCCGACAATCGATTGAAGAATAGCAAGAACAAAACCCATATCTCAGAGTCATCTCAATCCGTAAGTTCTATTTTGTTCATCCCGAAAACAGACTCAAAATACGATTATGAATGTTGTTTGTTTGGATGAATTTTATAAACAACAATGATTAATTGTGTAATTGAATGTCTTTTAGTAATGTAGGAGGAAATCACTTCTAACTCATTTTACTATGGATTCAATAGTAGAAGGAATCCCCATGGTAGAAGAGGTTTTCCCGAAAATTGTGTGTGTGGAAGCGAACTTGCGATTTACACATCAAAATCGAAAGAAAATCCCGGACGTCCTTATTTCCGTTGTACTTTTAGCCGAGAGGTAACATTGTTTTGACATAGGCCTAGCATTGATTTGTGATTTTGTTAGCTTCATAGTGATTATTGTAAGTGAAATGTAGGATGGTCACTTGTTCAAATGGGTAGAAGATGGGATGTATGAAGAGGTTCAAGACATGATGATTGACAGAAGAGAACTTATGGTGGAAGTTAATGATCTTAAAGACATTGTCGAAAACTTGAAAGAGGAGGTGGTGGTGTGCAAATCCGAGATACGTAAGACCAAATTGAAGTTCATGGTGACTGTTGTTTTGTGTATTTGTTTGACTTTCTTGATCATCTATCATCTTCTGTTTGGTAAAAGTAAGGAATTTGTAATCACTATGTGAGTTTGGTTGTAGTTTGAAGACTTTGTTATGGTATTGTAAGACTTTGATGAACTATTATAAGACTATTTTGTGTTTTTGTTCTAGCATAAATAAGTGTAACAAAAATTAACAAACAAGAACACAAGTCTTAAGAGGATAACTAGCTAAGTAATACTAGGATAACTAGGATACTAGGATAACTAGGTAAGTAATACTAGGATAACTAGGATAACTAGGATAACTAGCTAAGTAATACTAGGATAACTAGGATAACTGAGTAAGTAATACTAGGATAACTAGTATAACTAGGATAACTAGGATAACTAGGATAACTAGCTAAGTAATACTAGGATAACTGGGTAAGTAATTGTTTTGTATTTGGAAATTTATTTGCAAGTTGTATTTTTGGGTAAAAACTAAAAACTAATGGTATAACTAGGGCATGTGTGAGTGGGCATGTAAACTTTTTATGTTTTTCTGCATTTTAATTTGAAAACCTTATTCAAAAAAAAAAAATCTGCATTTAGGATCAAGGCTGAGATTCTCCATTATGGCGTGAAAGAGAAAGGGGGAAAGAGAGAGAAATAGAAAGAGAGGGAGAGGTTTAAAAAAAAATTATTTTCGGCGCCAAAATAAATTGTTAATTGTAATTAGTTTTTTAAAAGTCGACGATTTCGGCGCCAAAATATCACAGATAGTTGTACCTAGTTACTAGTTATACCATATATTCAAATGCATAGTTCACAATTGAAGTAGTATTACACCAACTGGAAAATATTTTTTCTAGTGTCACATTATATTTTATTGATCTACCATATGTATCTCAGTTCCCAGTGCATTTTTTAGTTTGAAAATTATGTTTCAATATCATTCACTTCCCAAGTGTGTTCTCTATTAGAAAGTATGTCTTAAAATGCAAGGAAACGTTTGACGAATATGATTAATAGTCCCATTTTGAATAAAATTATATAAATTATATAATTTAAGTGAATATGTGTAAACGTGGTGACCCCATTTTCCACTAATTTGTAAACGTGGTGAACCCATTTTCTTAAAATTTAAAGCGTGGTAATATCAATAGTCGCGTTCTGTCTTTTCTCAAAATATAAACTTCTTTCCTCCATAAATCAACTTCTTTCCTCCAAAAACTTTTCATCACCATCTCTCAGTCGTGTCCGATCTTTTCATCTCTCTCTTTTCATCCCTAAAACAGTTTCAAACTTTTCATTTCCATCACCATCTTTGGAATAATGACTTACTCTCACCGTAATCCCGCCTGGGTATGGCCTCCTTACAAACGACTGCGGTACGAAACAAGGTCGGTGACAAGGAGTCGAAGGGAGCAGAAACCGTTCGACCTGCTCGGGTTGCCGGAGGAAATCATCAGGAAGATTATGGTCCGTGTGTGCGAAGAAAACATGCAGGATCTCCGTCACTCCAGAATTGCATGCACTCGCCTCAACGCTTTGACTTCCTCCCCCGAGTTCTTCATCTATGTTAATCTAATGGAGATGAACTATTTTGTTGAGTGTCCACGATTTGACTGGACAAAGTTCAACAAAAGTTGCTACGACGCAGGGAACATCTCCGCCGTCACCCTCAAAGGCATCTCGAATCTATTTTTCGAGAAAAACTGGGTTGAAGGTCTCGGGCAAATCAAGGCGGCTGCAGATAGAGGAAGCATCGCCAGCGAGTACATCTTCGGGATGATGAGCAAGATCTTCAGGGAAGATTGGGAGGAAGGTATGTTCGGTAATCATGACCTTACTCGCCAACGTGCAACTCATCTTAGAATTAAACTACCAGAGTTGCCTGGACCGGGGTGGGGAGAATCGAGAAGGCCGACTCCTGATTGGATAATTGTCAAACGGGACCAAACTGATACACATTTGATCTTGAAATGCAACTGTTCAACTCGGTGGAGGTTGGGGAAGCCAAGAGGGGACGCCAGAGCGGATGACCTGTGCGATAAGTGTTACTGGATCCTGGAGGTAACGTTTTTTTGCAACATGGTTGATGAGCACTTCAAGGTTTTTAAGTGCAATCGTTGATTGTCCCCTGTTTTTAAATTTTTAAGACCCTCTGTTTTTATGTTTTTTTTTTGAACTTAATCCTTCGGATTGTTTATGATTAATGGTATTATGTTACTACTCATCTCGTATTATTGGTATTCTGTTTGGAGACCATTCTGTTTGACAATAGAACCTGTTAGAACCTAAAACAAAGAAACAATAGAACGAGAACCAACAGAGAAACAGAGTTTTAAAATTGTTATGGATTAAAATCGTATTAAGAGTATTTAAAATTGTAATGGATTCTGGATAATCTTTTACGAGATAAACGATGCTGCTAAGTTGGGAAACTAAATTTCATGATTACACATTTCAGAGTATATTACCAATGCAACACGCAGAAGACAAGATTTGACATACGCCGCTTAAACAGTTCATAATCTTGGGTTTATGTGCACGTTCGATATTTCGATTTGGGTCAATGATTTGAATCGGTTTGATACAACCCAGAAACCCAACCCGGTTAAAACGATTTGAATCAGTTTGATTCAACCAAGAAACCCAACCCGATTTCGATTTTTTCTTTTTAATATTCAATTTTTTTATACAATCATTAAGGGTAGAAGAGTAAAAACACACCTTCTTTTTAATGAGAGGGGTATTGTAGATTAATGAGGGGCATTGTGGATTTTCTTTGGCAACATAGGGGTAAGAGAGCCAAAACTACAAGGAAAATCCCTACCGTAAAATTGACGTCACCTAGGTCATTCTCAGTAGAAAAATATTAAAATCGCTTCATAAACTAAGTGCTCTCAAACATTTTCTCTATGTTTAATTTTTCATAGAAAAATCAGTAAGCCCTCTACGTTTGATTTCCTATAGACTAGCTGTGTAATCGGGGCCTAGTTTTATGTATTTTTATAGATGTGTTTAGTATATATATATTAGTTTTGTAGAAATATATCGTAAATACGTTCTAGTCCAGTGGTCTATGTGGTGCTTATAAGTATCTTGCTTCTTGGTTCGACCCCCTTCTCCACGTTTTTTATTTTTCTCGTACGACCCTCTCTTTACATATACATATATCAATATATGTAGTGTTATAATAACATTAAGAAAATAATAATATCTAATACAATACAAGTTCAGAATGTGGGATCCGCACTATTAGCATTTTAAATTATTAAAACAAATATTCAAACATCCCACATCGCTCATATGCTCAAGGTGATACCAAACCATGCTCCTATAAATAAGGATTCTCTACTTCACTTTTTCTCCATCAGTCTTTAATAAGCCATGGCCCATCTACTCTCTTGGGCTTTAAATAGTTAAAATATAATATAAGTCGGATAATAAGTCCGATTTAAGGCGCATAATTACATCAAACATTTCTAATGAAATTTTAACAATTAAACCGTTAGTAATTTCATACAAATTATCAAAAAAATGAATCAACAAATTTCCAGCGAACATGTTATTAGAAATCTCCCATAAAATAACGATAGTTTATTGACTATTCATCACAAACTACCAATGATTTTCGAACAAAATATTTGACAGAAGCTTTTGATAACGTATTCGTTGGAAATTTGTTGATAAATGTTTTTGATAATTTGTGGAAAACTCCATGGTAGGTTCTAACAAATTTCCAATAAATAATCTATCAGAAAAATCCAACGAATTGACGATAAGATTTATTTGTCGGAACTGTTCCCAACAAATTTCCAACAAATCAAGGTTTCCAATGTATATTCTGTTGGACATTTGTTAGAAACGTATATTTCCCACAAATTACTTACTAATTTGTCTATTGGAATACACATTTTTCCTTGTAGTGCGAAGTTAAAGTTTGTTATCTATTTTTTAGAACTCAGAAACAAGCACTTACACTACCAGCCGGATGAATTGACGTTTCAGAGATATAATCTACAGAAGCAGAAAATGGAGACGACTGGAAGTTATCGATTTCATCATCTGTATTCCAAACATCATCCTCGTCATCACCAGCAGAATTTTTCGCCTGAAGAAATTCCGCACATCCAAGAAAACATCTTATATCATTTCCATATTGCTATTATCTGAGAGGTTAAAAAAGTGTGGCAATATTACCATTTGTGCAATAAATTTAAGCTTTGTCCCAAACAACAAAAACCTGCCAGAAAACAACAATATAGTGTAAAATTTTAGGATAAGAGTCTTTCTATGCTGAAACCCTAATCAGGCATGGAACATCAATTGCATATGCAGCAGAAAGAGTGGTCTCTACCTATCAATTTATACAGTTTAACTATTGGTTAACCCTTCGTTTACTGGACACGACACTAAAAACACAAGACGGCAAGACGTGTGTGAAATATAAACTGAACGACTTGATCTTATTCATCTTTCACGCTTTGTATATATACAACTTTCTCGAGTCTATCTTTAGCTAACAATATCACAATCGTATCTAAAATATATTTTCCTAAGATACGTTGTTATCTCTAAAGATATACATCAAATATTCATAGACTATATCCAATACTCCCCCTCAAGTTGGAGTGTGTAGATTTCGAACACCCAACTTGAAGAGCAAGTCACGGAAATGATCTCGACCAAGTGCCTTCGTCAGCACGTCTGCAAGTTGTTCGTTCGTGCGCACATGTATAGTGGATATAAGCCCTGCCTTAACTGAATCTCTGACTTGATGACAATCCGACTCCACATGTTTCTTTCTTTCGTGGAAGACAGGATTGGCAGCAATGTATATTGCAGATTTGCTGTCACAAAATAGTCTAACTGGAGCTAACTGTGGAGCTCCCAAGTCAATCATCAAATTTCGGAGCCACTTGATTTCTCGTGTTGCTTCTGCCATGGCTCTGTATTCAGCTTCTGCTGAGGAATGAGAGACAACATCCTGCTTTTTCGACCTCCAAGAGATTGGTGAATCACCCAACATAGCAACGAACGAGCTGAGTGATCGTCGTGTATTGGGACATGATCCCCAGTCAGCATCACAATACACAGACAAACGTAGATCAGAATGTGAGCTCAGTAACACACCTTGCCCAACTGTACCCTTGAGATATCGTACCACTCGTAAGGCTGCATCCCATTGATCAACTCTCGGTTCTTGCATGAATTGAGATAATACATGAACAGAGTAAGTTATATCAGGCCTCGTGATTGACAAGTAGATCAAGCGGCCAATAAGACGTCTGTATTTCCCAGCATCGCGCAGAAAACTGCTTTTATTAGACCCCAACTTGTGCCTTTGTTCCATAGGTGTTGATGCTGGTTTGGCCCCCAACAAACCTGTTTCAGCTAATATGTCTAACGTGTATTTCCTTTGTGTAAGAAAGAAACCTTCCTCTCCTCTTCCTACTTCAATGCCAAGAAAGTACTTGATCTTTCCTAAATCCTTCATGTGGAAACACTTGCTGAGATAGGCTTTGAATTTCTCCACAAACTCTAAGTTATTTCCACATATAAGGAGATCATCCACATAAATAAGGACTTTTAATTCCAAGTCATTGCGTGAGTATAAGAACAATGAATAATCTGGATATGATTGTCTAAAGCCATACTTGAGAAGAGCCTCAGACAACTTAGCAAACCAACATCTTGGTGCTTGTCTAAGACCATAAATTGCTTTGTGTAAGCGACAAACCTTCCTTGGATCAGAATGATGAAAACCCTGCGGAAGCTTCATGTACACTTCTTCTTGTAAATCTCCATGGAGAAAGGCGTTGTGAACATCCATTTGATGCACAATCCATCCCTTTCCTGCGACAACACGTAGTAAACTTCTAACCGTGGTCATTTTTGCCACCGGAGCAAATGTTTCGTCAAAATCTTCTCCATGTACTTGACGATTACCCAATGCCACTAGTCGTGATTTATGTCGTTCTAGTGTTCCATCTGAGCGATATTTGTTTTTGAATATCCACATATTGCCAATGGCCACTTTTCCAGGAGGTAGATCAACCACACTAAATGTTTTGTTAAGTGCAAATGCATCCATTTCTCCTTTCATAGATGTTCTCCATTCCGGTAATTGAGCTGCTTCTCGATAACTTTTTGGTTCAAAACTCTTAGTTACTGCAGTTAAGAAGGCTCTATGCATAGGAGAAAACCGTGAATCAGAGACAAAATGTTCAAGAGGATAACGTGTCTTACCTGAGACCATCTGCGAGGACTGAGAGAAGCTGTCAAGAACGTGATGGGGGTCTTCTACTTTGCTTGCGTAATACGTCTCATATCCTTGTAACCGTACCGATGGTCGTTTCTCTCTCAGACCTCTGCCCAATTCTTCTTCCTCATTGTTAACCAGGTTTTTATCTGTACTAGTATTCTGAACCTCTGCCTGTACTGAATCAGCTGCTGTGCTAAACGGTTGTGAGGTAGAAGTGTCATGAGCTTCAGACTGCACTGATTCAGTTGCAATGCTGACCGGATGCATGCTCCCCCTCGACTCTGCTGCAGAATCCGGTTGGAAACTCCCCCTCAAATCATTATTAGAGACCTCATGCCATGTCCAATCCTCATCCACGGACGATGACTGAGTTTCCACATTCGTTTGAGCTGCAAACGGAAACTCATTTTCGTGAAACACTATATCTCTTGAAACTAGGAATTCATTTTTCTCTATATCATATACTCTCCATCCCTTTTTCCCAAAGGGATACCCCACAAACACGCATCTTCTGCTTTTTTCAGCAAATTTGTCCTTAGAGCGATCTCGATGATGCACAAAACACAAAGACCCAAATACTCTCAGCTGGTCATATTTCGGTTTCTTCTTTGATAATACTTCAATAGGTGACTGTCCTTTCAAGATTTTCGTGGGAGTCATATTAATGACATGAGTAGCTGTAGAAATGGCTTCTCCCCAAAATTTGGTCGGCATCTTGGCTTGAAACAATAGGGCACGCGCTACATTGAGAATGTGCCTGTGTTTTCTCTCTACTCTTCCGTTCTGTTGAGGAGTAGAAACACATGAAGTCTGATGCACTATACCTTTTTGTTGAAAGTATGTGTTTAGACACATAAACTCTGTCCCATTGTCACTTCTAACTGACTTTACTGGCTTGTCATATTGTCGTTCTGCGTATGCACAGAAGTTCTCCAACACTTTCTTAACTTCTGATTTTTCCAAAAGCAAGTGTGTCCAGACAGCTCTTGAGAAGTCGTCCACTATAGTAAGGAAATAAACAGCTCCACATGAAGCTGGAATTCGATACGGTCCCCATACATCGACATGAATTAAATCAAAACATGCTGAAGTTTTATTAATGCTATCTGGAAACACATCTCTAGTTTGCTTTGCCCTTAAACACACGTCACAAGGACTAGGACAAGCTTTATTCAAAACACCAAAATCCTTAGAAAAATCAGAGAAAACAGAAAAAGCTGGATGTCCAAGCCTTCGATGCCACAACTCAGAATCACTACGACCCACTGCTTTGTTGACACGAGCAGCTGTAACATCCTTAAAATAGTAGACCCCATCACGTTCTTCACCTGCTCCAATGAGAGTCCTCGAAGAAAGGTCCTGTAAAACACAAATTGCATCAGTAAACAGTGCAAAACAGTTCGTGTGTTTAAGAAGTTTTGACACCGAGATCAAGGAACAATTTAGATCCGGTACAAACAAAACATCTTTGAGACACAATTTATCCGACAACTTAAGAACACCCCTGCTCTCAGACAAAGTTGTACTCCCATCAGCAAAACCAACTCGACATGATGCTGAAGGAACAATGTCTGTGAGCAGCGTCTTGTCTCCCGTCATGTGATGTGAAGCTCCAGTATCCAAGATAACATCCCCTAAAGACTTACCAGAGAGCTTGTCAATAGTCTGAGTGTTCTTGCCATCTTGTATGATCATGGTGATGGCTTTCCACTGTTCTGGAGTGAGATCAGAAGCTGCTGAAGCACCTGGACTGGTTGCATGAGCTGCGTGAGCAGATCCTCTTCCACCACGTCCTCGTCCTCTGTTAGAACCACGGCCATTACCACGACCCATCTTCTCATTTATCCACTCAGGATATCCTATGATCTGCCAGCAAGTAGCCTTATCATGCCCTACCTTCCCGCAGTGAGAACAGTTTCTGTTTTTGTTGCCGCTAGTGTTTGACAAGCTTGAGTGATTCTCATTATCACGTTGTGAGCCAGAGTTTTGTTGTGACTCTGTTTGATGCTCTCTTCTAGTGACAAAACCAACAGCCTCATGTTTCTGTTCTCGAGCTTTTGCTGCATTCAACCGAACTTCTTCTCGTATGACCTTGGCATATACTTTCCCAAGATCAGGCATATCATCTGTTTCAATGATTGCTGTGGCAACATTCCCGAATCTAGCTTCATCTAGACCCATTACAAATTGATGTACTCGATCATCTTCTCTTTCCCTTTCATATATTTCTGCAGCTGAACATGTGCACACCGGTGGTGGTCGATAGGTTTGTAGTTCTTCCCACATAGTTACTAATCGCCCATAGTAATCAATGACAGAATCTCCATTCTGTCTACAGTTTGCCAACTGTTCCAATAGTTGATGAATCCTTACTTTATTTCCAACTTCGAATCTCTTTCTCAGGTTTTCCCACAGTTTGTGTGCGTCTGTGATAAACGCCACAGTTGATCGCACTTTTGGCTCAATTGACGTCCTTATCCAACCTACCACTAACGAATTAACCGTCAGCCAGGATTCAAGATCTTTTTCTGTGTTAGGTCTTGTCAAGGTTCCGTCGATGTAACCAGATTTCTTCTTAGCTCGGAGAGCATTCATCATCTCCATGGCCCATTCATTGTAATTTTCTCCTTTTAGTTGCACAGAGGTGATCATCGCTCCTGGATTGTCAGAAGCAAAGATGGAGTAAGGTGACACCATCATCTCGCTCTGTTTCACAACCATAGATCCTTCTGCGGTTGTTGTTTTCTCATCTCCCATCTCTTGAATGAAAGATTTTCTTTATGATAATAAATTTTTGTGTAAGTGTTTCGTCGCTCACAAATCTGAGATCAAGATCGATGGTATGATCTTGGCTCTGATACCATGTGAAATATAAACTGAACGACTTGATCTTATTCATCTTTCACGCTTTGTATATATACAACTTTCTCGAGTCTATCTTTAGCTAACAATATCACAATCGTATCTAAAATATATTTTCCTAAGATACGTTGTTATCTCTAAAGATATACATCAAATATTCATAGACTATATCCAATAACGTGCAGAAACTAAGGAAACAATGCGCACAAGAAATTTCTAAAAATGTTACGTAAGAACCTTACCAGAATTTTTGCTTGAATGGAGGAGTCAATCACGGTTATGTGTTTTTAAGAAGACGTGTGTTGCTTTTTGTAGAAGACGAAGAGGCGAGAGAGGGTTATAGGTGAAGAATAGACATTGGAAAATGAAAAGCAAAGAACTCAGCCAATGCAGTGCATGGACAAAATGGTAAATTGATACATAAAGTCATCTAAAACCTTATTCCCCAAATATTATTTATTTATAAAATAGTCTTTTAAATATCATATTTTTGTATTTTATACTTTTGTAAATTCAACAATAATTACTATATATATGTCTATAATTTTCAACAATAATTAATTACTATATAAATAATGTCTATATTTTTAACAGTAATTACTATATAAAATATTTATGCCTATAATTTTCAACAATAATTTTAAATATTTTGAAACATTATAAATACAAAAGTTTAATAATTTTTGAACACTAGTTTTCATTTTAAAAGATTACAAAATAAAATAATTTCATAGTTTATGGAAGTTTTACAAAAAATAAAATAAATGAGGTTAATTTCTAAATGTTATAACTAAAATATATTAATAATAGAGTAACATTTTTATCAAAAAAGATTATTGACCAAAAATAAAATAAATTCTTTTTTAACTAAAAAATTAGTTTATTGGGATAAAACTTTATTCTATTTTAAAACTACTCTATTTTAGAATAAAAAATGGAAAATACATTGAAGATCTATTGGATGAGTGAAAGACCATTTCAATATTACGTAATATGTCATTCAGATTTTGTTTTAATAGCACCTCATCATGTTTTGCCTGAAGAAATATTTTATATCATTTCCATATACAGAATTGCTATTATCTGAGAGGTTACAAAAGTGTGGCAACATTACCAGACAACAAAAACCTGTCAGAAAACAACATCATAGTGTAAAATTTTAGGATAAGAGCCTTTCTAAGCTGAAACCCTAATCAGGCATGGAACATCAATTGCATATGCAGCAGAAACAGTGGTCTCTTTGTACCTATGAATTTCTATCAGCTTAACTATTGGTTATCCTCTCGTTTACTAAAAACAGAAGACCGGCAAGACGTGAAGAAACTAAGGAAACAATGCTGAAGAAGTGCAGGAAAACTCTAAAAATGTTACTGGAATGTTTGCCTGAGCAGAGGAGTCGATCACGAGCACAGCGATAACTAGGATTGGCCCGAGGCTAAAGTTGGTAAAGCACGGGCTTTAGGCGCCAATAATATATTATGTATTTAGGGGCATCATATAACAAAATTTTGATTGTAGTATAGTACTTGACACATTTGGGCTTTAGGCGCCCAATAGTAACGGGCCAGCCCAGGCGATAACGAAGACGTGTGTTGCTTTTTATAAAAGACGAAGAGGCATGAGTTTGGGGTAAAGAATCGACATTGGAAAATGAAAAGCAAAGAACTACCAAATGCAACGTAAGGGCAAAATGGTAAATTGATATGTAGTGTCATCTAGAACCCTCGTCCGTTTTTCACTACAAATATCATTTATTTCTAAAATGGTCTTTTAAAATATTATATACTTTTTATTTTATATTTTGTCAATTCAACAATAATTACTATATAAATATAAATTTATATGTTTATACTTCTCAACAATAATTTTAAATACTTTGAAACATTATAAATATAAAAATTTATTAATGTTGAACACTACTTTTTAATTTTCAAAGATTACAAAATAAAATAATTTCATAGTTTATCAAAGTTTTGCAAAAATTAAAATAAATGAGGTTTCATAAATTATATAATTAAAATATATTAATAAAAAAATTATTTTTACCAAAAAAGTTATAACCAAAAATAAAATAAAATAATATTCTATTTTTAAGTATAACTAGAATAATACATTGGAATAAAACTCAATTTCATTTTAAAATTATTCTATTTTAGAATATAAAACTGGAAAATAAATTGGAGATCTATTGGATGTGTGAAAGATCATTTCAATAACACGTAATATATCATTCAGATCTTGTTTTACTAGCCTTTATAAGGTAAACATTAACACGTAGTCACTCAATCACTCGACTCACTTCCAACCATAATGATTGATTTACAAGTAAACTTTTAACCATTTTTTTTTTTATCTATGATTATCGTAATCTTGGAGCCTCATGTCTAATCAAGGTCCTTAAGATGAGTTAACTACTCGATTCGTGTAACGAATGAAACATTAAGAGGGGATTGGGATCATGAAAGTAAACCATTTGCAAATCGTATAATAGACGTTCCAAACAAACTAGGTTCGTATGAGATACAAGATTTGATAATGCCCAAGGTATGGATAATGTAAAGAGACTCTATATTAGGACCGTTGCAACACAAACCTGGTCGCTTATTCTTCTGTAAATTGACTTGTGACGTTGTTTGTTTTGCTCTTCTCTAAATATTTTTTCAAGAGTTGAATGATAGCATGCATCGCTGCCTCCATCATCTTTTAAGTTGGTGTTGTCTGTAGTTTTAGAAAATTTGTGTTATTGAATAATGAGAGAGGTTACATCCATATATATACATAGAAAGAGATCTAGATAGATCCGACGAGATATACTCTAAAATATATACGAACTAAATATGTGCATATCCTAACTAGATACACAAAGATATACACAAAGATATGTGCATATCTTTATACGCCCCCTCAAGACGGTCGTCGTCTTGCTAGACCGATCTTGATAAATAGAAATTCAAACCGAGCGCGCGGAAGTGGTTTAGTGAGAGCATCAGCAAGCTGGTCCTTGGATGAGATATGGGAGACCCGAAGTAAACCAGCTTGAACCTGTTCCCGAATGAAGTGATAATCAAGTGCAACATGCTTCATTCGAGAATGAAAGACCGGATTGGCACTGAGATAAGTAGCGCCAATGTTGTCACAGTAGATAACCGGTGGAGCAGTGATCTTGACACCAATCTCGTGAAGGAGGCCCATGGTCCAGCGAACATCTGACGCAGCTGCAGCTACCGTTCAGTATTCAGCTTCTGTGGATGACCGAGCTACGCCCGGGAGCTTCTTTGCGGACCAGGAAATGGGATGCTTGCCAAGGAAGATGACTTGAGCCGAGGTGGAAGTATAGTCATCTTTGTCTCCGGCCCAATCAGCATCAGAGTAGGCATGAAGAGTGAGAGAATTGGTGCGAGAAAGAAAGATACCAGCATGAAGAGTGCCAGCGAGGTACCGGAGAACCCTTTTAACCGCAAGCCAGTGCGTTGTGGTCGGGCGATGCATGAACTGCGAGAGTTTGTTGACCGTGAACGCAATGTCTGGTCGTGTGAGTGCGAGATACTGTAAGCTGCCAACAGCTGTGCGATAGGCAGATCCATCCTCCAGAGCAGTGCCATCTAGTAGCGAAAGAGACGTAGTAGATGACATAGGTGTAGGAACAGGTTTGGCATCAGCCATGTTGTTCTTATGGAGGAGATCAACGATGTATTTCCTTTGATTGAGCAGTAAGCCCGTGGATTTTCTGACTACTTCGATACCCAAGAAATAGGAGAGATCACCAAGGTCTTTAAGAGCAAACCGATTGGCAAGTGTGGTGATGCATCGTTGAACTGCTGCAGAAGAGTTGCCAGTGACAATAATATCATCGACGTACACTAGTAAGTAGAGTGTAGTACCCTGATCATGAAGAAAGAAGAGAGAGGCGTCTGCTTTAGAGTTGCTGAACCCGGCAGTAGAGAGGAAGAGCTTGAGCTCGTTGTACCAGGCCCTAGGGGCCTGCTTCAGTCCGTAAAAGGCTTTTCGTAGTTTGCAGACATAGTTTGGGCGATCCTTGTCAACAAAACCAGTTGGTTGAGCCATGTAGACATCCTCGTTTAGTGTTCCTTGTAAGAAAGCATCATTGATGTCGAGTTGTCTTAGAGGCCAGTCACGAGTGATCGCAATGCTGAGAATGATGCGGATTGTTGGTGCTTTGACAACTGGACTAAATGTCTCAAAGAAGTCTACTACAGGTCGTTGGTGAAACCCTTTCGCTACCAAGCGAGTTTTGAACCTGTCAATAGAGCCATTAGGAAGAAATTTGACACGAAATATTCATTTGCACCCAACCAAGTTTGGGGCTTGTTCTGGTGGAACCAAGTCCCAAGTATGTGTGCGTAGAAGTGAGTTAAACTGATCACTCATGGCATGGCGCCATCTTTCATCAGCTAGAGCCTGTGTGACAGACGTAGGTTCTGTGGTGGAGACGACTGCAGCAGCATGGGCATAACGTTTGTTGGGTTTGTGAATGTCGTTCTTGGCACGTGTGACCATTTGATGATCGTTGTCAGGAACTGGTGCATGAGATGCTGTTGGAGCATTGAGCCGGGAGTCCTGATCATTGTGTGCAGCTGCTGGGACTGAGGAAGCCTCATTAGTTGCAGTAGAAGAGACTGGTGAAGCCTCGTTGTTGGCTGATGAGAGAAATTGTGATGGTGTTGCCGGCGATGTTGATGTTGCTGAAGATTGATTTGGTGTTTAAGGAGATGAAGGATCTGACGCACCCGAGGAAGACGGAAGCAGAGGACCTACGAGTGGACTGTTGCCGCTTTGAACCTTCTCAATAACCGGTTGCCAGGCAGGGTCAGGGTCTGGTATTGAGGTGTGGTTAGGTTCAGGGAAGGATAGAGGTGAGGCAAAAGGAAAAATGGATTCACAGAACTCAACGTGTCGTGACACATAGAGGCGAGAGGTGGCTTTGTCAAGGCATAGGTACGCGCTTTGTGAGGGTGAATACCCGAGGAAAATGCAGGGTACGGATCGGGGTGCTAGCTTGTGGGAGGTGTATGGACACAGCCACGGGTAACAGAGGCACCCGAAGATGCGTAGTTTGTTGTAGTTCGGTTCAGCTTGGAGTAGAAGATGGTAAGGTGAGTCCATGTCAAGGACCTTTGTTGGCATGCGATTGATAAGGTAGACGGCAGTGTTGAATGCATATGGCCAGTAAGTGAGCGGCATAGAGGCATGAGTGAGGAGTGCAAGTCCTGTTTCGACGATGTGTCGATGTCGTCTTTCCGCCATCCCATTGTGTTCGGGAGTGTGCGGTGGTGTGGTTAGATGCGCAATGCCGTGTTGTGTAAGAAAAGACCGGAGAGCGATGAACTCGCCCCCATTGTCGGTGTACAGGGTTTTGATACGGTGCTGGTACTGATTTTTGACCAGGGTTTTGAAGTGGATGAATGTGGCTGCAACTTGTGACTTTAGCTTGAGTGGATATAGCCACACATAGCGAGTGAAGTGGTCAACTAAGACTAGGTAATATTTGTAGCCATCGATTGAGGTGATTGGGGATGACCATACGTCTGAGAAGAGAGTTTGTAAGGGATGAGAAGATGTAATGGTCGAAGTTGAAAACGGGAGTTTATGACTCTTATTCATTAAGCAGGAATTACAGGGTAACACTGATTTAGAAACACATGAAAAATACGGAGAAAGCTTAGAAGAAAGAGATTGTAAAACTGAAAAAGCAGGGTGTCCTAGGCGATGATGCCAGTCATTGGCTGTGGTTTTGGTGTGTGAGAAAGCTCGAAAAGATGCAGCAGGCCACTCATAGGTGCAGTCTTTAACCGGTCCCGTTAGAAGTGGTGCACGCGTTGACAGATCCTTCACCTGAAACATTGTTGGAAAGAATTCAACAGAAGTGTTGTTAGTGTTGCAAAACTGATAAACCGAGATCAGATTTTTCTTCATCGCAGGAACTAGAAGAACATTATTAAGTTGAAAAGGACGAGATTTAGAAGGGAGAGTAAGGGAGCCTGTATGTGTGATGGAAAGACCTGAGCCGTTGCCAATGACTACAGAGTCGGACCCTGTGTACTGATTGTGTAGGGACAGATTCTGAAGATCAGCTGCTACATGATGAGACGCTCCACTGTCCATCAACCAATTGTCAGCCGGTGTTGAGAGAAGACCTGCTTGATTTGCATTTGGTTGATACATCTGTAACGGATTAGCAGATGGTTGGTTGTTGCTTTTTGCGATGACACGGAAGGATGGACAACGTTGTACGCTATGTCCCTGTGTTCAACAAGCTTGGCATCTCCCAAGATAAGGTCTCGGTGTCTTGTTGTTGTTGTTGTAGCGTTGATTCTGTTGGGGAGGAGTTGCAGGTGAACCTTGTTGTTGTCGTTGCCAGTTGCCCTGATTCCGTTGAGCATTGTTGGCCGTGATTGGAAACGACGGCGAGGGTTGCTCACAGAGGATCATGGCTTCTCTGCTGAGAAGCTTTTCATTGAGTTCTGGAAACGAGATGAGGTGATCACGACTGTTGATTGCATCAACTTCTGGTTTGAACTCTTCAGGTAGTCCAGCGAGGATCTGCTCAATCAGATCTTCAGAGTCCATCGGTTTCCCAAGCAAGGCTAGCTCGCCAGCCTTTGTTTTCATCAGACGAAGGTATTCGCTGATTGTTTTGCTTCCTTTGTTGCAGCTTTTGATTTGGAATCGGAGCTGTCTTATGTGACCTCTGGATGGAGTGCCAAAGGTTTCTGCTAGAGTAGTCCAGATGTCATGAGTTGTATCTGCACTTGTCACCAACGGCTGAATGGGAAGAGAGATAGCCCCTAAGATAGCTGAGTATAGGAGTCTGTCTTGTCTGCGCCAGGTGACATAGTCCGGATTCGGTTGTGTAACTCCTCCAACCTCAATGGTTTTGGCAAGAGGCGTTGTTGGTGGTTTGAGAAAGCCATAGAGTTCATGACCTTCCAGCAAGGCATGGATTTGGCGATACCAGGTGAGGTAATTGACATGAGTCAATTTAGTGATGTTTGTCATGTTTACCGAGAGTAGTGTACTGCTCGGGTTGTTGACATCGAACACAGATGCGCGATGCGCAGAGGAGGCTGAGCGTGGACTTTCAGTCATGTTGAGTACAAGAGAGAAAGTTTAAGGAAGATAAAGAAGATTGAGGAGAGGGCGTGAGAGAAGAAAGAGAGAAGAGAGTTTTGAGTTTATGGAATCAAAAGCTCTGATATCATGTAGGTTTAGAAGATTTGTGTTATTGAATAATGAGAGAGGTTACATCCATATATATACATAGAAAGAGATCTAGATAGATCCGACGAGATATACTCTAAAATATATACGAACTAAATATGTGCATATCCTAACTAGATACACAAAGATATACACAAAGATATGTGCATATCCTTATATTGTCAACAGCTGATGGGCAGGCTCGGTCATCGACAGGTTCGTTGTTGTTAGTCTCAGTGTCTGATTTTCACGATATGCAAAGATATGCGTTGAAAAAATGACTTCAGTGAAGATATGTCAATGGAAATAAAGAAAACAAATTAAGTTGTGGATTCATGTCTAAAAATACGTCACCTTTAGTGTTATCACCCCAGGCTATGTTATTTTCATATATTTAGTCAATGTATTTACACAATAAATTAATTAATAAAAGTTTATAAACATTATCAAAAAAATTCTACATTTTTTTTAATCAAATTAGACCTTTGAACTTTGTTTAAATTAATATTAATAACAAAACATATTTACAAAATGCTACTATAAACTTTGTTTAAATATAGATTATGAAAAATATATATTTAAAATACCCTAATAAACTCATATATTAATGAAGAAAATATATAAAAATGTCTTATATGCTGTATGTTCAAGGCAGGCCCTGGTTTGCTGGTGTAGGTTTTGCTAAACAAGATGTTAATGTCAAAGAGACAGACAAGAAAACAGTGGAGAAACAAGGAAAAGCGAGATTTCACTTTACCTCGGTTTTGAGCAGAGGCTTCATAGGCTCTTTTGGGGATCTGTCCTTTCTGGGAGATCAAGTGTCGGAGATGTGACGCTGCCGCTGTGTTTGGTTGACGAGGATTTAGCACTGACCATCCTTTTGAATTGAGGCTACTAAATTCACGACGATTTTCAATAGAGTAAGACAGACTTGTGCATCCGGTGAGATTCAACATCATGAGATCAATGGAATCCCCAATGGAATAGGGGAGCATCTTCAGACTTGAGCATCCGCTAAGATCCAATGTATGTAGTTTTGTGGCATTCACAATAGACCCCGGAAGCTCCACAAGGCTTGAGCAAGAACTAAGAATCACTTCACGAAGATTTGTGACACTCCCAATAGAGGATGGGACTTTTTCCGAATGTGAGTATCCATGGAGAAGGGCTACCTTGAATTTAGTGTCATTTACAACAGGGGGAAGCTTCTTCAGACTTGAACATCCACTGAGATCTAACACCTGGAAATTCCTGGTATTCCACATTAAGGGGCTTTGGACCAAACTAGCAAAATTGTCGAGATTAAAAGTGTTGAGACTAGTGATGTTTCATATACAAGAGGGGAGTTCCACCACACTTGAGCACCCATTTAAAAACATCTTGAGATTAGGAATATTCTCAACAGATGAGGGTATCTTCACCAGACTAATGCAACACTCGATATTCAAAATCAAGAGCTTAGTTGCATTTCCGATTGAGGAGGGTAGTTCCATCAGACTTGTGCAATAACTAAGATCCAAGCTCAAGAGATTAATGGCAGTTGAGAGATCAGGAAGCTCCTTCATGTCTGAGGAACAACTCAAATCCACCCACTTGAAATTTTGAAGAGGCTGCCCACACAAATAAAAACAGCATACAAGAAAATTGCTCATTCGGTTTATTAGTGAAAACATAACAAGAAAATACTCAGACAACATCATCTTATGCCACCAAGATTTAATTGGATAAAAATACGAGTGTTAAGATCACTCTCACTTTTGAAGCTAAAATGTTGTAAGAAACGGATTGTATATATCTGAAAATAAAACTGAAATTTGATAATAAGAGGAAAAATAATTACTCACTTGAACTCCTTCCCAGAGCTTATGAAGCTTGCTGTTACGCATGTTTAGTTCGACGAGGAACTCTGTAATAAAACTAGAAGGCAAACACGTCGCCGGAAAATAATCCCAATGTAGTAATCTAAGTTTTGGAGATAGATATTTTACATTCTTTGCAGTGTAAAATCTGCTGTCACCATTATCGTCAAATCTTCTGTAGAATCTTAAAAATTGGAGATTACACATTCTTTTGAAGGTTGTATCGCTTATATTAATTTCGTTGTTGATCTCGGATAAGTCAAGATCTATGCCTATAAGACTTCCACTACCCTGGAAAGAACCAGATGAAATAATAAAAAAGATGGTTAGTCATAAAATGAATTTAGTTTGCAGCTTGCTTGGAACAATACAATGAAGAATAATGTGGAAAAAAAACTTACTGTTTCATTAGTGAGCACTTCACAAATCTCTCTAGAATCAACCAAAAATTGATGTTTCCCAGGCTCATGAGCAGATTGACTATGAATAATATCTCTACCTAGTTGTACCAGCAGATTATGCATCTTTATAAATCCATATTCCTGAGATATTAGAGATTTTTCAGCTAAGATGTGAAGCCCTTGGCTCAAGTCCAAGAATGTCTTCCCAAGAAAATCTTCTAGTGTTTGAATACTTTTGAGGTTGAAAAAGCAAGCTATATAAAGAAATAAATCTTTATCTTCATCGAATAAGGCATCGTAACCGAACCTTAAAATACTCGTAATATCATCATGAAGCCTAGTCCTTAACCTTAGTAGTGCATTGATCCACTCATGCTTGGACATTCCCCGGAAATAAGAGCCCATTACCCTTAATCCCAAAGGGAGTTTCCCAGAAAGGTTTGTAACTTCCAAAGCAAGCTCCTCGAAACCATCTTTAGGGGAGTTTTGACCAAAAGCATACGTGCAGAATATTTGAAGCGCTTCTTCATCAATTGGATAATCCACCTTGTAAATATGATCGATACCATGTGCTTTCAAGAGTTTTTGATCTTGCGTTGTAATGATAATTCGACTTCCACGGCCAAACCATTCAGGTTTTTCTGCCATGGCATTTATTTGTACTGATCGATCCACATCATCAAGAATGACAAGCACCTTCTTGTTTTTCAACCTTTCTTGTGCAACTCCTAAGTGACCTATCTTCAAATCCTTGTGACTAAAGGTTTTAGACAAAAGCTCTTCTTGTAATTGCAACATGTATGCATAGTTTTCGAGGTAATGTGTTGTATAACCTCTTTTAATACTCTCCATGAAAGCAGTATGTGTGAAGTTATTACAAAGTTGTTCATATAAAGCCCTTGCGATGGTTGTCTTACCAATACATGCAGGACCCCATATCCCTACCATTCTCACTTCATCACATTCTAGGCTTAACAACGACCTCATCTTTTCCATGTGAGCTCTAATCCAAACTAAGAATTTAAAGTAGATTGATGGAATGGAATCATTCACCACATTTAAAACGTCAGTCGCAATTTTTTCAATCATCTCCGCTTCACTACACCTAAGAACAAGAAATCAGAATCAGATCAAATTGCATTTGCTTTCATTGTCATATCATGAGGCTAACCAGTTGCAAGAATGCTCTCCAGCTATTGTGGCCACTTCGTCCAAGGCTTGTCTCCATCTCTCAATGTCATCTTCTGTTTTACCGTTACAAGTATCTTGAAAGACTCTCCCGAATTCTCCGGCCTGTTTCTTCACATCAGATGGATCGACTTCATAGAAAATGGACATCACTGTTTGACCAATCTCTCTTCTGCATTTACTAATCTCCACCAATTCGTTCAAGCACCATGTCGAAGAAGCGTAGTTCCTGGAGAGCAAGACAATCGCAATTTTCGACCCTTTGATAGCTTCTATGAGTTTGGGACCGATCGTTTTGCTCCTCATGATATTATTATCGATGTATGTGTCGATTCCTCTTCTTTTGAACTCCTTCAGAACGTGACTTAGAAAAGTTGTGCGAACATCTGCACCGTGGAAGCTCGGAAAGACATTGTGCATCCAGTTGCGAGGCGTAGACTATCACAGTATTTAAGTGCATGTTAGCACTATCTATTTTTAGGAGCTCATGTTAGCTTACGATACTGGTTTAATCAGAATTTCAGTTTTACAAGTTGTTGAGCTCTCTCTCTTTTGTTTACTCTTCCGCCATTGTTAAGTTGAGCTCACAAACCTTGTTATGGTATCAGAGCAACACGATTCCTGAGTATAATGAGTGCTCCTTCTCGTTCAATTTCTTTATTGGATTCGTCTCGTATATCGATTCTTTGTTCTCGTGATTCTGCGATTCTGTATTTCTTTCGTTTGTTGATCTTTCTTTGTTGCTGTTTCTGCTCAAATCAGCACAAATTTCTCTTCTCTTTACTCTCAATTTCATCTTCTTCTCATTTGATGGGTTCACAATCGATTCCTTCTTCGCATTCTTTGAATGGTGGTTCTCATCATCGTGCTTCTGAGACACATCCTATGGATCAATATGATAATCCATATTTCCTTCATCATACTGATCATGCTGGGCTTCAGCTAGTTACGGATCGTCTCACCTCTGGTTCCGATTTTCACTCTTGGAAAAGATCAGTCCGTATGGCCTTGAATGTCCGCAACAAACTAGGGTTTATCGACGGTACGATTCGAAAACCTTCTGATAATGATAGAGATTCAGGTTCTTGGTCTAGATGTAATGATCTTGTAGCTACTTGGCTAATGAATTCCGTCTCTAAACAAATTGGTGCTAGTCTATTGTATATCTCTACTGCTGAGAATATCTGGAACAATCTGCTCTCGCGTTTCAAACAAGATGATGCTCCGCGTGTTTATGAAATTGAACAAAGACTTAGCACTATCCAGCAAGGATCTCATGATGTTAGTACGTATTACACTCAACTCATCACGTTGTGGGAAGAATACAAGAATTACATCGATCTTCCAGTGTGTACTTGTGGACATTGTGAGTGTAATGCAGCTGGATTGTGGGAGAAATTGCAACAGCGTAGTCGGGTAACGAAGTTTTTGATGGGTTTGAATGACTCTTATGAACAAAGTCGTCGTCATATCCTCATGTTGAAGCCTATTCCCACAATTGAGGAGGTTTTCAACATGGTAGCTCAAGATGAGAGGCAAAGGAAGGTCAAGCGTATTGTCACCTCAGATACTGTTTTTTTCAGACTTCCAGTAATCAATCAATGGAGTCTTCAGATCAGTTTGAGTATGTTACTGCTTACAACACTCATCGACCGAGAGGCAATCGACCTTTATGCACTCACCGTGGTCAGTTAGGACATGTTATCCAGAAGTGTTATCGTCTACATGGCTATCCTCCTGGTTATAAACCACCGTCTACAAATACTTTCCCAAACCAGAACACTTTTGTGCCAAGAGGAGCACCTCATTCTGTTTCTCGACCTCAGTTTAATTCTCAGCCTCAGATGGCTTCTCAGCAAAAGACTATTGCTAATGTTGTCTCAAGTGGAAGTGATATGTCTACTCCTTATATTCCTTCTCCAGCTCAGACTGGAACAAACTTGAATGTTGCTCAGTTATCTCCTGACCAGATTCAGTCTCTTATCCAACAGCTGTATACTCATGTTCATACAGTTGATAATACCAATTCTCCATCTGCTTCTTCCATCACAGAGCATGGTGTCATGGCTTGTCAATCTTCATCGGGTACTCCTATATCTTCTAACCTTCGTTTTGAACACAATATTCTCACCTTTAATCATCAATGCCTTTCCACACTGTCTTACACTTTACCAAAAGATTCTTGGATAATAGATACAGGGGCGACTAGTCATGTGTGTTCTGACCTTTCTCTTTTTAGAGAAGTACGGTTAGCAACAGACATAATGGTTACCTTACTGAATGGTACAAAGGTTCAGATCATGCATATTGGTGATATTCGTTTGTCTGCATCTCTCATTCTTCATAATGTCTTACATGTTCCATCATTTCACTTCAACTTGATCAGTGTTAGTACTCTATTACGTGATAATAATTGTTCAACTCACTTTTACCCTGATTCATGCTTTCTTCAGGAGTGTACTCAGGACTTGATGATTGGGAAGGGTGATCTCTTGAACAATCTATACATTCTTGACGTATCTTCTTTGCTTCCATCTGCGTTGCCATCATTCTGTGGATCCTTGTCGGTTGATGGTTCTCTGTGGCATCAACGCCTAGGACATCTGTCAACTACCAAGTTACAAGCTTTGTCTGGTACTTTGTCTCTTCCTAGATCAAGTTTGTCTTCAGAGTCTCATTGTCCTGTTTGTCCATTAACTAAACAAAAGTGTCTGTCATTTCCTTTTAATAATCATGTGTCTACCAATCCATTTGATCTAGTTCACATAGATACTTGGGGACCTTTCTCTGTTGAGTCTGTTGATGATCATAGATATTTTCTTACCTTAGTAGATGATTGTACTAGGGTGACTTGGATTTACTTAATGAGAAATAAGAATGATGTTTCCCATATCTTTCCAGTTTTCTTAAAGTACATTCATACTCAGTATAATGCTAAATTCAAATCTATTCGTAGTGATAATGCTCTTGAGCTTAAGTTTACTGAATTGACTAAGGAACATGGTATTCATCACTATTTTTCTTGTGCATATACTCCCCAACAAAACTCAGTTGTCGAAAGGAAACATCAACACTTGTTAAACATAGCTCGGGCTCTTCTTTTCCAATCTAATGTTCTCATTGCTTACTGGACTGATTGTATTCAAACTGCAGTGTTTCTGATAAATCGTACTCCATCTCCTTTGCTGCATAATAAGAGTCCTTATGAAGTCTTGCTTAAAAAGGTACCTGATTACACTATCCTTAGATCTTTTGGGTGTTTATGTTATGTTTCCACTCTGCAAAAGGATAGAACAAAGTTTTCTCCACGAGCTAGATCTTGTGTGTTCTTAGGCTACCCATCTGGTTATAAAGGGTACAAGGTTTTAGATTTAGAAACTCATTCCATCACCATTTCTCGCAATGTCATCTTCCATGAAACTGTTTACCCTTTCAAGCTTACATCTCATGAGTTACCTGATTTCTTTTCACATTCAGTATTACCTGTTTCAGTACCTTACATTCCTGACATTAATCCACCTGCATCATATTCACATTCATCACTATCATCTTCACAACATGCATCATTACCAAATCATCATGCATCATCATCATCACTTCCCCCTGAACCTTTGCCTTCGCGTAATGACATTGTTTTGTCTGATGATACTCGGCTTTCTCTTCGAAAAGAAAGGCCACAACGCAAGACTAAAGCACCAAGCTACTTGTCTGAGTATCATTGTGCTCTCTTACAGTCTCATTCTATCCTACCCTCACCAAAACATACCACTCCTTATCCTATTTCCTCTTACCTTTCATACCAAAGATTTTCAAACCCCTTTTACATGTGCCTTCTTTCTTACTCCCAAGAAACAGAACCGAAAACCTTTAGACAAGATATGGCATCTCCAATATGGACTAGTGCTATGAATGATGAACTTCAAGCAATGGAGTTGAATCAACTTGGGATGTTGTCTCTCTTCCTCCTGATAAGAACATGGTTGGCTGCAAATGGGTTTATACCATTAAGTATAACTCTGATGGCACTGTAGAGAGACATAAAGCACGCTTGGTGGCAAAGGGTTTTACACAACAAGAGGGTGTGGACTTTGAAGAAACGTTTTCCCCTGTTGCCAAACTATCAAGTGTGAAGTTACTGCTTGCTTTAGCAGCTTGCAAGGGATGGGAACTTACACAGATGGATGTTTCCAATGCATTTTTGCATAGTACACTGGATGAGGAAATCTATATGAGTCTTCCACAGGGTTATACACCGGGTAACACAACTTCTTTACCTTCTAATCCGGTCTGCAAACTTCGTAAATGCATATATGGACTTAAGCAGGCTTCAAGGAAATGGAATCAGACTTTTACCAATGTTTTATTGGCTGATGGTTTCACCCAATCTCAGTCTGATACAACACTGTTTACCAAAGCAACAAAGGATGGTTTCATTGCTTTGCTTTACTATGTTGATGATATAGCTATTGCAAGCAACAATGCTAAGGATCTGTGTGAATTGAAAGCTGTTCTAGCTAAAGAATTCAAGATCAAGGATCTAGGCCCCCTAAGGTTCTTCTTAGGACTTGAAATAGCTCGGACATTTAAAGGAATTTCCATATGTCAACGGAAGTACACCTTAGACTTGTTAGAAGATACAGGTCTTCTGGCTTGTAAGCCAAGCTCTATCCCAATGGATCCTTATGTCAAACTGAGTCAAGATTCTGGTGTTCTGCTTCCTTCTGCCACACCTTATCGTGAGCTGATTGGCCGGTTGCTTTATCTGACCATCACCAGGCCAGATATTACATTTGCAGTTCACAAGCTGAGCCAATATCTTCAGGCTCCTACTGATGTTCATCTTCAGGCTGCTCACCGTATCCTGAAGTACTTAAAAGGGAATCCAGGTCTTGGTCTCTACTATGCTGCAGATTCTGAGCTTTGCTTAAATGCATTTGCAGACGCGGATTGGGCCTCATGTCAGGATACAAGACGCTCCACTAGTGGCTACTGTGTTTATCTGGGAACATCTCTGATTTGCTGGAAATCAAGGAAACAGCAAGTGGTGAGCCGGAGTAGCACGGAGGCAGAGTATCGCAGTATGGCCGATGTGACAAGGGAGCTTATATGGCTACAACAGTTACTTAAAGATTTCAGAATCACGGTTACAATGAAGGCCAAACTGTTATGTGATAACAAGTCTGCTCTCTACATTGCTTCTAATCCAGTATTCCATGAACGTACCAAGCATGTACAGATAGACTGTCATATAGTCCGTGATTAACTCAAGCTTGGGACACTCAATACTCTTCATGTCTCCTCTGAGAATCAAATGGCGGACATCCTCACAAAGCCCCTGCATCCTGGACCGTTTAACTCTTTACTTGGTCGTATGTCTATGGCAAGCCTTTCTACTCCTTCTCCTGCTCCGGATTGAAAGGCTTGAGGAGGGCTATCACAGTATTTAAGTGCATGTTAGCACTATCTATTTTTAGGAGCTCATGTTAGCTTACGATACTGGTTGTATAAAGACGTTTAGTCAACAGTCTGTTACTTTTAATCAGAATTTCAGTTTTACAAGTTGTTGAGCTCTCTCTCTTTTGTTTACTCTTCCGCCATTGTTAAGTTGAGCTCACAAACCTTGTTATAGACGAAGGATAAAGAGCCATGAAAAGGATTTGGGATTCAGCTCTCAAATCAAATATTTCTTGTATTCAAAAATAAAACTCTCGAAGTCTTTTTAGAAACCAATCTAGAGAATGAAAACAGAGACTTTTATGCCAACCGAAGGAGTTGATGTAGGAACGAGAATCTTTACAAGGATTTATTGAATTAATTAATAATATAGCCGGCTGGACAATTGTTCTTTTATTTTTTAATGAAGTGGTTAAACAGTTGACTTAGATGGTTTTTGTTATACCACCACCACCGCAAGGAGGTTGAAAGACTTCACTTCTATGTAAAAGATTGATATTCTATTAATATCCAAGTGTTGTAGAGAAATCGTCACGTCTCATTTTTAAAATATTTTAGTGTAATATATATATATATATATCGTCACGTCTCATTTTTAGAATATTTTAGTGTAAAATATATATCAAGTTTCTTTAAATGTGTTTTCTTTTTGGTCAACAGTATTTTTAAATGTGTTTATTTTAAGCTTCCTTGACACTAACGAAAGCTGATGAAACCAAATCTAATTTATTAATTTACATTGGATCTTCTTTAAATCCAAACAAAACTATAATTGACCGTAACCATTAAGGCATTAACAGACTACTAGATTTTGACCCGCGCTAAAGAAGCGCGGGTTTATGTTTTCATTCTCAGAATATATAATTTTATCTTAAATTTATATTTTTATAAATTAATTTCGTTACCTATTTCGTCTAATCTATATCAAATGAAAATAAGATGATATAGTGCTAAATGTGAGAAGAAATTTAATAAATTTTGTTTTTGTTTTGATATTATTAACTTGTATATTATATATTAGTAGTTGTATTTTATTGTTATTTTTAGTATATGATTAGTCATGCTTGAACTTGGTTAATCTATTTTTCAACACGTGTTGTAATGATATATAATTTGAAAATTTGATAGAACAACCCGTTAAAAATTGCATTCAAACATGAACTATAATTTGACACATCATATATTTGAATAATATAAATATTAAATAATTTAAATTTTTGTATTAAATTTAAAATATATCAATTGGAATTAGTTACTCATGCAAATTTTATTTTTAGAAATCGAAATTGGTTAATTTATTTTTAGCTCATTTTATTATAATTTAAATATTTTAAAATTTGACGAAACAACCCGTTAAGAAGTACATTCGTAAAAAACGTTTCTTACAAAATAAATTATTTATACCCGCACGCTAGTACAATATTATATACTACTTTCTTATTTTAATAATAATTTATTAATTTTAATGATTATATAATTTATAAAATAATTATGTATTAAATTATATAATTATATGTACCAATTGATTTAGTAACTTAATTATGCTTGATTTTATTTCTTTAAGTTAAATTTTAGTTAAGAATAATTTATAATATTTATTTTAATATTAATTTCAAAATTAATTATTATTTTTATTAAATTTTTGAAAAAGATTTTCGTTAGATATGATTATGATAGAAAAAAGAAAACAAAAAATATTATAAGATATTATGAATAAATCAAATATAAATTGTTTTACAGTTTTACCCTTAATGAAGATTACAAATCTTAATAATATCAAGGGTAAATTCCGGAAACAACATTTATGTACCATGGCAAACCTTCCTGTTTTAATAGATTAGATTTCTTTAAAGAAAAAAACTTAACTATTTGAAGTTTTGAACACTCCAAAAAAGTAAACATATGTTTTTTAGTCATTTTCTCTAGCTTTCGTCATAAAAATCATAAGCCCGCATAGGCTCTCTACTTTATCTTATTGTTGTAATTTTGGACCTCGTGTCTAATCAAGATTGTTCAGATGAGTTAACTACTTGATTTGTGTAATGAGTCAATCATTAAGAGGAGTTTGCAAATCGTCCAGTAGACGTTCCAAACAAACTAGGTTCGTATGAGATACAGATTTGCTGATGCCCAAAGTATGGATAATGTAAAGAGACTCAATATTACAACCGTTGCAACGCAAACCTGGTCGCTTATTCTTCTGTAAATTCACTTGTGATGTTGTTCTGTAAATTCACTCCTGAAGAGATCTCTATATGATTGTTCACGATTTGATGATATTATCTTTCACTTCAGCATCACTGCCTCCATCATCCTTTAAGTTGGTATTGTCAACAGCTGATGCGCAGGCTTGGTCATCGAGAGGCTCGTTGTTGTTAGTCTCAGAGTCTGATTTTCACGAGAATGACTTGAGTTGATATAAGTCAAATGGAATCAAGAAAAACAAGGTTGTGGATTCATATCTAATAATACCTCACCTTCAGTGCTATCGCCGGAGGCTAAAGCCATTCGTCTCGCTCTTGGTTGCTGGTGCGGTGTTGGCTGTTGCATGAACAGAAATATTCTAGTATCAGAGACAAACAAGAAACAAAGAAAAGCGAGCTTTTTGTTCACTTTACCTGCAGTTTTGGTCGGAGGGCTTCCAATGGCCCTTTTGGCTTTTGTCCTTTTTGCTGATTAAGATGACAAATTCAAGTAATTAGAACCTTTTTGCTGTGCTTTACTTACTTTAAGGATAGTTACAAAGGTGTTAGTTTGCAAGAATCACCTTGCCTAATGCCCAATCAGCTGAGTCAAAAAACGCACGCTCATGGTCCTTGAATGATACATGAATACAGATGAATTAGCTTTCTCTAATGTATAAAAATAACAGTTACTATGTATCAACTAAGCTACCTTGGATATCAACGGGATCTTCTTTGGTAATAATCCTCCATACTTTTTCTTGATCGCATTTTCCTACAGTAATTACCAATAAAGAATGGGTTAGAAACTAATCAGGATCATAACCATGCCCCCTGAACCTAATCTCTAAGTGCACAGAAAGAAACAATCCAAGATTACCTCGCTCTCAGATGATGGCTGTTTATGATTCTCTATCTCATCTGAAACCTTCTTGTCATCAATTTGTACAGTCGGAGCATCATCCATAAGATCTTTCCACTTGACGTCTTCCATAACTAAAATTTAGAAAAACATGTTTCAAGTTCAATCTTACTACAGTAACTTCATATTGTTCATCTGATGAATAACACACAGTATTGGAATTCCTATTATGTGGATGTGTGATCTAAGGAATCAATAGGAACTACTGAATAAATTCAAGTCCACAACCAAAGTACTACATATCAAAAACCGTAGTAATGATTAGAGATAAAAGTCCACTCTAGTTTTTAGAACTTCCCGACAGAATAAGTGAAACCGAATCCTATCTAGATCTTGATACAATTTTAAATCACACTTGAAATTTTCCATTAACAATCATACTCGAACATGAGCAGCCGCGCATGATCAAACAGAAAAAATTCAATCGGAGACGATAAGTTAGTGAAGCTAGTTACCTGAAGAGGTTGAAGTGGATGAGGAACGCCGGTTTACCGTCTGGAGATTCCGACGAGAACCCGTAAGATCCGATCTGGTTATTTATAGTGTTTCCGGAGCTGCACGTTCCACGATGACGATGCCTCAACTTAACGCAGCAAATATTCTCCCCCTTATGCTAAGGGACATATTTGGGCCTTAACGGGCCGAATATTCCAATATATCAAAGATTCTTTTTTTTTTGTCACTATGTGGGCCACAACGGGCCGGCCCACTAGCCCAGTCCTTCCAAGAGGAAGGAAGCTGGAGTCGAACTCCAGATGAGAAGGTCGCAGAGGTGGTTTCAACCATGTGAGCCACTTGCGCTTCTCTATATCAAAGATTCCATCACTCTAAATCACGTAGTTTTTTTTTTTTTTAACAAACTTTACGCTAAGCATAGAAAATCATCAATATTATTTCCTACACACGGGATCAATTGTAAGAGATAGAATCAAGGGTACAACATGTAGGAGATATCTAAGTATCTCAACAACATCTTGTTAAGCTGTTAGAATATCCCTCGTATATAGCTTCGGTTACACCTAACAGATCTCATTTAGATCTTTGTATCTTTGTATATATATATGATGTAATCGGCTTCTCTATTCCTTAATACGAAATACATCTCTTTACATAACATCCACATGGTATCAGAGCTTTTTTGTTAAATCAAAGATCCTCTCTTTTCTTTTTCAATGGCGACACCCCCAGCCTCTCCACACATCATCAACCCCGATGATCCTCAAAACCCAATCTCGAAAATCAACATGGTGAATATCACCAAGCTGTCTTCCATCAACTACCTAACCTGGAGTGTTCAGATCAAAGCCTTTCTTAAAGGTCTCGATCTACTCCGCTTCATTGATGCAACCGCTGAGATTCCTCCTTCGACGATCACAGTCGATAACAACAATCAACCAAATCCAGCCTTCGTTGCTTGGGAGAAGCAAGACAACCTTCTATTCAGTGCCTTAATCGGAACCCTGGAGACATCACTCCAACCACTGATCGCAAGCTCAACCACCACACTTGAAGTGTGGACCACTCTGCTCACCACCTACACAAATCAGACTCGAGGACATGTCAAACAACTGCGTCAACAACTCAAACACTGCACCAAGGGCACCAAGAGCATTGACGAGTACATGCAGTTAATCAAAACAAGAATGATGCTCTTACTCTCCTTGGAAATCTGATGGACACCGAGGACGTTACTGACATCGTCTTGGAAGGACTCCCTGAGGATTACAAATTCGTCATTGATGCCATCAACAACCGTGATACTCCCATCATGTTCTCGGAGCTCCATGAAAAGCTTCTAACCAGGGAGATAGATCCTGCCAACGCATCTCCATCGCCAACAACCCTCCCGGTTACGGCTCTCTATGCGAATAACAAGCAGCAAAATCGCAACTGGCGTGCTTCTCATACACATCACGAGCACTCACAGGCTCCTCGTTCCTTATCCAATCACAATCGACGCCCATATTTGGGGAAATGTCAGACTTGCGGAACACAGGGGCACATCGCCAAGTTTTGTCCGCTCTTCCGCATGGTTCAAATGTCAGACAATCTGACCACATCTCAGTCCCGTCCTCGAGGAGCAGCAACCTTATCTCCACGGGCCTACAACACCAACATGAGTTCTGCTGCACCACCAACTCCTCTGGCGTGTCTCCTTGACAGCAGCAGCTCCCACCACATCACATCAGATCTCACAAATCTGGCCCTGCACTCTCCTTACATGGGGCCAGAAGAAGTCCAAGTTGGCAATGGTGAAGGTTTACATATCACTCATACTGGCTCTTTAACTTTTCCAAATCCAACACGTCCCTTATCTTTATCAAATGTGTTGCGAGTTCCTAATATAGCCAGAAATCTGATCTCTGTCAACCAACTTTGTGCTGATAATCTTGTTTCAGAGGAATTTTTCCCCGACTGTTTTCAAGTGAAGGATCTGAGCTCGGGGGCCCGATTGACAACATGAAAAACGGTTAACAGTGGATACGAATGGCCAGCTTCCAATGATTCCAACTTCTTTTCATTTTCTGCATCAATAAAAAGCTCTCTACCCGTCTGGCACTCCAGACTCGGTCATCCCTCTCTCTCTGTTCTAAATTTTGTTTTATCCAATAATGCTTTGCCCATTTCTAATAAAAATATTTCATCTTCATGCAATGCTTGTTCTACTTTGGAAAGTCACAAACTTCCGTTCAAAACATCCACTCTAACTTCCGCCAAACCACTTGAATTACTCTACTCCGATGTCTGGACCTCGCCAATCCATTCTATTGACGGTTTTAAGTACTATGTGATCTTCATAGATCACTTTACCCACTACATCTGGCTCTACCCCATTCGAAATAAGTCGGATGTTCTGCCCACTTTCACTCGCTTCAAAAACCTTGTCGAAAACAAATTCCAGACTCGTATCAAAACACTTTACTCGGACAATGGTGGTGAATACATTGCCATGTCCACCTTTCTTTCTGATAATGACATCTCTCATTTAACCTCACCTCCCCATACTCCCCAACACAATGGTTTTTCTGAGAGGCGCCATCGTCACCTTATCGAAACCGATTTAGCTCTCCTTTTCCACGCTTCCTTACCCATCAAATATTGGAGCTATCCCAGTACTGCAGCCTCCTACCTGATCAATCGCCTCCCTACAACAACCTTATCCAACCTATCTCCGTTTGAAAAACTCACCAATTACTCTCCCAATTATACCAAGCTTCGTGTCTTCGGATGCCTTTGTTACCCTTGTCTTAAGCCATACACTAAACACAAGCTCGATTCCCCATCTACTCCTTGCATATTCCTAGGCTATTCCCAAACCTAGAGTGCCTATCTTTGCCTTGACCCATCCTCAAAACGCATCTACATCTCGCATCATGTACGCTTCTTCGAAACACAGTTCCCTCATCACGCCATTCTGCCACATGGATGTAATGGAGGCTGTTTTGGAACTCAACATCCTTACTGAAAACTTAGAGAATACTCGAAGTGAAATAAACATCAGTCATCACGATCAAACTCATCACGATACTCGTCAGTGCTAGCTTCATCTTCGGCAGCCGCGACATTGGGATACTCAAGATATCAATGAGTATTTTTCTTGAGGAGATCGATGAGCTTTTCTAGTCCAAGAATCAATTTAGTGCTCGGACACCTGAATTCACTGCAAAACATAAGTAACAAAGCCACAATTTGAAGAAGACAATCCAATCGCTAAATCATTAGCATCTCAGAGTTGTCAACCAAGTCCAAAATTAGCCGTTACTACATCCCAAGTTACATTAGAGTAGACATTTCACACATATACCAAAGAGGAGTTAGAGATAGAGGATTTACCACAATACATGGTAGTTTTGGAACAACTTCTACTGCTTGATCTGCTTTCCAAATGCATACGTCTTATAGTGTTTTTAAGACTGTCTCCTCCTTAGAGAAAATCTTGTTTCAAATAACAACTTGTTCCTATTCGTCCAAAGAGCCCAAGGGTACATGGACGTTGTCGCTAGTCCATAAGGTGGGAGAGTGACTATGCATAGACAATTCTGCAGGAGCTGAGAGACATTTTCACTGTTATTTATACTCGGTTTAAACATATGAGTTTTTATCTTCTTCTGTCAAAAAAAAACATAAGAGTTTTTATATCTCTATCTGGTTTGTTAATCTCGTAATCAACCACATTAAGTTAGGGTGGACACAATCATGTTATGTCCCGTTCCATCCTGTTTCATCCCATAGTCCCAAATTTTTCTTCCATATGTGAATGTATTCCCCATATGGTACACAATATACATTCATATTTGGAATCGGGATGAGACGTAACAAGAACAACAACGAAAATTCCTGAAATTCCATTGGAGACAAATTACATATTAATTATATAATCTTATATATAATAAGAAACCAACTATCTCCATCTTACGCCACATGTCACTTTACTCTATAAAAACAATTGGGCCTTGATAAAAGTTTAATACAGAAGCCCAATTTTACTTTCTAAATAAACCCAACTTCTCTACTTTGTATTCAGAAGATTGCTCTCCCTAAAGCATCAACTCCCAAAATCGTTTGCCCTCCCTGTAGATCTCTTTTACTCTCATTCAATTTTCATAAACCTTCACATCCGTCCGTTCGACTCTGTCTCGATGCAACGAAGAGAAGGTTTTGAAGCGATTAATAAAGAGGAGAAGGAGGAGGAACAAAAAAGAGTAGTATTCATGGTGATGAAATTTTTTGAATAAGAAGAGATGGCATATAGGGAGTCTGCGCTACATCGAGAACGTATGGAAGGCTGAGCAAAAACAAGAGCCCGAGCAGAAAAAGCTTGAGGAGCTCCGTCTCCAGATCATCCAGGACAGGGAGCGTTCTGAGTTTCATGCTCTTCAGGAACAAGCCGGTCGCATCCCGTAAGTGTTTCCTCTTATCTTCACTCGATCCCATTCAATTTTGGTTGTGTCTAATTTCGGAATTAGGGTTAGGTATTAGGGTTTGTATCCTATGATTTGGAATAAGTTTTAGCGCATGATCTATGATATGCACCTTATGATAGTTGATTGGCTTAATGATTGCGATAAAATCAGTGATCTGAAGTTGTGGAAATTCTGAAAAACGTTTTTTATCATCTTGCAGGAGGCAAGCGAGATTAGAGTTTCGGTATGATTCAGAATTAGCTGTAGGGAAAGGGAGTGCGAGTAGTTCAGGTGTAAAAGATTCTTTAGCGGTTTTGGTTGTGATTTCGGTCCGAAATGTTTTTTTAAAACAATTTTCTTTTGTTTAGGTCTTACTGCTAAAGTGATGGATCGAACAAAGACAATGGCTGATGTCTATGGTGCGTTCTATGATTTTCTTGCATGCTGAAAACAAAAGTATGTCATCTCTTCCTATTTTGTTATATGTGTCTTTTTCCTTAACCTATAATCTCTTCTTATAGAAGAATAATATGTTTACATAGATTGAAAAGAACGATCGAAAGGCCAGTACGACACTAACATGACTAGAAGACGCTCAGCTACTGTGCACAATGGGGTTCTTCATAATAGGTACAAGCTCATCTTTTTAACTTCTTATTATTTAAGATAATCTAGATCTATAGATTATGCGTTGTCAAATAAATTTCCCTCTGCTGTTCCAATAGCGCTTACAAAAAAAGAACCAAAGTCCCTTGCTAATATAGAAGTTCTTTTCTGTTTCGTGGTGACACGAGAAGAGCTCCATTAGATTAATTTGTCGTTTTAGATCCACAAATGACTCTCTAGGAAACTGGTATCGACCACCTGATATAGTTAATCCAAGTATTCCAATAAAACGAGATAAAATTGTTCGTTTTGGCTTGGTTTCTGATGAATCTTCTCTTCTCTCTCTGCCTTTAAGAAAATCTTGTGTTAATGACAAAGTACAATCAAACAATCTCTATCTAAGTTACATGTCTCCATAGAATTATCTCTCTTTATTTTAATAGCTACATGACTTAATCGTCATCCTCTTTCTCTACCCGAAAAATGCAGATTGTAATGCTTGTGATACTATTGGCCAAACAATTATTTACATGTCTTCAAGGAAGTCTCCATACAATTATTTTACACGTCTCTCATAATAGCTTTGTTTGCCTGCAGATGAATTCCACACATCAAGAGTTCCCAATACCCAAAGGCCAAAAATAGGTACTTCAATCCATAGAGTTCTATCAATCTCTTAATCCACAAATTGCTAAAATGGTTTATGATTTATCCATGTTTTGGGTCTGCATTTTTCAAAAAAAAAGACTAAGCTTTGGTCTAATAAACATGTATGGATGAAACAGTAATCTCAATTTGTGACTTACTTTGGTGTTTTGGATTCAGAAACTCTAATGTTGTGTTGTGTTTTATTATCTTAGGCAGATAATTTATATGATGTGTTTGTGAACATAAGAGACGATGAAGCAGAACATTTCAAGATTGTGAGAGCTTCTAAGACTCATACAAGTCTCCGTCTCCACACTCCATTTTAGAAGACAATGATTGTAAGGAAGAATCAGGGTGTTTTGTTCCTGAGTCTCATTGTGAAGGTATTGTAGACTGTACCAAGTAATCTATCACTAACTAAATTTTAAAAATAATAATCAACTAGATTTTGACCCGCACTTAGAGAGTGCGGGTTTAATTTTCTTTACAAATTTTACTTTTTATTCATTTTGTTAATAGTAGTTTAGATTTTTAATTATGTAATTTAATTTTGATTATAATTGTTTAACCAACATTATAAACAGTGAGTTAGCAATTTAGTTTTTTTTAAAATGAATTATGTGTTATTTGGAGGAGATATATCGTAAGGATTAAGAGATTAAAATAACGATTTCGCATTATATATTTTAATCTGTGTTGTATCGTAAGATCATAGTTTGGAAAAAATATATATATGTGAAAATAAAAGTTAGGTGGTATATGTTTAATTGTTATTTTTTTATCTAAAATATTATTTTATAAAATACATGTTGTAGTCGTATATATAATTTGCAAATTTGATGGAACTATCCGTTAAAAACTTCATTCAAACATAAAACATAATTTGACGCTTCAAATATTTGAATAATATAAGTATGAAATCATTTTAATATTTTATTAATTTATCAACTGAAATTATTTACTATATGCGAATTTTTTATAGAAAATTTATAATGGAGATTGGCTAATTAATTTTTCAACCCGTTTAATTAATTAAATATTTTTCAGTTTGATGGGAAAACTTCCTAAAAAGTACAATCGTAAAAATATCAATCGTAATATGTGTATATATATATATATATATATATATATATTTGCAACAAAAAAAAAATTAAAATATATTATAAATATATTTTGAATTAAATCATAAATTAGAATCTTAATTTATATATAATAGTTGATGTATAAATTATTAATTATATTTATCAATTAATTTGTTTTGATTTTAATTAATTAGAAAAGTGGGACCCATTAGATTTTGGTTGTTTGGCTATATGTTTAATAATTGTCTTGTTTGGAAACATGGATTGTAGAGATAATAAATCAAATATAAATTGTTTTACAGTTTTACCCATAATGAAGGTTACAAATCCTAATAATATCAAGGGCAAATTCCGGGAACAACATTTATGTACCATGGCAAACCTTCCTGTTTTAATAGATTAGACTAGATTTTGACCCGCACTTAAGTGCGGGTTTAATTTTCTTTACAAATTTTACTTTTTATTCATTTTGTTAATAGTAGTTTAGATTTTTAATTATGTAATCTAATTTTCATTATAATTGTTAAACCAACATTATAAACAGTGAGTTAGCAATTTAGTTTTTTTTTTTAATAGTATTGATGTGTTATTTGGAGGAGATATATCGTAAGGATTAAGAGATTAAAATAACGATTTCGCATTATATATTTTAATCTGCGTTGTATCGTAAGATCATAGTTTGGAAAAATATATATATATATGTGAAAACAACTATTGTAAAAGTTATGTGGTATATGTTTAATTGTTATTTTATTTATCTAAAATATTATTTTATAAAATACATGTTGTAGTCGTATATATAATTTGCAAATTTGATGGAACTATCCGTTAAAAACTTCATTCAAACATAAAGCATAATTTGACGCTTCAAATATTTGAATAATATAAGTATGAAATCATTTTAATATTTTATTAATTGTAAAATATATCAGCTGAAATTATTTACTATATGCGAATTTTTTTTAGAAAATTTATAATTGAGATTGGCTAATTAAATTTTCAACCCGTTTAATTAATTAAATATTTGTCAGTTTGATGGAAAAACCTGCTAAAAAGTACAATCGTAAAAACATCAATCGTAATATGTGTATATATATATATATATATATATATATATATATTTGAAACAAAATAAAAAGATATTAAAATATATTTCAAATATTTGAATAATATAAGTATGAAATCATTTTAATATTTTATTAATTTTAAAATATATCAGCTGAAATTATTTACTATATGTGAATTTTTTTATAGAAAATTTATAATCGAGATTGGTTAATTAATTTTTCAACCCGTTTAATTAATTAAATATTTTTCAGTTTGATGGAAAAACCTGCTAAAAAGTACAATCGTAAAAACATTAATCGTAATATGTGTATATATATATATATTTTGAAACAAAATAAAAAAGATATTAAAATATATTATAAATATATTTTGAATTAAATCATAAATTAAGATCATAAATTAGAGAATCTTAATTTATATATAATAGTTGATGTATAAATTATTCATTATATTTATCAATTAATTTGTTTTGATTTTAATTAATTAAGAAAGTGGGACCTATTAGATTTTGGTTGTTTGGTTACATGTTTAATAATTGTCTTGTTTGGAAACATGGATTGTAGAGATAATGTTATATTCCCTAATTACCCTTAATGATGGTTACAAATCCTAATAATATTAAGGGCAAATTTCAGAAACAACATTTATGTACCATGGACAAACTCCAATTTTTTAATAGTATTGATTGTATCAAACAGATATATCCAATATACGTTGGAATAAAGGACAAGCGTGCGATTCCCACGGTTATGTGCGTAGAGGATAATTAAATACCCATATATGATGTAACATTACTTTATTCAACTACATAATGTTATCATCTTAATTGACAAAAAAATGTTATCATCTTAATTGTTATATTTGTAATCTATTATTTGTGTGATTTTTTAAATAATACAATATTGTTCCTTTCTTTTATCTTGTTATCCATGAACAACTCCTACTATTTATATCTATTAATATCATACACTGAAACTGCTATTAGACATACATTTTAAAAATTCCACCAATACATCAAACCCCAACAAATGCAACCTCTTTAGATATAAAAAGAATGAGATTTAAAACAAACTAAAATGGGAATCAATTACTTACTCTTAACATTTTTGACGCCACTAGGATGACAATGACGAAAAGATAAACAAATAAAAGATAAAGGAAAAAAACAATACTAACATTTACTATACGCTGAAACAATTGAAAAGTTCAATAACAGACATAAGAAAAATGTGATAGCCTAAATCAACAAAGAACCAAGACAGAAATAACATAGAGAGAGACATTACAAAACCGAACCCCCGCGCATGATGACTACCACTAGCCATAAATACTTTGAGTCGTTTTCGCTACGTAACAAGTATGGTCTTCAAATATCATTATAAATTTCAAATCACCAGACTAGCCAATTTATTAAATAATTATAAATAGTTTCATGACACATTTCAAATTCAATGGCATCATTTACATCAAATGGATATCAAGGTTTAATATTAAGCAAACAACTACCTTCTGGAATAGTGTAGTAAGGTATTGTTAAAGCAAAAAGCTATGAAAATAGCCGACTCCCAAAAATAACAACTCAAAATTTAAAATAGTACTCCTTCCGCTTTATAAAAAGTGTCATTCTACCACTTAAATTTTGTTTCACAAAGAGTGTCACTTTATATTTTCAATGCAAAATTTTGAACAAAAGTCTAATTTTAACCTTATTGATCTGGTGTATTTATTAGAAAGAGAAAATTGTTTAATAGTTTTCTTAATTTGTGTGAAAAATTCTAGAATGACACTTTGTGAAATAGATAGAGTATAATTATTTTCCGAGATAAATTAACATAAACAGTATTAACAAAAAATTCGAAATAACAAACCCATGCGCGATCATAATTCGGAAATTTAGCCTAAGTTTAATGCCTCACGAAAAAAAAATATGTCTAATATTTAATTTATATGAAATTTAATTTGAAAACAAAATACATTACATATTTGACGAGGAAACCTATTTATATTACCGATGAATCAATCAAAATTTATGGTGCCCCCAGAGAACATGTTTACAATTGTTTATATGTGCGACAATATTTATACAACTACATGATGTTAAATATTTCAATATTGTCGACTACCACAAAAGACGCAATAAACGACAAACAACATACAAACCAATACATTATCCAACGTACACCATGATTACATTCAACACAATATTAAAACAAAAGGTAAACAACCAATTAACAACACATCTTTTTTAAGAAAAAAATATAAAAACACAACATATTATTAAGAAAAAACATTAAAAATATATATGGAAGTTCCCAAAAACAAATACCATAAGCAAAATACAATGATGTCACTAGATCCCATGCGTGCGCGGAGGTAGAGAGTTAACTAGTATTATATATAAATGAATATATGTTAGAAAATTAAAATAACGAGGTTTAATTTCATAATTTCTACTTTATAAATATGTTACCAACTATTAATATTTTAGTTTAGTCTTACTTAAACAAAATTTTAAAACCCTTCTAATTTTCAAAAGCATGGTCACATATGTTTTGATTTTTTTTTTTAATTATTTTGCTAAACAAATATGTTTAAATTTTTACGAATTATGGTTATAATTTCGTTGTATTTTTACTTTTTTTTTGAGAATTTTTGGTTCGTTCCCATCTTGTTCAGTTTCATTCCCATCATGTTCCAATATTTTAAGGGTTGTTTTCACAAGTGACCCACAATTTGAAGTTAAATGCAAAAGTGACTTTCAAAATGTGGTTCCTTAGGTTTCGTCAAATCTTGCCAATAATGATAAATTTTGGTAATGTCAAATGACCTAACAACCTTTCTTCTACTTAGTATTTACTAAAATGCCATCATCTACAATTCTTCCAACCACCATGGACACCAAATTTTAAAGTTGTAAATGCTTCAACCACCTAAAATTAACCTCTTAAAGCTCATTATTTGTTTCACAAACTTCATATTCCTCTCTATCCTCTAAATTTTTATCCCAAAAACTATCTAGTTTAGTTTTAAAATTTTCGATCTCTTGGATCTTGACCTTTTTTGATGTTTCTTGCATTTGCAACAGCTGATTTTCTATGTTGGTGTGGTTCAACTTGAAGTTTTGGGCGGCTGAAAAAGGTAAAAATCGCCTCCGAGTAATTTTTTTTCGATTTTCTGATATGTGTCGCGATAGGAGACTTCGTTGAGAAGTCTACCATATAGTACACTTCTCTGGAAGTCTGTTTGTGATACCCCGTATCAAAACTACGGTCAACGGGCAGCAGAAAGTCAACCGGGGGTAAAATTGTCATTTTACCAATGTCGGGGGTAAAATGGTAATTTTACCAAAAGTCGAGACGGAAACCGAGACGGGCCGAATATTATTATATTTTAATATAAAGAATGTTCACAAGACCAGAGTTGGAGAAATCGGAGCAGAAACATGTTTTCGGTGAGTCGGGAATGGAAACCGACAAAACCGATAAAACTTCAAAAATTCATAACCGGAGCTACGGGTGTCTGTTTAAGGTGATTCAAAATGCTAAATTCATCAAATAGCATGGAGAATCTTTTTATAGAGTTTTTGAGGATTTATGGGATCATCCAGAGATATTCTAAAATATTAAAACCGAGAACCATCAAACCGAGCATTGGAGTTAATGGGGGATTAGAGGCTGGTTCAGGGCGGTTTAGAGGTAATCTTTGGGCAACAAGGTTTGATTAATCAAGAGTAATTTATGGTGAAATTGGAGAGGGGGACGTGGCCAATGGAAAATAAGGCATGGAGATACATTGAACAACTTTAAGTATATGTGTCATTTTATTGGAGGGTGTAATGGAGGCTTTACTTCTAGAAGCATAAGGTGGCAAGATATCATGGAAGCAAAAGGTGAGCTGAATGTGAGCTTCAGGGACGTGACACAAAGAGAGAAAAAGAGCATGTGATTAAAAGAATCTTCCCACATTTTATTTGTCCACATGAGAATAAGAGAAATGCATTGGACTTGCTCATGTTATGAGCTTGGTGTCGTGGCAAGAGGGAAGAGATGGCAGGAAGATGCACTGAATTTGGTGGGAGTTGGCGTGGCTTGCAAGGAGAGAAGAAGGCTCCACTTGTCACCCTAAGAGATCAAAAGAGTGGAGGGACACTTGTCATCAAATTGGGTCTCTTGTGTTGCTATATAAGGAGGCTTTCTCCTTCTTATTTCATCACAACAACAACAAACAAAAAGAAAAGAAGAGAGAAAGAATAAGAGGAGAAGAAGCGTGAGGAGAGAAGAAAGAAAGAAGAAGAAGAAGAAAGAGAAGAAGAAGGAGGAGACCGGATGAGAAGAAGGAGAGAGAGATAGAGAAGAGGAGGAGAAAAGCATGAGCAAGAAGAAGAAGAAGAAGAAGAAGAAGAAGAAGAAGAAGAAGAAGAAGAAGAAGAAGAAGAAGGAGAGAGAAGGCGTGGAGAAGGAGAGAAGAAAGAAGAAACCGGCAAAGGAGAGAAGAAGAGGAAGAAGAAGAAAGAAGAAGCGTGGAGAAGGAGAGAAGAAGAGGAGGAGAGAAAGAGAGAGAGAGAAGAGGAAGCGTGAAGGAGGAGAAGAGGAGAGAGGAGAAGAGGAAGAAGAAGAAGCGTGAAGAGGAGGGAGAGAAGAAGAAGAAGAAGAAGAGAGGAAGAGAAAGAGAGAAGAAGAGCGTGAAGAAGAGGAGAGAGAGGAAGAGAGAGAGAGAGAGAAGCGTGAAGAAGAGAAGAGAGAGGAAGAAGGAAGGAGAGAGAAGCGAGAGATGAGGAGAAGGAGAGAAGACCGGAGGAGAGAGAAGACCGGAGGAGAGAGAAAGAAGAGAGAGAAAGAGGAGAGAGAAAGAAGAGAGAGAAATTAGAGAGAGAGAGAGACGTGAAGATGAATAAGAGAGAGAGAATGAGGCGTGAAGGAGAGAGAAGATGGTCCGGAAGCTTGGTTAGAATTATGCGGTCAACGGTCGGGACGTTCGGGAAGTTTTGGGGTTCGAGTTCGTGCATTCGGGAGGTTCGGGTTCTAGTTCGGGAGTCTCGGGATTCACGACGTGTCAGAGCCGCCATTACCGTACCTATCTCACTGTGAGTCGGCTCACAAACCTTTAGACTCAGACTCATATAGACCGAAAATTGATAAACCATAGTACTAGGATTGCATACCCGTTACTTAACCTAATGAGTAATTAATAAATAATTGGACGTTTAATATTAAATCGGTTAGGAACGGATAAGCATGTTAGGGTTTAAATAATTAAAAGGTTAATTGGTTGTGTGCCGCTAGGTTGTTAGTAATGATTGGGTGTTGCATTCATATAGACCGTTGTTTAGGGCTGTATATGCATATATATGGTATAAGAACGATAATTAATGAATCTATATACGGGAATTAGGACGACATTAAAATACGGTTAAACCTAAACGAACGTATAGACTATGGTAACGGGATTGGGGTTTAGGTTTAATAGCGGGTTTGGGGAATGAATGAATAAAGTTAATAATGAGACGTCGGGGAGTTAGTAAGTTTACTAACTCTAAACCGACGGATCGGGGAGTTAATAAATGATGATTAGGTTTGGTTAAGAAATAAGAAGTGTGGTGATTGGTGAACCGTCTACGGGTTAGCGAGCCGCTAACCTAAGGTAGCGGGCGTAAATGGGATTAAAAGACTTAGAAACCCTAATAAGCCTGCTTGTGTGTGATTGTGTGATTGATTGTGATTGCGTGATTGATTGTTGTGATTATTGTTATTGTTGTGAGCTTGTGTGCATGCTTGTTAGACTGCTCGGTGTTGGGCCGAGCAGTTATTGCGGACACTTACTCCGGTCACGGGATCGGGTAAGTTAGTGGTGCTGACTAGGTATCTTACCTAGTCAGAGCGGTGGTAGTGTAGAGGCTTGCGGAATGGTTGGGGATTTACTATTGATATTGATTGCGTGATCTGTGCTAGAGTCCCAGCGAGTCTGCGTGTTTATATTTCTGCACTAGGACTCTAGGGTGCGTTAGATTCCGCAAGCCTAGGTTTTGTTTACGTGCTGGTACTTCCATCCCGATTGGATCCTCGGGAATTGAGAACCTGATCAGCTTAGCCTGGCGGGTGCGAACCTATGGAGTGACGTATGTAGGGTGTAGTCTGGAGAATACGGGGTCGCGTCCTAGGGCCGGACTGCATGGAAGCTCGGGTTGCCGGGGGTAACCAGAGTCACCGCGTATCGATGGGCAGAGAAAGGTGTCCTAGTCGTTGTGTGGACGGCTAGGAGTCATGTGGGTTAGTTGCCATATCAGTGACAGTGGAAGTCACCAAGTTCGTAGGGCCCAGTGTTTGTTTTGTTATCTTTCTTTCGTTGCGCGATAGATAGATAGAGTCTAATCGAGGACATGTGCCGCAGTGCCTTCGATTTCCTTAATTCTCTTGTTCTGGCTATTGCTTGATTGTGTGTGGGTTGACACGTCGTGGTAGTGCGTGATCGACCGTTTATTCCTGCTGATTGTTATTTTGGGTTTTGGGACGGGAATCTGTAGACTCTAGATACAATAGACGCCGTTAGTGGGGAGCCGATTCACTGGGTGATCTTAGATCGCTCATTATACTCTTTTTGTGTTTTCAGGTTTAGCGTCAACGGACGCGGGAGGTGCTCGGTGTGGTTTCGGGTTGCTTGTGACGGGATTTGATTTGGGATTTGATTGTTTTATTTCGGTTCGGCTTTGGAGCCATTTTGTGATCTTGTTTGGTTGTGTATTTGACTATTTTATATATTTGACTTGACGATTGTTTGTGAAATTCTATTAAACGTTGTGCTTAACGTTTAGTTACTCAAAAATGAAATTGTTTCCCTGATATGAGGTTTCGTCCGAACCGACACAACTCACTGAAGTGGTACAAAGTGTACAACTTGTATTACGGAAGTGAGGATAGCGAGGTCAAAGATGGATTAGTGCGAGCCTTTGTCTCAAACCGATCTGTCTCTGACTTCGTCCTGTGACGAAATTTTCCTGTTCGACTTGCTCGGGTTCGATCGGTCATGTTCTTGTTTGATTGTTGACCGGTCAGCTCGACGGTCAGCGGAGAATGGGAAAGGGGCGTTACAGAAAGGTGGTGTCAGAGCATGGTTCTGCATGGGTTTCGAAACATTCATTTTTGAGTGTTTTCCGCGTTTATCGAGCCAAATGTGTCACACAAGCATCCACTAGGAAACCGAGCCGCGTCCGTTAAACCCGGGGTTGGGATGGGGAGTAGCATTTTTGTATTCTTTGTCCTAACTTTTCTTTGAGTTTTGATTGCAGTCGTGCAGCAGTGTGTCCTGGGTGGAGTGCAGATGTGTGTGTGTGTGTGTGCGCGCGCGGAGCAGTTACAGTTGAGCGTCGTGAGTCCGCAGGGACCAGTCAGTCTCGCCGCCAGCAATACCGGAGTACAGGACGTGCGACGGATGTGGAGTGTATGGGTTCATTTACACTGGTGTCCCCGAGCAGTAGACCCGCATCTTCGGGAGCCGTACCATCCAGTACCGGGACCCGATCACTGTCCGTTGTGTGGTCACGAGGGCCATGGAGCATTGACTTGTCTTATCGTCGGATCAGGAGTGCGTGTACCCGATGGAGAGTCATACCGAGCACTAGTACCAGAGGATTATCGAGCGGGACCCAGCCGCAGAGATCCCGAGCCCAGTCAGCCGCCCGGTTTGTAGTTACCGGTTGTTCCGTTGTCCAGACCCGAGCCAGTGAAGACTTTCCAGATGAGTAGAGGTGAGGGCATCGCGCACCCGATTGTTTCATCCATTCCCGTCAGAGCCGTCAGAGCCGACTCCTCTTCGTCAGTGATGTGGTAGTTATAATCATCAGGCGTCTGCAAGTTACCGTGGACCGCGCTTAGCGTCCGCTCCAGTCTGCCAGGTGTGTGGCCGCGCAGGTCACCTTGCTCATCCTTGCCGAGCCACAGCGTGTCGGAGCACCATATTGAGACACACACTCGCCACAACCTCCCGGCGCACCTGCCAGCGGATACTTCAGCGAGCCGTTTTGCCAGTGGTGTTGGGCATTTCGGTCTTGCTGGAGGCGTTAGGATAGGATAGTTGTAGTTAGGCCAGGTAAGTTGGGGGCACTAACTCTATTCTTGTCTTGTAGATAGATCGGCGGATAGGCGACTTTGCGTGTCGTCTTTGACTTTTCTGATGTATAGCGGCGTCATATGGGTTTTTGGATATGATGACGGTCTTATGAGTAGACTCTGATCATAACCATGTACAGAAAACCTTATTGTGTACGATATATCGTTTATGTATGTGGTGGATACAAAGTGTTCAGTTGATCGTTTTGAGTAGCATAGTAACTATTTGCATGAATGAGATGGTTCTGAAAGCAAATAGATTACTGTGTGAAATCAAATGATGAGCAGAACTGACGACCGTTCATCATGACCCGAACCCAGACCGACGACGCATCCGACCGATCATTAGATTGCGTGATTGTGTGGTGATTGCTTGTTTTTCTTTTCATGTTGCTTGATTGATTGATTGAATTGTTGTGCGGTAGATTGCGTTGTTTTATCATGCGTGGGTTTTGGTAGATTGATCGCTTTGGGTCTTAGAGACCATTGGTTTGTTAGTAGTTCGGAAATTTGCTTAGCGATTGATCGTTTTTGTTCGGCTTCGTTAAAGAGGTAAGGTGTTGATTTTATTTTATTTCAAGTTTTGAGCCGACTGGGAACGGTTGTGTTCAACCGTCAATTCACGAGGGAACAGACTTATAGGGTATTGTTATTTAATCACGAGTAACCGTCGGGTACGTGATTACGTAACCATATTTCTATGGGAAAGTAATATCGGGGATAGAGCGGAATGGAACTAATTGTTCAGTGAGTGGTTGTGTTGATTATAGGTCGGAATGGCGACGCGATGTGAATCCGAGACCGAACCCGAACCCGAAAGCGTAATGAAGTGTCAAGACGCCGTGAGACCAGTGGACCGGACCGTGAAGCAGTGATAGGTGTTGTCAGTGGAAAGTGTATCAGTTTATCGAGTGACCGACAGAAAGAAGCCGAGGGGTATGATGGGTTAGTAAAAATACTTGGAAAGGAAGGCGAGGTGGAGGTGGAATCAGTCAGACCAAAGCAGGTGATCAGATTTTTGAAGAGTGTCTCAGAAAAGAAGAAAGAAAGTTACAACCAGAATGACGTGGAGGTCGAAGCAAAGTGGAGAAGACGGAAGTGCGAAGCAGAGTAGATAAGTTAACCAGGAGTGAGTTCGAAGATTGAGATTGGTAAAGACAGTTGAGAGTGGAGCGGACCAGGGTACAAGATTGGGATGTCAGATCGGATCAGTATTGAGGATAGTGGTATGCAGCAGTGAGCAAGTGTAGGAGCGTCATGACGGAGTGACGAAGCAACTTACAGGGTTCGGAACCAATTTGAAGTCTGACAGTGACGGAGAATTCGGGGACGAATTCCTGTAAGTGGGGAAGAATGTGATACCCCGTATCAAAACTACGGTCAACGGGCAGCAGAAAGTCAACCGGGGGTAAAATTGTCATTTTACCAATGTCGGGGGTAAAATGGTAATTTTACCAAAAGTCGAGACGGAAACCGAGACGGGCCGAATATTCTTATATTTTAATATAAAGAATGTTCACAAGACCAGAGTTGGAGAAATCGGAGCAGAAACATGTTTTTCGGTGAGTTGGGAATGGAAACCGACAAAACCGATAAAACTTCAAAAATTCATAACCGGAGCTACGGGTGTCCGTTTAAGGTGATTCAAAATGCTAAATTCATAACAAAGCATGGAGAATCTTTTTATAGAGGTTTGAGGATTTATGGGATCATCCAGAGATATTATAAAATATTAAAACCGAGAACCATCAAACCGAGCATTGGAGTTAATGGGGATTAGAGGCTGGTTCAGGGCGGTTTAGAGGTAATCTTTGGGCAACAAGGTTTGATTAATCAAGAGTAATTTATGGTGAAATTGGATAGGGGGACGTGGCCAATGGAGAATAAGGCATGGAGATACATTGAACAACTTTAAGTATATGTGTCATTTTATTGGAGGGTGTAATGGAGGCTTTACTTCTAGAAGCATAAGGTGGCAAGATATCATGGAAGCAAAAGGTGAGCTGAATGTGAGCTTCAGGGACGTGGCACAAAGAGAGAAAAAGAGCATGTGATTAAAAGAATCTTCCCACATTTTATTTGTCCACATGAGAATAAGAGAAATGCATTGGACTTGCTCATGTTATGAGCTTGGTGTCGTGGCAAGAGGGAAGAGATGACAGGAAGATGCACTGAATTTGGTGGGAGTTGGCGTGGCTTGAAAGGAGAGAAGAAGGCTCCACTTGTCACCCTAAGAGATCAAAAGAGTGGAGGGACACTTGTCATCAAATTGGGTCTCTTGTGTTGCTATATAAGGAGGCTTTCTCCTTCTTATTTCATCACAACAACAACAAACAAAAAGAAAAGAAGAGAGAAAGAATAAGAGGAGAAGAAGCGTGAGGAGAGAAGAAAGAAAGAAGAAGAAGAAGAAAGAGAAGAAGAAGGAGGAGACCGGATGAGAAGAAGGAGAGAGAGATAGAGAAGAGGAGGAGAAAAGCATGAGCAAGAAGAAGAAGAAGAAGAAGAAGAAGAAGAAGAAGAAGAAGAAGAAGAAGGAGAGAGAAGGCGTGGAGAAGGAGAGAAGAAAGAAGAAACCGGCAAAGGAGAGAAGAAGAGGAAGAAGAAGAAAGAAGAAGCGTGGAGAAGGAGAGAAGAAGAGGAGGAGAGAAAGAGAGAGAGAGAAGAGGAAGCGTGAAGGAGGAGAAGAGGAGAGAGGAGAAGAGGAAGAAGAAGAAGCGTGAAGAGGAGGGAGAGAAGAAGAAGAAGAAGAAGAGAGAGGAAGAGAAAGAGAGAAGAAGAGCGTGAAGAAGAGGAGAGAGAGGAAGAGAGAGAGAGAGAGAAGAAGCGTGAAGAAGAGAAGAGAGAGGAAGAAGGAAGGAGAGAGAAGCGAGAGATGAGGAGAAGGAGAGAAGACCGGAGGAGAGAGAAGACCGGAGGAGAGAGAAAGAAGAGAGAGAAAGAGGAGAGAGAAAGAAGAGAGAAATTAGAGAGAGAGAGAGAGACGTAAGATGAATAAGAGAGAGAGAAGGAGGCGTGAAGGAGAGAGAAGATGGTCCGGAAGCTTGGTTAGAATTATGCGGTCAACGGTCGGGACGTTCGGGAAGTTTTGGGGTTCGAGTTCGTGCATTCGGGAGGTTCGGGTTCTAGTTAGGGAGTCTCGGGATTCACGACGTGTCAGAGCCGCCATTACCGTACCTATCTCACTGTGAGTCGGCTCACAAACCTTTAAACTCATATAGACCGAAAATTGATAAACCATAGTACTAGGATTGCATACCCGTTACTTAACCTAATGAGTAATTAATAAATAATTGGACGTTTAATATTAAATCGGTTAGGAACGGATAAGCATGTTAGGGTTTAAAGAATTAAAAGGTTAATTGGTTGTGTGCCGCTAGGTTGTTAGTAATGATTGGGTGTTGCATTCATATAGACCGTTGTTTAGGGCTGTATATGCATATATATGGTATAAGAACGATAATTAATGAATCTATATACGGGAATTAGGACGACATTAAAATACGGTTAAACCTAAACGAACGTATAGACTATGGTAACGGGATTGGGGTTTAGGTTTAATAGCGGGTTTGGGGAATGAATGAATAAAGTTAATAATGAGACGTCGGGGAGTTAGTAAGTTTACTAACTCTAAACCGACGGATCGGGGAGTTAATAAATGATGATTAGGTTTGGTTAAGAAATAAGAAGTGTGGTGATTGGTGAACCGTCTACGGGTTAGCGAGCCGCTAACCTAAGGTAGCGGGCGTAAATGGGATTAAAAGACTTAGAAACCCTAATAAGCCTGCTTGTGTGTGATTGTGTGATTGATTGTGATTGCGTGATTGATTGTTGTGATTATTGTTATTGTTGTGAGCTTGTGTGCAGGCTTGTTAGACTGCTCGGTGTTGGGCCGAGCAGTTATTGCGGACACTTACTCCGGTCACGGGATCGGGTAAGTTAGTGGTGCTGACTAGGTATCTTACCTAGTCAGAGCGGTGGTAGTGTAGAGGCTTGCGGAATGGTTGGGGATTTACTATTGATATTGATTGCGTGATCTGTGCTAGAGTCCCAGCGAGTCTGCGTGTTTATATTTCTGCACTAGGACTCTAGGGTGCGTTAGATTCCGCAAGCCTAGGTTTTGTTTACGTGCTGGTACTTCCATCCCGATTGGATCCTCGGGAATTGAGAACCTGATCAGCTTAGCCTGGCGGGTGCGAACCTATGGAGTGACGTCTGTAGGGTGTAGTCTGGAGAATACGGGGTGGCGTCCTAGGGCCGGACTGCATGGAAGCTCGGGTTGCCGGGGGTAACCAGAGTCACCGCGTATCGATGGGCAGCGAACGGTGTCCTAGTCGTTGTGTGGACGGCTAGGAGTCATGTGGGTTAGTTGCCATATCGGTGACAGTGGAAGTCACCAAGTTCGTAGGGCCCAGTGTTTGTTTTGTTATCTTTCTTTCGTTGCGCGATAGATAGATAGAGTCTAATCGAGGACATGTGCCGCAGTGCCTTCGATTTCCTTAATTCTCTTGTTCTGGCTATTGCTTGATTGTGTGTGGGTTGACACGTCTTGGTAGTGCGTTATCGACCGTTTATTCCTGCTGATTGTTATTTTGGGTTTTGGGACGGGAATCTGTAGACTCTAGATACAATAGACGCCGTTAGTGGGGAGCCGATTCACTGGGTGATCTTAGATCGCTCATTATACTCTTTTTGTGTTTTCAGGTTTAGCGTCAACGGACGCGGGAGGTGCTCGGTGTGGTTTCGGGTTGCTTTTGACGGGATTTGATTTGGGATTTGATTGTTTTATTTCGGTTCGGCTTTGGCGCCATTTTGTGATCTTGTTTGGTTGTGTATTTGACTATTTTATATATTTGACTTGACGATTGTTTGTGAAATTCTATTAAACGTTGTGCTTAACGTTTAGTTACTCAAAAATGAAATTGTTTCCCTGATATGAGGTTTCGTCCGAACCGACACAACTCACTGAAGTGGTACAAAGTGTACAACTTGTATTACGGAAGTGAGGATAGCGAGGTCAAAGATGGATTAGTGCGAGCCTTTGTCTCAAACCGATTTGTCTATGACTTCGTCCTGTGACGAACTTTTCCTGTTCGACTTGCTCGGGTTCGATCGGTCATGTTCTTGTTTGATTGTTGACCGGTCAGCTCGACTGTCAGCGGAGAATGGGAAAGGGGCGTTACAGAAAGGTGGTGTCAGAGCATGGTTCTGCATGGGTTTCGAAACATTTCATTTTTGAGTGTTTTCCGCGTTTATCGAGTCAAATGTGTCACACAAGCATCCATTAGGAAACCGAGCCGCGTCCGTTAAACCCGGGGTTGGGATGGGGAGTAGCATTTTTGTATTCTTTGTCCTAACTTTTCTTTGAGTTTTGATTGCAGTCGTGCAACAGTGTGTCCTGGGTGGAGTGCAGATGTGTGTGTGTGTGTGTGCGCGCGGAGCAGTTACAGTTGAGCGTCGTGAGTCCGCAGGGACCAGTCAGTCTCGCCGCCAGCAATACCGGAGTACAGGACGTGCGACGGATGTGGAGTGTATGGGTTCATTTACACTGGTGTCCCCGAGCAGTAGACCCGCATCTTCGGGAGCCGTACCATCCAGTACAGGGACCCGATCACTGTCCGTTGTGTGGTCACGAGGGCCATGGAGCATTGACTTGTCTTATCGTCGGATCAGGAGTGCGTGTACCCGATGGAGAGTCATACCGAGCACTAGTACCAGAGGATTATCGAGCGGGACCCAGCCGCAAAGATCCCGAGCCCAGTCAGCCGCCCGGTTTGTAGTTACCGGTTGTTCCGTTGTCCAGACCCGAGCCAGTGAAGACTTTCCAGATGAGTAGAGGTGAGGGCATCGCGCACCCGATTGTTTCATCCATTCCCCGTCAGAGCCGCCAGAGCCGTCAGAGCCGACTCCTCTTCGTCAGTGATGTGGTAGTTATAATCATCAGGCGTCTGCAAGTTACCGTGGACCGCGCTTAGCGTCCGCTCTAGTCTGCCAGGTGTGTGGCCGCGCAGGTCACCTTGCTCATCCTTGCCGAGCCACAGCGTGTCGGAGCACCATATTGAGACACACACTCGCCACAACCTCCCGGCGCACCTGCCAGCGGATACTTCAGCGAGCCGTTTTGCCAGTGGTGTTGGGCATTTCGGTCTTGCTGGAGGCGTTAGGATAGGATAGTTGTAGTTAGGCCAGGTAAGTTGGGGGCACTAACTCTATTCTTGTCTTGTAGATAGATCGGCGGATAGGCGACTTTGCGTGTCGTCTTTGACTTTTCTGATGTATAGCGGCGTCATATGGGTTTTTGGATATGATGACGGTCTTATGAGTAGACTCTGATCATAACCATGTACAGAAAACCTTATTGTGTACGATATATCGTTTATGTATGTGGTGGATACAAAGTGTTCAGTTGATCGTTTTGAGTAGCATAGTAACTATTTGCATGAATGAGATGGTTCTGAAAGCAAATAGATTACTGTGTGAAATCAAATGATGAGCAGAACTGACGACCGTTCATCATGACCCGAACCCAGACCGACGACGCATCCGACCGATCATTAGATTGCGTGATTGTGTGGTGATTGCTTGTTTTTCTTTTCATGTTGCTTGATTGATTGATTGAATTGTTGTGCGGTAGATTGCGTTGTTTTATCATGCGTGGGTTTTGGTAGATTGATCGCTTTGGGTCTTAGAGACCATTGGTTTGTTAGTAGTTCGGAAATTTGCTTAGCGATTGATCGTTTTTGTTCGTCTTCGTTAAAGAGGTAAGGTGTTGATTTTATTTTATTTCAAGTTTTGAGCCGACTGGGAACGGTTGTGTTCAACCGTCAATTCACGAGGGAACAAACTTATAGGGTATTGTTATTTAATCACGAGTAACCGTCGGGTACGTGATTACGTAACCATATTTCTATGGGAAAGTAATATCGGGGATAGAGCGGAATGGAACTAATTGTTCAGTGAGTGGTTGTGTTGATTATAGGTCGGAATGGCGACGCGATGTGAATCCGAGACCGAACCCGAACCCGAAAGCGTAATGAAGTGTCAAGACGCCGTGAGACCAGTGGACCGGACCGTGAAGCAGTGATAGGTGTTGTCAGTGGAAAGTGTATCAGTTTATCGAGTGACCGACAGAAAGAAGCCGAGGGGTATGATGGGTTAGTAAAAATACTTGGAAAGGAAGGCGAGGTGGAGGTGGAATCAGTCAGACCAAAGCAGGTGATCAGATTTTTGAAGAGTGTCTCAGAAAAGAAGAAAGAAAGTTACAACCAGAATGACGTGGAGGTCGAAGCAAAGTGGAGAAGACGGAAGTGCGAAGCAGAGTAGATAAGTTAACCAGGAGTGAGTTCGAAGATTGAGATTGGTAAAGACAGTTGAGAGTGGAGCGGACCAGGGTACAAGATTGGGATGTCAGATCGGATCAGTATTGAGGATAGTGGTATGCAGCAGTGAGCAAGTGTAGGAGCGTCATGACGGAGTGACGAAGCAACTTACAGGGTTCGGAACCAATTTGAAGTCTGACAGTGACGGAGAATTCGGGGACGAATTCCTGTAAGTGGGGAAGAATGTGATACCCCGTATCAAAACTACGGTCAACGGGCAGCAGAAAGTCAACCGGGGGTAAAATTGTCATTTTACCAATGTCGGGGGTAAAATGGTAATTTTACCAAAAGTCGAGACGGAAACCGAGACGGGCCGAATATTCTTATATTTTAATATAAAGAATGTTCACAAGACCAGAGTTGGAGAAATCGGAGCAGAAACATGTTTTTCGGTGAGTTGGGAATGGAAACCGACAAAACCGATAAAACTTCAAAAATTCATAACCGGAGCTACGGGTGTCCGTTTAAGGTGATTCAAAATGCTAAATTCATAACAAAGCATGGAGAATCTTTTTATAGAGGTTTGAGGATTTATGGGATCATCCAGAGATATTATAAAATATTAAAACCGAGAACCATCAAACCGAGCATTGGAGTTAATGGGGATTAGAGGCTGGTTCAGGGCGGTTTAGAGGTAATCTTTGGGCAACAAGGTTTGATTAATCAAGAGTAATTTATGGTGAAATTGGAGAGGGGGACGTGGCCAATGGAGAATAAGGCATGGAGATACATTGAACAACTTTAAGTATATGTGTCATTTTATTGGAGGGTGTAATGGAGGCTTTACTTCTAGAAGCATAAGGTGGCAAGATATCATGGAAGCAAAAGGTGAGCTGAATGTGAGCTTCAGGGACGTGGCACAAAGAGAGAAAAAGAGCATGTGATTAAAAGAATCTTCCCACATTTTATTTGTCCACATGAGAATAAGAGAAATGCATTGGACTTGCTCATGTTATGAGCTTGGTGTCGTGGCAAGAGGGAAGAGATGACAGGAAGATGCACTGAATTTGGTGGGAGTTGGCGTGGCTTGCAAGGAGAGAAGAAGGCTCCACTTGTCACCCTAAGAGATCAAAAGAGTGGAGGGACACTTTTCATCAAATTAGGTCTCTTATGTTGCTATATAAGGAGGCTTTCTCCTTCTTATTTCATCACAACAACAACAAAACAAAAAGAAAAGAAGAGAGAACGAATAAGAGGAGAAGAAGCGTGAGGAGAGAAGAAAGAAAGAAGAAGAAGAAGAAAGAGAAGAAGAAGGAGGAGACCGGATGAGAAGAAGGAGAGAGAGATAGAGAAGAGGAGGAGAAAAGCATGAGCAAGAAGAAGAAGAAGAAGAAGAAGAAGAAGAAGAAGAAGGAGAGAGAAGGCGTGGAGAAGGAGAGAAGAAAGAAGAAACCGGCAAAGGAGAGAAGAAGAGGAAGAAGAAGAAAGAAGAAGCGTGGAGAAGGAGAGAAGAAGAGGAGGAGAGAAAGAGAGAGAGAGAGAAGAGGAAGCGTGAAGGAGGAGAAGAGGAGAGAGGAGAAGAGGAAGAAGAAGAAGCGTGAAGAGGAGGGAGAGAAGAAGAAGAAGAAGAAGAAGAGAGAGGAAGAGAAAGAGAGAAGAAGAGCGTGAAGAAGAGGAGAGAGAGGAAGAGAGAGAGAGAGAGAAGAAGCGTGAAGAAGAGAAGAGAGAGGAAGAAGGAAGGAGAGAGAAGCGAGAGATGAGGAGAAGGAGAGAAGACCGGAGGAGAGAGAAGACCGGAGGAGAGAGAAAGAAGAGAGAGAAATTAGAGAGAGAGAGAGAGAGACGTGAAGATGAATAAGAGAGAGAGAAGGAGGCGTGAAGGAGAGAGAAGATGGTCCGGAAGCTTGGTTAGAATTATGCGGTCAACAGTCGGGACGTTCGGGAAGTTTTGGGGTTCGAGTTCGTGCATTCGGGAGATTCGGGTTCTAGTTCGGGAGTCTCGGGATTCACGACGTGTCAGAGCCGCCATTACCGTACCTATCTCACTGTGAGTCGGCTCACAAACCTTTAGACTCATATAGACCGAAAATTGATAAACCATAGTACTAGGATTGCATACCCGTTACTTAACCTAATGAGTAATTAATAAATAATTGGACGTTTAATATTAAATCGGTTAGGAACGGATAAGCATGTTAGGGTTTAAAGAATTAAAAGGTTAATTGGTTGTGTGCCGCTAGGTTGTTAGTAATGATTGGGTGTTGCATTCACATAGACCGTTGTTTAGGGCTGTATATGCATATATATGGTATAAGAACGATAATTAATGAATCTATATACGGGAATTAGGACGACATTAAAATACGGTTAAACCTAAACGAACGTATAGACTATGGTAACGGGATTGGGGTTTAGGTTTAATAGCGGGTTTGGGGAATGAATGAATAAAGTTAATAATGAGACGTCGGGGAGTTAGTAAGTTTACTAACTCTAAACCGACGGATCGGGGAGTTAATAAATGATGATTAGGTTTGGTTAAGAAATAAGAAGTGTGGTGATTGGTGAACCGTCTACGGGTTAGCGAGCCGCTAACCTAAGGTAGCGGGCGTAAATGGGATTAAAAGACTTAGAAACCCTAATAAGCCTGCTTGTGTGTGATTGTGTGATTGATTGTGATTGCGTGATTGATTGTTGTGATTATTGTTATTGTTGTGAGCTTGTGTGCAGGCTTGTTAGACTGCTCGGTGTTGGGCCGAGCAGTTATTGCGGACACTTACTCCGGTCACGGGATCGGGTAAGTTAGTGGTGCTGACTAGGTATCTTACCTAGTCAGAGCGGTGGTAGTGTAGAGGCTTGCGGAATGGTTGGGGATTTACTATTGATATTGATTGCGTGATCTGTGCTAGAGTCCCAGCGAGTCTGCGTGTTTATATTTCTGCACTAGGACTCTAGGGTGCGTTAGATTCCGCAAGCCTAGGTTTTGTTTACGTGCTGGTACTTCCATCCCGATTGGATCCTCGGGAATTGAGAACCTGATCAGCTTAGCCTGGCGGGTGCGAACCTATGGAGTGACGTCTGTAGGGTGTAGTCTGGAGAATACGGGGTCGCGTCCTAGGGCCGGACTGCATGGAAGCTCGGGTTGCCGGGGGTAACCAGAGTCACCGTGTATCGATGGGCAGAGAACGGTGTCCTAGTCGTTGTGTGGACGGCTAGGAGTCATGTGGGTTAGTTGCCATATCGGTGACAGTGGAAGTCACCAAGTTCGTAGGGCCCTGTGTTTGTTTTGTTATCTTTCTTTCGTTGCGCGATAGATAGATAGAGTCTAATCGAGGACATGTGCCGCAGTGCCTTCGATTTCCTTAATTCTCTTGTTCTGGCTATTGCTTGATTGTGTGTGGGTTGACACGTCGTGGTAGTGCGTGATCGACCGTTTATTCCTGCTGATTGTTATTTTGGGTTTTGGGACGGGAATCTGTAGACTCTAGATACAATAGACGCCGTTAGTGGGGAGCCGATTCACTGGGTGATCTTAGATCGCTCATTATACTCTTTTTGTGTTTTCAGGTTTAGCGTCAACGGACGCGGGAGGTGCTCGGTGTGGTTTCGGGTTGCTTGTGACGGGATTTGATTTGGGATTTGATTGTTTTATTTCGGTTCGGCTTTGGCGCCATTTTGTGATCTTATTTGGTTGTGTATTTGACTATTTTATATATTTGACTTGACGATTGTTTGTGAAATTCTATTAAACGTTGTGCTTAACGTTTAGTTACTCAAAAATGAAATTGTTTCCCTGATATGAGGTTTCGTCCGAACCGACACAACTCACCGAAGTGGTACAAGGTGTACAACTTGTATTACGGAAGTGAGGATAGCGAGGTCAAAGATGGATTAGTGCGAGCCTTTGTCTCAAACCGATCCGTCTCTGACTTCGTCCTGTGACGAACTTTTCCTGTTCGACTTGCTCGGGTTCGATCGGTCATGTTCTTGTTTGATTGTTGACCGGTCAGCTCGACGGTCAGCGGAGAATGGGAAAGGGGCGTTACACTGTTGGTCAACCTTTGGGTTAGTTTTGCAATTGAAGTTTTGAAAAATTTCGGCAGTAGACTTTTCGGAAAGCCTCGGGAAGTCTACAATATCTTTTTGAAAACAAAAATAGAGTAAACTTATCCTTGAAGTTTCCTGTAAATTTCAGGTTAGTTTTGTATTTGACTTAGTTAAAGTATTTTTCGTGAAGTCTGCACTAAAAGTCTACGGGAAGAAATATGTCATTTTTTGCATTGGACCAATGTTTGACTTTAAAGGTAGTCTTCCTCACGAAGTCTTATTTACGTTAGTTTTGGGTTGACCGACATGTCGAGAGTTGACCAGTGTAGTAGACTTCGGGAGAAGTCTATAATTAATTTTGATGTTTTTTTGGTCAACCCCAAAACTAACTCAAAGTTGACTTATGGCATAAGTCTGAACATGTAGACTTTTCATAGAAGACTATTTATGATTTTCAATTGCAAACTTGAACTCTTTGAAGTAGATTTTCTAGGTAGACTTCAAATGGAAATGTACAACTGGTATTAGACCATCCATGAAGTGTGCTTGAATTAACGAAGTCCACTACTGAAAAGTCAAAGTTTTGTCAAATGAAAATCTAATTCTTTCACTTTTGTAGACTACTACTTAATTTTAATTGCAAAAGTAACTCCATTTAAGACTTCGTGAATAAGTTGACCAAGGTAGATATGTAAGAAAAGTATATTCTAGACACGTCATGTTGGCATCATTTTTACGTCATTAATATATAAAAAGACTTTTGTATTCAATATATAATGAATTTTGAAATTTTTTTGTATGTTTGGTTAGGTAATAATCTTGTGTGTGAATTTTGATGTTATTTTTGTATTTTTTGTATGTTTGACATGTTTATTTCATATACATATGCATGAATGATTTTCTAGTTTAATTGTGAAATTAGCTCATTAATAGTAGACTTCGTGGTGAAGTCTACTGGCAATACGTCATGTTGACATCAAGAATTTATAAAAAGTGCATTTGTGTGCAATATATAACGAATTTTGAAGATTTTCGTGTATCTTTGGTTTAGATAATATATTTTCTTGTGAATAATTTTGACATGTTTATTCCATACATATGCATATATCATTTTCTAGTTTAATATACTTGCTTTTGTATGAGTTTGAGATGATTCTTTTATATACATGTGCACGAATCAACAATTAACTTTCAGATAAAGTGTATTCAATATATAACGAACTTTGAAGATTTTTTTTGTATATGTGGTTTAGCTAATATGTTTGTTTGTGAATGATTTTGATATATTTTTCCATATACATATGCATCTATCATTTTCTAGTTTAATATATTTGTTTATATATATGTTTGGCATATTTGTTCTATATACATGTGCATGAATCAATAGTTGACTTCGTCCTAAAAATATATACATTTAAATTTTGAACTCTAATGTGTTGATCTTTTTTTTTTTGTTTTACAGATTGTCGATTGTCTATGAAAAATGGAAGTTGGAAAAATTATCATGACATTTTCAGGTGGATAATCGCAAAGGAATTAAAATGTTCTTTTTGAGAGATGGTTTTCTCTACTATATGAGATAATCATATTTATGTATAAAATCAAACTTATTAAGTTATTAAACTTTATCTCATATAAATTATAGTTCAAAAGAAGTTTCACAAACTTCATTTGTCTTACAATATGTATGAGGAAATCACTTATTTTTTCTTATTTTAGCTTAGTTAAAGTATCTATATGAAAAAATAATTTGATTTATATGAGCAAATCACTTGTTTTTTATATGAGCAAATCAATTTTTGACAAAATTAAGATATAAAAATACATAAAATATATATAATAAATTTATGGTAGATTCTATAGTACACTTCTATTTCATTGTTTCGCCCAATAATTTCAAATCCCATCATTTTCAATTTATGTCAAATTTGAAAAAAAAAATTTCTTTTTAGGCTTCTAAAGCAGACTTTTCAGTAGATTTTCTCTTCAAACTTCTAAAGTAAATTTCTCATGTAGGCTTCATCTTCTCATGTGTTCAAGGTCTCAACAGATCCAAAATAACTAATGTTTAATGAATTGAGTATCCATAATCCTTGGAAAAAATCACTAAATTAACATGTAAATAGATAAATTTGGTGAACACAAAAAACAATTACCATAACAAAATGATAATAATGGTGGGGAGAAAGATGTTAGAGAAAAGTCAAGAACCATCTCATCTTTCTGCACATATTTCATCCTTTTGCACCTATTTCTTATTGGAAAAAAGGATGTTAGAAAAATTAAATCTGGAAACAAAGAGCAGATTATGACATCGTAGAAAGGAATGACTAGACATAGAGCTCCTACCCACAATGTAACGTCCATTTCCCGTTATTCGCTGACCGACGAGCTGACCAGTCGACAATCAAACAAGAACATGACCAAGTCGAACCCGAACAAATCAAACAGGAAAAGTTCGTCACAATACGAAGTCAAAGATAGTCTGGTTCGAGTCAATCGCTCGCACCAAACTATCCTTGACCCTGTTTACCTCGCTTCCACAATACAAATCTTTTCAACCTGTATTGTTTCCGCGAGTGGTGTCGGTTCGGACTAAACCAATATGCCAGGGAAGCGTATTCATTTCTAAGTAAGTAAACGTTTACATAACGTTTATACAATTCCAAACAATTTTCCTATTAAGATCTAATCACAAAATAAACACAATTAAATAGGCGCCAAAAGCCGAACCGAAAACAACCATCAAAATCATCGAATCAATAACTCCAGCCCATAAGCGATCCTGAAACTACACCGAGGGACCTCCCGCGTCCATCGCTGCTAAACCTGAAAAACACAAAAAGAGTCTAATGAGCGATCTAAGATCACCCAGTGAGTCGGCTCCCCACTAACGGCTTCTAGTCTATCTATAACTACAATTCCCGTCCAAAAACCCCAAAATAACAATCATAAAGAAGGAATGATCTATCACGTGCCACCATGACATGATAAACCCACAACACACAAGCACTTGCAAATGAAAGGAAAAAATTACAAAAATCGACGGCACTGCGACACATGCCCTCGATTAGACTCGATCTATCTATCACGCACAACGAACTTAACACCGCTGGACCCACTATGCAAACTCGATAACTTCCACGGGTTTACAGAGACACCGACGAGGTAACTACAACTACCCACGACTCCTAGACGTTAACACGAAGTCCGACGACCTATGATACTGTTCTCAGTCGATCGATACACAGCAACTCGGGCTACCCCACGGTAACCTAAGTTTCCATGCAGTCTGGCCCTAGGACATGACCCCGTATTCTCCGGAACACACACTTACCGACGTCACTCAGTAGGTTCACGCCATAACCAGAATCACCACCTGAAGGCACACGATCCGATTAGGCAACTACCCGAGGATCCAATCGGGTCGGAAGTACCGAAACCCTTTCAACCTAGAATTGCAGGATCTAACGCATCCTAGATTTCTAGTGCAGTAAAGTAAACACGCAGACTCAATGGGACTCTAACACACAGCACAAGACCGTCAAGGTCAACAGAAGATAAATCATCACCAAAACTATCCCGCAAGTCCTAACAACACCACCCCAACCAACCCCACTCGGTGCTATACCGAATCGAGCAACAACAAACTTACCCAGTCCTATGACCAGCGTAAGTGTCACACAACCGACTATCCGACCCTACACCGGAGTAGTCTAAGCACAAGCCTGCACACAGCAAACATAACATCAAAGCAACAACACACACTCAACAATTAAGCAGGCTTTTAAGGTTCATTAAATGTCTTTTAATCTCATTTAGTCAGCTACTTTGGATTAGCGGATTGCTAACCCGTAGACGGCTCACTAATCACACAACACTTTTAATTAACCTTTCCTAAGTATCTTTTAATATCTCTTCGATTTGTCGGTTTAGAGTTTGTAAACTTACTAACTCCCTGACATCTCATTATTAAGTTAACTTTATTCATTTACCCATAACACGTCTATTTAATATAACCCACATGTTATTTATTTTATACGCTTGTTAAGTGTTTTACTCCGTATTTAGTGTCATCTTAATTCCCATATATATATATTCATTATTATCGTTCTTAATACGTATATATGCATATAGGTCATAGCATGCAAGTCTATATGAATACAACAATCATTCATCACTAACAACCTAACGGCAATCAACGGATCAATCCTAATCTCCTAGCATGCATCTCGATAAACTAACCAATTTAATATTAACCGATAATTAACACTTAACCATCCAATTACTTGTCTAACAGGCATGAAATCCTAATCTACGGCTTGTAGGATTTCCGGTCTACATGATAACTATCTAATTGCAGTTAAGCCGACTCACAGTGGATAAGTGTGGACGGACGGATGGACGGATCCCGAGACCGAGCAGCTGAATCCCGAACTTCCTGAACCCCGACATGGATCACCTCGAACTACTGAACCAAAGAACGGTCGTTGACCGAGCGTTGACCGGCTCGATCTCCGGTGTTGACCGGCGCTGACTGCGTTGACCGGCTGCATTGACCGTTGACCGGCATTGAAAAATTCTTGAAACGTTGACCAAACCAACTGAACTAACTGAACCAGATTCCAATTGACCGGTTTAGCTAAACCGGTCCAATATCAAACCGTTGACCGGTTAAATCGAGTTAGACCAATTGGGTTGACCGGTTTAACTAAACCAATGCAACTCCCAAACCGAGGTCATACTAATCCCAACCATCACTAAACCACTTGCACTAGAACCGGTTGAAGAAGAGGCAGCGAAAGGGCTTCTCCGGCGGCCGAACTCCGGCGTTGACCGCGGCGGCTCCGGCGTTGACCGGTCGGTTTAAAGCTTCTCCGGCTGCTAAACAGGCTCTCTGGTGACTGAAAACACTCCCAAGACTGATAAGAAGCTTCTGATAAATGAGAAGACTCTCCAAACTAGCCAAAGAAGAGGGAGAGATGGAGGTTGAATGTTCTTGAGTTTCTTTGAAGATTCAAAGAGTTTTTCTGGGTTTTTGATGGATTTGGAGAGAGGAGAGATGAGGGATATCTACAGAGATAGAGAGAGGACAGAGGTGAGGTGAATGAAGCTTTAGGTTCATGAATAGCTTGATAAGATGGGTTATTCCATTCAAAATAACCCATTCAATGCATCTTCACTCATGCATTGGACCAAAAATGGAGATGTGGCGACACTAGGGAGGATACACCTGTCTCAGGTGAGCTGATTCTTACCAAAAACCATGAGCCAATCAGCTTAAACCCGTTCTTAATTCCGTTTCGTTCCGTTTTTTTGGTTTAGCCGTTTCCACGTTTAATATTTTAGAAACTCTTTAGGTGCTCCCATAAATTCTCCAATCCACAAAATCAGATTCTTGATGATTTTAGATGAATTTAGCAACTTGAATCACCCCATTTGGATACCCGTAGCTCCGGTTATGAATTTTACAAGAGTTTTCGTTATATCGGTTTCCATTTCCGATAGTCCGAAAAACTTGTTTAAACTCTGTTTTTTCCATTTCTAGTCTTCTAAATATTTTTTTATTTAAAAAAGAACATTTTGCCCGTCTCGGATTCCAGCTCACATTTTGGCAAAATTACCAAAATGCCCTCTAACTTCTAGAAATTACCATTTTGCTCCTATGAACTTTTTTTTTTGCCCATTAACCCAATTTCTGGAATCAGGATATTACACACAATCACTGAATGTAACACCTTCCTTCTTATGTTAAAACTCATCATGCGAGAACTAAACAACAAAGCTAGCACATCAACATTCTTCAAATTTATTAAAAACCTTGTATCTACCTTATACAGTTTCTCCAGCTCATGCACTGCTGAGTCAACATCCATTTTAAGCGTATTTACACGAACATAACATGAGTTTATAAGACATGCATCCAATTTTTCAAAATCAACATATATATAGCAAAAAAAAAACGAAAATGACAAAACTATGTAACACGTTAATGCTAGGGTATCTTATACCATTAAGCTGAGAAATATCCAACAACTCTTCTATCGTTTCAACAAAAAATTATTGATCATGAGATATCTATTGAGATAAAGTTCTAATGATCAGAGATGGATAGCTTAAAGATTATCATTCCATATGGATGCTATGAGGAGTAATTGATCTGTCCATGAAGAATCCGTAGATAGTATCCGCGGATGAACAGTAAAAACAGTCTTGTCACTTCAAGATATTTTTAGATTAGCTTCTCTTGTAAGCTAAATTAGTCTAATAGCTCTCCTCTATATTGTAACCTCTGATATTGAATTTTAAATCTAAGGAGACTTATTTTCATCTCCAATTCTCTCTCTAATCTCTCTCTTGTTCTTATTCTCTCAAACTTTCTCTAATCTTCTTCTCTTATGTTTTGTTGATTCTACAAATCTCTACTTTATTCTCTTAAATCCTAACATGGTATCAGAGCAATAGTTATTATTGTTCACTGATTCTCTTTAATCTCTCATTATTCTCTTCAAAAAATCTCTTCTTTGTGTTCTTAAGCTTCACAAACTTCATCAATGGAAGATACTGTCCAAGTTAACTCAAGTCTCAAGCCCACTGTCATTCATGTGGTCCTAAAGGGCTTAAACTACAGAACATGGCAGAGAAAAACCAAGACCGCAATCTGTGGCAGAGGGCTTTGGGAGCACATCCTTGAGGACAAGACGCCACCTGATGAAGAAGACTTAAAGGGGAAGAAAGATGAAGCAACAAATAAGAAGGAAGCAAGGTGGTTTCAAGAAGACCAGTCAGTTCTTGGTTTCCTCCAAAACTCATTAGATCCCTCCATCCTTGAAGCTTATTCACACTGTGAAACATCTAAATCACTTTGGGACACTCTTAAAGAGGTGTATGGTGATGTCTCCAACCTCAGCCGTGTGTATGAAGTGAAGAAGACAATCAGTAACCTTCACCAAGAGGATTGTGAGTTCACCAAGTATCTTGGAAAGTTCTCATTTGCTTGGTATGAGCTTGACTTGTAAGGCCAAGCACCATGGACCCAAAGGTTCTTAATGAAAGAAAGAATCAAGACAAGATCTTTGGACTCCTTCTCAATTTGAATCCAGTCTACAATGATGTTATCAAGTCCATTCTAAGGGCGACTACTCTTCCCGACTTTGAAGAAGTGTGCTCAAGGGTGTGTTCAAGCATGTGTACTTCCTGTGAGCATTGCAAGAAGAAGGGACACGCCAAAGACAAGTGATGGATCCTCCATCCACATCTCAAGCCATCCAAGTTCAGGGATTCAAAAGCCAACATCTCTCAAGAAGTGACTGAGCAAGCGACTTCATCTACTCAAGGAGGAGAGATTGCCTTGTTCACTAACACTGAGTATGTGAGGAGAAGTGATATAGATGATCTCATTATACCTCTAAACCCTCTGGTATCATGCTCTTGTCTCATAAATTGCTTGCACAATCTGATCATAAAATGGTAGTAGAGTTAGGAGCTTCTCACCATATGATTAGTGATGATAAGTTGTTAAAAGACATTAAACCGGCTCTAGGTAGAGTAACTATTGCTTATGTTCAAGGTATTCCCATTGTAGGGATATGAAAGTTAAGACTCTTTAACAAGGATAGTGATGCTTTCTTTGTGCATAAGTTTAAGTCTAATCTTCTGTCTGTGAAAAGGATTACAAATGATCTGAATTGCAATGTTATATTTGGGCCTAATAAAGTTTGCTTTCAGGATATTAAGAATGTAAAGGTATTTGGAAGAGGTGGAACACAAGATGAGCTTTACCTCCTTGAAAACACTTCTCCAAGCAATTCAGATTCCTTAGCTTTCAATTCCTGTTTTTCTGTTAATTAAAATGCTTTGTGGCATGCTAGACTTGGTCATCCTCTTGAGCGTGCTCTCAGTTTAATGTTGCCTAATGCTAACTTTGATCATTCAACTTGTGAAGCTTGCATTCTTGGTAAACATTGTAGAACTGTCTTTCCTAAATCTACTATTATCTATGAAAACTGCTTTGATCTAGTGTATTCTGATGTTTGGACTTCACCTTGTCTATCTAGAAATAGGAACAAATATTTTGTGACTTTCATAGATGAGAAATCGAAATACACTTGGGTCACTTTGCTCACATCTAAAGATAGGGTTTATGAAGCTTTCATTCAATTTAAAAATTATATTACTAATCAGATAATGGAGGAGAGTATACAAGTCAAAGATTCAAAGCCAACTTGAACAAACATGGAATCCTACATCAAACAAGCTGTCCACATACACTCCAACAAAATGGAGTGGTTGAGAGAAAGAACAAACATCTCATGGAAGTTGCTAGGTGATAGGTGTCAGGTTTTAATCCTATATCTAACTGCAAGTACACAGTTCAGTAGTTGTAGTATATAGGTATCGAATCCACAGGGACTCCGGTATTCAATAGCTCAAGAACAGGAAATTTAACTAGGAAGAAAGCAATGTGATTGAATTAAAAGCAATGCGAGAAAGTAAACAGAAAGCAGAGATTATTGGTTGTGAAAACAAGTTATTAAGAGTGCTAAGTCTAGGGCGTTCTCAGGAAATCAGACAAGCAGACAGTTCATTCAGCAAGGATATAATTAAGCACAGTTCTAGAACTCAAAACACATATATAGAATTAACCAAATTCCTTTGCGATAATTCTCTAAGTCTAAGTGCAGCAAACCAAACTTTCGTTTGCAAGAACTAACAGATTAAACTAGCATTAATTCCAAGTTTGATATGTTCACAATTATCCTAAACCAAACTTTCGTTTGCGAGAAGTTTAATTGCTCAACCTAATTAGTTCAGATTCCTAAACCACACTTTCGTGTCGTATTTAGCAAGGTCTAGATTCTAATTGATCAGGTTAGAACTAGCTTTAAGCACAATTAGATTGAACAACAGATATAGTTATGAATCCTTAACTGAAATAAACAAGTCTAGCAAGTCATGAAATCCTATGTGAGAAACCCTAAACCTAACAAGGAATCTACTCAGACATAGATAATGAAAACATAATCATATGATGAATAAATTGCATAGAAGATAAAGAATAAAAGGGGTTCGAAATCTTCTCCAAATACCGATGAAGTAAAGGTTCAGATCAGCCCCAAAAGCTCTAAAAATCCTCTGCTCTTAATTATGAAAGCGTATCTAAATAAAACACCAAAAACTTACTTATATAGGTCTAATCTCGGCCAGGGGCTTCTTTGTAAATATCAGGAACTTCTGGATCAGAGTGCAATATCTTGACTCTTCATAAACCGCCGAGTTTCGGCCCATCTCGCTGGTGCAACGATCGATGCTAGAGTGCATCGATCGACGCATCCCTCTGTTTCGGACAGTGAACTCTATCTCTCGGCCAAACACTCCAAATATCTCCAAAAAGTGCCATAATCACCAAATATGCTCCAAACCTGATTATACCTGTAAAAGACTCTAAAAGAACACAAAAAGACACTAAAACATACTTATATCATGGTCTAAAACTAGTAAAAACCATGATATATCAACTCCCCCACACTTAGCCTTTGCTTGCCCTCAAGCAAAACTGAGAACTAAAGCTTGGTGAAGAGGTTTGAAAACTCTTCAGAAACTCATTTCATCCTAGAAGCTACAATACTCAGATTCCCCTTAGTAAACCACTGAAAGAATAAATCACAGGATATCAAGACCAACATGTATTTCCCCCACACTTAGCAACTGTCTTAAGTAAACTCCACAATCACATTCAAGCATTCAAATTCTCCCTACTGACTTCTGCAAGTATTTAAGTGCGGTCTCACCTAAGGAGTATCGATCAAAGGGCACATGGATTCTTACCTTATCAGCTCTAGACCACCATACTATCTTTCTCTAGTCCCTTTCTTCTCTTTCCCTTCCTTAACAACTGATTTTTCCCACATTGGGTATCATTTTATTTTTTTTATCAGTGTTCTTCCCGTTATGGGGTGTACTTTGGACACATTCCATGGATGCATAAGGGATAATAGTGTTTGCTACTATTCTCATGACCACTTCGGAGTTACTAACTCATCCTCAGTTTATTATTATTATTTTTTTTACTTTATAGAAGGGGAGAAGGGAACTAAATAGGATAGGTTGACAGGCTGTGTCAGAACTAACATGGAATCTGACACAAAGTATACCAAGCCCTTAGGTGAGAAATCTAAGTCAGTATTAAATTGAAGTCAGCAAAAGGATCCTCTGATACCTGAAGTGATGTGGGTGTTCCCAGTAGGTTGATCTGTGTCTGGGTTTTCTAATAGTCAGAGATAGATCCTGCAACTTCATCCCAATGGTTACTTAAGTTCCTGCAAGTCTTGTAAATCTTCTCAGAAAATCATAGTTTCTTACTTAAACAATTTTGACTCAATAAAACAAAAAAATTTAAAAATGGACTGACTCTTAAGAAAACAAAAAGATAAACGTCAGTAGCACCTCCCCCACACTTAAGACACACTGTCCCCAGTAGTGTCAAGCGAAGGATCGGTAAAAAGAAAATAAAAATTGTTAAAGTTCTGTTGAGTTCTGTCGGGTTTACCTTTGTCGCTCAGGCATCGATCGTTGCACTAAGTGCATCGACCGTTACTTGGCGATTTTCGTGTATGGTCGATCGTTGCTCAGGACCGCAACGATCGCTGCAATGCGATTCCGATCGTGTTGTGACGATCGACGCACTGCGATTTCGTCCGAGACCTGCAATCATAAACTCACCAGAAACAAAAACAAACGTAAAATCCTAACAGAAACACCAAAAATTAAGTAGAAAAACACCAGTACCTAATGGTGGGTTGCCTCCCACCCAGCGCTTGTTTAAGGTCAATAGCTTGACCGGACGGACAAGATTTTTCAGGCACCAGGAGACCCCAACAGAGACTTTTTCTGTCTCTGTCCAAGTCTCCTCATCCAAGGTGGCGAGTAGGCTGTTTCAGAATGCTCATGTCCAAGAAAAGATGGAGTAAAATGTGCTCCAGGATCTACAATCACAGTGTCATCAGGCTGCTCATCATCTGCATTCCTTATGGTGAATGTCTGCCCATCTATCAGTGGTCTACGCAGCTTATCCATCTCATAACGCAGCGGCTCATCTCCCAGATGGAGGTCTATCAGGCTGTTCCTAACATCTATCACCGCTCCTGCTGTGGCCAAAAATGGTCTTCCAAGCAGCAATGCTTCATCCGGATCACAGTCATATCTCAGCACTAAGAAGTCTGTTGGAACTAAGTAGTTTCCAACTCTCACCGGGATGTCCATCAGGAGTCCTTCAGGAACTCGTATGGACTGATCAGCTAGGACAAGAGAGGTCCTAGTAGGAGTAAAATCTAGCATACCCAGCTTTTCTGCCACAGAGTATGGCATCAAACTTCCAGCAGCTCCTAAGTCACACAGAGAACGCCTGAAACTATCCTCAAAGATTGAACAATCAAGCACAAAGACTCCAGGATCAGGCAGCTTCTTCGGGATCTTGGTTAACAGAACATCACTAATATGCTGAGGAACTATAACCACCCAGTCTCTCAGCTCTTCATCTAGAGGCACACATGGATGATAAGGTGGATCATCAGAAGTTGGAATTTCTTCCAATTCTTCACCAATCTCCTCTAGCTTCTTAAGCTCTTCAATTTCTCGCTTAATCACTTCAGACACTGGGGAGTGTTGTCTAACAATCTGCGCATAAATCTCCTGTTGAGAGATCTCAGAGACTCCAGAGAATAAGCCATCAAGCTCTAAGTCTGCATCAATACCATCATCACTCAGCGAATCTGTCTGTTCCCAACGTGCATCGATCGACACTAAGTGTGTGTCGATCGTTGCAATGCTGCAATTTCCACCCGAGAGTTTTTCACCAAAATCCGGGATTTCTTCTTCCTTCACCAATTCAGCTGTACTTAGCTCAAATTTTTCACCTACATGAGATCCTTCATTAACGTACACAGACCAGGCCTTAATATGAGTGTCTGCTAGCCCTTTTCCCTTTATTGAGCTGGAAATCTGGTTTACCTGAGTATCCAACTGCTTCATATGAGTGTTCAGGGACTCAAACTTCCCATTGAGGTCTTCATAGACAGCATCTAACTTCTTGTTGCAGTCCACAGAAATCTTGGTCTGACTCTCCATTAGTTGTTCCATCATAGCTTCCATTATACTCTCATGAGCTGTAGGTGCAGGAGGAGTCTGATAGGATGAAGATCCATAGGTTCTCTGAGTACCTTGTCCAAAGGTCTTCTGAAAACCACTAGTCTGTCCAGAATTAGATGAGTTGCTGTTGAAAGCACTTTTCTGTCCTCCATTGAAGAATCTGTTTCCATGTTGATTACCAAATCTATTACCTTGGAATCCAGAACCTCCTATGTAATTCACATCTTCCTCCTGAGTGTCCTCCTCAGATTGAATTACTTCTACATCTTGGGCAAAGTGGACAGTTTTCTTACCTGCTAGGAGATTGCAAACTGTGTCCAGCCTAGATCTAATATCAGCTATGTCGGAATTCTCTACACTTCCACCAGATTTCTTCCTCCTCTCATCCATAGTCTTGCAGCTGTTACTGCCTATTAGATTCTCAATCAACTGCTTAGCTTGTGTAGGGGTCCTGGTGTTGAAGTTAGCATTACTGGAATTATCTAGTGCAAACTGATATGGAAGATCTATGCCTCTGAAGAAGATACCAATCAACTGAACCTCAGTGAATCCATGGTGTGGGAAGTCACGCTGATACTGCTTAAATCTCATCCAAGCAGTCTTTAAAGGCTCCACAACTCCTTGGGAAAAGGTGAGTATGTCCTGTCTGGACTGGTCTGAGCGCGCATCATCATAGAAGTGACGCAGGAACTCACTCTTCAGGGCTGCCCAAGTAGTATACAGAGCAGGTGCCAGCTGCTTTAGCCATGCACTAGCGTCTCCAGCAAGACTGTGCGGAAAGAGCTTAAGGAACAGATAGTCCGGGCAGACTCCATCATACTTCATGCCAGTGACTACGTCCTCAAACGAATCAATGTGATCCATAGGCTGCTCCGTTGGGTACCCATGAAGTGCATTCTGTCTCATCAGCGAGTAGTAGATGGTTTTTATCTCAAAATCATTCCTCTCAAAAGCAGGAAGCACTAAAGCTGACCGGTTTGCGTGAAACTCATCCGGTCTGTTGTAGTCAGCTAAAGTCCTCTCACGTACAACCATCTCTCTACCTTGGGCCTGTCCTTGACCCTGGTTCTGCTCCTGTTGCTGTTGCTCAGGAGGATCAGGGATGACATTCCCTTCAGCATCAACCCTTTGCCAAGCAGCATTGTATGGGTTGTTATCTCGGTCCCTCAGGGTACCTTCAGCATCACGTACCAGAATCAAACGCTCACGCTGTTGGGAATGTCCTGAAATCTATTGTACTTGCTCTTAGTGAAAGTCGTATAGTCGAGATGAGACAATCACATAACACTAGGTAGTCATAACGCTTTGCTAGAAGCCACTTATGATCAATGAGTTGAGAACTCATTGCTAGTGTTATATGATCCTACAGGGTCACACACCTAAGCAAACTGGGCGTCATAGACGAGGTTGATCATTAATGTAATGATCCAATGAATGCATATTTGATATGCATTCGATATCAATGTTCTGGGGAGTGTCGATCGTTGCAGTTAGTGCATCGATCGATGCACTCGCGGATTAATCAGATTAATTCGGTTTAATCGTTGGTTAATTACGTTGTGGTTTAAGCCGACATATATAAGATATATGGTCGACCTAAACTCGTCACTAACCTAATTTTACAGCCACCAGAACACAGAAAGAAACCTCTCTGGAGATTAGATCTCTGTAAGGCACTAGCATCCCTGCGGTCCAGTTTGTGTGCGTGTGGATACCAGTAGAGGCGCAGCATTTGAGGCGCTTCGTGATCTCGATTATCTGCTAACACTTCCGCTGCATATTCATCAGGTAATCTCGAGATCTGATAGATTCAATTACATGAACCTTAGATCCTAGGCTCGGAATTCAGACTAGGGTTGCTAATCCTGATTAGAACTGCTAGAAATTCCTTCAGTGGTATCAGAGCTTTAGGGTTCCATTGAATCTGTAGCATGATGATTAGATTAGTTGAATCTAGATCTTTGTATAATTGATACAAGCATGCTAAAATTCGTTTTCATGAAAACCTAGTTTAGGGTTCTGATCGAAAACGTTTATGGGTTTTCTCGCATGGTGTCGATCGATGCCAATCCGGCATCGATCGATGCAGGGCGAAAACCCGAATAAATTTTAGGGTTTTTTCGCATGGTGTCGATCGATGCCAATCCGGCATCGATCGATGCAGGGCGAAAACCCGAATAAGCCTAGTTTTCGCCTAGTGATGATCGATGCAATTGTTGCACCGATCGACACAGCCTCGCGAGATTGTTGGATCGGTTCAATTGGATTGGACCGGTTATCGAGCTTGTTTAACAATGGTCGAACACTGTGAATGGTTTAAATGCGATTGGTTTGATTAGGTTGGCATCGACCGATGCTAATGTAGCATTGATCGACGCTGACCGGTATTCAAAACCGGATCAATTGGATTGATCGGTCATCCCGGATTAATTATAAGAATTAAAACATAGTAAAACTGAACGTTTTAAATGGTTCCGTTCCTCAACCAAATATCAAGTGATACTTGATGTCTTTCCAATCTTGTCAACTGTCAAGACCCATTTAGTTGTGTGATAGACTTGCAGTGCAAGATGTCCACAATTTCATGAGTAAGGCAGAGGTAATCGTGTTGATGGACTTGCAGTGCAAGACATCGACAATTACGTGACTGAAGAGATTGGTTTACTTGACTGGGCCATCAAAATCGTTTTGGGCTCAGAGACATTAGGTGGATTGGACATAAGATGCCGATCCACAACCAAGAGTTATATTGGATATAACTAGCAAGGTTGTTGCTTACCTAAATAGCTAAAGTTGAGTGATAGCCAGTGGCTCACTTGAATTTAGTAAAATATGGATCTTGGATCATTATATTCATCTGAGGAAGCATTGATTGAATATAATGCGAGTTTTCTTAAAAGTTAAGATTTCTCATTTCTTGAACATCATAACTAAACCTTTTTCTTTTCTATGTTCTCAGCTATGACTACTACTCATAATAATTCTTTCTCCCTGCGATCCATCCTTGAGAAGGACAAGTTAAATGGATCGAATTTTCTCGAATGGTATCGGAACTTGAGAATTGTTCTCAAGCAGGAGAAGCGGGACTATGTCCTTGAAAATGTTCTCCCTGAAAAACCGAGAGCCAATGCTCCACATGCAGAAAGGAATGCTTGGGATAAGAATTCTAATGATGTGGTCAATGTGAATTGTCTCATGTTGGCTACCATGAACTCGGATTTGCAGAAGCAATACGAGAACGTGGAGTCGCCCGTGGAGATGATCACTAGCCTGAAAAGTATGTTTCAGGAGCAAGCACGAACTGAGAGATACCAGACGGTTAAATATCTCATTGAATGCAAGCTACCAAAGGACAGTCCAGTCAGTCCTCATGTCATTAAGATGATGGGTTATATTGATAACCTGGGGAAGCTGGATTGTCCCATTAGCCAAGAGTTGGCTACTGACATCATTCTGCAGTCACTGCCATCAAGTTATGATCAGTTTGTTATGAACTATAACATGAATAACTTGACAAAGACATTGAGTGAGCTGCAATGCATGCTCAAGACAGCTGAGCCAAATATCAAGAAGGGCACTCCTAATGTACTTATGGTACAAGGGGGTAAGAAGTTTAAGAAACTTGGCAAAGGTAAGGGAAAGGGCAAGGCAGTCCCGGTTGAGAACCAGGACACGCCGGCGCCAGCCCCAAAGCCCAAGCCGGGCCCATCTGAGACTGATAAGTGCCATTACTGTAAAGAGCTTGGGCATTGGAAGAGAAATTGCAACAAATTCTTGGAAGAGAAGAAGAAGAAGAAGACTTTCGAGACTTCATCTTCATGTATTTATGTTATAGAAGTAAATGTTACTACTTCTGGTTCTACTTCTTGGGTATTGGATACCGGCTGTGGTGCTCATATTTGTACAAATATGCAGGGCCTAAGCAACAGTAGGAAGTTGGAAAAGGGACAAGTGGACCTGCGCGTGGGGAATGGAGCAAGAGTTGCTGCATTAGCCGTAGGAACATATAACTTGTCTTTACCTTCTGGTTTGGTTTTAAAGCTTAATAATTGCTACTATGTACCTGCTATAAGCAGAAATATTATTTCCATTCCTATTTTGGATGTGGAAGGATATCAGTTTTCAATTAAGAATAAATGTTGTTCTTTTGATTACAATGATATATTTTATGGTAGCAGCCCATTAGAGAATGGGCTTTATGTTTTAAACCAAACTGCACCAATCTATAACATTAACACCAAGAGATTCAAATCAAATGACACGAATCAGACTTTTCTATGGCATTGTCGTTTGGGCCACATAAACGAGAAACGGATTCAAAAGCTCCATAGTGATGGGCTTTTGGGCTCATTTGATTATGAATCATGTGAGAAATGTGAATCTTGTTTACTAGGCAAAATGGCAAAGGCGCCTTTCAACAAACAAAATGAAAGGGCCAGTGACCTATTGGGCCTTATACATACAGATGTATGCGGCCCAATGAGCACAAGTGCTAGAGGAAATTTTCGATACTTCATTACCTTCACTGATGATTTCAGCAGGTATGGCTATGTCTATTTAATGAGACACAAGTCGGAATCCTTTGAAAAGTTCAAGGAGTTCCAAAATGAAGTACAGAATCAACTTGGCAAAAGTATTAAGGCTCTTCGATCAGATCGTGGAGGAATACTTAAGCCAAGAATTCAGTGATCATTTGAGAGATTGTGGAATTGTTTCACAACTCACTCCTCCTGGAACACCACAATGGAATGGCGTGTCCGAGAGGAGGAATCGGACTTTATTAGATATGGTTCGATCAATGATGAGTCTCTCAACTCTCCCATTATCCTTTTGGGGATACGCTCTAGAAACGTCTGCGTTTACACTTAATAGGGTTCCGTCAAAATCAGTTGCAAAGACACCACATGAGATGTGGACTGGAAATGTTCCGAGTGTGTCTTTCCTGAAGATTTGGGGTTGTGAAGCTTATGTTAAGCGATTAATTACAGATAAGCTCGAACCCAAATCAGACAAGTGCTACTTCGTTGGTTATCCTAAGGAAACCAAGGCATACTACTTTTACAACCAATCCGAGAACAAAGTGTTTGTTGCTCGGAACTGCGTTTTTCTTGAGAGAGAGTTTCTTTCCAAGAGAAACAGTGGGAGTAAAGTACAACTCGAAGAAGTTCGAGAACCGCAGGAAAATGCTCAACCTGTAGAGGAAGAGCAACAGTTGGATCTACAAAGAGTTGTAGAACCCGCGCCTGTGGAGCCTGAAATTCGCCGATCCGAAAGGATCCGTCACGAACCCGAGAGATATGGATTTCTCGTAACCAATTGTCATGATTTGTTAATCATTGACTGTGACGAGCCAGCGAATTTTGAAGAAGCAATGATGAGCCTTGACTCCGCAAAGTGGCTGAAAGCCGCTGAATCCGAAATGGGATCCATGTCACAGAACCAAGTATGGACTTTGGTTGATTTACCCGATGGTGCAAGACCCATTGAGTGTAAATGGATTTTCAAGAAGAAAATTGATGTGGATGGAAATATTCAGATATATAAAGCAAGGCTAGTGGCAAAAGGTTTCAAACAAATTCATGGTATTGACTATGAAGAAACCTATTCACCTGTCGCCATGCTTAAATCCATTCGGATTCTCCTAGCAACAGCTGCTCATTATGATTATGAGATCTGGCAGATGGACGTGAAAACAGCTTTCCTAAATGGAATTTTGGAAGAGGATGTGTACATGACACAACCCGAAGGTTTCATCGATCCAAATGCAGCTAGGAAAGTATGCAAACTTCATCGATCCATTTATGGATTGAAGCAAGCATCTCGGAGTTGGAATCTTCGTTTTGATGAAGCAGTCAAAAAGTTTGATTTCATCAGAAGCGAAGAAGAACCATGTGTTTACAAGAAGACTAGTGGGAGCGCAGTTGCATTTCTCGTGTTGTATGTAGATGACATACTTCTTCTCGGAAATGACGTTCCGTTGTTACAGTCTGTTAAGACTTGGCTCGGAAGTTGTTTTTCAATGAAAGACATGGGAGAAGCCGCGTATATTCTTGGAATAAGAATCTATAGATATAGATCAAACAAGTTGATTGGACTGTGTCAAGACACTTATATCGATAAAGTCTTACACAGGTTCAGAATGCAAGATTCCAAGAAGGGCTTCATACCAATGTCTTATGGCATAAGTCTCAGCAAGAAGCAGTGTCCTGAGACACCTGCTGAGCGAGATCGCATGAGTCGGATTCCCTATGCCTCGGCGTTGGGATCCATCATGTATGCCATGCTCTGTACTCGTCCAGATGTTGCTTGTGCTTTAAGCATGACGAGTAGATACCAATCGGATCCAGGTGAAAGTCACTGGACAGCAGTCAAGAATATTCTGAAGTATTTGAGAAATACTAAAGATAAATTCTTGGTGTATGGAGGAAGTGATGAGATGGTAGTAAGTGGTTACACAGACGCAAGTTTTCAGACAGACAAAGATGATTTCCGATCGCAATCTGGTTACATCTTCTGCCTGAACGGCGGTGCAGTCAGCTGGAAGATGATATATCATGGTTTTTACCCATTTTATGCCATGATATAGATGTGTTTTTAGTGTCTTTTGTGTTCTTTTTAGTATGTTTTCAGGTCTAGACACATTTGGAGCAGAAGTGGAGATTTTGGAGCTGTTTGGTGTATTTTAGAGATTTGGTCCGAGAGACAGAGTTCACTGTCCAGTTTTGAAGACTGCGTCGATCGTTGCACACCTGCATCGATCGTTGCATATGCGAATGGGCCAGACTTGCCGATTTAATGAAGAATGCTGATTTTGCAGAAAAGCCCAGATATTTACACAGAAGCCCAAAACGTGTTTTAGCTATTATATAAGGGTTTTTAAGCCATTGTTTAGGTTACGCTTTTCTTAAGTCTTATTTTATTTCAGAGAGAGTTAGGGGCTGATCCTGCTCTCGAAAGAGAGAGGATTTTGAACCCCAGATCTTTACTTTGTTTTATGATATTTGGTTTTCTATTCAAGATGTTTTCTGTTTCGATGATTATGTCTGAGTAGTTTACCTGTTAAGTTTAGGGATTCTCATTAGGGATTTCATGGAGTTATAGTTTAATTAACCAGTAGGGATTCATATCTGCTAGTTCTTTGTTTAGGTTGTTCTTAATGCTTAATCTGAACTGGCCGCTTAGATTATGATGTTAGGCTGATTAATGCAGCGGAAGTTGGTTAATTTAGCTAGAAAGAACCTAGATAAGCAATTTAACTTCTCGCAAACGAAAGTTTGGTTTAATTAGATTGTGAACATATCAAACTTGGAATTAAAGCTGGTTTAATCTGTTAGTTCTCGCAAACGAAAGTTTGGTTTGCTGCACTTAGACTTAGAGAATTCTCGCAAAGGAATTTGGTTAATTCTATATCTGTGTTTGAGTTCTAGAACAGTTTCTGATTGTATTTCGACTGATTGATTGCTTGTGTTCCTGATTTCCTGAGAACTCCCTAGACTTAACGCTTCGCTTCCTTGCTCACAAACTCGCCTGCTACTGATTTACTTTTCTGCTGTGCTTTTAGTTTAATCACCTTTGCTTTCTCCTAGTTTAATCTTTTCTGTTCTTATCTATCGTTGACCGGAGTCCCTGTGGATTCGATACCCTAAGTACTACAACTACATCACTGTGCACTTGCAGTTAGAATAGGGATAACTCTTGACCTATCAAGTTTTTGGCGCCGTTGCCGGGGACTCTTTTGAGTCCTCGATAGATTTGAACTTAGGGTTTAGACTAGGATTTTCGTTTTTAATTTTTTGCTACTAATTTTTTTTTCTTTTTCTGTTTTTGCGTTTCAGGTACGCCTAGAATCGCCCTGCATCGATCGACGCTACTCTGCATCGATCGACACATCGCGAAAGAATGATGGGAATGATGGGACGGATGTCAGAAAATCAGCAGAATAACTCGTTCTGCAGAGGCTATGGCTCCTATTCATTCACCAGAGATTATGGATTCCAAGAAAACAGAGCTTATGAGTGCAAGATAGAAGCCATGGTGGAGCAGTTGCTAGAGGATCAGGCTAAGACTGCTGCAAACTTCGACAGGAACCTGGAAGCTATACATGAAAGTCTGAATGGGAAGCTTGGATACTTGAGCACACATTTGAAGAAGCTAGATATCCAAGTTCAGCAGACGGAAGGAGCAATACAAAGGCACAATGAAGCTAGGAAAGCTGAACAGTGTAGATCCATCAAAGCTGTGACCTTAAAGGATGAGATTGAGTTGCTAGGTGAAGAAGAGAGCATAATCTCGGATTTTCTGGATGAATATTGTCTGCCTGATACATGCATCGATCGACACCCCCTTAGTGACGATCGACACGCCATTATGACGGCAATTTCGAGTTCTTTCGAGAAACAGAATCGCCTTGCATCGATCGACACACATTATGCAACGATCGACACAGAACGCATACATGTCCAGAAACCTGCAACAGTACCAGAACAAGCTTACAAGCCCCCGGTGCCATATCCTAAGGTTCCTAAACCTTCCAGACAAGAGCTAGAAGTGGCTAACTGCATGAAAGTGATGGATAAGAAGGTGAATAGAACACCACCAGTTGAAACTTCGCGAGTTCATGCAAAGGAGATGATCTCCACTGATGGTCATCTGAAAGAAGAAGTTCAGATTGGTGGAACTACAGTATCTGATAGTAGAAAGAAGAAGATGGCAGTTCCTCTTGAACCTGCTCTAACATCTTCAGTACCTGCAACTGCTCATAAGCAGAAAGCCCCAAACATCAGATATTCATCAAAGGTAAGGTACAAATCACCTAAGCTTAAACCTTCTAATCACATTGTTTCGAATGCAGGAAAACGCAGTAGACCGCCCAAGTTTCGCTCCCGCCCTGATTCTGATTTCTCTTTCCTTGGGAAGCCTCATGATCATAATGCCTATACACCTCCTTGGATGAAGAGATATTCACAGAGACACTCAAAGTCTCTGTTGAAACCGCCATGAATCAGATCTCTTCCAATAGTCAAGCTAATGACTAAAAACAAGCGCTGAGTGGGAGGCAACCCACTGTTAGGTTCGTTTTTGTTTTTGTTTTTTTCGTTTTGATTTGGTATTTTTAATTTTTCTGTTTAAGTGTGTTCAGAGCTGAGGGAAACAGGAATAATCACATTGCATCGATCGACACACATTGTGCATCGGTCGATGCAGTCGCGATTTACGGTTTAACGAATTGATTGCGGTTCAGACATCGGTTATCTACATAACCGCGAGCGATAATCGCCTTGCATCGATCGACACCCTTGTGGCATCGATCGACGCAGGGCGACGACAGGTAAGTATTCTGCAACTTTTCGGTTTGTTCTTCAATTTGATTATTCTTTCACCGAGCTCATGCTTTGATTACACTGGGGACAGTGTAGTTTAAGTGTGGGGGGAGGAAGCTACTGACGCACGCTTTTGTTTTCTTAGTTTTTCAAAATTTGTTTTATTGAGTCAAAATTTGTATGAAACTATGATTTTTCGAGGAAAATTTTCGCTTGAACAGGAACTAAGTTACCATTGGACAGACTTGCAGAGCCTCTATGACTGTTAGAAAACCCAGACACGGATCAACCTACTGAGAACACCCATATCACTTCAGGTATCAGAGGATCCTTTTACTGACTTCAATTTAATACTGACTTAGATTTCTCACCTAAGGGCTTGGTATACTTTGTGTCGGATTCCCTTGTTAGTTCTGACACAGCCTGTCAACCTATCCTATTTAGTTCCCTTCTCCCCTTCCATAAAAAAAAAAGATAATAAACTGAGGATGAGTTAGTAACTCCGAAGTGGTCACAGGAGTGGTAGAGACCCCTATTATCTCCTGTGCGATCCATGGAATGTGTCCAAAGTACACCCCATAACGGGAAGAACACTGATAAAAAAAATAAAATGATACCCAGTGGGGAAAAATCAGTTGTTAAGGAAGGGAAAGAGAAGAAAGGAACTAGAGAAAGATAGTATGGTGGTCTAGAGCTGATAAGGTAAGAATCCATGTGCCCTTTGATCGATACTCCTTAGGTGAGACCGCACTTAAATACTTGCAGAAGTCAGTAGGGTGAATTTGAATGCTTGAATGTGATTGTGGAGTTTACTTGGGACAGTTGCTAAGTGTGGGGGAAGTATATTATGGTCTTGAGTTCTGTAGGGAAGTTTTCAGTGGCTTACTAAGTGAATGTGATTGTGAAAGTTCCTAGGACGAAATGAGTTTCTGTGTTTTCAAACTTCTTCTCGTATACTTTGGTTCTTTACTTGCTTGAGGACAAGCAAGAGCTAAGTGTGGGGGAGTTGATATATCATGGTTTTTACCCATTTTATGCCATGATATAGATGTGTTTTTAGTGTCTTTTGTGTTCTTTTTAGTATGTTTTCAGGTCTAGACACATTTGGAGCAGAAGTGGAGATTTTGGAGCTGTTTGGTGTATTTTGGAGATTTGGTCCGAGAGACAGAGTTCACTGTCCAGTTTTGAAGACTGCGTCGATCGTTGCACACCTGCATCGATCGTTGCATATGCGAATGGGCCAGACTCGCCGATTTAATGAAGAATGCTGATTTTGCAGAAAAGCCCAGATATTTACACAGAAGCCCAAAACGTGTTTTAGCTATTATATAAGGGTTTTTAAGCCATTGTTTAGGTTACGCTTTTCTTAAGTCTTATTTTATTTCAGAGAGAGTTAGGGGCTGATCCTGCTCTCGAAAGAGAGAGGATTTTGAACCCCAGATCTTTACTTTGTTTTATGATATTTGGTTTTCTATTCAAGATGTTTTCTGTTTCGATGATTATGTCTGAGTAGTTTACCTGTTAAGTTTAGGGATTCTCATTAGGGATTTCATGGAGTTATAGTTTAATTAATCAGTAGGGATTCATATCTGCTAGTTCTTTGTTTAGGTTGTTCTTAATGCTTAATCTGAACTGGCCGCTTAGATTATGATGTTAGGCTGATTAATGCAGCGGAAGTTGGTTAATTTAGCTAGAAAGAACCTAGATAAGCAATTTAACTTCTCGCAAACGAAAGTTTGGTTTAATTAGATTGTGAACATATCAAACTTGGAATTAAAGCTGGTTTAATCTGTTAGTTCTCGCAAACGAAAGTTTGGTTTGCTGCACTTAGACTTAGAGAATTCTCGCAAAGGAATTTGGTTAATTCTATATCTGTGTTTGAGTTCTAGAACAGTTTCTGATTGGATTTAGACTGATTGATTGCTTGTGTTCCTGATTTCCTGAGAACTCCCTAGACTTAACGCTTCGCTTCCTTGCTCACAAACTCGCCTGCTACTGATTTACTTTTCTGCTCTGCTTTTAGTTTAATCACCTTTGCTTTCTCCTAGTTTAATCTTTTCTGTTCTTATCTATCGTTGACCGGAGTCCCTGTGGATTCGATACCCTAAGTACTACAACTACATCACTGTGCACTTGCAGTTAGAATAGGGATAACTCTTGACCTATCAGAAGAGTTCCAAGCAGGACACTGTAGCAGATTCCACAACTGAAGCTGAGTACCTCGCTGCTTCTGAAGCGGCAAAGGAGGCTGTTTGGATCAAGAAGTTCATCACCGAACTTGGCGTGATTCCTAGCATTTCTGAGCCAGTGGCTTTGTATTGTGACAACAATGGAGCCATTGCGCAAGCAAAGGAACCTAGATCACACCAGAAATCCAAACACATAGAAAGGAGATATCACCTTATCCGTGATATTGTGAATAGAGGAGATGTGAAGATCAGCAGAGTCCCTACGGATGAGAATGTTGCTGATCCACTGACCAAGCCACTCCCAAGGCCTAAGCATGAGTTTCATACAACTGCTGTAGGCATTAGATTTCTTAAGATATGATCTTGATTTCAGTGGGAGTTGTATTTGTTTTTAGTTATGACATGATGTTCACAAAGACATAATAGTTATGTTATTTCAATGAAATTGTTTCAGCATTATTTAATTGTGTTAATTAAATATATATAATGTCCCGAAGTAATTTATGACATTTTATAGGCCATCAAGTATGTGACTTGATCATGAAACCCTATAAGAAACAAATGACATAAATTATGAATGGTCCCTGGTCGAGGTTGTTAAAATGGGACATTAACAACCACGTGAGACTAGTATGTGAGGTGACTGATGACCATGTTTCATGGAGTCATTAATAAGTGTATTAATGTCAATCACATAGATATGTGTTAGAGAACACATGATCGGACTTGACCCGTTAATGAGAACTCTACAAGATGTTATATGAGTGTCATAAGAGTTTCTCATTACGACTAAAGAGAGTAGTCCTTAGACCTGAGTTCATCATGTCCTCTCTTATATGGATTGGTTCGTCTTGACTTTGTCAAACGTCAGCCGTAACTGGTGATCATAAAGACACTGATTAGGCGTATCATGAAATATGCAAGAGACATGGATGGGACAAGATGGGATTTGTACCTCCTATATAACAGGAGTTAAATATCTCTGGGCCTATCGAAGATTTGATACTGGAAATGCGTGGCCGCGCTCAAACGAGGTGATTGTCAGTCGTTTGTTTTTCATCAGTACAAATCGGAATTCGATAAACGTAATCTGGTTGAATAAGGTTGACACAGTGCTTGCCTTATGCTAGATTGAGATATAGCTACAAAGGGATTAAAGGAATAGATGATTCCAGTACAAGTGGGAGATTGTTGGGAATGTCCTGAAATCTATTGTACTTTCTCTTAGTGAAAATCGTATAGTCGAGATGAGACAATCACATAACACTAGGTAGTCATAACGCTTTGCTAGAAGCCACTTATGATCAATGAGTTGAGAACTCATTGCTAGTGTTATATGATCCTACAGGGTCACACACCTAAGCAAACTGGGCGTCATAGACGAGGTTGATCATTAATGTAATGATCCAATGAATGCATATTTGATATGCATTCGATATCAATGTTCTGGGGAGTGTCGATCGTTGCAGTTAGTGCATCGATCGATGCACTCGCGGATTAATCAGATTAATTTGGTTTAATCGTTGGTTAATTCCGTTGTGGTTTAAGCCGACATATATAAGATATATGGTCGACCTAAACTCGTCACTAACCTAATTTTACAGCCACCAGAACACAGAAAGAAACCTCTCTGGAGATTAGATCTCTGTAAGGCACTAGCATCCCTGCGGTCCAGTTTGTGTGCGTGTGGATACCAGTAGAGGCGCAGCATTTGAGGCGCTTCGTGATCTCGATTATCTGCTAACACTTCCGCTGCATATTCATCAGGCAATCTCGAGATCTGATAGATTCAATTACATGAACCTTAGATCCTAGGCTCGGAATTCAGACTAGGGTTGCTAATCCTGATTAGAACTGCTAGAAATTCCTTCACACGCACCATCCTTTCTCTTCTTTCTCTTCTGTTAGCTCTCTCTAAACGTCCAAGTTCTTCAAGATCGAGATTAACTAAGTCCAAGTTCGAATTACTTCTAGTTTTCTGCGTCTGCATAAACTGTCTGTAATCGTCCGACAACGATCGATGCTATCAGTGCAACGATCGCTTCAATCTCTGAATCGCCTAGTGACGATCGGTGCTTAGGTTGCAACGATCGACGCAGTGCGAAATTGGTACCTGCGACAGAGAGAAAAACAGACAAAAATCAGCAACTAAAAAAATCAAAAACAAAAACGAAAAGAAAACGAAAAATTCTAGCAAAACCCTAGGTTCTAAGCTATCGAAGACTCAAAGAGTCCCCGGCAACGGCGCCAAAAACTTGATAGGTGTCAGGTTTTAATCCTATATCTAACTGCAAGTGCACAGTTCAGTAGTTGTAGTATATAGGTATCGAATCCACAGGGACTCCGGTATTCAATAGCTCAAGAACAGGAAATTTAACTAGGAAGAAAGCAATGTGATTGAATTAAAAGCAATGCGAGAAAGTAAACAGAAAGCATAGATTATTGGTTGTGAAAACAAGTTATTAAGAGTGCTAAGTCTAGGGCGTTCTCAGGAAATCAGACAAGCAGACAGTTCATTCAGCAAGGATCTAATTAAGTACAGTTCTAGAACTCAAAACACAGATATAGAATTAACCAAATTCCTTTGCGATAATTCTCTAAGTCTAAGTGCAGCAAACCAAACTTTCGTTTGCGAGAACTAACAGATTAAACTAGCATTAATTCCAAGTTTGATATGTTCACAATTATCCTAAACCAAACTTTCGTTTGCGAGAAGTTTAATTGCTCAACCTAATTAGTTCAGATTCCTAAACCACACTTCCGTGTCGTATTTAGCAACCTAAGGTCTAGATTCTAATTGATCAGGTTAGAACTAGCTTTAAGCACAATTAGAACAAATATAGTTATGAATCCTTAACTGAAATAAACAAGTCTAGCAAGTCATGAAATCCTATGTGAGAAACCCTAAACCTAACAAGGAATCTACTCAGACATAGATAATGAAAACATAATCATATGATGAATAAATTGCATAGAAGATAAAGAATAACAGGGGTTCGAAATCTTCTCCAAATACAGATGAAGTAAAGGTTCAGATCAGCCCCAAAAGCTCTAAAAATCCTCTGCTCTTAATTATGAAAGTGTATCTAAATAAAACACCAAAAACTTAATTATATAGGTCTAATCTCGGCCAGGGGCTTCTTTGTAAATATCAAGAACTTCTGGATCAGAGTGCAATATCTTGACTCTTCATAAACCGCCGAGTTTCGGCCCATCTCGCTGGTACAATGATCGATGCTAGAGTGCATCGATCGACGCATCCCTCTGTTTCGGACAGTGAACTCTATCTCTCGGCCAAACACTCCAAATATCTCCAAAAAGTGCCATAATCACCAAATATGCTCCAAACCTGATTATACCTGTAAAAGACTCTAAAAGAACACAAAAAGACACTAAAACATACTTATATCATGGTCTAAAACTAGTAAAAACCATGATATATCACTAGGTCCATGATGTTTCATACTAATGTGCCTAAAAGATTTTGGGAAGATGCAGTCTTAACAGCTTTCTATCTCATCAATAGGACTCCAACAAAATTTCTCCAAGACATCTCACCATTTGAGGTATTAAACAAAACCCAACCCTTTATTGAACACTTACGTGTGTTTGGGTGTGTGTGTTTTGTCTACAATTCAGGCGATCAAAGAAACAAGCTAGAAGCTAAGAGCATCAAGTGCATGTTCCTTGGATATTCAACTACTCAAAAGGGGTACAAATGCTATGATCCAATCAACAACCGCACATATGTCTCAAGGGATGTAAAGTTCATGGAATGAAAGGGCTATTTTGAAATGAGGGACTGGGAAGAATTGAAAGACCTCTCACGATCACCTTCCGATCTTGCTACAAGTCTGAGGTTTCTCTTGGATCATTTGGGGAATGAATCTCCTAAGTTACCAAGAAAAAGGGAAACATAAACAGGAAGTCATCAAGAAGAGTTGCAAGAAGAAGAACCAGTGGCAGCAAATCTAGAACCCACTCAAACTCAAGAGGAAGTTCTACCTCAGAATCAAGATCAAGTAAATTTGAATATGACTGAGGAGGAGACAATTCATCTTGGAGAATAACAAATGGGTGTTGAGGAAGTTGCTCAACCGGTGCAACAACTCAGAAGAAGCACTAGAGAAAAGAAGGATCCATCAATCTGGATCAACAAGAAGTTCTACTTCAACAATCAGGATGTTGCTCATCCCAACTAATCTGTGTGTTCTATTGACTTGTTACCATCAAGTCATTGTGCCTTTCTTGGGAAGATTTAAATGAATCATGTTCCTAAAACCTATGAAGAGGCTAAGGACACTAAGGTGTGGATGGATGCTGTGATTGATGAGAAGGAGGCTATGGAAAGGAATCATACTTGGAATGTAGAACCTTTACCAAAAGTAAAGAAAGCTGTTAGCTCCAAATGGGTATTCACAATCAAGTACAAGAGAAATGGGGACATAAAGTGGTATAAGGTAAGGCTGGATGCTAGAGGATTCACCCAGACTTATGGAGAAGACTACACTGACACTTTTTCACCAGTAGCGAAGCTTCACACTGTAACAGTTACTCTCTCCTTAACTACCAATCTTTCATGGGATCTATAGCAGATGGATGTCAAAAATGCTTTCCTACAAGGAGAACTTGAAGAAGAGGTGTATATGACTCCACCATCAGCTCTTGAACAGTTGTGTAAGCCAGGGTAAGTGTTGAGGTTGAGAAGAGCTATTTATGGTCTGAAGCAGTCACCAAGAGCCTGATATCACAAGCTAAGTCACACTCTTATGGATCATGGGTTCAGGAAGTCTCAATCTTACCATACCTTGTTCACTCTTCAAAGCTCATCAGGCGTGGTTGTAGTACTCATATATGTGGATGATCTGATCATTACTGGCAGTGATAAATCAGGGATCCAATCCACCAAAGCATTCCTCAAAAGTTCATTTGACATCAAGGACCTCGGTGAGTTGAAATACTTCTTGGGAATTGAAGTGTGCAGATTTCAAGATAGTTTATTTTTGTCCCAAAGAAAGTATGTAAAGAACTTGTTGACAGAAACAGGAATGCAAGAAAGCAAGATAGCTAAAACTCCTCTTGAAGATGGTTACCAAGTCAATAGAAAGGGGGAGAAATCAGACTATGGGAAGTTCAAGGATGTGTCTCTATATAGGAGAATGGTTGGGAAGATCATCTACCTTACACTCACTAGACCAAACCTATGTTTTGTTGTGAATTAAGTCAGCCAACATATGCAAAACCCTACTGTCCACCACTGGAGCATGATAGAAAGGATACTCAGATATCTCAAGGGCTCTCAAGGAAAAGGCATTTGGATGGGTAAGAATGACAGCACTGAGATTGTTGGGTATTGTGATGCAGATTGGGCTGGTGATAAGAGTGATAGGAGATCAACAACCGGTTATTGCACCTTTATTGGAGGAAACTTAGTGACTTGGAAGACCAAGAAGCAGAAGGTTGTTTCCTGCTCAAGTGCTGAAGCTGAGTGTAGAGAAATGAGGAAACTCACAAACGAGTTGACATGGCTGAAGGCCCTTCTTAAGGACTTTGGCATTGAGCAATAAAGTCCCATTACTTTCCATTGTGACAATCAAGCTGCAATCCATATAGCCACAAACTCAGTGTTTCATGAAAGGACTAAACACATAGAGATTGATTGTCACAAGGTCAGGGAGAAGATTGAAGATGGAATTGTCTTACCCTGCTATACAAGAAGTGAAGATCAGTTAGCAGACATCTTCACCAAAGCTGAAAGTCTCAAGGTTTGCGATCACATCTTTAGCAAACTAGGACTTGTATATATTCATAATTAGAACTCTCCTGATTCATGAGCATCATACTCTTTCTCCCTTGATGTGGTTTTGTCCCAAGTGGTTTTCCATATCAAGGTTTTTAATGAGGTGTTGCCATGATCATTCCAAGCTTAGCCTTTAAGGTGATTCCAAAGTCTAAGCTTGAGGGGGAGTATTGATCATGAGATATCTATTGAGATGAAGTTCTAATGATCAGAGATGGTTAGCTTAAAGACTATCATTCCACATGGATGCTAAGAGGAGTAACTGATCTGTCCATGAAGAATCCGTGGATAGTATCCGCGGATGAACAGTAAAAACAATCTTGTCACTTCAAGATATTTTTAGATTAGCTTCTCTTGTAAGCTAAATTAGACTAATAGCTCTCCTCTATATTGTAACCTCTGATTTTGAATTTTAAATCTAAGGAGACTTATTCTCATCTCCATTTCTCTCTATAATCTCTCTCTTGTTCTTATTCTCTCAAACTTTCTCTAATCTCCTTCTCTTATGTTTTGTTGATTCTACAAATCTCTACTTTATTCTCTTAAATTCTAACAAAAATGCACTAATCAGTAGATGAAAAGTAAATAAAATGAGAAGATAAAAGAAAACTCATATCTTAAAAAATCAGTCAAGAGACAAAAGAAAGATGAAAAAGAATAAAGGTTTACCACTACAAGAATGATGATAATAATGGAGAGAGGACATGAAGGAAGCTCACAGCAAAAGAAGAGAGATAGGAGAAAATAGTCATTTTAAAGAAATGTTTTTTTAGGGTTACCGAATTAGGGTTACCAAAGAGTCTAACAAAACTAGGGTTACCAAATTATCACTCATTTATATAGGGGGTAAATTTTCAGATTAAAAATTCGATGTAGTAAACTTTACTTGAAGACTTCTCATACGGACTATTATGGTAGACTTCTATTTCACTTTTCCCACACAATTATTTTCCCACCTAATAATCCTGCCAATTTCAGTTTAGGTATAGTTTGAAAAGGTAGACTTCTTCTCAAGACTTTTAAAGTAGAGGCTTCTATTATAGACGTCCTCTTTAGCTTCTAAAATTGATATTTACCATAATTTAGATATGTGTTTAATATGACTTATTTATACCCAAATATTTTTCATGAATGACAATTGGGTGTATTTTGATTATTCAAATAATGTTTTGATAAAATTATTTTTATATAAATTTTATAATTAATCCTGCCAATTTATACAAATTCTACTTTTTATAATTGGCTGATATTTTTTAATACAAATTCTATTTCACTTTTTCCCACCCAATAATCCCGCCAGTTTTAGGTAAGGTCTAATTTGAAAAGGTAGACTTCTTCTCCGGATTTTTAAAGTAGACTTGTACTATAGACGTCTTCTTCAGCCCCTAAAATTTGATATTTACCATAATTTAGATATGTGTTTAATATGACTTATTTGTACCAAAATTTATTTTTCATAAATGACAATTGACTGTGTTTTGATTATTAAAACAATATTTCAATAAAATTATTTTTATATAAATTTATAATTTAAATTTAAAATGTAGTTAAAATATAGACTTATCTATGAAGTTATTCATTTTAAATTTCTATTAAAAGTCTTCTTAGTAAACTTCAAAATAATTAGTAGAGTTCTTAAAAGTTAATACGGTAATTCTTGTTTAGATTTTATTGTTTGGTTGTAAAAGTAAGAAATATAATTTCTTTACACATAAATATCACTTTTATATTTTGGAGCAAAGTGGATATACTTTAATTTTTAAAATAGAAAAAAATATATTTAAAGCAATTTCCCATTTTTTAATGGGACATAAATGGTAGAACTATTTCAATTCTCGAAATTTCTTTCATTTCCGTTTCCGCAAAATCTGGTCTTGGATTTCCATTTGCATACCCCTACTATGGATTTGAATGTTTGGCACATCAAAAAACAGATTAACTGCATTTATTCTGTATGGTGGGCCATTTGTCTTTTTCACCATTCACCTTTATTCATTTTTTTAAATGCAAAACAAGAAAATATTAATAAAATAATATGTTCTGGATGCAGATATTAAAATGCAGAACAAATTAAAGAAGTAAAACAAAAATCTGGACAGTTTAGAAAATTATGCTTTTCACCCAGATCTGTATGCAGATCAATTTTTTTTATTATTTTTTTTATTTTCATTTTTGATCTGCATTTTTTGATCTGCAATTTTTGATCTGCACAACATTCAAACCCTATGAGCAACCTACTACTTAGCTAACAATCTTTTTTTATTGCCTTCTTTGTAGAGCGGTTTACTTCTTAAGTGTGTTCTTTCTAAAACAAGTCTTGGTCTTTTGGTTTTCTAAACCGTATTTTGGTACACCAAAACCTGTTAAAATTGAAATCAGCCAAAAGGGTCCACGTTTTTAAATTCTTATTTATGATAAAGTTCCTTTCTTTCTGGAGTCTGCGAAGACCGAATCAAATTGTGCGGTTTAAAGTACGATGATGACAAATTGACAAGTAACATTCGTTATCTAAATAAACGACAAAGATAAGTAAGAACCCAAATGCATTGCATCTGGCGTAGATTCCTCCACACGCCATCGACTTTTTCGTTCCAAGCTAACGCCATCTCAATCTCTCTTTTAATTCTCTCTTTTTTTAAAACATCTCATAATACCAAATTTTTTTGTTTTTTCATTATAATGTAAATAAACTCATGCTTAAAACATTGAATTTATAATTAAACATGTTTTTTCATTTCACATTCATATAGGATAACATATCAAATCCCATTTGGGTCTTTAATACTTTAATATATTACAATTTTCATGTACCCAAACCAACGAAATACCAAAGTTACTTTCCAAGCACATATTTTTACTAACCCATCACTAAAACTGGAACATACTAGCCTGACGATGATGGTTCAAGAACTCGTCTTGGTTAATCTGTAGATCCCCGAACCATCTAGACTCGTTCATGCTGTTCGAATCAGGATGATGAAGATCGAACGGTGTTAAGATGTGAGATATGGGTCCCATGTAATCCATTTCTAGCAAATGAGCAAGCGAACACGTTCTCGGAAGTTTCGTCGACGTCATCATCGTTATCTCTTCCTCTTTTCTTCTCTCTGCTTCGTTTGTAACAACTGTTAATGTCTCGTCGGTTTGTACTTCATTCATGTAACCCTCTTTCTCATCTAGAAGCTTCCCTGCTCCTTTCTTCTTGTATATCCTACATAATACCCATTCATCTAACTGCAAAAATATAAGAACATTTTTTAACAAACAGATTATAACGCAAACAAATGATTTGTTGTAATTTTTTTGTTTCCTCTGCTTACCCTCATCGAACCATTACGTTTGGTTGATGCTTTACGTGAATCATAGAGACGGTACTCGTGCATGATCCAGTCAGTTTTGATCCCCTTCGGAGGTCGACCTTTGTAGAAAACGAGAGCTTTCTTGACGCCCACGTTACTCGGACCACTGTGAATTGCTTTGTCTGTACCTGTTGCTTTCCAATAACCGGAAACAGCTGCCCGGTTTGGTCGGACTCCGTTTGGATACTTTCGTTCTCTCGGGCTGAAGAAATACCACTCATTTTCTCCAAACTCTGTTTTCTCTGTCCAGATTCACAACGAAAAAACAAAAAGGAGAGTAACATTAGTAACAAAGCACGAAACATATTGACATCTGTAATTTGAGAAATAAAATAACATGGTCGAACCGGGTAATTGCCAAGGGTCAAATTTGTAGATATCTACTTCTGGGATGATGGAGACAGGGCATGGCTTGGACATGGTCTGGTTACGGAGATAGTAAACGATGAGCTCTTCGTCGGTGGGATGAAATCGAAATCCTGGAGGGAGTGTAACCATTGTTTAAGGAACAAATATAAGAATCTAATGAAACAGGAACTGTGTTTTTTTTTTTTGGTTATTGTTTGATGTTTTGAAGGTTTATGAAATGTTAGGAAAGCTGAGAAGGTTCGGGTTTATATCCTTGAGATTTTTGTCGTTTAGTTTGCGTCACTTCTTTCTTATTGGTTGGTACATTGCCATTTAAGTAATACTTAATTTTGTCCTGCGAATGTCTTATTCCTATCCATTATCTCTAGTCATCTATGTATTGTTTTTTTTTTTTGCCATGTAATCGTCATCTGGTCCAGAGGCAGCGCAGTCACAGTTAAAAAGCTTAAAAGGAATTTGAGTTAGTTAGAAAATGGATTTTCATGATAAGCATGTGACCCAAAAGAAAAAGAAAAACTATTATTTGATATTAGATATTTAAATTATATGATTATGAATTCAGTATTTAGTTATTTACTTTAATGGTATGTTTTACTAATTGTAAAGATCGAAGGTGTATATAGTAGGTTTGTGATTTTGTGCGTATATAATTATTTATAAAGCTTGATTATACATGCAATGAAGGGCAAGTCTTCCGCTTTTTCAGCTCATATTCAACTTTTTTTTTTTTTTTTTAAGGCTTTCATAATAAAACTAAATAAAGAAGAGTTATACAACTAAAGGGAAATATAACCACATAAAAATTTAGAAGAAAAAAAGGGGGGGGGGGGGGGTGGATACTATGTTTTATAAGAAACATATGTTGAGATTTCAACTTGTGTTCTAAGACTTAATATATATTCAATATTAAGCTCTGTTCGTTTGTATGCAGAAATATAAACGAGACAAAAGAATTGTTTACCTTGTGTTCACCAATTGGCTACGTCACAGGGGTTGGAACGGTATCCCACAACTGATTCACTATATTCACCTGATTACAACTAGTTTAGCACAAACTCTTTGAATCAATGAATATCTCTTGTGAATCACTAAGCACTCTAGATCTCTTTTAGCTCTTAGATATTGTAATCTCTATAGCTCTTATGATCTCACTACAAGAAAATATTAGTTTTATTACTACAACAATAGTGGTTAAATAGTGGCAAATGATGTTTTTGAAACTGATATGCCACTCGAAAGGCAGTGACAAAACACTGCGTCGCAAATCTTTGGAGTGAAAAATTAGTGGCATATTTACCATTATTTTGCGACCAACATTACAGTTGTTTAACAGCTACTCATTTGCCACTATATTCCAACTTATTTGCCACTAAATTGTTACTTTTTTTTTTGTCAACTTAGAGCATTTCATTAAAAGAGCCCAATGGGCCAAAATTACAAAAGGTAGCCAACATACAAGGTTTACTAAAACAAATGAAACGGGCCAACAACGGGCCATGATCCGGTCCATTCAACTCGAGTGGAAGGAGAGCACGCCACGCGGCGATGAGAAGGAGACACGCGTCACCACCGCAGTTGATCCGCCATGCGGCTCCGGCGTCGGAAACTTCGCGGGTCACCGAAGACGGAGGATGAACCAAGTACACGAGCTTACCTTTGCCGATCAGCCGCCCACCAGAAGAGATACTAGACATCACCGCATAGAAAGAAGAGACAGCTTCGAGAATCACCGAGATCTGACAGAGCTAAGGAGATCCAGCGCCGGTCAGGACCATAAGAAAGTCCGCCTATTACACCGTGAACTCGCCGCGAACACGAGCACGGCCAAGAGCATCCGGATAATTAAATCCTAACAGATCTGAAAAAATCTCAAGCAAAACCCAAGAAAATCGGTGAAGGACTAGCAAAGATGCGCCGGGGAGGACGATCGTATCCGGGAGTAGCCCGGAAGACACCAAAATCCGGCAGAAACACCGGGAGAAGGAAACCGATATTAATCGGTATTATTGGATCCGGATTCTGCCGGAAGATAAACACAAAAAACAAAAGTATAACAAACAGACCCCACTAAATTGTTACTTTATTGCTATCATTTTGCTACTAATGAAAACTTTTGCCACTACAATTTTTTACATAAATCAACAATTTATATAGTAGCTAATTGGTGGCATTTTTTTGAGAAAATAACAAAAAAAATTAAAAAATATATTTATTTCGAATAATATTTAGTAATACAATAAAATTAATCATTAAAATCAAAACATAAATAAAAACCAAAATAAATAGATCTAATTTCTATAGTTGGTCCTCCACCCTATTGACCACCGCCTCCACTGTATGACCACCGCCGGTGCGTTAACCACGGCCACAGATGCTAGTTTTTCACCACCGTCCTAAAATTCACAAATAAATAAGAATGAAAAATCTCTTAAGAAGAAGCTAACCATAAACACATAAATTGGATATATGAAGTGAAAAAGGCAACAATGGAAGGAGAGAAGCTTTCAGAACCTGATTCATAAACCTACAGGTAACGCCTCCGACTCTGTAGCGGCCAGATCTACGACGCATTTATAACTGGATCTACAACAGGGTAATGGCCAGATCTACAAGTTAGAGGTAGTGAGTTAGCGGTGAAAAGAAGGAAGAGATAGGAACCACGAGGTAGAGAGAGGGAGGTTACCAGATCTATAGAGGTCAGAGGAAGAGGAGGAAAATGGAGTCTGAAGGCTGTAACTTAGAAATTCGATTTTGATAAGAAGAAAGAAAGATGATATAGAGTCTCACTCTAAAAAAAACGAGATTGAGGCTCAAGATAATATGAGAAGACTAAGAGAAGAAGGAAAAGAAAAGACCAAAGAGGAGGAAGAAACAAAGGATGGAGGTGGAGGCGTGAAGGATAAGAAGAAAATAAGGGTTTTCAGTTTTAATATTAATTAAAACTATAATTGCCCACGTTTTAGGGCCAATCTAACTTTTCATTGGAAATAATTTTTTTTTTTAATGGAAAATATGTTGTGGTCACGGAGCGAATTTTGGTTTTGAAATGAAAATTTAATGGGCACAATGCATTATAATAACTTGGGGCCGTATATTGACTTTTATGGTGGGTATTAAATCTTTATATATTGAAATGACTTTTATGGTGGGTATTCAAAACAATACTCCAATAGGAAGTCACAGCTAATCACAAATTGGTCATGAGGTTTGCAACTAATTTGCCGCTGGTATGACATTAAAGTAGGAAAGTGGTAAATTAGTGGCAAAACTAACAACTATTTTGCCACTACAAAATAGTACCAAATTTTCTCACTAATTTGCCACTCTTGTTTTTCGATTGATCATTTTAGTCGCAAATAAATGGCAATATTGTCACTGTTTTGCGACTAAAACAATCAGTTGTAAAAAAGTCACAACAAAATGGTAAATTTGTGACTAAAATGCAACACCATAATTTAGTGGTAATGGAGTGTCAAAATTGCCACTCATAAAATATAGTGGCTAATTAGTCGTAAAAGAGTTACTAATTGGTTACATTAATTTACCACTATTTTGTGAGTGGCAAAATAAAGTGGCAAATTTGATGTTTTCTTGTAGTGTCTCTAATGCTCTCTGAATATTTGTGTTGCTCTCTACATGTATTCTGACCTGATCTCTTCTTATTTATGCATCGCAGGTCTTATTCTCCAGCCAGGGTTTTGAACTCGTAAGTATACGTGAGACATAGGGTAAATACCTTATGGGCCAATCTTCTTTTAATTATCCAGCTTGTGTCCAATTATGCTGGCTATAATGTATTTCAGCTTCTAAGACTTATGGCCCTTGTCTTGTCTTCGTAATGGGCCACAAGCCCAAGTGGTTTTTGGTTTGAATAGAGTTACAATCTCCACCTTTCAGACAACAAACCCTAGTTTCGCGTTTTGCTCAGCTGCTCTCTCACTCTCTTTCGGCGACAACCATGACGATATTGTAAGACATCGACCTTGAGCTCGTCTCCTTCATACCGCGAGTTGAGTCCACTTGGGTGAGTCTTCGATCTCCTCTTCCTTTAGGTTTCTCAGTCTTAAATAGATCCATTTCCCTCTTCGATTTTTCTAACCCTTTTCTCTTGGTAGGATTTCTTCATGCATGTATCTCCGAGACTTTATAACAGCAAATCCAACACACGATTTCGCAAAGTAAGTGTCAGATTCCTTGTTTTTCAGCTTTTAATAACCCGATTCATCTTCAACTCGAAATTCTAGTCAATCCGATTTTATGCTCTAACACTTCTTCTTTCCTGTAGATTGATTCCATGTATGAAACAAGTTCATGGGTTGTTCGATTTAAACTCTTCACTCACTGAGGTAAGCTTCTGACTCCGAGTCTCATCTTCTTTTGATTTCGATTTGTCTCCTTTTCTCAAAGACTCTTGACAAAACGTTTTCATACAGATCCATGATCGATCTGGACATGCTTGAAAAAATATGGGAATGATTTCTCATACGACTTTCACAGGTAAGTGTTTGACCTTAGTTCTTTCAACCTTTCATAAACCGATTTAGGTCTGGAAAATCGATTTCAAACTGATGCTGCTTATTTCCCGTAGAGTATGTGTGTGTCTGAGAGAGCATAGACCTTCGACTCTACAGAGGTAAGTGTCTGACTTTCATGTTCTTTTCAACTCTTTTAAATCGATATATCTTTCTTCAGTGAATATTTTGTTCACCGATTTAAAGTCTGACATTTCTTCTCTCTTGTAGGTCTGCTTCAAGTCTATGGTGAGCTTGGATCTTCTTTAGATATTACGGACAGGTTTAAGACCCTTGATCTTCTTTCTTATCTCTTACCCGTTTACTCTTCCGCTCATTAGTTTACTGACTTTGATTGTTTCCTTTTTCATATAGATTACTTTAGCAATCCGAGAAGAATTATCATGTGCCTTACACCTCTCCCTCAGATTGGGCTCCGGCTGCAAAGGTGTATTCTTATCCTGTTGCTTGTTATCTGTTTCTGCAAAAATTGAATCTAAGTCTGATGAGCTTTTGGTCATTGATTGCGTTCCTTAGAATGTTAATTCTCTTATGGTCTTGCAATGTCGAATTTGGTCCTCAGTCTCGTATCCCCTTTTGATAAAGTCTTGATTATCAATGTTCTGTCTCTTAGACAAGTTGCGATCTTATCTCTGATTAATCAGCTTCTTGTTTCTTCCATGGCTTAAACTGATTTACTTCTGGCGTTCAGTTGATAGTGTAGGCTTATCTGAGATGTGCTTATTACTCTTGAACTTGTTTGGTGTTCCTTAGTCATAAGATGTAGACTTGTGTACTTGACTTCAATGATCAGTGAATTAGCTGATTTTTTTATGATCCTTAATTCCCTGATGAATTCTGTTGATCATAATGTGTGCTTTACTTGTACTCTATCCCTCACAGGTGCTTTCTGTGTTTCATCTAAGGTTGACATTGCTTGTGTCAACTTACTACTCCACCTGGAACTGAAGTTTATACTTCAGAACCACTATTCTGCTCTCAGGTAACACCTTCTTCTTTCTTCTTTATGTTGTATCCTTGCGATTTCTTTGGGTTTGATTGATACTAGTTTTTATCAATCACTGCTCCACCTTGGACTGAATTTTCTGTATCTCTTCAGTACAACTATAGCTTGTAACTTTTCTTATGCGAATTTGCTGCCTTGGCTTCACTTTATGTAAAGAACCTGAGTAACCTCAAAACTTGATTCATCTTTGTCGACGCTATTAATCCATGTGCGCACTGAGTTATGAATTAACCTCTTCTTGAATCTTTTGCAGGTACTCCACCTGAAGCTAATGGCTCTTCTTCTTAGCTTCAAAAGCTGCATGTTCTTCTCTCCATTCCTTTTGGAGTCAATGCAGGTAACTTCTCAGATTTTAAGATACCATCTTACTTCGTCACAGAGATTCTTTTGAAAACCTTTCTGGTTTTTTTCTTTCTTGTTTTCCTTTAGTCTTTTTTTCATTTCTGAAACTGATATCTCTGAGTCTCGCCTTTAGTACTCACATGTAACTCTTCTAACTCTTTTCTTCTTTGAGTTCTTCCATTGTTGATTAATAGATAAACCAGAAACTGACATGTTTCTCTTTTCTGTCTTTGCGAGCTTGAGACGTCAATAGTGGAGTTACCTGGAGCTGCTTTCTGTCTTAGGCGATGTTGCAGTACACCCGAAGCTCCTGTTCAGGTACTGCATTACTTTCGCTTGTGTGGATCTTAGATAGTCTTGAATTTTCATTAGCTCTATCTCCGTAGATCCCTATTCCTAGTATCTTGGAAACATTACCCAAGACTTCTAGCTTAGGTTTTCTGTCCAGCGCCCCCTCTACTATAGCATTCATCCAATGCTGGCTTTTCCCAGCCTCTTTTTAGGCTCTTTTCTGCCAATATCTTCTGCTGTAGCCATAGCATAGGCCTCAGGATCAAAATCTCCTTCTTCTTTACATTTAAACTCTTTCGAATTTTCTGATTTTTCTGTTGAAGAAGAATCTTCCCCTTTAGCTGTTGAACCTCTTGATTCAAACCCATATGGAGTTGGTCCTTGAATCAGGTTCTCGCTAAAACTCACCTTCTTAGACTTTTCCTTTCGTTCTTCTTTCACTGCTGAGGAAGCATTTATTTCAGCCTTAGCAACTGTCCCTTGAAGATAATACAACCCATCTTGCTATTTTCCAGCCAATACCTTCTTGCCATCTTTATAAAACTGAACTCTGAAATTATCTCCTTCATACTAGCAACCTGACCTCTCTAACATCCCATAAGAAATCAAATTCCTGTTTACTTCAGGCATATATTTAACATCCTTTAGTATCACTTCTGAACCGTCTGGATTCTGAATTTGAATCTTTCTCATTCCTTTGATGTTACCATAAGTGTTGTTAGCCATAAGAACCCTTCCCCCATCATACTCCTTGAAGTCAACTAAGACTTCCTTGTCTAATGTACTGTGGTATGAAGAACCCAAGTCCATTACCCAATTCTTCATTGTGTCTTGACTGCTCACACTCAACACTATAGGCTGTATAGGTGTTGCTGCAATATTTGCAGATTCTTTGTTTCTATTTCTCTCAGGGCATTCCTTTTTCCAATGCCCTTCATCTCCACATATGAAACACTCACTCTGATTTTTCTTGTTAAATCTTGGCTTCGACTTAGACCTGTTGTTTTTTGACTTTGATCTCCCTTTTCCATTGCTTTTTTGAGATCTGTCATTTGTTCTTCCCCTTGATTCAACATATAATCCTTCAGAGTTAGATCCAGATTTGTTCAAAAGCCCTTTCTGCTTCAGCTCAATCTTCTTAGAATATGCAGAAGTGACTACCTCATGAACTGTTAGGGTCTCTTTTCTTGTACCATACTTGAGATTATGTACTAGAGGCTCATACGGTGGAGGTAAGCGGTAAGAAGCTGTATAGCCTGATCCTCATCACTCACATTGATGTTTAGGCTAGCTAGATCTGCAATAAGCTTAAGAAAACTGTCCAAGTTCTCTTCTATACATCTGCCTTCATCCATCTTGTAACTAGCAAACTGTTGCTTAAGATAAATCCTGTTAGGAAGTGACTTGGTCTGATAATCCCTTTCTAGAGCTTTCCACATTAGCAAAGCTGTAGGCTCATGCATCACCTTCCTAAGAATCATGTCCCTTAGACATGTACCATGCAGATTATTTACTCTAGTGTCTCTTGCAACCTTTAAAGAATCAACTTTGGGTTTCTCACCTTCTTCTTGTTTTGCAGAATCGTCCAACAGTGTTGCGCCCTCCTCCAAAACTGACGCTAAGCCCTGAATCTCTAACTGCCCAAGAAGCTTGTATTTCCACATTCCGAAATCTCCCTTCCCATCAAACTTGTCCATCTCAAACTTTCCTCGGGTAGGTTCCATGACTTACGGTTTTGTGGCTGCCTTAGATTGATCTATCTCTATAACACTTAAAGCCTGAAGCTCTGATACCACTTGTTGAGATTTCAACTTGTGTTCTAAGACTTAAGATAGATTCAATACTAAGCTATGTTCGTTTGTATGCGGAAATATAAACGACACAAAAGAATTGTTTACCCTATATTCACCAATTGGCTACGTCACATGGGTGGGAACGGTATCCCACAACTGATTCACTATATTCACTTGATTACAACTAGTTTAGCATAAACTCTTTGAATAAATGAATATCTCTTGTGAATCCCTAAGCACTCTAGATCTCCTTTAGCTCTTAGATATTGTAATCTCTATAACTCTTATGATCTCTAATGCTCTCTGGATATTTGTTTTGCTCTCTACATGTATTCTGACCTGATCTCTTCTTATTTATGCATCGCAGGTCTTATCTCCAGCCAGGGTTTTGGACTCGTAAGTATACGTGAGACATAGGGTAAATACCTTATGGGCCAGTCTTTTTTTAATTGTCCAGCTTGTGTCCAATTATGCAGGCCATAATGTATTTCAGCTTCTAAGACTTATGGCCCTTGTCTTGTCTTCATAATGGGACACAAGCCCAAGTAGTTTTTGGTCTCAATAGAGTTACAACAGAGCATAAGGTACAAAAAGGAGAGTAAAGAGATCAGCTAGCCCAAAGACGAACCAATTCTTCACCATGCTTCGAGCCTGTATTTTTATGAGCCAAGGATTTGCACCTCACAGATCGTAGGACCTTTTGCAGAAGCACAAAATGAGATACATAGATACCCGAGTGGAAACGCTCAATACCCTATATTAAACTTTTTATTAATATGATATTATTTGTTTTAATTTTTATGTAGCAAAATCCGTATGGATTTTGTTTTTGGATTTTTTTTCCCAAAAACTATTATACTAGTTGGAGTTGGATATAATTTATATACTAAATAATTTTAATCTAAAATACTAGTCCCAACTATTATTATAATAAACAAGAGACCACATAACCATTACCTTTCTTTTATTCCTAATCTTGACACCATTTTTCACCGCCATAATTACCAGCATAACTCATCATCTAATTTCAGAAGAGATCACTTTAAAGACTCTCATCTCATAAACATTCAAATCAATAGCCACTCCTTTGAACCTAAGTTCTGATATCAATTTTTGGATTTTTCTAATCCATGTCTAACTCATTATTAGTATGATATTGTTAGTTTTCGATTTAAAGTGGCAAAATCCACACAAATTTATTTTTGGTTTAGTCTAAACTTCGATTCGTTTTTTCGGTTTGGTACCATTTTCAGAAAAGCTTCATATTAAAATTAGTTGAATATCTTATATATTATATGGTTTTTAATAATATGATAGATGATTTTGGTTTGATAGAATTTCCATCATTGGGATATTCTCTATTATGGAGAGGTCTTAGAAGAAAACAATTGGTACAATGCAAACATGACATGGCACTAGCTAATGAGGATTGGCATACAACCTTTCCTTTTTTATTTGTTGAATACCTAGGAATGATTGGTTTCAATCATCGTCCGATAGTGACCACTATTGAGGACAAGATTCAAAAGAAAAAAAATCAGTTTCGATTTGATAAACGATTAGTGGGTAAAGATGGTTTGATGGATACTATTAAGCTAGGATGGGAAGGACCACATAATCGTAATGGTTCGAATTTCTTTACAAATATTGGCAGATGCCGACATGAAATATCAAAATGGAGGAAAACAATCTTTTATATGGAAAGGAGGAAATAAATGAGTTGCAAAGAGCTTTGGATGAGGTTCAAAAGGATGATAACAACACACAACCGGAGATAAAGGAAATTACGGAAAAACCGAAGGAGGCGTAGAGAGATGAAGAACAATTTTGGCAGCAGGAATTTGTGGCATACATCAGGAGATCGATGCACGAAATTATTTTTCGACTTGAATAAACAAAGGTGAGTTAAGAATCGCATCGTTGGACTTCATAATTCTGCAGGAGAATGGGTAACGAAGGAACAAGAGGTCGAAAGTATGGCTAGAGGATACTTTGAAGATTTGTTTACCTCATGTAGTCCATAGTTTTTTGAGGATTTCTTACAGGAGATTCCAGCATCAATTACAACACAAATGAATGAAAAGATGATGGTAACTGCTACAGAGGAGGAGGTTAGGACAGATTTGTTTATGATGCATCCAGGAAAGGCCCCGAGTCTGGATGGCATGACCACATTTTTTTTAAACAATCTTGGCTTTTATGAAGAATGATATTGTTCGTTTGGTTAATAATTTCTTACAAACTGGGGAGCTTGATACACAGATCAATATGAAAACATTTGTCTTATTCCAAAGACAGAAAGGCCGAGTCGGATGACGGAATTACAACCTATAAGCCTATGCAATGTAGGTTACAAGATCGCATTCAAGGTTATGCGTCAAAGGCTAAAGGGATTATTACCAAAACTTGTTTTAGAAATGCAATCGGCTTTTGTTGCAGGGAGATTGATTTCAAATAATATACTTATTGCTCAGGAAATGTTTCATGGTTTAAGGACAAACCCATCATGTAAAAGCAAATTTATGGCAAGAAAGACGGATATGAGTAAGGCCTATGATCGGGTTGAATGGACTTTCATCGAAAAACTATTGAATAGAATGTGATTTGCGGTACAACGGGTTGACGGGATAATGTGGTGTATTGCCACAATTCAATATAAAGTTTTAATTAATGGTTAACTACGAGGTCATATTGTCCCACAAAGGGGACTTAGACAAGGAGATCCTTTTGTCACCACATTTATTCATTTTATGCATGGAGACACTAATATCAAATATAAAGACAGCGAAGAGAGAGAGAAACAACTAACAGGGTTGAAGGCGGCAAGAAAATACCCTATCTCATATATGTTTTTGCTGAAATAACTTGTTTTTCTGCAAGGCTAATAAGGAGGAATGTCAAATGTTTTTACGGATTCTTAAAGACTATGAGAGAGCTTATGGTCAACAAATAAAATTTTCGAAGTCTTCACTACAATTTGGTGATAAGATTGATAACGGAGTCTAAGAAGAGATGAAGACAATTTTAGGAATTTCAACAGTGGGTGGAATGGGATCATATTTAGGTATCTCGGAAAGTTTAAGTGGTTCGAAGACACAAATATTCAATTTTATTCAAGATAGGCTTCATGGAAAAGTGAATGATTGGACAACAATACTACTGTCACGAGGAGGGAAGGAGGTCTTGACAAAGGCAGTGGCTATGGCAATGCCAAATCACGTAATGTCGTGCTATCGGTTGCCGAAAACAGTTACTACAAAATTACAAGTATTTTTCAAAATTTTGGTGGAGTTCCGGAGATACAAGCACAAGTATGCATTCGAAAGCATGAGACAAACTATGTAGAGATAAAGGAGATGGTGGGATCGGTTTTTGGTCTTTTAAGATGCTAACACGGCTTTGTTAGCAAAACAGTTGTGAAGACTAATTGAGAAGCCGAATATTTTTTCTTCAAATTTTTTAAGGGTAGATACTTTCGGATTACAGATCATTTAGATCCGATAAGATCGTACTCACCATCCTATGGGTAGAAGAGTAAAATCTCAGCTAAATATCTGGTTAAAAAATGACTAATTAAGAGAGTGAGAATAGGGAAAATTATTTTTAATATGGAAGGATCATTGGATACCAGCCTATCGTCCGAGACCAGCAATTCAAAAACCTAACGTTACGCATAATATTTACACGGTGAACCAATTGATTGATCATCAAAACCAAGTCTAGAATAAAAAACTAATGGAGATGATTATTGAACCTTAGGATGTGGGTCTGATTATCAGTATCCCGTTCAGTCTCCTTGATCGAACATATTCAATAGGATGACATTACATGAAGTTGGGGAGATACACGGTTAGATCGGGCTATGATACAAAAAGGGAGTTTCTAGGAAACAAAGAGGTTCTTCCTGTTTTATGACCAAATGCCAAGAGTTTACAAGCTTATTCGTGGAAAGTAATATGTCCACCTAAACTGCGGCATTTTATTTGGCAAGTAATCTCAGGATGCTTAACGGTAACAAGAAATTTGAAGGCCAGAGGAATACAATGTGTGCGGCGTGGAATAAAGGAGGGATCAATAAACCATGTTTTGTTCGAATGACCACCGGCATTACAGACTTGGGCTTTGTCTTCAATTCCAATTAACCCAGAATCTTTTTCATCTTCATCGATTTTTGCAAACATGGATTATTTATTTTTGAAGATCACCTTCAGATGATATTACCAGTAAGTATCCTTAGATTTTGTGGTATATTTGGGAAATCAAGAATGATATGATCTACAATCACATCAATAGAAGCCCCCAAGAGACCTTGAAGATGGCTGAAACAGAATATGTAACATGGGAGGCTGCAAAACCATTTGAGGTTAAGGAACCGGTAGGGAACATTGGAGGGTCGATAAATGTGTAACATACTCAAACCCGGTCCATAAAAATTTTCTAAAAATAAAGAGGAAAGCCCAAATTCCAGCCCAAACCCACGCCGCCGCCGTCGCCGGAGAACCGTCGGAGTACCGCCGTCCGCCGCCGATCGCCACCACCGTTGACCGCCGTCGTCGCCGCCGCTGACGCCATTGACCGACCGGTCCGGTTAGCAGGGTTGGTCTGGTTCGATTTCAAATTCCCGGTTTAAATCAATTCTTTCGGTTTTCCGGTTCAATCAATTTTCCTTCTGGTTCAATTAATTCTTGGTTTAATTCAATTAGGTTCCTGGTTTAGTTGGTTAGGGTCTGGTTTGGAATTTGGGCCGGTTATGGATTTGGGCCTAGTTCAGTCTGGATTTGGGCTAATGGATCTTCTAAATTACCGTTTTGCCCTCTTATTTGGCTAAGGTGAGGACCGAATGTGATCTCCCTTGCTTCATTCAACTCCGGACGATAGTCCTCTTTTTAATGTTGTCTTTCCTAGGTAGTGTAGGAATAGCAAAGCGCTGATGTGTTGATTGTGGAACATAGAACCGCTAGGTTATTGTTTAAACCGAAAACGTTGCTTGTGCGTGATGGATATGGTTGAGTAGAATTGTGGTAGGGCCCCCGAAAGGGTGTTTCGTGGCAGGGCGCTTATAACGAGTTTTGGTACACGCCCTTTCAATCGTCGGATGGGAGGTGTTGGCGAGCCTCCCTGGGAATAATGGCCGCGCAGGAGCCAAAGTGTTATGCCGGGTGAGCCGGTTGTGTGGGCCTACGGGCTGAAGAGAAGGGTCCATGAGTGTGAAAGCACGAGTAGATGTAGATTGCGTGGTGAAAGCCTTTGGGCCTGTTCGTAAGGTGATATTAGCTTAGGACTTGTGAGTCGTAGTTGTGTTGCGTAAGCCGGGATCGCGGGTTCCTTAAATCCGCCCTCACTGGGTAATTATGTTTGAAACAATTACTCATGCCTCTTTCCTTTCCCTGTCCCCATTTTTTTTCAGGTCCGGATGCGCGATTGATCGATCACCCGACATAGTTGGTGCATTTGAATACGAAGGAAGCGCCTGGGACCCGGAACAAGTTGAGATGGCGTCCCAATTGGACCGAATCCGGTTCAACGGACGTCCTAATGCCGTGTCTCCGGTTTATCTGGGAGACGGGTGTTACAATGTGGTATCATAGCCTAGGTTAAGATCTCCCAGTCCCGTCCTGGGAGATCATCTTTCGTTGTTTACCCAAAACCACGTTTTCAATCTTTTCAAAAACGTTTGCAAAATTTTATTAAAACGGTTACTATGCGAAAGACTTTTCAAACACCAATATATCGCTGATTATCTCTTGTTGTGACCTTACTTAGATTCGTTTTATGCAGGATGTCCACTGATTCGAGCTCTGATTCTGGGTCCGAGTACGCTCCTAGCCCCACCAGTGTTCTACGCACCTGTGCTGGGACCAGTAGGAGTGTTCCGCGACGACAGAGGAGACGTCTCACGATTGGGACGCCATTTGTGATCCCCGGCGCCGCCCAGACGCCCAACGGACACCCAGTAGGTAGATCTGTGTCTGCATCAGTTCAAGTTGAGACAGTCTCGAGGCCAGCAAGGGGTAGAGGTCGACCCCGGAAGACGCCTGTAGCGGCCCCATCGGCATCTGCGGGTGCACCCAGTGTTAGGAGGCTCGAGAAGGAGCCTGCAGTGGAGGAGAGTCATCCCAACCCACCAGACCATGTGTGTTTCATCATAGTTAGACCCTCAGCCCAGCGAGACCCGACTTATCCGGAGTTTGGACCCGAGGCGATACCACAGGCGGACGACACGCCGGGAGCGTCGACATCGAGACCCCAGGCGCAAGAGCTCTCTCGGGATGTGCCCCGACCATTCCAGATGGTTGGAATGAGCGTGGAGGAGTATATGGGCTTGTTCATCTGGAGCAGGATGCACTTACCCTAGGTCGCCGATCCACATGATGACCATGTTCATGGATGGACTATTACCGGAGATTCGCCAGGGGATGACAGATGGTGGAGAGTATGGAGAGTACAGTTTGGTTGTGATGGCTGCTAGTTATGCAGAAGCTGTGGAAAGAAATTAGAGGGACATGGCCTACATACATCAAGAGAGGGAAAGGATTCAGAGGAATGAGGATATCAGGCGACAAGTGATGGCGGAGGAACAGAAGGCTTGGGATGATGAGTAGAGGATACGACGGGAGCAGGAGGCCAGGGACTATGCTTGGTTGGATGAGCACCGGGCTACCTGAGAGCGAGTGCAGGAGAGATTGGATCGGCAGCAGGTCGCTTGGGAGCAGGAGCAGACACAACAGCAGCAGGCTGCACAGATGCAGAAGCGGGAGGTGGCACCACCAGTGATCACCATCTCAGATTCAGAGCAAGAGTCTGACCCAGAGGAGTACAGGAGCGAGTACGACCAGCTGTACCGAGGAGACAAAGATCTTGAGTACCCCAGGATCATCACGTGGCTAGAGTCGGGGCTTTGGGGATTTTCTAGGAGTAGGGCGTAGTTATTCTTTCTAGACGTTGGGGTTTTCTTTCGTTTGAGTATTATTTCTGCAGTTTTCGTGTAGTCGGTTTTACTTATATTATTCCAAAACCATGTAGCCTTATTCCTTATTCATATTCATTCTTTTATTACATCATGCCTTCCGAACGGACTTTTCGTAGTCCAGTCTCCGTACTCTGAGGAGATGGAACCCTTGAGTTTGGTAGTGAATGAGAAACCGAGTCTCCAAAGAGGGGAGAATTGTAACATACCCAAACCCGGTCCATAAAAAATTTCTAAAAAGAAAGAGGAAAGCCCAAATTCCAGCCCAAGCCCACCTTCTTTTTCTGTAAACCTTAGGGCTTCACCTTATTTTCCCTATAAATACCACCTCTCCTCCTTCAGAAACTCATCCTCTTCCTTTTCGGCGAAGCTCTGTCGAGATCGTCAGCCGTTCGAAGCACCAGAAAGTTCTATCCACGTTGTCCTTCTTCCCTTTCTCATCAGGTAACTCTCGGGAACCGCATCTGTGCTTTTAAATCTGAAAAACATTTTGATTATTTCGTATCTCCCAAAATACCCCAAATCCCGAGAAACCGAGCCTACCATCGTGACTGCCGTGATGAGAAGAAGCCGGAGCCGCCGAGCCAAGCCCCACATGCCGCCGCACGCGCCGGAGGAGCCACGCGCCGGAGCCCACACGCCGCCGCCAGAGCCCACGCGCCACCGCCGCCGTCGCCGGAGAGACGCCGTCCGCCGCCGATCGCCGCCCGTTGACCATCGGAGCGCCGCCATCGCCTCCGTTGACAGCCGCTGACGCCGACCGGTCCGGTTAGCTGGGTTGGCCTGGTTCGATTTCAAATTCCCGGTTTAAATCAATTCTTTTGGTTTGCCGGTTCAATCAATTTCCTTCTGGTTCAATTAATTCTTGGTTTAATTCAATTAGAGCAAGAACAATGGTGTTACCCATGTTGGGTTTCTTAGTTTTTTGGTTACTTATGAATAGTTAAGAATCTTAGTTTCTTTTACTCCTCCATTGATGAACCCCAAGTTGGGGTTTTAAAAATTAAAAATATATATTGTCAAAGTAACTAATTTCAAAGCCACCACCAATGTTCAACTAACTAATTTCAAAGCCTTGACAACGGATTTCATCAATGTATTCCACCATGAGAACCGCAACATCTCTGAATATATCCACCTGAAATAAAAACATAGACGAATATGTAGAGCTCAAGAGTCGAGATTCTAGTGACAGGGCAAAAACAAATAAGGGAAACATGAGAAAAGAGCAATCCATATCGAACTTAAAGCAAGAACATGTAACATATGAGGTCTATAAATCGGAATTACCTTTGTAATGGTAGAGCCAAGATGGCAATGCGCTCCAACAAGCTTTAGCTCATTGGGGTGTGCCTTCACCTCATCCAGAAACCACTGAAGCTTCTCGTTCCTGATACCAAACTTCGAGTTTTTGTTCCCGGTAGCTACATATGGATGCACCTGAAAAATGTATGTAACAAACAGAAAAAACTCACTCGTATTTAATCTATGTAGAACTATTATGTTACAAGAAACTAGAACATAACCATACCTGAGGATCAACATCAGGATTGATACGTAGCAGAACATTGACCTGCTTACCAGAAATTCTTGAAGCTTCCACAATATTTTCCAAGTCAAACTCACTATCAACATTCACGAAAATTCCTGCTTGAGAAGCTAGAACTAAATCCTCCAACAGCTTCCCATTTCCGTTGAAAATACACCTATTCATTTTATACAGTAAAGACATATTCAAGATTCAAGAATCAAACATTCATATCAATCTTCTCATAATCTGACTCTATCAACAAGTCAAAACAATATTCTAACTTTATATTATGGGATAAAGTCTACTCTAGATTCCAAATATTGAATCACTATGAGTCAAGCCAAACAGATACAGAGCAATGTGTTAAGAAAAGGAAAAGCGTTTACTTTGTGGGATCGAAACCAGCACGAAGAGCAAGTCTGAGCTCGTTTCCACTAACGAGCACAGCACCACAAATGTTATAGGTCCTACCAAACAATGATCCCAGACAAGGATATCAATATTGTAACTGTGAACAGTTCATTGAAAACACTAAAAGCAGAGAAATTAACCATGTAGATCTATTGAGTTTACAATGTGCTAAAACACTAGCAGACAATAACTATCATGGCACATGACAAGCAAAACTCAAGAATAAATTAAAAATAAATTAGGAGGAAAGATCAATCCGTGAGGTTAATAATCTGAAGTAGAGGAGCTGATCTAGAGATCAAGTTTCAACACCTGAGGGAATTGCAAAAAAGATAATTCAAAGACTACAAAACTCCAAAATCTACTCGAGATCGAATCTATCCTTCTTTTCTTCATCGCTTTTTTAGCATCAGTAAATAAACTTTTTTCTTTACCTTCTTCTTGGTTACTTTTTTTCTAAACAACAATGGTGAGACTTTGATCAGAATGCAAAACCTGAGCATAATCCTTGGCGACTTGATAACGATGTTTCTTAAGCATATCCGCTCTCTCTGCCGACCACCGTCTTCTCTTTTCCTCCAGTTCGTCAAACATCTCCGCTACCTGGAAAAGTTTATCAAAATTAGACGAATCGGTTAAATTGGGATAATCTGAAGAACTTATCGGCGAAATTGGCGATATTGATGGGCTTCTTCGTTAGCATCTATGTCAGGGATAAACGCCGGATTCTCCTGAGAACCATTGGGATAATCTGAAGAACTCATCCAATCGACTTGCAGTTTTTGGAGGAGGTGTGCCACGTCGTCGTTAAGATACCGTCTCTTAAGATCCTTAGATAAGGATCGATTCTATACTTTTTTACTCTTCATTTTTTTTAAATACAAATCCCCTAAGAATTTGTGCCCAGATAACCTTAAGATACTCCAATGGACTTGGTCTTAGGTTCCTGGTTTAGTTTGTTAGGATCTTGTTTGGTATTTGGGCAGGTTATGGATTTTGGCCTGGTTTAGTCTGGTTTGGGTTTGGGTCTGAGTTGACCGGGTCAACCGGTTGACTTTGACCTACCGTTGACTTTTAATCAACCAACTTTGATTGACCATAACTTGACCATCCTAAACCCGATTCGAACGAAATGAAAGCCTATCTCACTCGATTTCTCGTCCTCTTTCCAGATCTGATGTCTGTTTGGGCTAATGGAGCTTCTAAATTACCGTTTTGCCCTCTTCTTTGGCTAAAGTGAGGACCGAATGTGATCTCCCTTGCTTCATTCAATTCCGGAAGATAGTCCTCTGTTAATGTTGTTTTTCCTAGGTAGTGTAGGGATAGTAAAGCGCTGGTTCGATTGATTGTGGAACATATAACCGCTAGGTTATTGCTTAAACCGAAAACGTTGTTTGTGCGTGATGGAATTGTGGTAGGGCCCCCGAAAGGGTGTTTCGTGGCAGGGCGCGTATAACGAGTTTTGGTACTCGCCCTTTAAATCGTCGGATAGGAGGTCTTGGCGAGCCTCCCCGTGAATAATGGCCGCGCAGGAGCCAAAGTGTTATGCCGGGTGAGCCAGTTGTGTGGGCCTACGGGCTGAAGGGAGGGGTCCATGAGTGTGAAAGCACGAGTGGATGTAGATTGCGTGGTGAAAGCCTTCGGGCCTGTTTGCAAGGTGATATTAGCTTAGGAATTGTGAGTCGTAGTTGTGTGGCGTAAGCCGGGATCGCGGGTTCCTTAAATCCGCCCTCACTGGGTAATTGTGTTTTAAACAATTACTCATGCCTCTTTCCTTTCCCTGTCCCCGTCTTCTTGCAGGTCCGGATGCGGGATTGATCAATCACGCGACATAGTTGGTGCATTTGAATACGAAGGAAGTGCCTGGGACCTGGAACAAGTTGAGATGGCGTCCCAGTTGGACCGAATCCGGTTCAACGGGTGTCCTAATGCCGCATCTCCGATTTACCCGGGAGACGGGTGTTACAAAATGTTGGACATGATTGTTGGTATATCATGGTTTTTCTAGGTTTTCAACCATGATATAGTTTTATATATTGAGTCTTTAACCTGGTTTTTAGAGTCTATTGAATCTTCTACATGTAAGCTTGCGTTTGGAGCAAAGGATGAGATTATAGGACATTTCTAGTGATTTTTGCAACGAGTTGAAGTTGGTGTCTCGACCACGATTGAGTGTCGACCGACACTGACTTCGATGTCGGTCGACACTGAGCATGACAGAACAACATCTGAGAGTTGAAGACAAGTTTTGAAGATTTGCATAATTGCCCAGAAGTTTTCCTTAATTCTAAACTGCCCCAAAACGTGATTAGAGAGTTTAATTAGGTTTTCAGACTTATTCATTCTTTTATCTTGTTCTTAACTTTGTTCTTGCTTGAGAGATTGGGAAGGGCTGGTTCTTGCTACTTATAACATTGAGAGAAGAATTTTGAACCTTTTTTCTTTATCTATTCAGTCTTTTGGTTTTCTATTCATGATGTGTTGTTTGATTATTGATATGTCTGAGTAGTAACCTAGTTAGATTTAGGGATTCTCACAAAGGTTTTATGCTTGCTTGATAACTGATTTATTAGGATTCACCATCTTTTGTTCATCACCTAAGTGTTCTTAATACTGAATTCTAGACTCATCACCTAGGGTTTAGATCTTAGACAATTAACAATAGCACGAGAGTGTGAGTTATAATCTGAACAAACTTAGAGTGAGCAATTTGACTAGATACAAAGAGATTTGGTTTAGGAGAATTGTGAACCGATAGAACCTGTTCTTAATGCTTATTTAGAACTCTAGGATCACAAAGAGATTTGGATCGCTAGGTTGCTAGATATAGAAATAATCTCAGTGAGAGTTGTATTATTTAGCATTGTGTTTCTAGTTCTTGAACCTGTGTTTAATCTGAATCCGGTTAGTTAAGTATTTTGCATAGCATAATTGAAGGATTATGTGTTTTTCCATGGTTCAATTCCCAAATTGCAACCTAGCACATAATCTTAAACAGATCTAGGTTCTTGTAATCGAATCATAAAACAAACCTGATCTTTACCTTTGCAGCGGAATGATTGGTGGTAATGACAAGATCAGATTAGAGCTGATCATAACCGGCTCCTCCTAGGTATCCACACTCTTACAAGCTATTGGATCAGGCTGCTAGACCAAGCTGGAATCGACAGAGAGAGAGAGGACGGCTGCACCTGAAAAATCGCAGACCACTGAAACCTTAGGGTTTTCTGGCGCCTCCTCTTCCTTATATGGGCCCAAGTAATTAAACTAATGGCTCATTAGGCTTTTGGGCCCAAGGCCCAAATCAGACAAAAGACTGTCTTTTGTCTGGCCCAATTCTCTGTACAAATACAGTAAATGCCTTGCATCTTACCGTATTAATTCCATGTTAACTTTCCCGTTAGCTATGGTGTGTGACCCTTTGGTATCATACAATACTGGTAATAAGTCCTAAACTTATAAATCATGAGCGGGCTCTAGCAAGTCATCATGATCACCCAGTATTTATGACTTATGTCTGATCTCGACACTTATCATACTTTCTAGAGATAGTACGGTAGATTTCAGGACATTCCCAACAATCTCCCACTTGTACTGGAATCCTACATTCCCTAATCCTTTTGTCTCAATATCTCAATCTGGCATAAGGCAAGATGCGTGTCATCCTTATATAGCCAGACCATGTTTATCGGACCAGATTTGATACTGACAATGCAAACGACTTGGGCAAGTCCGTTTGGGAGTGGCCACTCTCTTACCAGCTATCAAGTCTCCGATTGGCCTAGAGATATTACCTCCGTTAAACGGCAGGGACAAATCCCATCTTGTTCCATCACTATGAACTACACACTTTATAATACACCCAACCAAGGTCCTTATAGCTCCCAGTTACGAAACAGCGTTAGACAATGATCAAAGCGCATTACTCCATGTGCAGCCACATGCATGCGAACTCAGGTCTAAGGACTATACTCTATAGTCGTATATGAGAACCTCTTATGACACAGATATTAATATCTTGTAGAGTTCTCATCAGCGGGCCATGTCCGGTCATATGCTCCCCTACATATACCTATGTGTCGACTTTGATGCCGCGCATCTATGACCCCTCGAAACTTGGTCATAAGTCTCAACACAATCTAGTCTCAAGTGGTTGTTGGTGTTCCAATTTCAACAACCTTCGACTATGGACACTATGATTTATGTCATTTCGTTAAATATGGGGTTTCAGGATCAAGTCTTACTCATGTACTTCGATGGCCCATATATAATGACATGAATCATTTTGGAACGATTATTTATATCACAGTTAAAATAATCCAGAAATCATAGATTTCATAAACATAAAATATTATGTTTACATGAACCTTTCAAAACAACTAAGTAAAGCCCTTTACAAACTCCCACTGAAATTAAGACTACATCTTAATTTCACTTATCCTACAGCTACAGTCCGCGACTCGTGCTTAGGCATAAGGAGTGGCTTCGTTAATAGATTAGCAACGTTCTCATTCGATGAAACTTGCTTATCTACTTAACACCTCTGTCATTTATCTCACGGAATAGGTTATACCTACCCTCAAGGTGTTTGGACCTCTGATGTGCAGCTAGTCTCATCTATGATGGGAATCACATCAAGTTCAGTGATGAACTCTTCTTTCCAAACAACCTCTTTCGCCGCTTTCCAAGCTGCGAAACGTTCAGCTTAAGTCATGGAGTCAGCAACAGTGCCTCGCACCGCCAGACAGACACAAGATATAGCCGGACTGTGACCAGGAATTATCTTTGTCAATTGAAAATTGCCTTTCAGACTCTATCGACTTGTAGCACCTCACTTTCTCCATAAACCAAGAATTTATCCTTAGTATTTCTTTACGGCAATCCAGTGATTCTTTGCTGGATTTGACTGGTCTATACTTGTCTTGCTTAGCATTAAAGCAACATCAAAACAAGTTCGTGTCATGGCATACATGATAGATCCAATTGCCGACGCATATGGAATCCTATCCATGCATTCAAGCTCAGCAGATATCGCAGGACACTGTATCTTGCTTAATGTATTGCCATGTGACATTGGCATAAAACCCTTCTTGGATTGCTGATTGCGTGTAGGACTTTGTCAATTTAAGAATCCTGACTTTGTCCTACCAGCTCTTTTGGATCTCTATCTTTAGATCCAAAATCCAAGAACTACGTGGCTTTACCCATGTCAATCATAAAACCAACTCCTAAGCCAGTCCTTTACCGACTGCAGTATTGGGACGTTATTTCCGAGAATCAGTATGTCATCGACATACATTATGAGAAATGCAATATCGCTCCCACTAATCTATTAGTAAACGCACAGTTCCACTTCGTTCCTGTTCAAGTCAAAACCTTGACTACTTCAACAGAACGAAGATTCCAACTCCGATATGTTTGCTTCCATCCATGAATGGATCGATGAAGCCAACTTACACAAAATGTAATTTTTCGGAGTCCGGGCTCACTTTCGCTTCTTTGAATTTCGCAGATTCGTCGCTTTCAATGATCATCAGATCATGCGAACTTTCAATGATCATCAGGTTCAACTAATGACGAGAAATCACTCTCGGATTAGTGACTGATTCATTCATATCTGCGAACTTCAGGCTCTACAGGTGTAGATTCTACAGAAATCTGTAAATCCATCCGTTGCTCTCCCTCAACAGGTTGAGCAGCCTCCTGTATTTCTCGAATTTCTTCGAGTTATACTTTTACTCCCACTGTTCTTCTTGGAAAGTAACTTCCCTTCTTAGAAAACAGAATGGACGTAAAAGTAACAAGCCTTGGTTTCGCTAGGACAACCAGTGAAGTAGCACAACTACAAATACTCAGTAAAGACGAATTTGGATCTATTCCAATCCATATTTACGTGGTGTCTTTCAACTGATATTGGTGGAACTATTTCAGCGTAAACTTAGATATTTCTAGAGCGTTATTCTTTAAAGAATATCATGGAAGATTCGTGTGACTCATCTTTAATCATTTCTAATAAGATCTGATTCTTTCTCACAGAAATACCTCAAGGTTTTCAGGAGAATTGAGCTGTGAAACGACTTCACACTCATTCAGATGATCACACCATTAATGACTCAAGTATTCTCACTCGTGATCTAATCCAGAGTCTTAATACTTCTGTCACTCAGATTCTATACCTCATTCTGGAACTCTTTCGACCATGTCAAAGAATTCCGACTTGTGTCTCATCAAATGAACACAGTCTTACTCACTGAAGTAATCAGTAGAGACAATGAAGTACAGGAAATTTTTCTCTGGCATTACTGCTCATCGGACCACATACATGAGTATGTCCAATGTCTAATAAGCCTTTGGGCTTTTCTCTAGCTCGGCTAAGATGGGCCCTTTTCTTTTGGTCCAGTAAGCAGAATTCAAGTCTCATAAGATATCCATTCAAATGAGCCCAAAAGTCCATAACTATGGGGTTTCTGAATCCGACTTACTCTTTGACCAAAACATTTATGCCAAGAAAAATCAGGTTTAATTCATCAGATTTAAACCAATTCGGTATTTATGTTACATTTAGGCACTCTTTGGTTTAAGATATAAAACCCATTCCTTGAATAGGGTGCTACAATTAACATTTCATTAAGATCAAAAGAACAAAACTTGTCTTTATCAAAATGAAAAACATTCAAATTCTTACAAGAAAATGAAAGACAACTCTGCTTAAAGCAGGTACATTGTAGCAATTACTTAATACAAAACCAAGCCTCAAAGGCATCTACAAGTGAAAACCCTACGGCTGAGGTAGCATCAATAGCTCCTTCCAGACACGCAGTTCCACTTGCCCTTCCTTCAACGTTTTACTGTTGCTCAGGCTCTGCATATTATAACAAATATCAGTGCCACAACCAGTATCCAATACCTCTAAGGTATAACTTGAAGTAATAACATGAATACCTGAGGAAGTAGTCTCATACATCGACTTTAACTCCTCATAATCTTCCATGAATTTAATGCAATTTCTCTTCCAATGCCCAGTCTCATTACAGTAGCAGCACTTACCAACGAAAGAGGTATCTGACTCGGGCTCAGAAGACACACGCTTGCAATGATTCAAAATCTGGACAACTTTGTCTTCACCCTTGTCAGCACTAGGTTTAGTAAACCTACCCTTCTCATTCATGAGATTGTATAGGGTACTCTTCACGTTTGGCTCAACTGTCTTGAGCATATCATGCAGTTCAGTCAACGTCTTCGTTAAGCCTTTCTTGAAATAGTTCCTTCTGAACTTATTATAGCTTGACAGCAGTGACTGCAGAATGATCTCAGTTGCCAATTCCTGGCTAACTGGATAATCCAGTTTCCTCAGGTTATCAACGTAACCCATCATTTTACTGACATGAGGACTTACTGGATGATCATTTGGTAGCTTGCAGCTAGTGAGAGATTTAACCAACTGGTATCTCTCCACTCTTACCTGCTCCTGAAATTTCAATTTCAGGCTGCTGATCATCTCTATTGGCGATTCCATGTTCTCATATTGCTTCAGCAAATCTGAGTCCATGGTAGCCAATATCAGACCACGCACAACTACCGTATCATCATAATGCTTATTCTAAGCATTACGTACTGCATGAGAGGCCTTGGACCCGATCCTCTCGGGGAGAGCTTTCTCAAGGACATAGTCCTTTCACTCCTACCTGAGGACTATCCTCAGGTTCCGCGACCAAGTCAAGAAATTTGATCCGTTCAGTTTGTCCATCTCAAGGACAAACCAGATCGAGAAAGTGTTTTGATTGTTTGTGCTAGTCATAGCTTGAAATTTAGAGATAAATAGAGTTTTAGTTATTTAGTTCATAAAAGAGTAATCTTAATAACTTATAAGAAAACTCGCATTGCATTCAAAACTTCTTTGTTTAACCTCATAAGAATGCAATGATTCCGAGACCCATGTTCAACCAAAACCAAAGTGAGCCACTGGCCGTCACCCGGAATTAGCTTTACTTGGTAAGCATACACACAGCTAGTTATATCCATATAACTCTCGGTTGTGGATTGGACCCAAGGCCCAATTCACCAGATGTCTCAAGGCCCGGGACTCCCGATGGCCCAGTCAAGGAAACCAATCTCTTACAGCCAAATAATCACTAAAGTCTGGGACTCCCAATGAAATTAGTGACTATATACTACTTTACTTACGCAAAAACAGACACCTCACACTGTAAGCCATATATGTAATTAAATAAGCGTTAAGTAGTTGACAAGATTGGGCAAGACATCCAAGCTTGATATTGGTTTTGAGGATTATAAGTTTTATTTCCAAAAATAGAAGATTACTATTTTGGGAAACTTACTTGTTTTAGAAACTTTCTAAATTTAGAAACATACTAAAATAGAAATTTCTAATTTAATATTTTATAAATATTTTCGGGTTGGGTCACAAATTATAGGCCCAATTCTTGGCCCAAGACCATAGAATTCCAATTGGCCCAATAATTTGACATAACCGAGTCGGTTTATTAATTCTGGTCCAAGACCAAATTAACTATCAAAACCATCGGTTATTTACTAAACCAGACCAGCTCTAAATTATTTGGTCCAACCAAATCAAACTTAGACCAGCCTTCGGTTTAGGTTAAAATTCAATTTTTTTTTTTTTTTTTTTTTTTTGAATTTCAATCCGGTTTAACCAGAAATTAAATAATACCATGTATTAAATAACTTCCAGCAAACCGCGATTTGGGTTAACCGCTTGAACCACCAATTAAATTGGATCGGTTCAGTTAAGTCCAAAACCGGGAAGAAACACCTAGTGTTTTAGCCAATTTGACCTAACTTGCGGTTTAAGGCTTTAAACACACGATTAACCGCCAATTAAATGGACCGGTCTAATCGGTGCGGTTTGGGGAAACGAACCGCGAAGCTCGGTTTAAACGATTGACTATTCGCGGGACGTAAAAAATTAACGGGCCAAACGATCGGATCCATGATCGGATCATGGACCCACGATCCAACTCGGCCCATCATTCAACCGATGGCCCATGATCCATCCGAGACCTAAGGGAGCCTTGCGGATCACGCTATCGAGATCCGACCGTCCCACAGCCTCACGGATGATCACACGGTCATCGGCCATGCCTGATCCGTCCCACGGCCTCACGATCGATTGATCGATCTCGGCCCAAACGTGATCCGATCGATACATCCCGAATGATGCGAACATCACACGGCCGATCATGATCGATCATCGCATCCGGTACACGCGATCCTTCCTTTGCCTCGATCCAGCCCGATCACACGTCTCTCGACTCTCGGCTTAAAGTGATCGAAGGCATCATTCGGTTTTGATCAACCAAAGCCCAAGGCCGATTGAAGATCAAAACTCAGCCGATAACTTGTGATCGAAGGCACAAGCGATTGGCTATCTTGCGGATCAAGCAAATCTCGGCTACAATGAATCAAGTGATCTTAGAACACATTGATCCATACCGAGACTTTATGCACACGCGATTGTCACAAGCGGATCATTACATCGATCCAAGACCAAAAGATGGCGATCGATTAGGGTTTCAACCCAATAAACTTATGATCCGAGATCATATCTTTATGGGCGATTAGGGATTATAGGTTTTAATCAATTCAGATTCATTAAATCGATTCAAAAACCTTTAAACACAGATTAGATCCAAATTACAAGACACTAATGAACCTGGCTCTGATACCACTGAAGGATTATGTGTTTTTCCATGGTTCAATTCCCAAATTGCAACCTAGCACATAATCTTAAACAAATCTAGGTTCTTGTAATCGAATCATAAAACAAACCTGATCTTTACCTTTGCAGCGGAATGATTGGTGGTAATGACAAGATCAGATTAGAGCTGATCATAACCGGCTCCTCCTAGGTATCCACACTCTTACAAGCTATTGGATCAGGCTGCTAGACCAAGCTGGAATCGACAGAGAGAGAGAGAGGACGGCTGCACCTGAAAAATCGCAGACCACTGAAACCTTAGGGTTTTCTGGCGCCTCCTCTTCCTTATATGGGCCCAAGTAATTAAACTAATGGCTCATTAGGCTTTTGGGCCCAAGGCCCAAATCAGACAAAAGACTGTCTTTTGTCTGGCCCAATTCTCTGTACAAATACAGTAAATGCCTTGCATCTTACCGTATTAATTCCATGTTAACTTTCCCGTTAGCTATGGTGTGTGACCCTTTGGGATCATACAATACTGGTAATAAATCCTAAACTTATAGATCATGAGCGGGCTCTAGCAAGTCATCATGATCACTCAGTATTTATGACTTATGTCTGATCTCGACACTTATCATACTTTCTAGAGATAGTACGGTAGATTTCAGGACATTCCCAACAATAATTCCCGAGAAGTTCCTAAGTCTGACGCCTTTCTTCTTATGGAAAACACCTTCTATTTTATTTCTTTTTTTTTCACTGCTTTCTCTGGATTTGATTTAGCTTAGCTTGGCGACATATAATCTATCGTGTGACCATGGGTCCTTGTGGATTCGATACCCTAAGTACTACATTGCATAACTGTGCACTTGCAGTAGAATAGGATAAAACTCTGAGCCTATCAAGTTTTTGGCGCCGTTTCCGGGGACTCAACTGAGTTTGCCGATAGATTTTGTTTTAGAGTTGAGTCTAGGTCGTTTTTATTTTAGTTTGTTACTGATTTTTCTCTTGTTTGGCTTGTTTTTGTTGCTGCAGAATTCGATAGACGCATTAAGTGTCGACCGATTCCTTCACCAGTGTCGCTCGACTCGACCTCAGAACAGTGTTTTGAGATCAGTGTATGCCAAGTCGACACACCCGAAGCAACCAGAGCGAAGAATTTCTGAAACTTAAACTTGAGGAGCTTGCTAGACTAGAGAGAACGAACAGAAAGGATCAAAGAACAAGAATGATGAACAATCGTTTGATTTTGAGACCTGATGTTGGGGGTGTTCTGAGAGACCAACATTACAACGCCTACAATGATGACGGGCAAAGGATTGATGCCCAAGGGAATGTGATCCCTGAACCTGCGCCTGAACAGCCTCAAGGTCAGGGGCAGATGGTTCTTGCTGAGAGGACTCTTGCTGACTACAACCGTCCGGATGAGTTTTATGCTAACCGGTAAGCAATCGTTCCTCCTTCTTTTGAGAGGAATGACTTTGAGATCAAGACTGTCTACTACTCTATGCTGAGACAGCACCCCTTCCATGATCTCCCACATGAGAAACCCATGGACCACATTGAGGATTTTGAAACCTTCATCACTGGAATGAAGTACAATGGGGTGGATTATGACTTCTTGTATCTGAAGCTTTTCCCATAATCTCTTGCTGGAGAGGCTGCTTCTTGGCTAAAGCAACTTCCACCTGGGAAGTTAACTACTTGGGATGCTGTGAAGAGAGAGTTTCTGCGACACTTCTATGATGATGTTCGCTCAGATCAGCTCATACAGGATCTTCCGACATTTGTTCAAGGTCCTACAGAGCCTCTTAAGTGTGCTTGGATGAGGTTTAAGATGTACCAACGTGACTGCCCTCATCATGGATTCACTAAAGTGACGCTGCTGGGCATCTTTTTCAGAGGGATTGATCTCTACAACTAGTCTGCATTGGAAGCTGCTAGCAATGGAAATTTCAATACCAAGACTCCTGAACAAGCGAGATTGCTGATTGATAACTTGGTGAGTAGTAACAGCACCAAGACCGCTGATAGAAGAAGGAAAGAGTCTGGTGGAAAGATTGATAATCTGGAGATTACTGATATCAGGAACAAGCTGAACACTGTTCATAGCTTGTAGACCGGTAAAAAAGCTATCAACTTTGCTCAAGAAGTTGAAGTGTTTGAAGCTGAAAAAGACTGCCAAAAAGAGGATGTGAACTACATCAGTGGCTCTGGATTTCAAGAAAACAGGTTTGGAAATCAGCAAGGTAACAAGTTCTTTAATGGTGGACAGAAGAGTGCTTTCACAAGCAACCAGAACTCTTCTGGATATGGTCAGAATGCTGGTTATCAGAAACCTTTTCAGCAAGGTAATTCTTATCAGAAGACTTATGGATCATCCTCCTATCAGACACCTCCTGCTGCTAATGCTCATGAGAGCAAGAAGGAAGCCATGATAGAGCGGTTTCTAGAGGGTCAGATGAAGGTCATTGTGGACTTCAACAAGAAGCTGGATGTTGTGTATGATGATCTGAATGGTAAGTTTGAGTCTTTGAGTACTCATATGAAGCAGTTGGACACACAAGTGAACCAAATCTCAAGCTCAGTCAAAGGAAAGAGTATCGTGGACACCCACATTAAGGCTTGGTCAGTTCAGATTGATGATGGGTCAAGTCAAGGAGAGAACTTTGAGATTAAGACTGCTGAACTTGTTGAAGATGCTGAAAAACCCGAGACTGAAATCCCAGTGTCGGTCTATTTAACCTGTGATGTCGGTCGACATCCACTTTCAAACGGGATTTCGAGTTCTCATGACCAATGGAAATCGAGAATGGTCAATTTCGGAATCGACATCAGTAGTAAATCGGCTGATATCGATCGACATCAGTTCAACGTCGGTCGACATCAATAGCGTAAGGAGCCGGACTTGCCAACATCTTGTGCAATTGCTGAAGAAACGGACCATGAGCCTCTTGTACCTTTACCTGAGGTATCAATGAAGTCTCAACAAGAGCTTGATGAAGCTAAACAGTTGGAAGTGATGGATGAGAAGTTGAAGGAAGATCCGCAAGTTGACACTTCAGCCTATCGTCCTTGTGTACAGAGGTACTTTGAGATGATGCTGCCTATGGATGAGGTACTGAAGGAATGAGTTGTAGCACTTCCTAAGCAAGTCAGTGACGTGCTACTTAATCAAGTCCCCAAGAAGCTACCAGATCCTGGTATATTTGTGCTGTCTTCGAGAATAGCTTCAAGCGTTCTTTGTGTGATTTAGGAGCTGCTGAAAATCTCATGCCATACTCTGTGGCAGAAAGACTAGGGATGACAAATTTTTCACATACTAGGATCTCTCTGGTCCTAGCTGATCAGTCAAGAAAGATTCCGGAAGGAGTTCTTGAGGATGTCCCTATCAGATTTGGAGACTATCTAGTTCCAACAGACTTTATGGTTGTGAAATACGACAGTGAGCCGGATGAATCCCTAATACTGGGAAGACCTTTCTTAGCCACAACTGGAGCAAAGATCGATGTGAGGCATGGTCTGATTGATCTACACCTGGGAGATGAGCCTCTACACTTCGAGATGGATATGCTGCGAAGGCCAAAGATCAATGGTCAGACCTTTAGCATTGAATATGAACAGAAAACTCAGACTAGAGAGGTTCCAGTTTCTGATCCTCGAGAAGAGAAGATAGTGGTTTCTCAAAATTCCACTCTAGCATCTTCAGAGCTTGCAACTGATTCCGAGCAGAAAGCTCCAAACATCATAACCTCACCGGAGCAAAGGTACGCGCCTTCACAACTCGATTCTACTGATTTCACTGCTGTGAATGCAGGAGAACATCACGCATTTTCGTTCCTTGGACGAGCTCACGCTGACAACGCTTACTCTCCACCTTGGATGAGGAGACTTTCGCAGAGGCACTCACAGCTTCTGTCGAAACAACCGGGAGTCTAAGCTCTCATCAAAGTCAAGCTAATGACTTAAAACAAGCGCTGAGTGGGGGGGCAACCCACTGGTAAGTTGTACATATTAGGACTTTGAATTTTGCATTTTAGATTCTTTCGTTTTTGGAGTTTTTGTGTCAAGTTTCGCAGAACCCGTAGCACTGCTGGGTCAGTGTCGGTCGATTTCTATTTGGATGTCGGTCGACATCGATTCGAGGGAGTTTCGAGCACGGATGATAATCGACCAAGGTTGATTTCAGAGGTCGATTTGTTCTACAAAGGTAAGTGTCGACCGACATCCATCTTGATGACTGTCAACATCGACGAAATCGAGGTACGAATTTTTAAAAAACCCGAGAGCCTTCTTCTTCTTCCTCATTTCTCTCTTGCCGAAAATTTTCAAAAATCGCCACAGACCCCAATTCTTAACCGTTTTCATCGATTCAAAGCTCTATTACACTCAATTTTTTGTGCTCTATCTGTTTCTAGCATCCATTTCATTGATCTGCGAAGGTATGGCTCTGAATCTCCATTTTTCAGTTCGTATCCAATGGTAAAAAGCTTCGATTTTTTTATTGATTTATGGATATCTAGGATGTATTGGTAGTGGAATATGGTTGCTATGAGTACTGTGGATGATTGCCTATACTCAATTTGATAAGATTATGACTTTGAAATTTTGGTGTGTTTGAACCTCATGCTTTTCGATTGTTCGTTCAATGTTTTGCAGATGGACCCTACGGGCAATCCAGGGAAACGACCACAGAGAGGGACGGATAACGACACTTCAGGCTCCTCGTCGCAGCAACGCAATGCACAGAATCAGGCACCTTGGCCTAGGATGGAAGAGAAGTGGTTCAAGCTTACCTGCTTCGAGGATGATCCTTCAGTCGAAGTGAAGAAGCGAGAGTGTACCCATAGGCCGATTCTGGATCAGTGGGATGACTATGAGTCTCTATTCTACAACGCTTGGTGTGGCGTTAAGATGGAGCCTACAAGACTTCCGTGTATGACCACCATGACCAAGCTGAAGATACGGTCTGATGTCCTGCGAGTGATACGAACGATAGGTTTGGGTACGATCTGTACCAAGCCTTATGACCTGCACGAAGAGCTAGTCCAACAGTTCAGGGCCACAGTCCGCGTGTACTACACCAAAGATGTGGTGAGGAAAGCCTCAGAGGGGACATTGACCTTCATTGCTAAGGGCATGAGGTACAGGCTCCGACTTCAGGAGCTGTGTGATATTTATGAGTTCGACAGGACGCGAGAGAGGGTCAGTTTACCTGAGAACTGATCAGATGTGCAGCTTTTCTGGCAACATTTTGGGACTGGAGTATATGATTCTCAGACTAATAGGCAGTCCGCCGTGCGGTATCCGGTTCTACGGTATCTAGTCAGGGTGTTCGCCAACACGATCCGGTGTAAAATGGAGCTTGGTATGATGAGGATAGCTGAGCTTTTGTTGCTCTATATTGGGATTGGTGGCAGCATTGATGTCGCTGAATTTGAAGATGCTCACCTGGAGCTGGACGTCAACATGGGAGCTCTCTTTGCTCACCATTTGGAGCATTTGAGAGTGTGTATCAGGATGCTCGTTTAGTGGCTGATGTGAACATAGAAGCTGTTTTTGCCCATCATCTCGAGGATCTCAAGACACAAGCATCCAGTGGAAAGGCAACAAAGACAGAGTATGTTGGGAGTCTGCTCACCCCTATCTTTGATCACTACCGGATTGGCAAGAGTCAGATTTCTAAATGCACTACAAAGTCCACGATGGATTTTACACATCTGAAGAGCAGCCATTGGATCAAGGGAGATACCAGTGGGAGACAGTTCATGTGGCGTTTCACTAATACATCTGGAGTTGAGCATATATTTATTCTCCTAGATACTACACTCACTAGCATCAATTTCACTGGGGACAATGCAGTTTAAGTGTGGGGGAGGTGGCTACTGACATTGTGTTTTGTTTTCTTAGAGTCAGTCCCATGTTTTCACTAGTTTTCAAAATTGTTTTATTGAGTCAAAACTTGTATGAAACTATGATTTTTCGAGGAAATTTTTCGCTGGAACAGGAACTAACGACCATTGGACAGACTTGCAAGACCTCTATGACTATTAGAAAACCCCAAACGGATCAACTTACCAAGGACACCCATGTCTAACCAGGTATTCAGAGGATCCATCACTAGTCTCACGCTTAAATCTCGACTTTAATTTCTCACCTAGGGGCTTGGTAATCTTTGGTCGGATTTCTTTGATGTGTTTGGCACAGCCTATGATCCTGTTATAAAGTATGGTTTCTAATTTCCCCCTCCCTTAAAAAAATAAAGAGAGATAAGAACCGAGGATAAGCTAGTAGCTTCGAAGTGGTCACGGGAGTGGTAGAGACCCCTATTACCTCCTGTGTATCCATGGAAAGATCCAAAGTTAAACCCCAATAAAAAGGGAAGAGCATTGATAAAAAAAAAATGATACCCGTGGGGAACAATTAGTGCTAAGGGAGAAAGGGAAAAGAAAGAAAAAAGAAACCGGCAGTTTGGTGGTCAGATACTGAATAGGTTGAGGCCATGTGTCCTTTGCGATACTCCCTCTGTGAGACTGCACCTAATTGTATATAGAGGCTAGTGTGGTGAACTTGAATGTCCTAACTTGATTGTGGAGTTTACTTGGGACAATTGCTAAGTGTGGGGGAAGTATATTCTGGTCTTGAGTTCTGTAGGAAAGTTTTCAGTGGTTTACTAAGTGAATGTGAATGCGAAAGTTCCTAAGATGAAATGAGTTTATGTGTTTTCAAACCTCTTTTCTTATGATTTGGTTCTTTACTTGATTGAGGGAAAGCAAGAGATAAGTGTGGGGGAGTTGATATATCATGGTTTTTCTAGGTTTTCAACCATAATATAGTTGTATATATTGAGTCTTTAACCTGGTTTTTAGAGTCTGTTGAGTCTTTTACAGGTAAGCTTGCGTTTGGAGCAAATGATGGGATTATATGACATTTCTGGTGATTTATACAACGAGTTGAAGTTGGTGTCTCGACCATGATTGAGTGTCGACCAACACTGACTTGGATGTCGGTCGACACTGAGCGCGACAGAACAACATCCGAGAGTTGAAGATAAGTTTTGAAGATTTGCAGAATTGTCCAGAAGTTTAATTAGGTTTTCAGACTCATTCACTCTTTTATCTTGTTCTTAACTTTGTTCTTCCTTAAGAGATTGGGAAGGGCTGATTCTTGCTACTTGTAACATTGAGAGAAGAATTTCGAACCCTTTTTTTATCTATTCAGTCTTTGGGTTTTCTATTCAAGATGTGTTGTTTGATTACTGATATGTCTGAGTAGTAACCTAGTTAGATTTAAGGATTCTCACAAAGGTTTTATGCTTGCTTGATAACTGATTTATTAGGATTCACGATCTTTTGTTCATCACCTAAGTGTTCTTAATACTGAATTCTAGACTGATCACCTAGGGTTTAGATCTTAGACAATTAACAATAGCACGAGAGTGTGAGTTATAATCTGAACAAACTTAGAGTGAGCAATTTGACTAGATACAAAGAGATTTGGTTTAGGAGAATTGTGAACCGATAGAACCTGTTCTTAATGCTTATTTAGAACTCTAGGATCACAAAGAGATTTGGATCACTAGGTTGCTATATATAGAAATAATCTCAGCGAGAGTTGGATTATTTAGCATTGTGTTTCTAGTTCTTAAACCTGTGTTTAATCTGAATCCGGTTAGTTAAGTATTTTGCATAGCATAATTCCCGAGAAGTTCCTAAGTCTGACGCCTTTCTTCTTATGGAAAACACCTTCTAGTTTATTTCTTTCTTTTTTCACTGCTTTCTCTGGATTTGATTTAGCTTAGCTTGGCGACATATAATCTATCGTGTGACCATGGGTCCTTGTGGATTCGATACCCTAAGTACTACATTGCATAACTGTGCACTTGCAGTAGAATAGGATAAAACTCTGAGCCTATCAATTGTGTTCAAGATGGCCAATGGTGCTATGTAATGATGGGATCAATGAATATCATAACATGCTTATCCTCTTTTCATGTGGAATTCGAAGTCATAATCTGGACAATGGAATGCATGAAGGATTTAAGGCATACACATATTACATTTACAACTGACTGTTCAGAATTGGTTAAGATAATGTTGGAATCATAAAAATGGTCAGCTCTCTCGATTCACTTAGAGGAATACGATATGAGGAAAACGTACTTGACAACATTTGATCTCAAACCCATATCTCGCAATTATAAAGTTTCATATTTATTCGGAGTCACCAACTTAGATTATAAAGATAAGTTCTGTTTTGTATATTGTTGACAAAAAAAAAAGATTTTCAATTTTTTTTTTTAAATCACTTTTTAAAGTTACAGTCAACAGTTAAAATTTAAAGTAAAAGTTCTAAATAAACTTGATAAAAAAAGTTCTAAATAAACAGCCGGAGCCTAGAAATTAATTTTTGATCGTGCTGATTCAAAAGGGTCTTTTTCGTTGAAAAGAAGAGAGGACACATAAATCATAATTGAGTTTGCTTGACGACTGATTTGTTTGGTTACACTGCATGGGATCTAGTATGAGTATTTAGGTGAATCTCCATTTCAAACACAAGTATATTCTTCATTTTACCAACTATTCGTTTTTTCATTCATCTTTATTGCTTTCATATCCTATCTTTGTCTACCCTATCCATATTATCGATCCTTTGACAGTCAAAAGTCACATACAACGTTATTATTATCTGCACTATGTAGTTTATGTATGACAAAATACACATCAACATCCAACATTATGGCAATATATATATAGCATTTATATTGCATATATAATATAAGGAATACAGATATATTTCAATAACGTTTTCATTTTCGATGGCCCTTCCTTATAAATTATTTAAATCCCATCTACTTCTAATTTATTAATTTGGCTGCTAAAATACAATTCATATTCTTATATATCTGAAGAAATCAAGATCGCAAAATCATATTCGGAATATTTTGCTAAAATATAATTCATATTCTTATATATATTTTTTTTTAATCTGGAGGTATTTCGAGTTTATGCAGGGACTCAAACTAATCCTCAAGAGGAAGTGCAGTCCATAGATAGACTCTCTTTCCGAGTATTCAAATGGATCGAAAGCAATAGACCCATATCTATATGGGTATCCAAGGAAATGTGTTTTAGTTTCGCATAACATGTGGATCGAATTTGAAACGTGTTAGCATCCCAAACCCCTCTTCTTACCACTTGACCACAAGCCTTTGGACTTTAGAAAATATTCATTGTTGGATTGAATTAAATAGATGATTTTCCATATAATCATATATTTTATCTCGTTAAATTTTGTAATTTATTGACTGCTGAAAAATCGAGTGATTTTAAATATTCTGGATAAATAATTATAATTTTTTTTTTCATTTTTTTAGAAACGAAACTAATATTCATAGGAATCCAAAGGAGAAGTGCTAAAGAACTTGTATTACTCACAAAAAGGTACAAAAGAGTGTGAATACCGTTCTCTGCCATACTTTGGAAAAGAAACGTGGCATACCATATGGCATATGGCTAGAGGGACCACTTTCTTCTATTGAAGACATGGCGTTTTCACGTAAAAAGATTTAAGGATAAGGATTGTGGAGAGCATACACCCACGCGCCACGGCGGATTTACAATTATACAATAATTAGATGTCACTAATTACTCCATGCTCTTATCTAATAGTGTCATTACCACTCACTAATCGGATGACTAAATATTTATTTATTACATTTGTAAAGACCTCCACACGGTGAGTTCATATTGGACACAAGTTTCCTGAATAAGGTTTTGTCTGATTATTAGTAGATTATCTATCAATACTAAATAAATTGGCTAAGTGGGGGCAAAAAAACAATTCTTTGGCAATTACCAAGATCAATTTTGTTTCCTTAGGTTTAGTTTTGGTTTGGTACTCTTTTTTTATGTCGGCAGATTTTGTTTGGAATTATGATTAGCTTTGCATAAAACATGGCTTGTTCTGTTTTAATTCATGGTTTAATGAAAATACACTACGTAGATTTTTCATATTTTAAAATAGACAATGCTTTCAAGTTTCAATTAGTCTTGATTTTTTCAAAAATTTCTCCATGGGAGTGGAACGTAACAAATTTATAATGCTCTTCTTGGTGCTATGACAACCGATGTTCAACCACTTGTCTCTCGTACGACGACTGCATCAAAAATCTGGGAAAAACTCGCAGCTACGTACGCGAAACCAAACAGAGCTCATATTAAGCAGCTTCACGATCAGTTGTCCACCAAAGGCAGCAAGACCATTGATGACTATGTTCAGGGTGTTACTGCGAAGCTGGATCAGATTGCACTTCTTGGGAAAACATTTGACCATGAAAATCAAGTGGAACTTATTCTTGCTGGTCTCCCTGACGACTACAAAATAGTGATTGACCAAATCGAAGCCAAGGATAACCCTCCATCGATCACTGAGGTACATGAACGATTACTCAGTCATGAGTCAAAGTTATTGGAAATGGCTGCACCATCCTCTGTTATCCCTGTCTCTGCGAATACGGTGCAACAGAGACAGAGTACCAACAACGTCAGAGACAATCGCTCTAACAATAGGCGATACAACAACAACCAGACTCAGCATAATTCATTCAACAACAACTCCTCGTACCAACAACAGACGTACACACGTCCTGACTCAAGACCCTCTCGCCCTAACTTGGGTAAATGCCAAATCTGCAACACGCAAGGTCACTCCGCCAGGCGGTGTCCACAATTTCAGAGTATGAAAACTCTGTCACCTCTACAATCAAACCCATTCCGACCATGGAAACCTCGGGAAAACATTGCTGTTGCCTCACCGTACTCTGCTGCAACCTGGCTCCTTGACTCTGCGCGACACACCATATCACATCTGACCTGCAAAACCTCTCAATGCATCTGCATTACATAGGCAGTGAGATGTGTTAATTGGAGACGGGTCTAGCCTTGGGATATCTCATACGGGTTCACTCCTTCTTCCATCTTCTTCTCGACCTTTAGCTTTGAATAAAGTTTATGTGTTCCTGAGATTGATAAGAACTTGATATTTGTCTATTGCCTATGCAATGCTAATAATGTCTCTGTGGAAATTTTCCCGGCTTTGTTTCAAGTGAAGTGTCTCACAACGGGGGTCCCTTACTCCAAGGAAAGAATAACAAGTATTTATACGAGTGGCCAGTGTCGATGTCGCATGTTCAGGCGTTGTTCACCTCTATCAGTTCGAAACCAACTCTTCCTTCATGGCTTGCTAGACTCGGCCACCCATCTTCTTTTATTTTACAAGTTGTTTCTAAGTTTTCACTTCCCTGTTCTTTCTCTACAAAACATTTGTCTTGTTCGGATTGCTCACTTAATAAAAGCCACAAATTGCCTTTCAAAAACTCTTCCATTTCTTCCACACTACCCCTTGAATATGTTTTTACCGATGTTTGGTCTTCGCCTATTACTTCTATTGATGGCTTCCGATATTACCTTGTTCTCGTGGATCATTACTCCCGATATACTTGGCTCTATCCTTTAAAACTCAAGTCTCAAGTCAAAGAAGTCTTCATTGCATACAAAGCCCTTGTCGAAAACAAATTCCAAACCAAACTTGGCACCTTATTCTCGGATAATGGTGGTGAGTTTCTTGCTTTGCGTAGTTTTCTAGCATCCACTGGCATCACCCATTTAACCTCACCAGCCCATACGCGTGAGCACAACGGGATACCTGAGAGAAAGCACATGTATATAGCTGAGACTGGGCTGACTTTTCTCTCTTCAGCATCCATACCGAAGCAGTGTTGGCCGTTTGCTTTCTCTGATGCAGTGTACTTGATAAACCGTATGCCAACACCAGTTCTCTCCATGACGTCCCCATATCAGAATCTGTTTAAGTCTGATCCAAACTATAATAAGCTACGTGTATTCGGCTGCCCATGTTTCCCATGGTTACGCCCATACAATCACCACAAATTGGAGGACCGATCTCAGCAGTGTGTGTTCATGGGTTACTCTAACACACAAAGCGCCTATTACTGTCTCCATGTGCCGACAAAACGAATGTATACATTTCTTCATGTCCAATTCGATGAGAGTATATTCCCCTTTTCACGACTTCAGTTGGAGACAAAACCGGTTAAGGAAGTGCACTCCGAAGAAGCTCGTATAATGTCTCCTCCCACGTTCCTGCCTATGTCGTTACCGTCAGGACCCCCTGTAGAGACACTTCACCAGCCAACACCGACTCTTCCCATACCGGAACCAGCTTCTCCACCTCAGGTATCGTCCTCTTCTACTCTACACTCTTCCTCTTCTTCGTCTATTGAGCCCACTACTCATTCTCAAAATGAGTCTACCAACCCGACTCAGACCACCGATACACAAAATGAGCCCACTGCTCTTCCTCCTACTGAGTCAGAACCGACTCCACAAATAAATCCACCACAACAAACCATTACCCTATCCAACGTGCCAACAACCAGTGTACAAGAAAATCCAAAAGCATCACCAATAAATGACCACAAAATGAGAACCCGAGCAAAAAATAACATTATCATGCCAAAGAAGAGTTTTTCTTTACTTGTTGCAGGTCCTACAACATTCTCACCTACACCAACGACGATACATCAAGCACTCAAAGACAAAAATTGGAGACATGCTGCATCTCTGGAAATTAATGCATTTACCTCCAACCATACATGGGATCTACAACCACAGCAATCTGCTCAGAATATTATCGGCTGTAAGTGGGTTTTCACGAAGAAATTCCACCCGAATGGTGAGCTAGACCGATATAAAGCTCGGCTTGTTGCGAAAGGTTTCACCCAACAAAAAGGCATTGACTACTCAGAAAATTTCAGTCCGGTAATCAAGTCCACAACAATACGACTGGTCCTTGATATTGCCGTTACCAAATCGTGGCCTCTGAAGCAGCTTGACGTCAATAACGCTTTCCTTCAAGGCGACCTCATGGAAGAAATCTATATGCGATAGCCACCTGGATTTATTTATAAAGATCATCCGGATCACGTCTGTTGTCTTCGTAAGCCTATCTACGGACTGAAACAAGCGCCTCGCTCATGGAATTTGTCTCTCAAACGCCATCTTCTCATGACTGGTTTCATGAATTCGCTCGCTGATGCCTCCTTGTTCATACTTGCTCGTGGTTCTACACTGGTTTATGTTATCGTGTACGTTGACGACATCCTTGTCATTGGTAATGATGAAACTGTGGTCGCAAAAATTCTTGCTTCATTTGCTGAGCGCTTTTCTATCAAAGATCCAGTGGATCTTCATTACTTTCTAGGTGTTGAGGCGAGGAGAACTCGCACTGGATTGCACCTACGACAAAGTAAATATATCTCATACCTTCTGTTCAAGACCAATATGACTTCCTGCAAACCAGTCACGACACCGCTAGCTACGTCACCAAAGCTGACGTTAAAATCTGGCGACATACTTCAAGATGGCTCACAATATCGGCCAGTTGTTGGTAGCCTTCAATACTTTTCATTCACGAGGCCATACATATCGTTTGCTGTGAATCGGTTATCCCAATTCATGCATCGCCCCATCACAGAACATTGGAATGCAGCAAAACGCCTACTGTGATATCTGTCCGGCACTATCAACCATGGTATTTTTCTGAGCAAAGACTCACCTATGCAATTACATGATTTCTCGGATGCTGATTGGGCAGGTGACACAAATGATTTTGTTTCTATCAATGCAGTAAAAATCAAGCGCCACGGCTATTTTAGCTCGTCATGCTCAGCTCGGCTCAGCTCGTACAGATCATTCTAGCTCGTACATATCAATGCATGTGTTATTTACCTCGGTCGAAATCCAATTTCCTGGTCTTCCAAAAACTTTAATGGTGTAGCTCGATCGTCGAGGGAAGCCGAGTATCGCTATGTTGCAAACACGGATTTTGAAGTAATATGGGTCTGCTCCTTGCTTACTGAGCTCCATGTTACTCTTCCAACTGCACCAGTGGTGTATTGCGACAATATTTTTGCGACTTACCTCTGTACCAACCCGGTTTTTCACTCAAGGATGAAACATGTCGCTCTTGCTTATTACTTCATATGCAATCTGATTCAAACGGGCGCAATGCGGGTCTCACACTTATCCACACATGATCAACTCGTAGACGCATTAACAAAACCTCTTCCTCGACAGCGTTTTCATACAGTCTGTAACAAGATTGGAGTGACACAAGCCCCTCCATCTTGAAGGAGCGTATAGAGGATATATCTAAATATAGATACTTAAGGGTCCTACTTGTAATTATGTGTACCCTAATCTCCTATCTCTCGTATATATATAAGTAATCAGCCTCTAATAATAATCAACACATTATACATTCATATATTGTCAGTGTTTTTTTAGCTGTGTTAGGATTTAAAGGTTTAAAAACGTGACTTTTATAAGTTTAAATTACCAACAAACCAAAACTAAGAGATAACTCAAACAAATCATGACTATGTAAGAAAATTAGAATAGAAAAGAAAAATTAGAACACACCAAAATTTTAACGAGTTCACGCCCTTAAACTTGGATTTTTATGTCTCGCCGAGATCTTTCCCCGAAATTTACTAGATAAGATAATTTACAAAGAGATTTCCCGAACCATAAACAAAGGTTTCATGGTTCTCACTCTTTTCCCAGAACACTTACACAAACTTATACTTTGAATAGTGTTCTCTTTATCTGTCTTCTTGGCTTACAACTTATGGCTTGTCTATCTCTGAGTATTTTATATATCAATACTCACGATTTGACCTAGTTTCCATGTGTGTTGATCACATGTTTTCTTCTTTTGGCAGATTTTCCACGCGTTAGACGATCCCTTGTCCTGTGCAACATAGTACTAGAAAAACCAACTTTTGCTTTTCTCAGCTAATGAAATTTCACTTTATCTGTGGTCCTACACATATTTGGTCATGTGATATTGTTGATAAGTAGAAACTCTCTCCTCTCCAAGTATTCTTTGTCTTGATCTTCAAGTCTGTTTCCAACATAACTCCACCTAGCAATGAGAGATCAAACGAACCGACATAACCGAAATACTTGAGCTTGAGATAGACACATTCATCTAGTTTTATGGATTCTAGTCCCGGTCCTAAATTCTAATTACTCAGCCTTGACTCGCATCTGTGCAGCTTAAAACTTGCTTACCGACACAATATTGATAAAGATATCAGCCAGATTACTCAGTTTTGATATCTTTAACACACCACAATCCTATCCTTTATGGTGTCATGAACCTTGTGTTACTTGACAATAATGTGCTTCATTCTCTCGTAAAACACATTATTCTTTAAAAGAGATATTGCACTCTGGGAGTAACAAAAGATATCCACCGTCTTTTGTTCATATCTAAACTCTCTCAACAGATCCTTGAGCCATATAACCTCCTTCACCGCTTCATTCAGTGACATGTACTCAGCCTTTGTAGTTGGCAGTGAAACCAATTTCTGCAGCATTGACCTCCAACTGATAGTATTCCCCCAAGTGTGAAAACCATCCCACCTATAGACCTTTTTCTATTTGGATCAACAGAAAACCTGAGTCACAATACCCTTTCAGAACAAAATTCAGATCCCCAGCAGTAACACATATTCATCATTTGTGGACCCTTGATATATCTCAGTACCCGCTTAACTCATACCCAACGCTCCTTGATAAACTTGCTTATGTACCGACTGATAGTACCAGTTGGGTATGGTAGGTTTGGCATAGTTCCAATCATGGAATACATAATGCTTTCAACCGCAATACAGTAGGGAAATGACCTTATGTACTCCTCATCCTTGATCAACAGTTGTTCTGTTGCAACACACATCTTCAAAACCTTGCCCAAATAATCTTCCCCAAACACCTTTAAGACACCTTCTTTCCCGTCTCTAGTGATCTCCATGCCATACATCCTATTAAAATCTTTGAGATCCTTCATCTCGAACTTAATACCAAGTTATTTATTCAAATCAGATATCACACTATTGTTTCTTGCAGCCACCAACATGTCATCAACATATATGAACAAATAAACCATGGAAACATCAGCCAATCTCTTGACATATGCACAATTGTCACGTGCACTTCTCATGAAGCCAATATTCATCATATAACTGTCAAACTTCTAGTTCCACATCATGGGCGATTATTTAAGACCATAGAGAAATTTGTTTAACAGACACACCTGATTTGACTTGAACTGATCCTAAAAACCCTCTGGTACCTCCATATAGATCTTCTCATCTAACAGCACAACATGGAGAAACGTTGTTATGACATCCAACAGCTCCAGATCATAATCCTCCTCCACAACAATGGCCAATAGAATCCTTATAGATACATGTCTTACCACATGAGAAAAATGTATGTATAATATACTCCATCTCTTTGTGCTTACCCCTTTATAACAAGTCTATCTTTGTATCTTGGTTCTTCAACTCTAGAAATTGCATGCTTACGCTTGAAATCCACTTGCATCCAATATCCCTTTGTGTTTTTGGCTTAGCAACCACAATCCAAGTATGATTCTTCAGCAGAGAAGCCATCTTCGCATCCATACCACCTTCCACAAGTTTCATTCTTCATCCCTTATGGATTCTTGGTAACTTTCAGGTTCAATGGTGTCCCCATGTACACTAGTGAGAGAGTTTATGCACAGAAGATATCTTCTTTTTCATTTTATAATTCTTCTCTAAAGTACCCTTCCACATCAAATACTCTTGGAGGCCTCACTTCCCTTCTTTCTCTTTCCCAACCTAAGTGATAACTTTCCGGTGATTCATGAGTTATCTCTGCTGAATTCTCCTCTTTTTCTATTTGATGCATATTGACTGGTGTTTGATCTCTCAGAGATACTATCTCATCCGGAAGATATCCTTCTGAGGTTACAATTATGACTTCCTCCAGATCAATATCAAATTGCGAGTTTGATTCTTGTAGACTGCATTTACCCTGCATCACATCCTTGCAGACTGCATTTTTCTGAAACAAAACGTTTTTGCTAACTTTACACTTCCTTTCATACAGAAACTATACCTTATACCCCATCACTCTTGTAGGATATAACTCTCTTCTTTGCCCTAGGCACCAACTTCCATCATCTGAGTGAAAAAGACACACACCCAAACCTTCTTAAGTAGTTGTAAATTGGATTCTTTCCTGTCAACCCTTGTCAGGAATCTCAAAGTTTATAGAAGAAGATGGTGTCTTGTTGATAAGAGTTATTTTTGTATGTGTAGGTTCAGCCAAAAAAAATTCTTAGATAGACCCAAATCACTTACCATAATCCCCACGTTCTCTAATATGGTTCTAATAATCCTATATGCAACACCATTCTGCTGTGGTGTGTAAGCATATGTTCTGTGTCTCACAGTCCCCTTTCCTTGCAGTAATTTTTTGAACTAATGGTCGCAAAACTCAAGACCGTTATTTGTCCTTAAGATCTTGATCTTCTTCTCAGCTTGATTCTCAACCATGACACACCACTCGACAAAAGTCCCAAAGGCCTCATCTTTGTGCTTCAAGAAATAAACCAACATTTAACTTGAGTAACCATCTATCTGTGGAATGCAAAGCTTCTGCTTCAGACACATAGTGTTGGGGTCAAAAATACCCTCGACGAAAACAATAGCCAAAAACAAGATCGGACAATCAGACGCAGACAAATGTCCACTTCGGACATACAAAGTTTCGTATAAATAACCAAGTTATACGAAGTACCGACAACTTCGCTCGAATAACTTATTAAACAAAAGGATTGAACGGACACATTCCATACGAAACATACGACATTTCATATACAATGGACCGATCGGACAAACAAACCTTTCAATAGGGATTACGGATCAACGAAACATACAAACAGACAAAGATCGAGATGAATCAGCTCGGAACCGGGCCAAACCAGCTCGGAATCACCGGGTTGAATCAGCTCAGACCGAGCTAAACGAGCTGGTTGCACCTAGCTCGGACTTTCTGAGCTAAACCGGCTCGGATCCGAACCCTTCCCTTCTCATTTTCCAATCATGATTTACCCCTTCGGAAATTCCGAGCTGAATGAATCTCTTGTAAACTTCCTAGCTGGATTTCGCTTCTCTGAACTTTCCGAACGGATAATCAAACATTTGCCGATATGCACAGCTTGTCGCAATCCGTCTTCAAGAACATCGGCTTATACCTTCTTGGCCGATAAATCGAGCTGACGGACCAAGTTAAAGGAAATAAGAATTTAGTCCCAAACATACAACATTTTATTATCCAAAACTTTGGGCCGAATAAATAAGTTTGCACACAAACGGACTCGGATCGTCAGTTCTCAGCCCATCCGACAAATAGGTCAAGACGCGGAAAGATAATTGTCAAAGAAAGGAGATAAACTCAAGAGGAAAATATTTCCGAGCTAAAGAGGAAAACCGAGATGAAAATGTAAATATTAACAGAAAAAGGAAGAAGATAACAACATGAAGATTTCCGCAAATCTTACGGAAAATATCCTCGAAGCCGACTTGCCGTAGATATATAAGGAGATGGAAGTCATACGATTAAGATATAGCAAAAAAATCCTAGCATCTAGACTTATGAACTTAGCAATTTTCTTAGCCAATTCCGTTCTTTGTACTCTTTTTCCGATCTTTGTACTCTCTTTTCGATCCTTTATCAATAAAATATCCTCCGGGTTTACTATTTCGGTGTGTTTATCTTTGAAGTTTCTGTTCCCTAAAAGTTTGCTCTACAAGTTTTGACAGTGCGAGTTCCGACTCTCACAGTTTGGCGCCATCTGAGGGGAAAGTAGAAACTTTTGACACTAAAAACAATCGGATAATGGATCCTAAGATATGGTTACAAAAGAAAGCACGGTCGATCCACCGGATGCCGCAGCCAACAATATGATTATTGGAGGATCACAATACTGCCGAGACACAATATGGTCAATCAAAGCTTACCAAAGACGAGCTGAAACAAACGCTTACTGGTCCGCCCCTTCTCAATCTCCAAACGACATAATAACATTTGAGGAGTGCAAATTTGCGGACATTAACCGACCGCACAATGATCCGCTTGTTATCGAGCTGATTATCGGAGACGTTGATGTAGCCAGAATTTTGATCGACATCGAAAGTTTTGTAGATGTAATCTTCCGCGATACCTTGAAAAGGATGAACGCCAGTTTATCTAAAATATCTCCAATCCCAAAACCCTTGACAGGATTTACGGGAGACACAACAATGACCCTCAGAACAATCAAGCTACCGGTACGAGCTGGAAAGTAACAAAAGTCGTCGAGTTCTCGGTAGCAGACGCTCCGGCGATCTACAACGTGATCATTGGAACTCCGTGGATAAATTCCATGAAAGCTGTCCCGTCAACATATCACCTCTGCTTGAAGTTTCCAACGCTTAGCGGAATCACAACGATATTGGGGAATCAAGCCCAATCCCGATTTTGTTTCATGGCCGAACAAAAACTCAGGAAACCGGCGATTATGATCCCTCGAAAGCCGAAGCGTCCACGGACAGAGCCAAACCAAGGAATTTCGGAAAAACCTAAAAAAGCCGAGAAGAAGCACAAAGAAGAAGAAGACGACGAGCCTTGCGAACCTGTGATATCGGTCTGCATAGATGACGATCATCCGGAACGATGCGTAGATATCGGAGCGAACCTAGATGACTCGATCAAAAAGGGCATAGTATTATGTCCCCGGGAGAACGTAAACAATTTTGCTTGGTCCGCAGAAGATATGCCTGGTATTAGTATGGACATCGCATGTCACGAACTGAACGTGGACCCAACGATCAAACCCGTCAGGCAGAAAAGAAGGAAGCTAGAATCCGAACGGACTAAAGCAGTCAACGATGAAGTGGAGAGATTACTTAAAGTCGGTTCAATGATCAAAGTCTAGTATCCGGACTGACTCGCAAACCCGTAGTAGTAAAAAAGAAGAACGGAAAATGGAGGGTTTACGTCGACTTCACAGACTTGAACAAGGCATGTCCCAAAGATAGTTTTCCGCTTCCGCACATAGACCAGCTGGTGGATGCAACCGCAGGAAAAAACTGCTTACGTTTATGGACGCTTTTTTGGGATACAACCAGATCATGATGAACCTAGACGATAGGGAAAAAACGGCCTTCGTCATTGACAGAGGGATCTATTGCTACAAGGTTTTGCCCTTCGGCCTGGAAAACGCCGGAGAAACATACCAGCGTTTGGTAAACAAAATGTTCGCTGAACAACTCGGAAGGACTATGGAAGTATACATAGACGATATACTATTCAAGTCCCTCGAGGAAAAAGACAACGTAGAGCATCGGCGTGAATGTTTCAGACAGCTAAACAAGCATAACATGAAGCTCAATCCAACCAAATGCAGATTCAGAGTGGCAACCGGAGAATTTCTCAGATACCTCGTGACTCACCAAGGCATCGAAGCAAATACGAATCAGATTAATGCCCTGATCTAAATGTCCTCGCCGACAACGAAACGCGAAGTCCACGATTAACAGGGCGTGTATCAGCACTAAACAGGTTCATCTCGCGATCAACTGACAAATGTTTGCCTTTTTACGGCACCGTAAGGGGCAACAAGACTTTAGAGTGGTCAGAAAAATGCGAGGAAGCCTTCCAGCAGCTGAAGAGATATTTGGCAAATCCGCCGGTATTGGCAAAACCCATTGAAGGAGAGCCCTTGTTCCTATACACGGCAATATCGGCCACCGCTGTATGTGGGGTTCTTATCAGATAAAACCATGGAGAGCAAAAGGCGATCTACTATGTTAGCTAAACGCTAACGGATGCGGAAACTCGTTACCCGCAAATCGAGAAACTGGCACTCGCGCTGGTGATGTCCACCCAGAAATTAAGGCCATATTTCCAATCTCATTCAATCATGGTCTTAACAACCTTTCCGTTGCGGACGATCCTTCATAGCCCAAGCTAATCCGGGAGACTAGCCAAATCGGCAATAGAACTCAGCGAGTTCGACCTCGAGTATCGATTCAGAACATGCACGAAGTCGCAAGTACTGGCAGATTTCCTGGTCGAGCTACCGCAAGAAGGGACAGAGGGATTAGCAGAAGACTCAGACTGGTTACTCCACGTCGACGGCTCCTCATCGAAACAAGGTTCCAGAGTAGGAATCCCCCTGACCTCGCCAACCGGATAGATTCTAGAGCAATCTTTCCTCTTAACTTTCCACGCTTCAAACAATGAAGCGGAATACGAAGCTCTAATTGCCGGACTTAGACTAGTCCATTCTTTAAAGATCCAAAATATACAAGCGTTCTGAGACTCGGAACTAGTCGCAAGCCAATACAACAGAGAGTACGAGACAAGGGACGAAAGGATGGAAGCGTACCTAAAAATTGTCCAGGATTTGGGGAAACCACTCAAGAACTTCAAACTGAAACGAGTCCCCCAAGGAGAAAATGCACCAGCCGATGCATTGGCAGCACTGGCCTCGACATCAGAACCAGGCTTGAAGAGGATCATCCCGCTGGAGTTTATCGAATACCCAAGCATCAAAAATTCCGAGACGATCAATCTAGCTTATCCACTAGAAGGAGAAGATGAAAACTTTCCGCCAGAGAAAGATGATGCCGAGACAAACATACGGACTGATGGAGAATATGGTTGCGATAAAAAATGGATAGAGACGATCCGTTCATACATAACAAATGACAAACTCCCTGAAGATAAGTGGGCAGCGAGCAAAATCAAAGTGCAGGACGCTCGCTATGTTTTGATGGAAGGAAATATTTATAAGTGGAGGTTATCTAATCCCTTAATGTCGTGCATCGAAGACAGAGCAGCAAGACGAGTTATGGAAGAAGTCCACAATGGCTCATGCAGAAATCATTGTGGAGGGAAAGCACTAGCAGTAAAAATCAAGCGCCACGGCTATTTTAGCTCGTCATGCTCGGCTAGGCTCAGCTCGTACAGATCATTCTAGCTCGTCATGCTCAGCTCGGCTCAGCTCGTACAGATCATTCTAGCTCGGCTCGGATCGCAGTCTCCAGTCAGCTTGGCTTTACTAACAAACAATTCAAGGTCGGCTTGGCCCATTTTTCACCTGAAGTACGGCCCATTCATAACGAGCTCGACAAGGAGTCAATGGCCCGTACAAATTATGACCGAATTTACTATAATTAGGACTGCGTATTGTACATTAATGTAACTTTTTGGATTTGTGCACTTTACTACTTTATCTCTCTAGAACTCACGTCTAAAATTATAACCTGAGCTCGTCTGTTAACCAGCTTGGACTTTCACTTATCAGCTATAAACACGTTCGTCCCTTGACGACCTTACTATTGGGATAGTGTCCTGAAATCACACTTGTACTCACTCCTGATATAGTTGTGTGTCGAGATCAGACATTCGTATAGTACTGGGCGGTTGCGATGTTTTGCTAGAAGCCTCTTGTAATCTGTAAGTTGTAGACTTACTACCAGTACTATATGATCCTATAGGGTCACACACCTAAGCGAACTGGAAGCTACGACATGGGAATGATCATTATGGTAATGATCATACTAATGTGTATTAGATACACATTAATATCGACAAAATGGTGTTGTGTCGATCGACACAGCTTGTGTGTCGGTCGACACAGTTCGGATTTTCCGAACAGGCTTTTCGAGTTTAGGCTTAATTAAGTCTGGCCCGTTAAGCACGTTTAGGTCGAATAATACTCTAAGATTTCGACCTAAACAGCAAGCCGTCCACTTTTCTTGACAGAAACAATAGACACACCAGAGAGAATCGATCCCCATTGATCCGGCACTAGCATCCCGTTTCCAGCGAGCGTGCGTGTGTATCTGGTAGAGGCAAGGCGTCTGCGTTGCTCCAACTGATCTCGTTCACCATCTCAATTCCGCTGCCAAAAGGTAAGAACGAGGTTGGTTCTATTTCAATATATCAAACCCTAAGATCCATAGGGATCCAACAGTGGTATCAGAGCATGTTAGGGTTTAGCTATTGAATTTGTTGCAAAATAATTCGAATCTTGATGTTGTTGAATTGATTTTTTCATGTACAAATCGTGTTTTCATGTTATATTCTCGTTTTTGTTCCTGTTGAAAAGACAAAGAATTGATGAAAACGTACTGTGTCGATCGACACAAAGCGTGTGTCGGTCGACACGCCGCGGCGCAAAACGTAAAATATTTAGGGTTTGTCTCAGGGTGTCGATCGACACAAAGCGTGTGTCGGTCGACGCAGAGCGAAAACTCGAGTAAAATATTTAGGGTTTTTCGCACAGTATCGATCGACACAAAGCGTGTGTCGGTCGATACAAAGCGAAAATCCACAAATCATCTTAGGGTTTTGATATGAGATCGAAGACCAGAATTCTTGCTGCGTCGATCGATACACTGGGTGTGTCGGTCGACACAGGCAAAACGATTAGATAGACCGGTTCAATTGGATTGAACTGGTTATATCTATCGGTTAATTTTAATTAACCAAAATTGGTTCTGGTTTGGTCATGTCGATCGACACACAGTGTGTGACGATCGACATGGACTATTAAACCGAGCCGGTTCAATTGGATTGAATCGGTTATGTATATTCGATCTGGTTTAACCGGTTATCGAAGAACGGTTTAAATCTAATTGCGTCGATCGATACCAATGGTTGGCGTCGATCGATACAATGCTCGCAGATATGCTAGTTGGACTACATATTTGCATATACCAGAACAATTTAATCCTAAAAGTTGTAGATGAATCTAAACTAAATAAAACTGAATGTTTTAAATAAATTAATAAATTCTTGATTGTATATTGGATATACATCAAGGTAAAATAGTTCTTTCCTCAACTAAATATCAAGTGATCTTGATGTCTTGCCCGATCTTGTCTACTGTCAAGACTCGTTTCGTTGATTGGATAGTCTTGGAGTCCTTGGTATCCACATCTACATGAGTAAGGCAGGTGATCATTGATAGACTTGCAGTGCGACTGTCAATGATCACAAGACTGAAGAGATTGGTTTACTTGACTGGGCCATCAGAAGTTCTGGGCCCAGAGACATCGGAGTGGATATGACATGGATTGTCTTATCTACGACCAGGAGTTGTACTGGGTACAATTAGCAATGATTTACTTACCTGGATGACTAAAGTTTGGGTGATGGCGAGTCGTCCACTCGAATTTTGGTGATCTGAGGATCTTGGTTCATTGTATTCATATGAGGAAACATAGTTATGAATACAATGCGAGTTTTCTTATTAGATAAGATTTCTCATTTCCCTGAGCATTATAACTAAAATCTACCTCTTTTGAATTACAGCTATGTCTGTCTCAAATCACATCAACACTTTCTCACTAAGATCCGTCCTTGAGAAGGACAAGTTAAATGGATCTAATTTCTTGGAATGGTATCGGAACCTGAGAATAGTTCTCAGGCAGGAGAACAAGGAATATGTCCTTGAAAGAGATCTCCCCGAGAGGCCACGTTCCAATGCTCCGCAGACAGAAAAGAATGCTTGGGATAAGCATTCAGCAGATGTCAAAGATGTTAATTGTCTAATGCTGGTGACTATGAACTCTGAGCTGCAGAAGCAATATGAGAACGTGTTGTCACCCATTGAGATGATTAACAGCCTGAAAGCTTTGTTTCAGGAGCAAGCTCGCACAGAGAGATACCAGACGGTTAAATCTCTCATGGATTGCAAGCTGGCTAAGGACAGTCCAGTAAGTCCTCATGTCCTTAAAATGATGGGTTGCATTGATAACCTGGGGAAACTGGACTGTGCCATTAGCCAGGAGCTAGCCACTGACATGATTCTGCAGTCTTTGCCGTCGTGTTTTGATCAGTTCATCATGAACTACAACATGCAAAACATGACTAAGACATTGACTGAGTTGCACGGTATGCTGAAGACAGCAGAACCGAATCTCAAGAAGGCTACTCCCAGTGTCCTGATGGTACAAGGGGGTAAAAGGTTTAAGAAACCTAAGAAGGATAAGGGAAAGGCCCAGGTTGTCGAGACTGAAAGTCAAGACAAGCCCAAGCCCAAGCCCAAATCCGGGCCTTCTTCTGAGGATAAGTGCAACTACTGCAAGCAGTTGGGGCATTGGAAGAGAGACTGCAAGAAGTTCAAGGAAGATTACAAGAAGCTGAAGAAGACGTATGAGGCGTCTGATTCATGTATTTATGTTATCGAACTTAATGTTATATCTTATAGTTCTACTTCGTGGGTATTGGATACCGGCTGCGGTGCTCACATTTGTACTGATGTGCAGGCACTAAAAAACAGTAGAACGCTGAAGAAAGGACAAGTGGAGCTACGAGTCGGGAATGGAGCTAAGGTTGCTGCACTGGCCGTAGGCACCTATGAATTGTCTTTACCTTCGGGCATGATTTTAGCTTTGAATAATTGATACTTTGTACCTGCGATAAGCAGAAACATAATTTTAGTTTCCGTTTTGGATTTGGAAGGTTTTGATTTTGCTGTTAAGAATAAAGTTTGTTCTTTTAATCGTGATGGTACATTTTATGGTAGCGCCCCATTAGAAAATGGGTTATATGTCTTAAATCAAGAAATGCCTGTCTTTAACATAAATATAAAGCGGTTTAAGTCAAATGACGAAAACCCAACTTTCTTATGGCATTGTCGTTTGGGCCATATCAATGAGAAACGCATCCAAAGGCTCCATCAAAATGGGCTTCTTGGATCATTTGATTTTGAATCATATGAGAAATGCGAATCTTGCTTGGTGGGCAAAATGGCTAGAGCCCCTTTCAATAAACCAAATGAAAGGGCCAGTGACTTGTTGGGCCTTGTTCATACTGATGTATGTGGGCCGATGAGTACTGTTGCCAGAGGAAATTTCAAGTACTTCATTACCTTCACTGATGATTTCAGTAGGTATGGCTATGTCTACTTGATGAGACACAAGTCAGAATCCTTTGATAGATTCAAGGAATTCAAGAATGAAGTACAGAACCAACTTGGCAAAAGTATCAAAGTTCTGCGATCGGATCGCGAAGGAGAATACCTAAGCCAAGAGTTCAGCGACTATCTGAGCGAGTGTGGAATTGTTTCACAACTCACTCCTCCTGGAACACCTCAATGGAATGGAGTGTCAGAGAGGAGAAATCGAACCTTATTGGATATGGTTCGGTCTATGATGAGTCATTCTAATCTTCCATTATCCTTTTGGGGATACGCTCTAGAAACGTCTGCGTTTACACTAAATAGGGTGCCATCTAAATCAGTGGATAAGACACCACATGAAATGTGGACTGGGAAAATTCCTAACCTGTCTTTCCTGAAGATTTGGGGTTGTGAGGCTTATGTCAAACGTTTAATCTATGACAAGCTTGCACCCAAATCAGATAAATGCTACTTCGTTGGTTATCCTAGGGAAACCAAGGCATACTACTTTTACAACCAATCTGAGAACAAAGTATTTGTTGCTCGGGACTGTTCTTTTCTTGAGAGGGAGTTTCTCTCTAAGAAAAACAGTGGGGGTAAAGTACATCTTGAAGAAATTCTAGATGCACAGGATACTGCTCAACCTGCTCAGGAAGAGCAGCAGTTGGATCCACAGAGTTTTGTGGAACCGGCGCCTGTGGAGCCTGAAGTTCGCAGATCCGGAAGGATCCGTCACGAACCCGAGAGATACTATGGATTTCTCGTAACCAATTCAAATGATCTGATGATCATTGAAAGTGACGAACCAGCGACCTTTGCGGAAGCAATGATGGGTCCGGACTCCGAAAAGTTGCTTGGAGCCTCTAAGTCCGAAATGGGATCCATGTCAGAAAACCAAGTATGGTCCTTGGTCGATTTACCTAATGGTGTAAAAGCCATTGAGTGTAAATGGATCTTCAAGAAGAAGATTGACGTGGATGGCAATGTACAGATTTACAAAGCGAGTTTGGTGGCTAAAGGTTTCAAACAAATTCATGGTATTGACTATGATGAAACCTATTCCCCAGTCGCTATGCTTAAATCCATTCGGATTCTTCTAGCGATTGCCGCTCATTATGATTATGAGATTTGGCAAATGGATGTCAAAACCGCATTCCTGAATGGTATTCTGGAAGAGGATGTGTACATGACACAACCTGAAGGTTTTGTCGATCCAAAGAACGCTAGCAAGGTATTCAAATTTCATAAATCCATTTATGGATTGAAGCAAGCATCACGGAGTTGGAATCTTCGTTTTGATGAAGCAGTGAAGAAATTCGGTTTCACCAAGAACGAAGAAGAACCATGTGTTTACAAGAAGACTAGTGGGAGCAATATTGCGTTTCTTGTACTGTATGTCGATGACATACTCATCCTCGGTAATGACGTTCCGTTGCTTCAGTCTGTTAAGACTTGGCTTGGAAGTTGTTTTTCCATGAAAGACATGGGAGAAGCAGCTTACATTCTTGGAATCAGAATCTACAGAGATAGAACAAACAAGCTTATTGGATTGTGCCAGGACACTTATATTGATAAGGTGTTGCACAGATTCAATATGCATGATTCCAAGAAGGGCTTCATACCAATGTCTCATGGCATAAGTCTCAGCAAGAAGCAGTGTCCGGCGACACATGCTGAGCGAGAACGCATGAATAAGATTCCTTATGATTCTGCAATAGGATCTATTATGTATGCCATGCTCTGCACTCGTCTAGATGTAGCTTACGCGTTAAGCATGACGAGCAGATACCAATCTGATCCAGGTGAGGAACACTGGACAACTGTCAAGAACATTCTCAAGTATTTGAGACATACTAAGGATAAATTCCTTGTGTATGGAGGAAGTGAAGAACTTGTGGTGAATGGATTCACCGATGCGAGTTTTCAGACAGACAGAGACGATTTCCGATCACAATCTGGATATGTCTTCTGTCTAAATGGCGGTGCAGTGAGCTGGAAGAGCTCTAAGCAGAATACCGTAGCTGATTCCACAACGGAAGCTGAATATGTTGCTGCTTCAGAAGCGGCAAAAGAGGCTGTTTGGATCAAGAAGTTCATGACTGAACTTGGTGTGGTTCCTAGCATCTTGGAGCCAGTGGCTTTGTTCTGCGATAACAACGGAGCCATTGCTCAAGCAAAAGAGCCAAGGTCACACCAGAAGTCCAAACATGTGGAGAGGAGATATCACTTAATTCGAGATATCGTCAATAGAGGTGACGTGAAGATCAGCCGAGTCCCAACAGACGAGAATGTCGCTGATCCTCTGACTAAGTCACTCCCAAGGCCTAAGCATGAGTGTCATACGACTGCTGTAGGCATTAGAGATCTTAAGATGTAATCTTGATTCTAGTGGGAGTTTTTAGTTTTATTTTGGTTATAATAAGATGCTCATGTAAACATTCTTTTAGAAGTGTTTTAATGAAACTTGATTTCAGCATTATTTATTGTGATCTAAATAATGGTCCAAAATAAGTTTATGACATATTATAGGTCATCAAGTTGAGGACTTGATCATGAAACCCTATAAGTTAATAAATTATTTTGTCCCTAGTCGAGGTTGTAGAATCGGGGCACTGACAACCGATAGAGACTAGATTGTGAGGTGACTGTTGGCTAAGTTTCATGGAGCCAATGATATGATTATCGCAGTCAGTCACATAGATATATGTTGGTGAACATATGATCGGACATGACCCGCTAATGAGAAGTCTACAAGATAGTTATATATGTGTCATAAGAGGTTCTCATTACGACTATAGAGTATAGTCCTTAGACCTGAGTTCATCATGTTTTCTTGCATATGAATTGGTACACTTTGACTTTGTCAAACGTCGACCCGTAATTTGCGGCTATAACGGCACTGTTCGGGTATATCATGAAGTGTGCGTTGAAACAGGGATGGAACAAGATGGGATTTGTCCCTCCTGTATAATGGGAGATAAATATCTCAGGGCCTATCGAAGATTGATTACTGAAAAAAAAATGTGTGGCCGCACTCAAACGAACTGTAGTTCAGTTGTTTGTAAAGTTCAGTATGAGGTCAGGAGTTCGATAAACACGATGTTGGCTTAATAAGGATGACACAAATCTTGCCTTATGCCAAATCGAGATATAGAGACAAAAGGATTATAGGAATTGGTGATTCCAGTACAAGTGGGAGATTGTTGGGATAGTGTCCTGAAATCACACTTGTACTCACTCCTGATATAGTTGTGTGTCGAGATCAGACATTCGTATAGTACTGGGCGGTTGCGATGTTTTGCTAGAAGCCTCTTGTAATCTGTAAGTTGTAGACTTACTACCAGTACTATATGATCCTATAGGGTCACACACCTAAGCGAACTGGAAGCTACGACATGGGAATGATCATTATGGTAATGATCATACTAATGTGTATCTATATTAATATCGACAAAATGGTGTTGTGTCGATCGACACAGCTTGTGTGTCGGTCGACACAGTTCGGATTTTCCGAACAGGCTTTTCGAGTTTAGGCTTAATTAAGTCTGGCCCGTTAAGCACGTTTAGGTCGAATAATACTCTAAGATTTTGACCTAAACAGCAAGCCGTCCACTTTTCTTGACAGAAACAGTAGACACACCAGAGAGAATCGATCCCCATTGATCCGGCACTAGCATCCCGTTTCCAGCGAGCGTGCGTGTGTATCTGGTAGAGGCAAGGCGTCTGCGTTGCTCCAACTGATCTCGTTCACCATCTCAATTCCGCTGCCAAAAGGTAAGAACGAGGTTGGTTCTATTTCAATATATCAAACCCTAAGATCCATAGGGATCCAACACTTACACATTCCTCATGTTCGTTCCCGAACTTAGTCTATTATCTTACCAAGACGAAACCTTGATCCATAGATTTCATTGAGCACGTTGATTCAGACCAAGCAAGACGAGCATCCAACCTTTGTGACGAACTCGGTTATCACAATTGGCGCAGTCTGTGGAGATTTAAGGTTCTCTTCACTTATAGATAAGCTCGGCCACCTCCAGCTAGCAAGGACGTCCTCACACTCTCAGCCATCTCCTTTTCGGGAGCGACCTCACAAGCGAAGGGCCAACCTAATAAGACTCGGCACATCTCCCAAGTCGCAAACCCAATCATCCAACCTTCGGAAGCCGATGTACCTCCAGTTACCGAGCAGACTCAACCACTGGCAAGCAGCCACTTTGACGAACTGAACATGTCCGATTTACTCAAATATCTCATGTCCCAAGTAGACGAGCTTTTCGATGGAGTAATGCTCGGTTTGATCAACTCGCAACAATACAAGAACTGTGCCAAGGACATATCAACGATTTACAATCATCATGCCATATGGCAGCCGCACCCCGATTAACTTTACACCACAACTTCAGCAAGTTCTGTTTGATGGATCGCCAACTCCGAACATCGAACTAAGAAAACAAACAATCTCTTATTCGGCAGCACAACCAACTGAGGAAACTAACAGCCCACCTCCCACTTTTGGAACCCAGAGCAACTCGGAAGTAGATGCTCACAGTGGTAACGAGATAGAGGAGCTAAAATCGAAACTACGAAGAATGACCTCAATGGTTTACCAAGCGATAAGCTCGGAACCCGAGATCGATCGCGTACTCGAAGAAATGCAAAATACACCATTCACCCATCACCTAGTCAACATCCAAGTAAAGCACCCGGGAATGATCAAGCTCATGACATACAAAGGCAACTCGAAATAGAGGAAATTCCTAACTCCCTTTTGTATCGCCATGGGCCGAATGCAATTTCAACTCGGGGTATGCGACACAAGATATTGCCAACTGATCGTCGAGCACTTAGGAGGATCAGCATTGGACTGGTTTTCTCTTCTGGAACCAAACACTATCGACAGATACCAAGACTTGTAGATATCATTCCTCAAGCACTAATCAATGTATATCCAGGAGGAGCCATCAAACGCTGATCTTTGGGCTATTACTCAGGACAAAAGGAATCTCTTCGATCCTACATTACTCATTTCAAGATTGTCCTCGCGAATCTCAAAATGGTCTATGGTATACGAATCCAGCTTCAGAGAGGATTTGGAGAAAAACCTGCCAAGCTCGCTTGAAGACGCTCTGCACCAAGCAACTATCTTCATTGATCACGGAGAAGAAAAGGAAATCCTGGCGAAGAAGTTCGGACAAAAAAGTTCAAGCTGGAAAGAGAAATCGGAAAAAATCCCCAGAAGCAAGAACCACAACAAGATTATAAAAGCACAAAAGAGGAAGACATCACAAGGAAGGGTAAATCGGTGTACTACGTCAGCGACCAACCACAAGATTACAAAAGATCAGCCCGCCCAAGGCTATCGCCTATATCAGCCGGCCCAAGGCTATCGCCTATATCAACTCGTGTAATGTTACCACCAGGGATATCAACAAGACCAGAACTAAGGCAAACCGTGGAATAAGTACGTTCGGGGAGGTGACAAGAGAAAGTCATTCTGCGAATTCCATCAACGAGCAGGGCACAACACAACTGAATGCAGAAACCTACAAGCTCTCCTTTACGCCGACTATCAAAACGATGGTAAAAAATTGGTGGCAACTTGTAACCAACCTCCTGGAAAGCAAGTTAACCAAGCAACGCAGCCCAAGAACGAAGTCGAACGTTTCAAGCTCGTTCAGGAGGAGAAGAAGAAAGAAGTAGCCTTCGAAGTGGAAATCGAGAGAATAGATACGGACACAGCATCACATAAACGAGCCGTGATGATCAAGACAAGGACGGCACACCTCCACCGAGAAGGCACATCAATATGATATTTGGATGATTGCCATTAGCCAATGATTCACTACAGTCGGTCAAGGAGTATGAGCACCGAGCAGCAGAAAAACGAGCTCAAAATCGAAAGCAATATTATCTTTACCGAACATGATGGGAAGGACTGGACAGACCGCACAACGACCCACTAGTCATCACACTTCAGATAGGCAATTGCGAGGTCTCCAAAATTTTGGTCGAAACCGGAAGCTCGGTGGGCCTAATCTTCAAGAAAACATTACAACGCATGGAGCCCAGCAACTATCTGATAAAGCCGTTTGCAAAGCCCCTAACATGCTTCTCCGGGGATTCAATCCCAACGATCAGAACAATTAAGCTTCCCGTCTATATCGGTAGGATCTCCAAACTCATAAAGTTCGTGGTCGTCGACCGACCAGCTATATACAACGTTATACTAGGTAAACCATGGATACGTAAAATGAAAGCAGTGCCTTCCATTTATCATCAATGCATCAAGTTCCCAAAGCCCATAGGCATTTTAACATTCGGAGGAGACCAACAAATATTGCGAACATGCTTCCGGATCGAGCACAAACTCGGCCACAAGTCGCAAGCCTACGTGGATGCCGAACCGAAGATTGAGCTGCCACCACCAGATAAATCATTAAAGGAATCTATCGTTCATGTCAACATTGACATCAGCGACCCCGAGCTTTGTGTGAGAATAGGCGCCGACCTTCGTGAAGATCTGCATGACAAGCTCGTAGACTTCCTCAAACAGAATGCCACAACCTTCGCCTAGACCACTAGCGACATGAACGGAGTAGATCCATCAATCGGATGCCAAGAGCTGCAGTCCATCTAGTGTTCAAACCAATCAAGCAAAAGAGAAGGAAGTTCGGCCTGGAGCGCGAAATAGCCGTGAATGACGAGGTGGAAAGGCTTTACAAAGCTGGGTCGATCACCGAAGTCAAATACCTAGACAGGCTATCAAATCCTGTAATCGTAAAAAACAGGAACGGAAAATGGCTAGTATTAGTTGATTTTACCGACCTCAACAAAGCATGCCCAAGGACAGCTTCTCTCTGCCCCACAACGACGGGCTCGTTGAAGCAACAGCTGGACATGACCTGCTATCGTTCATGGACGTCTTCTCCAGGTACAACCATATTTCCGACGATCGCGGAAAAACATCGCTCATCACCGATCAAAGCACCTACTGCTACAAAGTAATGCCATTCGGACTCAAGAACACACAAGCAATATACCAAAGACTGGTCTATCGCATGTTCGCCGATTAGCTCGGAAAAACCATGGAAGTCTATATCGATGACATGCTCTTCAATTTCCCCTCGGCTGACAATCACGTCATTCACTAAGCCACATGCTTCGAAAGTCTAAACAAGTACGGGATGAAGTTGAATCCAACTAAATGCATGTTCGCAGTCACATCAGGCAAATTCCTTAGCTGCATCGTTACGAGAAGGGGAATCGAAGCCAACCCAACGATTGACCGGGAGAAGTTGCGTCTCTGAAGTTGCCTCCCCTACTACAACTTGCTCCGAGAAAACAAAAACTTCAGTGGGACGCAAAATGCGAGGACACATTCCAGCAACTGAAGAAATATATATAAACCCCGCCAATCCTAGCCAAGCCCGAGGAGGGAGAGACACTTTACTTATACATCGGTATACACCTCGACAATAAGCAGGGTACTTGTTCGGGACGACCGAGGCGACCAGAAGCGTATCTTTTACACAAGTAAAATCTTCGACGACGCCGAGACACGGGACAACACGCTCGAGAATCTTGCGCTAGCCGTAGACATTTCGGCAAGGAAGCGCCGACCTTACTTTCAGTCACATTTTGTGGTGGTACTCACAAACCAGCCGATCAAGACAATCCTACACCGCCCGAGTCAATCCGGCAGAATCGCCAAATGGGCAGTCGATTTAAGCGAATATGACATCGAGTACAAACTGATATAGCATGGTTTTTACCGGTTTTATGCCATGATATAGTTGTGTTTTTAGTGTCTTTTGTGTTCTTTAATAGTCTTTTACAGGTTTAATCAGGTTTGGAGCTAATATGGAGATTTTGGAGTATTTTGGGAGTTTTGGAGCATTTTGGCCAAGAGTTTAACTCACTGGCCGATTTGATGATCATGCATCGATCGACACACCTTTGGTGTCGATCGACACACTAGCGAGATGGGCCGAAATACGGCGGTTAATGAAGTTATGAAGATTTGCAGAAAAGCCCAGAAAGTTCCAGTATTTACACAGAAGCCCCAGCCGATATTATGCCTATATATTTAGGATTTTGGTGTTTATTTTATATACGCTTTCATACTTAGAGCTAAGAGATTTTTAGAGCTTTTGGGGCTGATCTAATCCTGTACTTCATCTATTTTGGAGAAGATTTCGAACCCCTTTATCTATTTAATTTCTTATATGCAATCTATTATTTCTATGATTTCTGTTTCATTAATCATGTCTGAGTAGATTCATAGTTAAGTTTAGGGTTTCTCATTAAGGATTTGATGACTTGCTAGACTTGTTTAATTCAGTTAAGGATTCACATGATTAGAATGTTCTTCAAACTAAATTGTGCTTAATGCTAGTTCTAACCTGATCAATTAGAATCTAGATCTTAGGTTGCTAAATACGACACGAGAGTGTGGTTTAGAATCTGAACTATTTAGGTTGAGCAATTAAATTATTCGCAAAGAGATTTGGCTTAGTTTAATTGTGAACATATCGAACTTGAAATTAATGCTGGTTTAATCTGTTAGTAATTGCAAAGAGATTTGGATTACTGCACTTAGACTTAGAGGATTTTTGCAAAGAGATTTGGTTAATTCTAATTCCGTGATTTGAGTTCTAGAACTGAGTTTAATTTGATCTTGACTGATTAACTTGTCTGCTTGTCTGATTTCCTGAGAATTCCCTAGACTTAGCGCTTTTAGTTTATTGCTTTCACAACAAATTCCTGCTACTGATTTACTTTATTGCCTTGCTTTTATTTCATTCACCACCTGCTTTATTCTTAGTATTAATCTCTACGGTTCTGATCTATCGAGACCAGAGTCTCTGTGGATTCGATACCCTATATACTACATTGACATTACTGTGCACTTGCAGTTAGTATAGGGATTAAAACTCGACCTATCAAGTTTTCGGCGCCGTTGCCGGGGACTCTTAGAGTTTTCGATAGGACCGAACTTAGGGTTTTTACTAGGAATTTTTCTTTTTTTTGTTTTTGTTTTCGTTTTTTATTTTATTTTACTAAACTTTTTCTCTGTTTTCTCTCTGTCGCAGGTACCGATTTCGCCTTGCGTCGATCGTTGCACCTCTTGTGTCGATCGTCACTAGGCGATTCTGAGATTGAATCGATCGTTGCACTGATAGCATCGATCGTTGCTTGACGATTATAGACAGTTTATGCAGAAGCGTGAAACTCGAAGTAATCCGAACTCGAACCCAATCAATCTCGATCTTGAAGAACTTGGACATCTAGAGAGGACTAACAGAAGAGAAAGAAGAGAAAGAATGATAGCACAGAGGCTAATTCTAGTACGCGATGCTCAAGGTACTCTGAGGGACAAAAATAACAACCCGTACAATGCTGCTTGGCAAAGGGTTGATGCTGAAGGGAATGTCATCCTTGATCCTCCTGAGCCACCGCAACAGGAGCAGAACCAGGGTCAAGGACAGGCCCGAGGTAGAGAGATGGTTGTACATGAGAGGACCTTAGCTGACTACAACAGACCGGATGAGTTTCATGCAAACCGGTCAGCTTTGGTGATTCCTGGCTTTGAGAGGAATGATTTTGAGATCAAGACTATCTACTACTCGCTGATGAGACAGAATGCATTCCATGGTCACCCAACAGAGCAGCCTATGGATCACATTGATTCGTTTGAGGACATAGTCACTGGCATGAAGTATGATAGAGTTTGCCAGGATTATTTGTTCCTTAAACTCTTTCCGCACAGTCTCGCTGGAGACGCTGGTGCATGGCTGAAGCAACTGCCACCTGGGCAGTTTGATACTTGGGCAGCCCTGAAGAGTGAGTTCCTACGTCATTTCTATGATGATGCGCGTTCAGACCAGTCCAGACAGGACATTCTCACATTTTCCCAAGGCGCTGTGGAGCCTTTAAAAGCTGCCTGGATGAGATTTAAGAAGTACCAGCGTGACTGCCCACACCATGGATTCACTGAAGTCCAGTTGCTTGGTATCTTCTTCAGAGGCATAGATCTGCCATATCAGTCTGCGCTGGATAACTCCAATAATGCAAACTTCAACACCAGGACTCCTGCACAAGCTAAGCAATTGATTGAGAACTTAGTGAGCAGCAACAGTTGCAAGACTATGGATGAGAGGAGGAAGAAATCTGGTGGAAGTGTAGAGAATTCAGAGATGGCTGAATTGAGATCTAGGATGGACACAATCTGCAATCTCCTAGCTAATAAGAAGGCTGTCCACTTTGCTCAAGATGTTGAGGTAATTCAGACTGAGGAGGACACTCAGGAAGAAGATGTGAATTACATTGGAGGATCTGGTTTCCAAGGTAACAGGTTTGGTAATCAGCAGAGTAATGATATACCATGGATTTTAGGGTTTTTAACCATGGTATATGTGTTATTTATCAAGTCTTTCACTATGTTTTAGAGTCTTTTCAGGTGTTTATTAGGTACAAACACATTTGGAACAGATTTGGTGATTATGGCACTTTCTGGAGCTAATTGGAGTATTTGGCCGAGAGATAGACTTCACTGTCAATATTTCAGAGCCGCAACGATCGACACACTTATGGCATCGATCGTTGCATATGCGAGATGGGCCAAACGACGGTTTAATGAAGAATAATGAAATTGCAGTTTTGCCCAGAAGTTCCTGATATTTACAAAGTGACCCAATTCGTGTTTTAGATTATAAATAGGGATTTTCAGCCACTTGTTAGGCTATGCTTTCATAACTAAGTTTTATTTTCTTAGGAGATTTTAGGGGCTGGTTTTGTTCTCGAGAGAAACTTGATTTCGAACCCCTATTCTTATTCCTTTGATTATTTTATGATATCTACTTTGATTATGTTATCTTTTATGATTGCTATGTCTGAGTAGATCTCTTGTTAGGTTTAGGGATTCTCATTTGGAATTTCATGGAATTATAGTTTAATTAATCTGTAGGGATTCATATCTGCTAGTTCTTTATCTAAGTTGTTCTTAATGCTAAATCTGAATTAGCTACCCAGATTTATGATGTTAGGCTGATTAATGCAGCGAAAAGTTGGTTAATTTAGCTAGAAAGAACCTAGATAAGCAATTACACTTCTCGCAAACGAAAGTTTGGTTTAGGTTAATTGTGAACATATCAAACTTGGAATTAAGGCTGGTTTAATCTGTTAGTTCTCGCAAATGAAAGTTTGGTTTGCTGCACTTAGACTTAGAGAATTATCGCAAAGAAATTTGGTTAATTCTATATCTGTGTTTGAGTTCTAGAATAGTTTATGATTAGATCTCGATAGATTGATTACTTGCGTTCCTGATTTCCTGAGAATTTCCTAAGCTTAACACCTCCGCCTTCTTGCTTACAACTCACTTGATTTGCTTGCTATTTCGTTTACTGTTTTCACACCTGCTTCGCTTAATTTAAATCTGAACTACTAATAATCTATTGTGTGACTGAGAGTCCTTGTGGGATTCGATCCCTTATATACTACGATTGCATTAACTGTGCACTTGCAGTAGAATAGGGATAAAACTACACCTATCAAGTTTTTGGCGCCGTTGCCGGGGACTCTTTGAGTTCGCCGATAGATTCAGTACTAGGATTTAGACTAAGCATTCTTTTTAATTTTCTTGTTTACTCACGTTTTTGATTTTTGGGATTGCAGGGATTCACATTGCATCGATCGTTGCCTACCTTGCATCGATCGACACAAGGCGAGAACAGCGATGCCAAGATCTGAGACGTTCAATAGGTATCACTCTATGGAACCTGTGATTCTGATTCGCGGTGAAAACAGCGTTTTACGAGACCAAGAGGGTCACATATGCAACGCAAAAGGTCAGAAACTAGATGGGGAGGGAAACCCCATCTTGCCAGATTACTATGTATTGGTTGGGTAGGTAGCTGAGATGAGAAATAAGATAGATGACATCCACGACGTCCTACGGAGGGACAGACAGTTCCGAGCAGATGCAGAAACTGAAGGATTTGCAGAGGTAAACAATATGGCTGGGGCTGATTTTTATGGACATACATTTGGACATCAGCAGAGACAAGGTTCTAGGCATGCTCAAGGATCAAGAGATTATGGTTATACATCCTGCCTAACATCTCCTGTACCTGCACAGACGAGCAGATTGGAGATCATGATGGAGCAGTCCCTTGCAAAACAACAACAGACCACAGCGTCTTTCAACTCAAAACTTGAGAGCTTGTACATTAATCTGAATAAGAAATTTGAGTCCTAGAACACTCATATGAAGTTGCTAGATACACAGATGGATCAGATTTCAAGTTCTGCCACAAGGAAGGATACTCCGGAAGCCCATGTCATTGACATTCCTATTCAGGTTGACAACAGGATGGATCATGGACCATATCTAGCAGTTAAGGCTATGAAATTTGTGGAAAACAGAGGGGAGTCTGATATTGAATTCCCTGAGTTTGAGAGCTTCGACGGACCTGACTCAACAGAGATTGACATGGATCTCTTGGCTTGGATAGTTCAGACTGATACTGGACCAAGTCAAGAGGAGAAATTTGAGTTTGAAATTGCTGGATTAGACCAGGAAGCTGATGGACCCGAGACTGTAGTTGAAACTCGAGCTGAGACATCCGTGTCGATCGTTGCACCATATGCACCGATCGTTGCACCCCGTAAAGAACCAGTTTCACTTATACCTCGTGGAGTTGCTAAGGAAAGAATCTACAAACCTCCAATACCATTCCCAAAAGCTCCTGTAAGGTCTAAAGATGTTGTTCAGTGCACAATAGTGATTGACAAGAAGATGGTGGTTCCACAGGAGTCTACCCTAACATCTTCAGAACCTAAAGCTACTCATAAGCCGAAGGCTCCGAACATCAAATCTCTGCCAAAGGTAAAGCATAAATCCTCTAAGTTTAAACCTCCTGACTCCACTGTATTGAATGCAGGAAAAAGCTTTAAACATCCCAAGTTTCGATCCCACCCTACATTCCTTCCTACGTTCCTTGGACGACATCCTGCTGCTACTGCTTACACACCACCATGGATGATAAGGCATTCACAGAGACACTCAAAGTCTCTGTTGAAACCTCCATGAGTCTGACCTCTTTCCAAAAGTCAAGCTAATGACTTAAAACAAGCGCTGAGTGGGAGGCAACCCACTATTTGGTTCTAGTATTTTTAATTCTTATTGTTTTTCTTAGGATTTCACATTTTTATTTGTTTTTGCTAGTTTTTAGATACAAAACACAAGTCTGGAGATGTGTGACGATCGTTGCCTACAGGTGCAACGGTCGTTGCAATTGGTTTAAATCGAAAATTAAGGTATGTCGAGCTAAACCGGAATCGATCTGGTTCAACCAGCATCGATCGTTGCTGCTGTACAACGATCGTTGCACCCACGACCAAGGTAAGTTTCCTTAAACCCTTTTCTTCTCTTTTTCTTCTCAATTTTCTCGCCGACCGTACACCGAAAACCTCCACACCTAAAACTATCATTTCTTCATCGATTTCCTATTTTTCCAAGCGCTATTCTCTCATTTTTACACTTTCAATCTATTTCTCCAACCCATATCTCACGAATTCAAGGTAATGTATTTCTATTTTGATGATTTTCGGATTCAACTATTAGGGTTTTAGAAATTGGGAATTTTGGATTGAAATTGATGAATGCATGCTTAAATGAACACGATTTAGGTTGTTTAGTGATGGATTGTTGTTGATTTTATGGTTGATAGCACAAATTTAGAACGATTTTGTTGAATGTTGATTGCGGCCAAAATCGCCTTGCACCGATCGTTGCACTTGTGCAACGGTCGTTACTCTGCGATTTTGGGGAAATGTTTGATTATACGAAGTCGCCTTGCAACGATCGATACCTTAGTGCAACGGTCGTTGCTCGACGATTTCACTGGGAGTTTTCCGAGATTGATTTGTTTAAATTTCTGTTTTGCAGATGGCAACTCAGCAACAACCCCGCAAGCGCAGAGCAACCGCCGCAAGCGCCACACGACAGTACATTCCACCACCCGAATGGCTACACAGAGATTCTGATCCTCCAGAGCCATATCAGTTGGTTCATGCAACCATTGGACCACCATGGCCAAGGGCAGAGAAACTTCTGATTCGGACTGACCGCAACTGGGGCATGGCTATTAATAAGCTGCTCGCTACAGATGATTTCACAGAGAGGCCACTACACGAGTACTGGGACGAGTACGATACGTTGATGTATAACGGTTGGTGTGGCATGGAGCTAACGCCAACCAAGTTTGCGGATTACTCGACCTGTCTGAGTCTCGGCATAGACAAGCAGGTTATGGCGCTGTGCAGAGGCATTGGTCTGGGGAAAATGCCGATGCAGCCTTACGATCTATACCCAGAGTTGGTGAGACAGTTGCTTGCCACATGCAGGGTTATCTACCCAAACCCGGACAGAAAAAATGCTCAAGGAGGTACTTTTACCTTCATGTGTCTTGGCGCCAGGTATCGAGTACCCCTTCTCGATATCTGTAGGATCTATGGGTTTAGCACTGAGCAGACACGCACCGATATGTCCCTTCCATGGGAACCATCAGAGGCTCGGCAGTTCTGGGACTACATTGGTGGAGGACGGTATCACTCACGGACTACACCTGTGATTCAAGTTAGGCATCCGACTCTCAGGTATGTCTTGCGTATCTTGGGACGCACTCTATTGTGCAAGCATGAGGCCAACAAGATGCGTAAGAATGAGTTGGAAATACTATTCAGAGGACTGAGGGAGCAGTTCAGGGGTACCGATGTGAGAAACCCAGCTGAGAGAGTCAACCTGGGTGCTGTATTTGCCCATCATCTTTGCGAACTGCAGAAGAAGCCCTATGACGGCGTGCGCAAAGAGACAGTAGGGAGTCTTCTTACTCCTATTTTCAGACACTGCAGGATCCCTATGGAGGATACAGAGCGCATTACTGAGAGAGAGTTCCTGGATCTCAGTCACTTGCAGAGTGCTAGGTGGCTGAAGGAGGGGCGAGTGTGGGTTTACTGCGACCCTGCATCTGCACAATATGGTATTGATCTTCCTGCTGATGGGTTGACACAGATTGATACGATTGATGCTTTGAGTTTCCGCCCTCCTGCCGGAGCTCGACGCGCAGTGCCTACTATGGCTCATCCGCTGGGAGAGCCTTCTACGAGAGCTTCATCTTCCTCTACACCTGCACCTACTGCTGCCCCGGTTGATATCGGCCCTTATCCTGAGATTACAGTGCCCTACGGTGATATATCTGAGGCTGAGTGGAGAGAGCGTAGTGATGGGATATGGAAGACCGTTTGGGAGTGGATGCGTGGCTGCACTTGCAGGAGACAGCCACAGGTTCACCAGCCCGTCCCAGGACCTTCTCGACGCAGACGGCGATCTCCAACTCCAATTTCCTCGAGTGGTACTGATCGCATAGCTGAAGAAGCCAATGACGCCGAGCTATATGGTGGGATAGATGATGTGAGCGAGTGAGATTGATCTCCATTTTCAGACATTCGGTTCTGTACTCTTTTATCTTTTTCTTACTTTTCATTGCACTTTTTCCTTTTGTTTTTTAGGATGCCGTTGTTTTTGGATGATATGTTTGATTTGCTACATTATTTGCTTCGATTTTACTCTGTTTTCAGTGTTTCCAGCTTGCAGGATTCGAAATTTGATAGATTTCAACAGACTAACCTGCTAACTTGCTGACTGATCCGATATACGCATTGCAGCGATCGTTGCAGTCATGAGCAACGATCGACCATACACGAAAATCGCATAGCAACGGTCGATGCACTAAGTGCAACGATCGGTGCTTGAGCGACAGAGGTAAAATACAACAGAACTCAAAACATCCATTAACAATTTTTATTTCTTTTTTTTACCAATCCTTCGCTTGACACTACTGGGGACAGTGTGTCTTAAGTGTGGGGGAGGTGCTACTGACATCTCTCTTTCTGTTTTCTTAAGAGTCAGTCCATTTTTCAAATTTTTTGTTTTATTGAGTCAAAATTGTTTAAGTAAGAAACTATGATTTTCTGAGAAGTTTTAACAGCACTTGCAGGAACTTAAGTAACCATTGGGATGAAGTTGCAGGATCTATCTCTGACTATTAGAAAACCCAGACACGGATCAACCTACTGGGAACACCCACATTACTTCAGGTATCAGAGGATCCTTTTACTGACTTCAACCTTAATACTGACTTAGATTTCTCACCTAAGGGCTTGGTATACTTTGTGTCGGATCCCCTTGTTAGTTCTGACACAGCCTGTCAACCTATCCTATTTAGTTCCCTTCTCCCCTTCAATAATAATAAAAAAGATAATAAACTGAGGATGAGTTAGTAACTCCGAAGTGGTCACAGGAGTGGTAGAGACCCCTATTATCTCCTGTGCGATCCATGGAATGTGTCCAAAGTACACCCCATAACGGGAAGAACACTGATAAAAAAAAAAAAATGATACCCAATGTGGGAAAATCAGTTGTTAAGGAAGGGAAAGAGAAGAAAGGGACTAGAGAAAGATAGTATGGTGGTCTAGAGCTGATAAGGTAAGAATCTATGTGCCTTTTGATCGATACTCCTTAGGTGAGACCGCACTTAAATAGTTGCAGAAGTCAGTAGGGAGAATTTGAATGCTTGAATGTGATTGTGGAGTTTACTTAGGACAGTTGCTAAGTGTGGGGGAAGTATATGTTGGTCTTGATATTCTGTGTTTGATTTTTGCAGTGGTTTACTAAGGGGAATCTGAGTGTTGTTGCTTCTATGACAAAAAGAGTTTCTGAAAGTTTTCAAACCTCTTGACTACATTTAGTTCTTTGTTTTGCTTGAGGACAAGAAAATGGTAAGTGTGGGGGAGTTGATATACCATGGATTTTAGGGTTTTTAACCATGGTATATGTGTTATTTATCAAGTCTTTCACTATGTTTTAGAGTCTTTTCAGGTGTTTATTAGGCACAAACACATTTGGAGCAGATTTGGTGATTATGGCACTTTCTGGAGCTAATTGGAGTATTTGGCCGAGAGATAGACTTCACTGTCAATATTTCAGAGCCGCAACGATCGACACACTTATGGCATCGATCGTTGCATATGCGAGATGGGCCAAACGACGGTTTAATGAAGAATAATGAAATTGCAGTTTTGCCCAGAAGTTCCTGATATTTACAAAGTGACCCAATTCATGTTTTAGATTATAAATAGGGATTTTCAGCCACTTGTTAGGCTATGCTTTCATAACTAAGTTTTATTTTCTTAGGAGATTTTAGGGGCTGGTTTTGTTCTCGAGAGAGACTTGATTTCGAACCCCTATTCTTATTCTTTTGATTATTTTATGATATCTACTTTGATTATGTTATCTGTTATGATTGCTATGTCTGAGTAGATCTCTTGTTAGGTTTAGGGATTCTCATTTGGAATTTCATGGAATTATAGTTTAATTAATCTGTAGGGATTCATATCTGCTAGTTCTTTATCTAAGTTGTTCTTAATGCTAAATCTGAATTAGCTACCCAGATTTATGATGTTAGGCTGATTAATGCAGCGAAAGTTGGTTAATTTAGCTAGAAAGAACATAGATAAGCAATTAAACTTCTCGCAAACGAAAGTTTGGTTTAGGTTAATTGTGAACATATCAAACTTGGAATTAAGGCTGGTTTAATCTGTTAGTTCTCGCAAACGAAAGTTTGGTTTGCTGCACTTAGACTTAGAGAATTATCGCAAAGAAATTTGGTTAATTCTATATCTATGTTTGAGTTCTAGAATAGTTTATGATTAGATCTTGATAGATTGATTACTTGCGTTCCTGATTTCCTGAGAATTTCCTAAGCTTAACACCTCCGCCTTCTTGCTTACAACTCACTTGATTTGCTTGCTATTTCGTTTACTGTTTTCACACCTGCTTCGCTTAATTTAAATCTGAACTACTAATAATCTATTGTGTGACTGAGAGTCCTTGTGGGATTCGATACCTTATATACTACGATTGCATTAACTGTGCACTTGCAGTAGAATAGGGATAAAACTACACCTATCAGGTAACAGGTTCTTCAATGGAGGACAATAGAGTGCCTTCACAGGCAATCAGAACTCTTTTGGACAGACTAGTGGTTTTCAGAAGCCTTTTGGACAAGGTACTCAGAGAACCTATGGATCTTCATCTTATCAGACTCCTCCTGCACCTACAGCTCATGAGAGTAGGATGGAAGCAATGATGGAACAGCTAATGGAGAGTCAGACCAAGGGTACTGTTGACTGCAATAAGAAGTTGGATGTTGTCTATGAAGACCTCAATGGGAAGTTTGAGTCCCTGAACACTCACATGAAGCAGTTGGATACTCAGGTGAACCAGATTTCCAGCTCTATGAAGGGAAAAGGAGTAGCAGACACTCATATTAAGGCCTGGTCTGTATACATTGATGATGGATCTCACCTATGTGAAGGAATGAAGCTAAGTACAGCTGAATTGGTGAAAGAAGAAGAAATCTCGGATTTTGGAGAAAATATCTCGGGTGAAAACTGTGAAAACAGTGTTGCATCGATCGACACACATCTAGTGTCGGTCGATGCAGGTCGTGAACAGACAGACTTGCCGGATGATAACAATGTTGATGCTGATCTAGAGCTTGCCCGCTTGTTCCTTGGAGTGTCTGAGATTACTCAGGAGGAGATTTATGGACAATTAACTAAACAATATCCCTCAGTATCTGAAGTGATTAAACAGGAAATTGAAGAGCTTAAGAAGCTAGAGGAGAATGGTGAAGAGTTGGAAGAAATTCCATCATCTGATGATCCACCTTATCACCCATGTGTGCAGAGGTATTTGAACAAGATGTTGCCTTTGGATGAAGAGCTGAAAGATTGGGTGATTATAGTCCCTCAACAGATAAGTGATGTCCTGTTAACCAAGGTTCCCAAGAAGCTGCCTGATCCTGGGATTTTTGTGCTAAGTTGTTCTATCTTTGAGGATAGTTTTAGGCGCTCTCTTTGTGATCTGAGAGCTGCTGGAAGTCTTATGCCATATTCTGTGGCAGAGAAGCTGGGTATGCTGGATTTTAATCCTACTAGGACCTCTCTTGTCCTAGCTGATCAGTCTATACGAGTTCCGGAAGGACTCCTTGAGGACGTCCCGGTGAGAGTTGGAAACTATTTGGTTCCAACAGACTTCTTAGTGCTGAAATATGACTGTGATCCGGATGAAGCGTTGCTACTTGGAAGACCATTTTTGGCCACAGCGGGGGCAGTGATAGATGTTAGACACAGTCTGATAGACCTCCATCTGGGAGATGAGCCGCTACATTTTGAGATGGACAAGCTGCGCAAGCCACTGATAGATGGGCAGACCTTCACCATTATGGATGCAGATGATGAGCAGCCGGATGGTTCCGTGATTCTAGATCCTGGATCACATCTTACTCCTTCTTTTCTTGGACATGAGCATTCTGCAACAGCCTACTCGCCACCTTGGATAAGGAGACTTGAACAGAGACAGAAAAAGTCTCTGTCAAGATCTCGTGGTGCCTGAAAGATCTTGTTCGTCCGGTCAAGCTAATGACCTTAAACAAGCGCTGAGTGGGAGGCAACCCACTGTTAGGTTTAGTTGTTTTTCCTTTTCATTTTTGGTGTTTTTCTTAGGATTTCACGCTTTTATTGGTTTTTAAGTTTCAGATACAGAACTTGAGTCTGGAGATGTGTAACGATCGATGCACTTATGCACCGGTCGTTGCAAGGAGATTTGACGAAGAGGGGTGATCGCATTGTAACGATCGTTGCTCATATGCAACGGTCGTTGCAATTGGTTCAATTGCAAAATTAAGGTATGCGCTAAACCGGAAATCGATTTCAATTTAACCAGCATCGGTCGTTGCCTCTAAGCAACGATCGTTGCGCCCACGACCGAGGTAAGAAGCCTTAAACCCTTCTCTTCTTTTCTCTTCCTCATTTCCGTCATCCGTACACCGAGAACTTCACACCTAAAAATCTCAAATTCTTCATCATTTTCTTCGATTCAATTGCTAATACTTCCTATTTTACACTCTAAATCCGTTTCTATAGCTCATATCTCAAGAATCCAAGGTAATGTACCCCTATTTTTTGATTTTCGGATTAAATTTTAGGGTTTTAGGGTTTGAGATTTTTGAATCGAAATTTGATGTTTGCGTGCGTAATTAGACTGATTTTAGGATGTGGGTTATGATTCTAGACCGATTTGGGATAATGTGGCACGAATTTGGAATGATTTTTGTTGATTGTTTGCGGCGAAATCGCCTTGCAACTGTCGTTGCATTTATGCAACGTCGTTGCTTTGCGATTTTGGGAAATGTTCGATGAATGAAATCACCTTGCAACGATCGATGCCTTAGATGCAACGGTCATTGCTTCGCGATTTCACAGAGAATCTGCTGAGACTAATTGTTTAAATTTTTTCTTTCTTATGCAGATGGCATCTCGCAGACAACCCCGCAAGAAATGAGCAACAACATCTACAGCCACACGACATTACATCCCACCACCAGAGTGGTTTCATAGAGACTCTCAGCCACCTGAGCCATATGTTAGAGTGGGTCCAGCAGTAGCACCGCCTTGGCCCCGAGCAAACGCGACCGAGATCCCTACAACCAGGCAGTGGCCAGAGGACATTCACACGTTCCTCAAGACAGCAGACTTCACAGAGCGACCACTGCTCAACCAGTGGGATGAGTATGATTCGCTTCTCTACAGTGGTTGGTGTGGGATGACCATCAAGCCAACCAAGTTCGCTGACTACTCTACCTGCAAGAGTCTGGGGATCGATGAGCAGGTACTTGCTGTGTGCAGGATCTACGGGTTCAGTACTGAGCCGAGGCGCATTGCTATGCCACTTGAGTGGGATCCAGATGAGGCTCGATCATTCTGGGAGTGTATTGGCGGTGGTCGATACAACTCCAGGACCACACCGGTGAAGATGATGAGGCATCCTGTGCTTAGATATGTCTCGCGTATCTTGTGTTGGAGCTTGCTATGCAAGTATGAGTCCAACAAGATGCGCAAGTATGAGATGGAGATGCTGTTTATGGGGCTGAGAGACCAGTTTGCAGAGTCTGGTGTGAGAGATCCTACTCGGGGTCTCAACTTGGGAGCTGTCTTCGCTTTGCATTTGTGTGATCTGCAGACGAAGCCTTTTGATGGAGTCAGTACTGAGACTGTAGGGAGCTTGCTTACTCCCATTTTTATGCATTGCGAGATTCCTCTACAGGGCACAGAGCGTGATACAGACAAGGAGTTCCTGGACTTCAGCCATTTGCAGAGCGCTACCTGGCTCAAGGAGGGGCACATTTGGGTTTATCAGGACCCGACCACTGGGAGGTGTGGTATAGAGCTTCCTGCATCTAGGTGGACACGGATTGATACATTGGAGGCTCTGAGATTTCAGCCTCCTGAGACGGAGCAGCGTGGGATTCCTTCTATGGCTCATCCGCTGAGACGGAGCCTTCCACACGAGCTTCGACCTCTGCTGCCCCAGCGCCTACGCCTGCCCCCGTTGACGATGTGGGTCCCTTTCCCGAGCCTACGATGCCTTACGGTGCATATTATGAGGCCGAGTGGAGAGAGAGATCAGATGGTATTCTACGAGCTGTTTGGAACTTCATGCGCACTTGCAGCTGCAGGAGGCAGCCACAGATTCATCAGCTCGTACCTAACAGACGTCGTCGACAGAGATCTCCTGAGGATGCCAGTAGCACTGAGAGATATGGTGGGATTGATGATAGTGAGTGAGCGTAGCTGTCATCTCTTGATTATCGGTTATGTACTCTGATTTTCTTTTTCTTTTCTTTTGCACTTTTTCTTTATTTTGCTACTATGTTTGGATGGTTATGCTTGATTAAATACACTTGTTGCTTCGGTTTTATTCTGTTTCTAGTGTTTTCAGCTTGCAGGATTCGAAATTGACAAAAACCGACGGACTAACCTGCTAACTTGCTGACTGATCCGATATACGCAGTGTGTCGATCGACACACCATTGTGTCGATCGTCACAACACGATCGAAATCGCACTGCAGCGATCGTTGCGGTCCTGAGCAACGATCGATCATACACGAAAAATTGCCTAGCAACGGTCGATGCACTTAGTGCAACGATCGATGCCTGATTGCGACAGAGGTAAAACCCGAGAGAACTTAACCATTCCATAAACAAATTTTTATTTTCTTTTTTGCCAATCCTTCACTTGACACTACTGGGGACAGTGTGTCTTAAGTGTGGGGGAGGTTCTACTAACTTCTTTCTTTTGTTTTCTTAGAGTCAGTTAAATTTTTCAAAAATTTGTTTTATTGAGTCAAAATTTGTTTAAGTAAGAAACAATGATTTTTTGAGAAGATTAGCAGCACTTGCAGGAACTTAAGTAACCATTGGGATGAAGCTGCAGATTATCTCTGACTATTTAGAAAACCCAGGCATGGATCAACCTACTGAGGACACCCACATCACTTCAGGTATCAGAGGATCTTTTACTGACTTCAATTTAATACTGACTTAGATTTTCTCACCTAAGGGCTTGGAATACTTTGTATCGGATTCCCTTGTTAGTTCTGACACAGCCTGTAAACCTGCCCTATCTAGTTCCCTTCTCCCCTTCCATAAAAAAAAAAATAATAAACTGAGGATGAGTTAGTAACTCCGAAGTGGTCATGAGAATAGTAGCAAACACTATTATTTCTTATGCGATCCATGAAATGTGTCCAAAGTACACCCCTTAACGGGAAGAGCACTGATAAAAAAAATAAAATGATACCCAATGGGGAAAAATCAGAATGCTAAGGAAGGGAAAAGAGAAGAAAGGGACTAGAGAAAGATAGTATGGTGGTCTAGAGCTGATAAGGTAAGAGTCCATGTGCCTTTGATCGATATTCCTTAGGTGAGACCGCACTTAAATACTTGCAGAAGTCAGTAGGGAGAATTTGAATGCTTGAATGTGATTGTGGAGTTTACTTAGAACAATTGCTAAGTGTGGGGGAAGTATATGTTGGTCTTGATGTCTGCAGGTTGATTCTTTCATGTGGATTACTAAGGGGAATCTGAGTGTTACTGCTTCTAGGATGAAAAGAGTTCCTGAAGAGTTTTCAAACCTATTCACTACATTTTAGTTCTTTGTTTTGCTTGAGGGCAAGCAAAGGCTAAGTGTGGGGGAGTTGATATATCATGGTTTTTACCGGTTTTATGCCATGATATAGTTGTGTTTTTAGTGTCTTTTGTGTTCTTTTAGAGTCTTTTACAGGTTTAATCAGGTTTGGAGCTAATATGGAGATTTTGTAGTATTTTGGGAGTTTTGAAGCATTTTGGCCGAGAGTTTAACTCACTGGCCAATTTGATGATCATGCATCGATCGACACACCTTTGGTGTCGATCGACACACTAGCGAGATGGGCCGAAATACGGCGGTTAATGAAGTTATGAAGATTTGCAGAAAAGCCCAGAAAAGTTCCAGTATTTACACAGAAGCCCCAGCCGATATTATGCCTATATATTTAGGATTTTGGTGTTTATTTTATATACGCTTTCATACTTAGAGCTAAGAGATTTTTAGAGCTTTTGGGGCTGATCTAATCCTGTACTTCATCTATTTTGGAGAAGATTTTGAACCCCTTTATCTATTTAATTTCTTATATGCAATCTATTATTTCTATGATTTCTGTTTCATTAATCATGTCTGAGTAGATTCATAGTTAAGTTTAGGGTTTCTCATTAAGGATTTGATGACTTGCTAGACTTGTTTAATTCAGTTAAGGATTCACATGATTAGAATGTTCAAACTAAATTGTGCTTAATGCTAGTTCTAACCTGATCAATTAGAATCTAGATCTTAGGTTGCTAAATACGACACGAGAGTGTGGTTTAGAATCTGAACTATTTAGGTTGAGCAATTAAATTATTCGCAAAGAGATTTGGCTTAGTTTAATTGTGAACATATCGAACTTGAAATTAATGCTGGTTTAATCTGTTAGTAATTGCAAAGAGATTTGGATTACTGCACTTAGACTTAGAGGATTTTCGCAAAGAGATTTGGTTAATTCTAATTCCGTGATTTGAGTTCTAGAACTGAGTTTAATTTAATCCTGACTGATTAACTTGTCTGCTTGTCTGATTTCCTGAGAATTCCCTAGACTTAGCGCTTTTAGTTTATTTCTTTCACAACAAATTCCTGCTACTGATTTACTTTATTGCCTTGCTTTTATTTCATTCACCACCTGCTTTATTCTTAGTATTAATCTCTACGGTTCTGATCTATCGAGACCAGAGTCTCTGTGGATTCGATACCCTATATACTACATTGACATTACTGTGCACTTGCAGTTAGTATAGGGATTAAAACTCGACCTATCACAAACCACGAACCAGCGCTAAATTTCAGGTTCTCGCCGACTTTCTCATCGAGCTGCCTCCCGAACTCACAATCAGCGACGAACACATTCCCAAGAAGAAGTGGATCCTGTTCGTCGACGGATCTACATCAAAAATGGTTAGGGGGTTGGAGTCAAGCTGACATCCCAAACAAGAGAATAATCGAACAGTTATTCTGCCTCGCCTTCCCATCTTTCAACAACGAATCCGAGTACGAAGCACTAATATCCGGCCTACGATTAGCGGAAGTGGTAGAAAAAAAACAGGTGGATGCATTCGCAGATCCCCAGCTCATTGTTAACCAATACAACGGGGAATATGAAACAAAGAACGAACACATGAACGCATATTTGAAGCTTGTCCAGCAAATCGTCTCCAAGATCGGGTCAGTTACGCTGACCAAGATTCCGCTAAGTGACAATTCATCCGCATATGCCTTGGCCGCTTTAGCACCGACATCAGACCTCGATCTACGACGAATCATACCAGTCGAATGCATTGCCCGACCAGGCATCTTCCAAGAAGAATAAGTGCTCGTCGTTACCTTAGTTGAAGAGGGAATGGACGACGCTTACAAAACCAACGAAGATATCACCAAGGTCGCAGCACCAGCGTCCGACGAAGCGATCAAATGGAGGGACGAGGTAAAGCACTACATTTTTGACAGAAAGGTCCTCGAGGAACGATGGGCAGATTGGCGACTAAAGGCCCGATGCGCAAAATAAGTAATCATGAAGGGAATTTCTGGCCGACCAAGATCACTGACTGCGAAAAGTACGTTTTAAGGTGCGAAAATGCCAAAGGCACGCACCGACCATTCACCAGCCAGCCGAACTTCTCACGACCATGGCCATGCCCTACCCATTCATGCGATGGGCGATGGATATCGTTGGACCGCTCCTGGCCTCACATCAGAAGAAGTTCATCCTCATAATGACTGATTACTTCAGGAAGTGGGTGGAAGAAGAGTCATATGCTGAAATCCACGACCTCCACATACATAAATTTGTGTGGAAGTACATCATTTTCCACCACGGTCTCCCATACAAGATCGTCACCGACAATGAGTCTCAATTCGTATCTAACATGTTCGAGGGATTTTGTGCCAGGTGGAAATCAGATTAAGCAAGTCTACCCCGAGATACCTACAAGGAAACGGACAAGCTGAATTAACGAACAAAACCTTAATCGACGGTCTTAAAAATCACTTGAAAGCAAGAAAGTACTACTGGCTGACGAGCTGGACAGTGTCCTATGGAAGAACTACGCTACCAAGCACTGCTACGACCTCAGAATTACCAGCAGCAGATAACTCGTAACTACAACATGAAAGCCAAGGGCCGACGATTTGTCGAAGGCGTCCTCGTCCTTCGTAAAGAGTTCAAAAACACGCACGAATTCCGAGCAGGCAAGAGCGGAGCCAATTGGGAAGGACCATATATTATCGCGAAAGTATTCAAACCAGGAGTATAAAATCTCGTCATGAAGAGAGAGTTCATTCCACGCTCGTGGAATGCGAACAAGCTCAAATAGTACTGCTACTAAATCGATCATACAAAGCAAATGAACTGAAGACCGAAGACGTCGAGCATGCGCTCAAAAAAAAAAACGAGCTCGCTACACACTAGCTCAGGTTACTCCAAAATGTAATGAGAACTATGATCGGCTTGATCCCCTTTCGGGGTACGTAGGAAACCTCTCACGAGGCTCATATATATCAATAAAAAAAATGTTAAGTACCTTATTATCTACTCTATCTCACCATCCACCCGAACAAATGGACATTCTAGCCAAGTGTTCGATCCAACGTGCCTCAAACACCCAAGTCGGGCCTAGTTCTCGCACAAGGCTGATCGGCAGGGAAATAAGCTAAACCTAGTTTTCGCATAACTATCCTGATAAGACCTTAAGGATAAGCCGAACACTTACTCTCACATGACCTATGGGATAACGAGCACAACCTCGTTCCCATAAAAAAGTGTAGGCCGGGCCATTCCCCGCACAAGAACGATTGATAGAACAAATAAGCCGAAAACAGTTTCAAAAAGTATCTTGATCGGCCTTACATGGTAAGCCGAGCATACCACTCGCACCTCTTAATAAACCTAAAATCGAGCATACAATTCGTAACCAAGCCAAACATGAAAATTTGCTCAGAAGAAATCAAAGGCTAAACATGCAGAAAATAGGGCAATTTCATTTATAAAAAACACGTGCTTGAAGCACGAGCCCAAGCATACAATAAAAACGAGGAGGGTTCACAAAATCAACAAACGAAAACATAAACAAAGGGGCATCGGCAGATCGGCTTCCACATTGATTATTGGTTGGATCCTCGAGCTGATCACTAACAAGGTCATCAGGCTGATCATCGGTATGATCCATGACTTGGTCTCTACTATGACTTTCAGACCGACTCCCATCACGACCATCCCCTTGATGACTGACCTGATCACCTTCACGCCCACAAGGCGAAGAGCAGCTGCCACCTTGGGAGTCATGGTCTTTACATTAGAGCCATAGGGGTTTGAGAAGAGCACGACTGAGCCTCCTTCGCGACCATGTTCTCCCATAGGAGTCATGGAAAAATATTTCTCGCTCAAATCCGTAACTTGGATTTGAAGAAGCTCGCACTTAAAGGTGACTATGTCAGATTCCGCCTTCTCTGTTTGAGCCACTGGGATATTAAAGCCTTCGCGGACGAGTACCTTCAACATCGCAGCAATGGCAGTTGCCTGGTTCAGCTTTATCAACTGCTTCTTCCCAATAGCCTCTTCTTCTCTTGCCTTCTTGATCTTTCAAAGACGATCCTGGCTTTCCCGAAAATCCGCTTCCCCTTCTTGAGAACTTCGTGGTTGTGAGACGCCTTCAAGCAAGCACACTCGGATTCCAGTTTCCCCTCCAACTCGGCTATACGCTTAGCCAAATCATCGGCCTCTGCCTGAGCATTAGAATAGTTCGCTATGCACTCATTGTTTTCAACATCCAGCTGAGTATTCTCAGCAACAAGTTCTTCTACCTTCTTCTCCAGCACGACTACCTTTTCCTCCTCAGCCTTAAAAGAGAAACGGATTTCAACCACAGTTTTCACCTGCTCACGGAAGCCCTCGAGCTCGGCAACAACCCTTTGAGCCTTAAGAAGATCCCTCTTCAATTCTCTAATCAAGTTCCTACAACCAAGCATTTCATGCTCGTAGTGACTAAAGAGGTTGTTACAATTGCGAAAGCCTTGGAAAAAAACAAAACAGAAGTTAAAACACATATGGCCAGGTCACAACCGCCGAGATGACAAAGAAAACATCCCCGAGCAAAATCTAAAGCTGCTTGCTTATAAAATTCCGCCATAAACAAGGAATCGATAGGGAGAAGATCCTCTGTTGGATTGGCCCTAAGAGTACGTAACAGATCTGTGCAGGCCGTCCCATTGAAGACAATCGATCTTCCTCCTTCATAATCGAAGGAAAAAGCGTAGTCGGGCTCTTCCACCTCTGGTTGAGGTCCAGGAACCTCACTTTCTGTGCTGGTACGATCAACAGCCAAGGCATCCCCGCCAAAGGTCCGACCATCTGAATCTCCAACTTCTCTGGCATTAGCTTGCTCGGTAGTCTCAGCCTCTACCCGAACATCACCTGCAGCTTCTCGACCCTCGGTATCTACATCAGCATCAGGTGCCGACCCCATCTTCTTTTTCTTTGAAGGCACCTCAGAAGCATTCTCGGCCTCTTGATCTCGAGTACTGACCTTAGGCTGCATCCTCTTCTTCTTCTTCTTCTTCTTCTTCTTCTTCTTCTTCTTCTTCTTCTTCTTCTTCTTCTTCTTCTTCTTCTTCTTCTTCTTCTTCTTCTTCTTCTTCTTCTTCTTCTTCTTCTTCTTCTTCTTCTTCTTCTTCTTCTTCTTCTTCGAATCCTCGCTGTCAGGGTCTTGATTGCAAGCGTTGATTTTCTCTTCACCAAGGTTCTCCCCGACGTAATCAACAATCTCGACTTCCATATGACCCAGAGCTTTCTTTTTTCTTTTTCTTTTCGGGTAGTGACTAACAAGCTCGTTGTTCAACTCTATCAAAGACTCGACAGTATGCAAACGCCAAGTACCTGTAAAACAAAGTACCTCCCCCTCAGTATCGATCAGGACCCAAGGAAAGTGGTTAATCAAGAAAAATACTTGTGTCGACTCGCGCAAGATACCTCCTTACTCGCTCGGCGTGAATCTTTAACCACTTCTTAATCCCGAGCGGAGCGAGTTTCTTCAGATCCATGTTAAACCCTTCTGGAGGTGGAAGAGTAAAAGGATGACGATCTGCAAAACCAAAGAAACGAGCATGAGTTAGTCAATAAAATAGAACGAACAAGTAATGAAAGATACACAACCATGAAAATGATTCCCCTTCGTCCTATATGGTTTTTTTGGGTGAGGGACCGAAGCCCCATTAACCGGTACGTAAAAGTATAGATCCTGCCAGTCATCGGTCTTAGAAGGCTTCTCGATGACGATATTGAGACCGTTTTGGGCTCTCATGTTCACATGATGAGTTCTCGTGGTCCCATTTTTCACCGATATTGTCGAGATCTTCTCAAAAATTGAAGACTCATCTCGACGTCACATTCCGCAGCAAGGACCATTGAACCCACCAGATTGCGAATCACCGCAGGACAAAGTTGGGAGATCGCGATCCTCCTTTCTTCACAGTAGGTGATGATCAGCTTCATCAAGGGGAACCTTAGATGAATATCCCTAAACTAAAAGTCGTATAAACATATCCACCCCGCCGGACAAGTCCAGGGCCCCTCAACAGCTTTGGGAAGACGAAGCTCGAGCTCGTTAGCATCGGCACGATCACAATTTCTCACAATCAACTTCAAGTCGTACTCGGTGCATTTCGTATTAAGGACCACTCGAGGAGGCCGAGACCTCGTGGTCTTATCGGGATCAGCCGACTGTTGCCCCCTTCTCTTCCTATCCTTTTTTACTTAGAAGAAATTGAGGAAAGCAAAGCAACCAAGGAATTGTAATGCTGGAGAAGTTCTTCCTTCACCAAAACTAAATCTTGCAAAACGTCCACATATTTATCATCCGAGTCATCTCTATAAGAAACAGAATATGGATGCTCGGGTGACGATCCGCGACAGAAGGGGAACGAACTCGGACGCCTTGCAAGTTCGGAGAACGACCGATAATTTCTGCTTGCTGATCCGATCTGGATGAAGACTCAATTTGCATGACTGACGAGCTGGACTGAGACGAGTTTCCCTTGGACAGCCTTACCGAATGATGGTCGTCATGCTCGGAAGACGATTCAGAATGCGAATCTATCCTCATAACTAGGTATACAACAAATAAGATCAAGAGAGAAAAACAAAAAATTCTAGAGAGAAAAGAGAGCGACATACCTACGGAAGAGGAGAAACGAAAAATGAAGAGCAACGAGAGAAGTATGTATAACGGAGCGGGTGTTCTTCGAGGAAGGTGACATTATTAAGCCTAGGCAACTCTTTGGTATCCGGCGGTTATAATATAGATGGCCGTTCGACTTCTAGCATCTTCCCAAGAAACCTCTTGGTCTTCCCGAGGATTGAAACATCAACCCGAAAGCGAGCATGCACAAATAAGACTGGCCATGGATTCCTTGAACAAGTATCGGCCCAACTAAAACTTAGGAAAATACGCCGACTTCAGCAAAATCAAAGATCAACAAAATAGGGGGGCTTACTGTTTAACACGGGTTTAGGACCCATCTAATTAGCTCGGCCCATACCTGTTCTCTGGATAATTAGTCGGCCCAACAGAAACAAATTCGGCCCATGATAAAATATATCTCAATCACGTAGCACGTTCGGCTGATTCCAACTCGTCATGCTCGGCTCGGCTCAGCTTGTACAGATCATTCCAGCTCGGCTCAGCTCGTAGTCTCTAGTCAGCTCGCCTTTACTAACAAACAATGAAAGGCCGACTTGGACCATTTTTCACCTGAAGTACGGTCTATTCGTAAGCGAGCTCGAAAAGGAGTCAATGGTCCGTACAATGTACGACCGTATTTTACTATAAATAGGACTGCACACTGTACATTAATGTAACTTTTTATATTTGTGCACTTTACTACTTTCTCTCTCTAGAACTCACGTCTTAAAATGTAACCCGAGCTCGTCTGTTGACCAGCTCATACTTTTCACTTATCAGCTTTAAACACGTTCGCCTCTCGACGACCTTACACATTCATGACCGTTCCTGACCTTAGTCTATTCTCTTACAAAGACGAACCTTGACACATAGATTTCTCCGAACACGTTGATTCAGACCAAATAAGACGAGCATTCAACCTTTGTGACGAACTCGGTTATCACAGAGTACAAGGATCAAGAGGCTACTCCATGCACCCGTGTGAATATTCGCATGAGTTTCATGGTCACAATACATGGACCGGGAGCGTAGTTCCTGCACTTGTGTGAAGATTCATAGGGGTCTGTATGTCACAACCCCTTACGTAGAACAAGCTTCTTGGATCTGTGTGAACTCTTGGACCTTCTTACATGATCACAGCACTCGTTCCAAGACTTCAGCCGTGCCCATACGACTGCGCAGATTTGTACTTCAAGCAATTTAATTTTTTCAACCTTGATTTACCCAAACTCAACCAAAAACGGTCATAATCCTATGAATACCTCATTTTAGTCATCTTTTATAGACTACATTTATTTTCAACATACCTTTATTTATCTATTATTTTTGGGGAGATGATTTTCTGACCTTTTCTAAGAAAATATAGAGAAGATTTCTAAATCTTTTTATTACTTTTGTTAATTTAGTTTGTCTTTATTTATTTTATCTTTGGCATTGACTATTTTCATATATCAGTATGTTCTCAGTTGGTTTTAAAGTTGTAAGGGAATTTCAAGGTTTGATTGATTTAGATGTTGGTTTACGAATTTATCAATTGGTTTCTTTATCTTATTGTTGGAACTTGACTCCTGGCCTAGTTGTTACAGTTATTTGATGCACTAAAAATGTTTGATTGAATGCATGGAAGAACATAAGTGAACAAATTGTCTTTAGTTAAAAAAAGTTGATGCTATTACGATCTGTAAATATATTAAACTTATATATTAATGTTTGTTTATATTTTTTTTTTGGTCGGGAAAACATTCATTTCAAATACTTAAGAGTTTACAAACAGTGGATAGCCCATGGTCCTAGACCGCATGGCTGATTTTGCGAGCGTGTCCGCTCTCTCATTACAAGATCTTGGAATAGCTACAAACATTACATTTTGTAGCTTAGATGTCATAGTCAGGATGTCCTCACATATCATATGAATCTCCTTTGGTATGCATCTTGTCGTGAGTGCCGTGATGACCTTCTTTGCATCTGAGGCTATACGAATGTGCTGGATATTGAGCTCAGAGATTCTCGCTAGCGCTTCCCGGATCACGTAAGCTTTTGCCTCCAACGGTGTTTTGATGAAACTGACTACCTGATATATCATGGTTTTACCGGTTTTATGCCATGATATAGTTGTGTTTGTAGTGTCTTTTGTGTTATTTTAGAGTCTTTTACAGGTATAATCAGGTTTGGAGCATATTTGGTGATTTTGGCACTTTTTGGAGATTTTTGGAGTGTTTGGCCGAGAGATAGAGTTCACTGTCCGAAACAGAGAAAGGTGTCGATCGTTGCACACCTGCAATGGTCGTTGCACCAGCGAGATGGGCCAAAACTCGGCGGTTTAGAAGAATCAAGATATTGCACTTTCATCCAGAAGTTCCTGATATTTACAAAGAAGCCCCTGGCCGAGATTATACCTATATAATTAAGTTTTAGCTGTTTTTATTAGATACGCTTTCATAATTAAGAGCAGAGGATTTTTAGAGCTTTTGGGGCTGATCTGAACCTGTTACATCATCTGTATTTGGAGAAGATTTCGAACCCCTTTAATCCTTTATCTTTTATGCAATCTATTATTTCTATGATTATGTTTTCATCAATCATGTCTGAGTAGATTCCTTGTTAGGTTTAGGGTTTCTCACATAGGATTTCATGACCTGCTAGACTTGTTCAATTTCAGTTAAGGATTCAAAATATATCTGTTCTTCAATTTAATTGTGCTTAAAGCTAGTTCTAACCTGATCAATTAGAATCTAGATCTTAGGTTGCTAAATACGTCACGGAAGTGGGGTTTAGGAATCTGAACTAATTAAATTGGGCAATTAGACTTTGCGCAAACAGAAGTTTGGTTTAGGATAATTGGGAACATATCAAACTTGGAATTAAAGCTGGTTTAATCTGTTAGTTCTCGAAAACGAAAGTTTGGTTTGCTGCACTTAGACTTAGAGAATTATCGCAAAGGAATTTGGTTAATTCTATATCTGTGTTTTGAGTTCTAGAACTGTGCTTAATTAGATCCTTGCTGAATGAACTGTCTGCTTGTCTGATTTCCTGAGAACGCCCTAGACCTAGCGCTCTTAATAACTTGCTTTCACAACCAACAATCTTTGCTATCTGCTTACTTTCTTGCATTGCTTTTAATTCAATTACATTGCTTTCTTCCTAGTTAAATTCCTGTTCTTGAGCTATTGAACACCGGAGTCTCTGTGGATTTCGATACCCTATATACTACTTTGACATTGCTGTTCACTTGCAGTTTAGTATAGGGATTAATTCTTGACCTATCAAGTTTTTGGCGCCGTTGCCGGGGACTCTTTGAGTCTTCGATAGCTTCGAGCCTAGGGTTTTACTAGGATTTTTCTTTTTGTTTTCGTTTTTGTTTTTATTTTATTTTCAGTTTTATTAATTTTCGTTTTTCTCTCTGTCGCAGGTACCGATTTCGCACTGCGTCGATCGTTGCACCCTTGCGTCGATCGTTGCATCCCTTGCGTCGTTCGTCACTAGGCGATTTGAGATTGAACCGATCGTTGCACTGATAGCATCGATCGTTGCTGGACGATTACAGACAGTTTATGCCAACGCAGAAAACTATAAGTAATCCGAACTCGAGCTTGGTTAATCTCGATCTTGAGGAGCTTGGACGTTTAGAGAGAGCTAACAGAAGAGAAAGAAGAGAAAGAATGATGCGAGAGCGTTTGATTCTGGAACGCGATGCTGAAGATGTCCTGAGGGACCGAGATAACAACCGCTACAATACCGACTGGCAGAGGGTTGATGCTGAAGGGAATGTCATTCCTGAGCAACAGCAACAGGAGCAGAACCAAAACCAGGGTCAGGAACGGGCCCAAGGTAGAGAGATGGTGGTTCATGAGAGGACACTAGCTGACTACAACAGACCTGATGAGTTTCATGCAAACCGAGCAGCTCTAGTGCTTCCTGCTTTTGAGAGGAATGATTTTGAGGTCAAGACCATCTACTACCAGCTGATGAGGCAGATTGCTTTTCATGGTCTTCAAGCAGAGCAGCCTATGGATCACATTGACAAGTTTGAGGACATAGTCACTGGCATGAAGTATGAAGGAGTATGCCCAGACTATCTGTTCCTTAAGCTATTTCCGCACAGTCTTGCTGGAGACGCTAGTGCATGGCTGAGACAACTGGCACCTGGTCAGTATACTACATGGGCAGCCTTAAAGAGTGAGTTCCTGCGTCACTTTTATGATGATGCGCGCTCAGATCAGTCCAGACAGGACATACTCACTTTTTCCCAAGGAGCTGTGGAGCCCTTGAAGACTGCCTGGATGAGATTTAAGCAATATCAGCGTGACTGTCCACACCATGGATTCACAGAAGTACAGCTGATTGGTATCTTCTTCAGAGGCATAGATCTCCCTTATCAGACTGCGCTGGATAATTCCAGTAATGCTAATTTCAACACCAGGACTCCTACACAAGCTAAGCAGTTGATTGGGAACCTGATTAGCAGCTACAATTGCAAGACTATAGATGAAAAGAGGAAGAAATCCGGTGGAAGTATAGAGGATTCTAACATGACTGAGATTAGATCTAGGCTAGACACAGTTTACGATCTCCTAACAAGTAAGAAAGCTGTCCACTCTACCCAAGATGTAGAGGTAATTCAGACTGAGGAGGACACTCAGGAAGAAGAGGTGAATTACATGGGAGGCTCTGGTTTCCAAGGTAGTGGATTTAGAAATCAACAGGGAAACAGATTCTCCAATGGAGTTCAGCAAGGTGGTTTTAAGAAAGCCAATGGGTCTGAGAGTAAAGTAGAGATGATGCTAAGACAGCTAATGAAGAGTCAGACTAAGTACGCAGCAGATGCTGACGCGAAGATGGATACAATCTACAGGGAGCTGAATGGGAAGTTTGAGTGTTTGAATACACACATGAAAGAGCTTGATGCTAAGGTTGCAAGAACTGCTGGACATGCTCAAAGGGAAGAGGGATATCTCCCGGGAAGGACTGATGCCAATCCTAAGTACCAATGCAATATCGTGACATTGAGAAGTGGTAAGGAGCTGTCATCTGGCCAGAAAAAGCAGTTAAGCGTTGAGGAACTCGTGGAAATTGAAGAGTTGGAAGATGAGATACGCGATATTCGCCGCGAGTCGATCGATGCATCTAAGCAACGATCGTTTCCAAGCGAAATCAAGGAACCGGAGGTCGCAACAAAGTCACCTAGCATCGATCGATGCGATAAGAGCAACGATCGACACAAGGTGACTGCAGAAAGTTCGAGTGCTGAAAACCCAAAACAGTCGGCTGAAAGGGTATACAAGCCTAAGATACCTTATCCCAAGAACCCCAGAAAAGCTAAGAATGATAGGCAGTATGCCAAATGGAAGGAGTTCATAAAAAAGGTAAAGGTTGAAGTACCTTTGTTGGATTCCATTGAAACTTCCCCCATGATGAAGAGATGCCTTAAGGATGCAATTTCTGGAAAATGGTCTGATGAAGAAAGTATAAAGATGCTCAATGAAGTATGTAGTGCAGTGGTTCAAGGCAGAATTCCAGAGAAATTAAAAGATCCAGGCAGCTTCGTATTAGATTGTGCTATCTACAAGGAGAGATTTGAAAGGTCCCTATGTGATCTTGGCTCCAGTGTAAATCTGATGCCCCTTTCAGTTGCTAAAAGACTAGGGATGACAGATTTTATACCAACTAGGATATCACTGGTTTTGGCAGACAGATCAGTCAGGATTCCCGAAGGAGTAATAGAGGATGTGCCTATAACGGTTGGCAAGTGTGTGATCCCAACTGATTTTGTGGTTCTACAATATGGACAGGAGCCAAAAGACCCATTGATTCTAGGCAGATCTTTCTTAGCAACAGCTGGTGCGATGATTGACTGTCAGGGAGGCAAAATAGTTCTAAATGTGGGAGATCTGAAGATGAGTTTTGACATGAACAAACTGGTAAAGAGACCAACCATCGACGGGCAAACCTTCTATGTGGACACATTGGGTGATTTGGCTGCAGAGTACTTCCACCAATCACAGGCTGAGGACCCACTAGAAAGGGCTTTACTGAGATCTATTTTGGAGTTGGAGTACCTACAGGACGAGCCTGCGATGTGCTATACAAGATTGATGGATTCTGTCGAGGTTGCAATGCAGGTAGAAGTGTCTGACGCGGGACTGCAACGATCGACACCATCTAAGCAACGATCGTTGCAAGACGACAGAGACTGGGCAGAAGAAAAGGCTCCGAAAATAGATCTGAAACAACTTCCATCCGGGCTAAGGTACGCCTTTCTTGGACCTAATTAAACATACCCAGTAATTGTTAATGCTAGCTTGAACAACGCAGAGCTCACCTTACTGCTAAGCAAGCTGCGCAAGCATCGCAAAGCTCTTGGCTATTCCCTTAATGATATTTCAGGTATCTCACCGGAGTTGTGCATGCACCGGATACATCTTGAGGATGAGTCCAAGACATCAATCGAACATCAGAGGAGACTTAATCCTAATCTGCAGGAAGTAGTCAAAAAGGAAATTATGAAACTCCTTGACGCTGGAATTATATATCCTATCTCTGACAGTGATTGGGTGAGTCCAGTCCATGTAGTGCCAAAGAAGGGCGGTGTTACAGTTGTGAAGAATGAGAAGAACGAGCTGATACCTACTAGGACTGTGACAGGACACAGGATGTGCATAGATTACAGGAAGCTTAATGCTGCTACCAGGAAAGATCATTTTCCTTTGCCTTTTATTGATCAGATGCTCGAAAGGTTAGCAAATCATCCTTACTACTGCTTCTTAGATGGCTACTCAGGTTTCTTTCAGATTCCCATCCATCCAGAGGATCAGGGAAAGACCACTTTCACTTGTCCATATGGGACATTCGCCTACCGTAGGATGCCTTTTGGACTCTGCAACGCACCAGCCACTTTCCAGAGATGCATGATGTCCATATTCACAGACATGATTGAGGATTTTATGGAAGTATTCATGGATGATTTCTCGGTATATGGATCATCCTATAATGAGTGCTTAGATAATTTGTGCAAGGTTCTGACAAGATGCGAAGAGAAGCACTTAGTTCTTAATTGGGAAAAGTGTCATTTCATGGTTAGAGATGGCATTGTACTTGGACATAAAGTGTCAGAAGCAGGAATAGAGGTGGACCGTGCCAAGATTGAGATAATGACCAACCTGCAGGCACCTGATTCTGTTAAGTCTATTAGAAGCTTTCTTGGACATGCTGGCTTCTATAGACGGTTCATCAAGGATTTCAGCAAGATTGCTAGGCCGCTAACTGCTCTGCTGTGTAAGGATACCAAATTCGAGTTCACTGCAGATTGTCAGACTGCGTTCGAACAGATCAAGCAAGCATTGGTGAGCGCTCTCATTGTTCAGCCACCGGATTGGGATTTGCCTTTCGAAGTAATGTGTGATGCAAGTGATTATGCTGTATGAGCTGTTCTTGGACAAAAGAAAGACAGAAAGCTTCATGCTATCTATTATGCCAGTAGGACACTGGATGATGCACAAAGAAACTATGCCACTACGGAGAAGGAGTTGCTGGCAGTTGTCTTTGCATTTGAGAAATTTCGCTCTTATCTTGTTGGCTCCAAGGTGATTATACACACTGATCATTCAGCCCTGAAGTATCTGATGCAAAAGAAGGATGCTAAGCCAAGACTGTTGAGATGGATCCTGTTGCTTCAGGAATTTGATATTGAAGTGAGAGATAAGAAAGGGGTTGAGAATGGAGTTGCTGACCATCTTTCGAGGATGCTAGTTGAGGAGGACGTGCCAATTAATGACTATTTGCCTGAAGAAAACGTCAATATGGTTGGGACAATCTGTGAGACAGATTTGGACAGAAACCTGCAAAACTGTCGGATTAATCGCGTTGCGTCGATCGATGCGACGTCAGCGTCGATCGATGCATCTATCGGGACAGCGACGATCGATACACCCGACTGTGACGATCGTTGCAACGCGGATACAGACCCAGAAACTTTTACGGTACGGATTGGAAAGCATGAGTTTGAGATTAATGCTGTCGCAACAAATGATCGACCATGGTATGCAGACATAGCCAATTATCTGGCTGCAGAGACTGAACCAGATAATCTGAAAGGGTATGAAAAGAAGAGGTTCTTCAGAGAACTTAGGAGGTACTATTGGGATGAACCTTACCTCTATAAGCATTGTTCGGATGACCTTTATAGAAGATGTGTTGCTGAGTCGGAGGTTCCAAATATACTATTCCACTGCCACGGATCAGATTATGCAGGACATTTTGCTACTTTCAAAACTGTGTCTAAGGTTTTGCAAGCAGGTTTCTGGTGGCCTACAATGTTCGCTGATGCTCACTCCTTTATTTCTCATTGTGATGCCTGCCAGAGGAGAGGGAAAATCAGCAGGAAGCATGAGATGCCTCAGAATTTCATTCTTGAGGTTGAGGTTTTTGATTGCTGGGGCATAGACTTTATGGGTCCCTTTCCCTCATCTTATGGGAATAAATTCATATTAGTTGCTGTGGATTATGTATCTAAGTGGGTAGAAGCAATAGCTAGTCCAACCAATGACTCTTCAGTAGTCATTAAGCTGTTTAAATCCATCATATTCCCTAGATTTGGAGTACCTCGGATAGTAATTAGTGATGAAGGATCTCACTTTATTAATAAGGTTTTTGAGAAGCTCTTGAAGAAGCATGGAGTGCATCACCGAGTTGCTACTCCTTATCACCCACAGACTAGTGGACATGTAGAGGTTTCTAACAGACAAATCAAGGAGATCTTGGAGAAGACAGTTGGGAAGACAAGGAAAGATTGGGCAGCTAGGCTTGATGATGCTTTATGGGCCTACAAGACTGCGTTTAAAACGCCATTGGGGACTACTCCATTCCATTTGCTGTATGGGAAAGCATGTCATCTGCCAGTAGAACTTGAGCACAAGGCAGCATGGGCTGTAAAACAGATGAACTTTGACCTCAAACCAGCTGCAGAGAGGAGATTGATACAGCTCAATGAGTTGGATGAGATTAGACATTTTGCCTATGAGAACTCAAAGTTGTACAAGGAAAGGACTAAGGCTTATCATGACAAAAAGATTGTCTCCAGACGGTTTAAGCCTAACGATCAGGTACTGTTATACAATTCTCGCTTGCATTTGTTTCCAGGCAAGCTGAAATCAAGATGGTCTGGACCCTACACGATCAAAGAAGTGCGTCCATATGGAGCTGTCATTTTAATCGGCAAGGAAGGTAATGAGTTTGCTGTAAATGGGCAGAGGGTAAAACACTATTGGGCTAAGGCCGAGATTCCCAGAGGTCAGATTTTGCCCCTGGATCATGCTCCCTCCACCTGAAAATTCCCATCCGTCCGGTCAAGCTATTGACCTTAAACAAGCGCTGGGTGGGAGGCAACCCACCATTAGGTACTGGTGTTTTTCTACTTAATTTTTGGTATTTTTGTTAGGATTTTACGTTTGTTTTTGTTTTTGGTGCAGTTATGTTTGCAGGTCTCGGACAAAATCGCAGTGCAACGATCGACTCACTTCTGTATCGATCGTCACAACACGAAAGGAATCGCATTGCAGCGATCGTTGCGGTCCTGAGCAACGATCGATCATACACGAAAATCGCCAAGTAGCGGTCGATGCACTTAGTGTAACGATCGATGCCAGAGCGACAGAGGTAACCCGACAGACATAATTTCATCTTTTCAATTTTTTTTTTCTTTTTACCGATCCTTCGCTGGACACTACTGGGGACAGTGTGTCTTAAGTGTGGGGGAGGTGCTACTGACTTTTGTTTTCTGTTTTCTTAAGAGTCAGTCCGTTTTTCAAAAAAAAAATTATTGAGTTAAAATTGTTTAAGTAAGAAACTATGATTTTCTGAGAAGATTTAGAAGACTTGCAGGAACTTAAGTAACCATTGGGATGAAGTTGCAGGATCTATCTCTGACTATTAGAAAACCCCATCACAGATCAACCTACTGGGAACACCCACATCACTTCAGGTATCAGAGGATCCTTTTACTGACTTCAATTTAATACTGACTTAGATTTCTCACCTAAGGGCTTGGTATACTGTGTGTCGGATTCCCTTGTTAGTTCTGACACAGCCTGTCAACCTATCCTATTTAGTTCCCTTCTCCCCTTCTATAAAGTAAAAAAAAAAAAGGTAATAAACTGAGGATGAGTTAGTAACTCCGAAGTGGTCATGGGAATGGTAGCAAACACTATTTTCTCTCATGTGATCCATGGAATGTGTCCAAAGTACACCCCATAACGGGAAGAACACTGATAAAAAAATAAAATGATACCCAATGGGGAAAAATCAGTTGTTAAAGAAGGGAAAGAGAAGAAAGGGACTAGAGAAAGATAGTATGGTGGTCTAGAGCTGATAAGGTAAGAATCCATGTGCCCTTTGATCGATACTCCTTAGGTGAGACCGCACTTAAATACTTGCAGAAGTCAGTAGGGAGAATTTGAATGCTTGAATGTGATTGTGGAGTTTACCTAGGACAGTTTCTAAGTGTGGGGGAAGTACATGTTGGTCTTGATATCCTGTGATTGATTCTTTCAGTGGTTTACTAAGGGGAATCTGAGTATTGTAGCTTCTAGGATGAAATGAGTTTCTGAAGAGTTTTCAAACCTCTCCGCCAAGCTTTAGTTCTATGTTTTGCTTGAGGGCAAGCAAAGGCTAAGTGTGGGGGAGTTGATATATCATGGGTTTTACCAGTTTTATGCCATGATATAGTTGTGTTTGTAGTGTCTTTTGTGTTATTTTAGAGTCTTTTACAGGTATAATCAGGTTTGGAGCATATTTGGTGATTTTGGCACTTTTTGGAGATTTTTGGAGTGTTTGGCCGAGAGATAGAGTTCACTGTCCGAAACAGAGAAAGGTGTCGATCGTTGCACACCTGCAACGGTCGTTGCACCAGCGAGATGGGCCAAAACTCGGCGGTTTAGAAGAATCAAGATATTGCACTTTGATCCAGAAGTTCCTGATATTTACAAAGAAGCCCCTGGCCGAGATTATACCTATATAATTAAGTTTTAGCTGTTTTTATTAGATACGCTTTCATAATTAAGAGCAGATGATTTTTAGAGCTTTTGGGGCTGATCTGAACCTGTTACATCATCTGTATTTGGAGAAGATTTCGAACCCCTTTAATCCTTTATCTTTTATGCAATCTATTATTTCTATGATTATGTTTTCATCAATCATGTCTGAGTAGATTCCTTGTTAGGTTTAGGGTTTCTCACATAGGATTTCATGACCTGCTAGACTTGTTCAATTTCAGTTAAGGATTCAAACTATATTTGTTCTTCAATTTAATTGTGCTTAAAGCTAGTTCTAACCTGATCAATTAGAATCTAGATCTTAGGTTGCTAAATACGTCACGGAAGTGGGGTTTAGGAATCTGAACTAATTAAATTGGGCAATTAGACTTTGCGCAAACGGAAGTTTGGTTTAGGATAATTGTGAACATATCAAACTTGGAATTAAAGCTGGTTTAATCTGTTAGTTCTCGCAAACGAAAGTTTGGTTTGCTGCACTTAGACTTAGAGAATTATCGCAAAGGAATTTGGTTAATTCTATATCTGTGTTTTGAGTTCTAGAACTGTGCTTAATTAGATCCTTGCTGAATGAACTGTCTGCTTGTCTGATTTCCTGAGAACGCCCTAGACCTAGCGCTCTTAATAACTTGCTTTCACAACCAACAATCTTTGCTATCTGCTTACTTTCTTGCATTGCTTTTAATTCAATTACATTGCTTTCTTCCTAGTTAAATTCCTGTTCTTGAGCTATTGAACACCGGAGTCTCTGTGGATTTCGATACCCTATATACTACTTTGACATTGCTGTTCACTTGCAGTTTAGTATAGGGATTAATTCTTGACCTATCACTGCCTTTGATCCTTCCTCTACAGTGCTTCCCGTTGCGTCTTCGATGTACCATCCAATTCCCGATGGTCTGTCTTGTCCCAGCCAGGAGGCATCGGTGAAGCAGATAGCTTCTCTCGAGCTCAGGTTGTGTATATCTTGCGTGGTTCTATCTCCCTTTGTTCCCTTTGTTCTCTGCTCCGGCTCGGTATCGATAGCATGTGCTTTTTCCCATTCCTCTGCATTCTTAAGCGCCAATGCTAGAGTTGTCTCGACTGTTCCTTGTTTGTTCTCAAACACTAGGTTGTTTCGTGCTGCCCAGAGTGACGCTATGATCCAAGGGAACAGGTATGTCGTTTGGTTGTCGTTTTGAGCTTGCGGCTTCAGTCCTCTCCCTTGTATAATTCCCATACGCATATTCTCAATGTTTCTCACCTGAAGTGGCTGTTGGAATGGTGCTTTCTCCCATAGCCTTGTTGCAAAGCTGCATTCAAAGAATAGATGCAGCTCTGATTCAGGGAGACCGCATCTGATGCAGTTTGGAAACGTCGTTACCTTCCTCACCATGAGATTTACTCCCACCGGTAAAGTCTCTCTCGCCGCTCTCCATAGAAGCGTTTTATTTTTTGGTGAAGTCTTGGTGTTCCAAATCTCTTGGTTCCATTTGAAACCTTCAAACCGTCCTCCTTGATCTGTTGTTGTTTTGTCTTCAAGAGCCGAGTAGTATCCGGTTTTCGTTGTGTATCTCCCGTCGGATGAAAAAGCCCAGGTGTATTTGTCCTCTTGTCCCATTTTACTTGGTTTGATACATACTATCTCTTTCCATATCTCTGGAAACAGGTTCTGAACTTTTTCCAGGTTCCATTCCATCTCATCTCCCAGCCACAAATCCGAGACCGTAAGATTCTGGTCTGATTCGCGTGGTGGTCCCGTGGTGATTCCTGGTTTGATCAGAGTTGTCCATGGATCAGTCCATACGTTGGTTGACTTTCCGTCCCCAATGGTGATACCGAGGCCTTTCAGCAGCAGGTCTCGTCCTAGAAGAATGCTTCTCCATCCATGAGACGAAGAGCTTCTCAGAGAGATGTTCAGGAAGCTCCTGTTCCTGTAGTATTTTGCGGTTAACATCCTGGCTAGGAGACTCGACGGGCGTGTGATTAACCTCCAGCTCTGTTTTGCCAGCAAAGCTTCGTTGAAACATTGGATTTCTCGGATGCCAAGGCCGCCTTTTTCTTTCGGTTTTGTTAACGTGCTCCATGCTATCCAAGCCATTCCTTTTTTCTCCGGGTTTGAGTCCCACCAGAACTGGGTTAACGCTGATTGGATCCTTTTGCATAGGCCGAGAGGTAATTGGAAGCACGACATAGTGTAGGACGGGATGGCTGTCAAGACTGATTTTAACATCACTAGCTTTCCCGCAGCTGATAATCTCTTTGTCGACCAGCTAGCTGCCTTTTGCTTAATTCTGTCGACCAGCGAGCTAAAGAGGTCGCGTTTCTTCCTGCCAAAGAGCTCCGGGAGTCCTAGATACTTCCCTGCTCCTCCCTCTTTTGAAATGCCTAGTTGTCCTTTGACTCTGTTTCTGATTTCCTGGCCAGTCTTCGCAGAGAAAGTGATCGCAGATTTCTCTTTGTTGATGAGCTGACCCGAGGTTGTTTCGTATTCCTTTATGATGCTGGCTAATTCCTTGCAGCTCTTCACATCTGTTTTCGCGAAAAAGATAGTATCATCCGCGAATAAAAGGTGATTGATTCATGGTCCTTGCTTTGAGATTCGGACACCTTCGATTCGTCGATTCTCCATCGCTTTGGAGCAAAGCCCGGAGAGAACTTCGCTACACAATATAAAGATGAAAGGGGATAGCGGATCCCCTTGTTGCAGTCCTCTACTTGGTGTCACTGCTCCCTTTACTTGTCCATTGATGAGGAACGAATAGGTGACCGTTGTAACACTTTGCATCATCCATTGGACCCATATCGGAGAGAAGCCAAACTGTTCCAAAACTGATTTCATGAATCCCCATTCCAAGCGGTCATAGACTTTTGTCATGTCCGTTTTGACTGCCATTGATCCCCTCTTTGTTGCTTTAGAATTTTTCAGAGTGTGGAAGACTTCGTGAGTGAGGAGGACGTTGTCTGATATCGCTCGGCCTAGCACAAATGCTGTCTGATTCTCCGAGATGATCTCAGTAAGCAATGGATGCAAGCGTCTTGTAAGTATTTTTGAGAAGATCTTGTAGTAGACATTGCATAAGGCAATAGGTCGATAGTCCTTGTTTGTTTATATTTATAAGTTCAAACATAGTTTATGTATATATATATATATATATATATATATATATATATATTTCAATAAATCATGATAAAGAGTAGGGCAAGAACATTTTTCCCAAAAGTTTTGAAAAAAATACTACTTTGTTAATGGATATCCTAATGATATTATAAAGTTATTTGAAAGGCTGCCAGATGAATCATATATTCATATCATATATTCATATATATTATATATGGCCTGGGACAAAAAGAAGATAGGATTAAAAAGATCGAAGGTTTAGGATAAGATGACGCAAGAGCCAAAGATCTACATTTAGTTAAGGAACCAAATTATTAGTGACGATGAATAGTCAAGTCGTCATCTTAATCTTTAGCTACTTTGTTTGTGGAGGACATGATTAATTTATTTTAGTTCGATACGATTCCCAACCCAAAAACGTGCTTTATTAAAGGTGTAAATGGCTGACATATTAGAGAGAAAAAGAGTTAAAACAATAATTCCTCTAAAGAGTTGCCATTTAAAAAGAATTTGATCCATAGCGTAAACAATGTACCTCTAAAACCTTACGTACCATTTGTTTCCCTAGGGTTTTAGGGAGGTTCACTACAAGAATACATAATACATTGATTTAGGTACCGTCTGGCTACCACGCATATTTAATTGGTGGTGAGATAGCGACTGTAATGATATTTTCAAACTGGGCCTAAATGGTAGCCGAATCTGTAGCTATATATATATATTATTGCAATCAGTATCTGGATGGCGGCTAATTAGAGACCAACTAGATACTAAAACTGTGGTTACTAAAATTTTATAATATTTATATAATTTAACATAAAAACCACTACAGGGTTAGACTCTACATTGGTTGCTATTTTGAATTTAAATAGTGATAGTTAAAATAGTCGCTAAAATGGTAATTAATTTTTAATTCTTATCGAATATATTCATGAACGTTGTTGGCTAGCAAATTGGCCGAGGCAATCAAAACGTTTTAAAATTGTAAACAGGTTTGTCTTTGCTTTTATTTAATAAGGAATGTTAAATTCGTATTCAATCGAAAAACTGTTTAATGCATTGGTTTCAACGCTATAAACAGAGTGATTAAAATCAAGCTACTATCTTGTGGAGAAGCAATATTGTAACTGACACGGTCTGTCCCGACGAATCAGAACAGCGTCGACGTGCGGTACTGAACGGATTGAATCAGAACGTGCGGTATTTAAATCTATCAATAATAATATTAAACGATCGATCAATCCTACATTCGGATATACGAAAGAAAAAAAGAAGGGAAATAAAAGAGGGTTGAGCAATTGTTTCAAAACACAGTTACTCAGTGAGGGCACATTCAGAAAAATCCGCGATCTCGACTTACGCCACACAACTACTAGGAATAAGTACCTAGCTAATAACACATTGCACCCATGCCCGAAGGCTTACACACACAACCTACACAACTATCATTCCACAAAAACACTCCATAATCACAACTACTGGCGCGCAGGCCACACCTTAAATCTCTCCAGTGGGAAGGCGCGTCACCCCTCCCTCCGACAGCTTTTCGAGCACGTAAAGTATTAGACACGTGCTCCACCACAGAAGCCCATCACATGCGCCTATCATAATCAACTACTTCAAACAAGCCTTCAAACACAATCAACGTTTTCGGTTTAAGCGATAACCTAGCGTTTCTACGTTCCATCAATCATATCACGTGTTTATTAGCTATGCTACCTAGAAAGATGCTATTAACAAGGGACTCATGCCCGGAATTGAGATAAAGTAAGAAGGGATCACGTTCGGTCCTCACCTTGGTCAATTAATGGTAAAAGAGTAATTTGGAAGTTCATGACGCTAGAACGGACCTCATAACTGAAAAAAGGACATAAAAATAAGTGAGTTAGGCTTTCATTTTGCCTGAATCGGACTAAGGACGGTCTAGTTATAATTAATTGAAGTTGTTGACGGAAGGTCAACATTCCAGGTCAAAGTCAACCTGGTTCAACTTAGTCAACCCATGCCTAGACCCAAACCAAGTAAACCAGGTCCAATTGCATAAACAACCTAATTATCCTAACCCAATCTTAACCAAGCTAAACAAGTGATTTTCAATTGAACTAAGCTAAACCGAAAAAATTGATTTAAACCGGAAATTAAAATTTGACCGAACCAAACCGGTCAACCTGAGTTGACGGCGACGGAGGCTCCGGCGAACGGCTCCAATGGCGCATGACGGCGGCGCTTGAGATTTCGGCGGGTCTTCTCTTGGCGATTACAAGTGCGCCTGGTGGCCTACGGAGGAGTGGTTGACGGCTACGGCTTCGTATCGTCGAGCTGAACGCGGTGGTGGTCTCATATTTGCCAGATTCATCACATATAGAAAGATAGAGAGCTTTTAGTACTCAGGTTAAGGAGAAACATATCTGAAATACGATTTTAAAGATTACCTTCGACACTAAACGATGGAGGATGGATAGATCTGATGTCAGAGGGTGGTGGCTCGCCGGAGATGGCTGGAGGTCGACAGACGGACAAGGTTTTGGTGAGGGTCTCTTCTTTTAATCTTCTCTTTGGGAGGATACTCCTATTTATAAGAAAATGGAGGTCTAGGGTTTTAAGAACGCATCTGGGATTTTGGGCTTTGAGCTTTACCTCTTTTCTTTAAAAATTTTCCTGAGACCAAAAGGCCAGAAACAAGCCATTACAATTCTCCACCCCCCCCCCACTTAACACCCGATTTCCATGGTGAAAGTTCTCCACTGCAACTCTTTACCAACAACAACTCTACAACTTCGCTCAACATAAATTGAACTTGATTGCTTACTCGCTTGAAGAGAACTTGTCCTTGATCCTAGGAAACTGCTTCCCCCCTCCTCGATATAAAACCACTCTCTGAAGTGTCTTTCTCCTCGGTACCAATCAAACAAAAGCTTCCATAATGCAACACAAACACCATATGTTACCGTCCAACTTTTAGAAACAACAATTTTCCTACGAGTGATTATAAGACTTGAATGAGATGCTCCACATCAAAATCAATTATCTTAAACAATTTTTCATTACCGTGCCATAGTCTATCATCTACTTCCAAATGGATTCTCTTCGACGGTTTCCATCACGTGCACGATGGCGTTGACTGTCGCACGAGCTGATATCCTTGCTTATCCTTGGTGAACGATGAGGATAACTATGTCCCTTATGGCTACATGAATTGTGGGGAACGACCCCCACACTTCTCTTGCGCACTTTGATTTCCAAACCGAATTCCAATCTGACTTCCAACTCAAGGTTTCCTACCTTGTGATTCTGCTGTGGTGTTTTTCAACCACCATCCTTTGTGTTTCCTTCCCCATTAAACTTGCCCTCCTTCTCTCTCCCGTGCAGCTTCTTGCCCATCTGCCATACTGTTTCCTAACACTCTTCCGTTGGATTTTCATCTTCAATAACCTACTTTGTCTACTTGCACTTGCAACAAACATAAGTCCATCTTACTAAGCAATTCCAAATGCCCCAAATCTACTTTCTCGACGCTTTTATGATCTCATTTTCCTCTTGAAGAACTCCATTAGCTGCTCCAGTAACTCCCAAGAATTCCATCGTAGACCTCTACCTTTCCAGTCCTTCCGTTGATTCTCGAACCTGATGTACCACGAAGATCTCCTCCAACTTTCCGTATGTTCAAACTGAAAATGAGCCGTCCAAGATTCCATAGTCAGAAAAGATTTGGACAGTTTCCTACAGCTCTTTGTGCGCCAAACAACACGAACAACTATTGACGCTTACTCTAGTTAGAATACCGCCACTTCTTATGGCTTCCTTGCTATATGGTCTTTCCATCGACCTCTTGCAGCTCCTACAACGCCTTTTGCAAATCCTTCGACACTTCCTATAACCCTTGCATCTCTCTACTAAAATCTCACATTAGCCTCTCTGGTGAACGTCTCCACATCCTTATCGCCTTTTCACGCTTGGTTGAACAACACTCTGAACAAACACCAATCCCAACACATACATAATAATATCAACTACCATGTAGGCGCACACCTCAACATACATCTCAACATACGCCTTAACGGCACACATCATGACATACATCCCCCCAACACACATTTTACAGGCAGTAACACCACTGGGGTCTAAGGGCACCGACCACAACCTGCAAAGAAGATCCAACTAGACTATGACCAATGCGGAGAACGATCGATGATATAGTTGGTGCTTGAAAAATCATTTCGCATGGTAACCTCTTTTTAAACTTTCACAAAAACTTTTGAAAACGAAAATAAGTTCAAAGAAAACAACAAAAGATGATCCCTCGTGGCAGATTTGAGGGAGCTTAACCCACGCTCTGATACCAAGTTGACACGGCCCATCCCGACGAAGCGAAAACGGCATCATGCAGCACCGGTCGGACCGGAACGAACCAACTGGACTGCCTTTTAATGATCCCAAGAACCTGCGCGCTCCCTTCGATTCAAATCCATCAAGAACATTAGACGATCGGTCAATCCTGCAATTGTTTCAAAACGCAATTACCCAGTGAGGGCTGATTAAAGGAACCCACGATCTTGGCTTAAGCCACACAACTACATGAATAAGTAGCTAGCTAATAACACCTTTCACTCACACCCGAAGCCTCACACACACAACTTTGAATCCGCCCTCACACAACATGCACACAACTATGAATCCACAGAAACACTCCATTATAACCACCAGTGCGCAAGCCACACCTCATATCTCTCTACTGGGAAGGCGCGTCACACCTCCCTCAGACAGCTTTCCGATAACGTGAAATCCTTTTCGTTATCAGACACGTTCTCCACCACAAAAGCCCATCACAGGCGCCTATCACAATAATCTATTTCAAACAAGCCTTCAAACACAATCAAAATTTTCGGTTTAAGTGATAACCTAGCGGTTCTACGTTCCATTAATCATATCACGCGTTTTCTAGCTATGCTACCTAGAAAGAGGCTATTAACAAGGGAATCGCGCCCGGAATTGAGATAGATATAACAAGGATCACGTTCGGTCCTGACCTTGGCCAAACAAGGGCAAAAGCTTAATTTGGACGTTCATGACGCTTGAACGGACCTCATAACTGCAAAGAAGACATAAAATAAGCGAATCAGGCTTTTATTTTTCTTGAATCGGACTAAGGTGGTCTAGTTATGATCAATTGAAGTTGTTGACCGAATGTCAACGGTCCAAGGGAAAGTCAACTGGGTTAAACCCAATCAACCCAGGCCCAAACCTAATAAACCATGCCCAATTGAATAACCAGCCCAATTATCCTAACCTAATCCTAAGCAAGCTAAACCAAAGATTTTCAATTGAACCAGGCTAAACTGGAAAGAAGTTGATTTAAACCAGAAATTGAAATTGGACCGAACCAAACCGGTCAACCCGAGTTGACTCAGACTGACCAAACTGACTCAGTTCGCCGGCAAGTCAACTCAGCGGCGGCGACGGCGGCTCCGGCTGTGGCAGATGGCGGCTCCAGCGGCGCGTGACGCCGGCGCATGAGACTTTGACCTGTTTCTCCTGGAAATTGCGGGCGCGTCCGGTGGCCTACGGAGGAGCGATATACTTCTATAGCTTTGCCTCGTTGAGCTGAACGTGCTGGTGGTCTCGGATTTGCAAGATTCAACATGGATTGAAAGATACAAAGCGTTTAGCGCTCAGGTTAAGGAGAAACAGATCTGAAAAAGGCTTTCCAGATTATTCGACACTAAACGATGGAAGATAAGTAGATCTCGTCTCAGAGGATGGTGGCTCGCCGGAGTTGGCTGAAGGTCGACAAACGGACAGGGTTTCGGCGAGGGTCTTTTTCTCTTCTCTTTGTGAGACTACTTATATTTATAAGAAAATGGAGATAGAGACCATAGAGTTTTACGAATACTTTTGGGTTTTTGGGCTTTTTACTTTTCTGTAAATATTTTTCAGAGCCCAACAAACTTTTCCAGCAATCGTATTTTGTTGCAAATTTCTAATAAGTTTCTCAGAAAATTCGTATAACATTCTATTTGTTGGAAATTCATTGCAAATTTTGACAATTTTTGTTGCGGAAATTATGCCGCGTAATTCACAGGAAGATTGTTGGTATTTTCCAACAAATATTATATCGTTGGAAATAAGCAAAATTTTTAAAGTTGTTGCAAATTATCAACAAAATATTTGTTGGAAGCTAATTGTGTCTTTATACGGTTCTAGATTATTTATTTCCCATACAATTTTGACAAAAAAAAATTGTTGGACATTTTTTAAGAAAAAGAAAAAAAAAGAAAAAAGGACAAAAGAAAAGAAAAAGATCTCACTAGTAAAAATATATCGTATAGCCACGTTTTATTTCGTGGCTATGGCCAAATTTTCGTGGCTATATCGTGTTTTAGCCACGAAAAGTCACGGAAAAAAAACGTGTCTATACGATCGTGACTAATTTTTTCGTGTCTAAATCGTGATAAAAAGCCACGTTTTTGTCACGATTTAATCGTGACAATATTAGCCACGTTTTGTCACGGTTTATTTCGTGACATATTAGTAGCCACGTTATGTCACGTTTTAAATCGTCACATATTACCACGATTTTGTCACGATTTATATCGTGACATAAACATGTTTTATGTCACGATATATTTCGTGACAAATGGTTAATTTGTCACGTTTAATTAGTTAATTAAACGTGACTGATTTCGAATGATTTTTTAAAAAAAAATAAACGAAATTACAATTATAAAAATCACAATACTGAATCAAAATGCATTGTTCAACCATTTATACAAACACATTGTTCGACCATTACATTGTTCAACCAAAACAAAACACAACCATCACAAAAACACAATATTACACATAACATTCATAGTTCACAATTTGACAGACTATAGTAGTTCACTACACCACCTATCTAAATCAGTCTGTTGAGCTTCACTCAAACAAGCATGTGAGTGATTACCTGATTTGGATGCTTTTGCAGGAGCAGGAGGAGTTTTAGCAGGAGGTTTAGCAGGAGCTTTAGCTGGTGTTTTAGCAGGAGCTTGAGCTTGAGCAGGAGCAGGAGGTTGAGATTGAAATTGAGCAGGACCTTGAGCTTGATCTTGTGCAAGGGAAGATTGAGCAGGAGCAGGAGCTGTAACAGCAGCAGGAGCTTGAACAGGTTCAGTCTGTTGGGTGACACCAAGATGCTGAAGAATCATATTGAGGGAAGTATTTGTTGAAGCCATCCCTTCCTTGAGCTCTCTCTTCAAATCCACCATATCTTCTTTGATAGCTTCATTACTCGCCTCCAACCCGGATATGCGCATCTCCATGTCCAGGTTGCGCTTCAGAGAAGTTGCCACAGACTCACCACGATCAAAATCTTTGAGCTGAACACTCCCAATGCCATATATTCTGCCATTGGATGACTTACCACGCTGAAAAAGGTAAAAACAAGTCAAAACCATTGGGAAATAACTAAGCTTAATCAAACAAATAAACAACGGGTAATAACAACATAAACTAAATCAAACTAAATCAAACTAGTTACCTTGATATACTCCTGGTCCAGTAGGATGCGATGTGTAGTAGTTGTTGATCCATTTTGGCTGAGGCCATTGAGAGATTCATCATCAGGGAGCAACTCAGCAACAGCCTGCTATACTTCTTCGACAAGCTCCTTGGCTCGTTCATCAACATATGTCCCATCTTTGCGTATGTGAGTCTTCTTCACAAGCTCTGTGTAAGGAGGTTTTTCACCATTCTTGATCGTCTACACAGAAAGTAATTATTAGTATCTATTTGTAAAAGTAATAAATAAAGTATAATGTGTTAAGGAAAAAGATGGATATACTTACCATACCATGCTCGATCTGCAAGAAGTTAACTGGACCTGCACTGTGCTTGTGCATCTGTTTGCCACTGGGTGCTGCGGTTCGAGATTTAGCAGCTGACCGGCTCTTTTTCAATGCTCCCTCTGTTCCCCAATTGTCTAGCAGGAAGGCCCAATCCTCTGCGCTAATGTATTTTGGTTTCTTTCCCTCCCTCTTCTTCTTGCTGATTCGCTGGCATATAGTAGTCTGAGTGTGGAGCTTCCATCTGAAGTAGACCTCATCATGATGCTTATCTTCCCAATAGTAGTTTTGCTACCAAAAAACAGTAAAGGCATCAGTAAAGTATAGAAAAGAATGGCTTAAAATGTAAACATTACACAAAGAGTTTTAGATAAAGGGAAAGAAACCTTACAATGAAAGTGTGCCACCACTTATCACGTCTCTCGTCTGGAACAAACTTCCAGCTTGGCCAAGGTCCCATGTAGTATGCCTGCCACGTTGTTCTGATAAATGCGTGGACAGATGGGTCTACACCGAACCTGAAACAATACAACCAAAACAGATAATCAAATCCTAGATGACGAAAGGTATGAATGCAACCAATGCTAAAACAAGAGCAGAATTATTACAAACGACAGATTCCTAAACATATAATCAAAGCACATTAACAGATTATCATATCATATACAGACATAACTACGAATCCTAAGCAAACAGAACTAAAATCAATCACATCAACTGAACTAAGTTGATTATCACATCAATCAAAACAAACTGAACTAAAATCATTCAAAGAAACTAACCTGATTATCAAGTCAATCAAAGCAACCAATGCTAAACAGATTCCTCAACAAAGAAAAACAACCCTTAACGAATCCTAAGCTGATTATCAAAGCACTCTTAAGCAAATCCTAAGCAAACTGAAATAAAATCAATCACATCAACTGAACTAAGCTGATTATCACATCAATCAAAACAAACTGAACTAAAATCATTCAAAGAAACTAACCTGATTATCAAGTCAATCAAAGCAACCAATGCTAAACAGATTCCTCAACAAAGAAAAACAACCCTAAACGAATCCTAAGCTGATTATCAAAGCACTCTTAAGCGAATCCTAAGCAAACTGAAATAAAATCAATCACATCAACAGATTCCTAAGCTGATTATCACATCACTTATACAAATAGACAGAAATCAAATCACTTATACAAATAGACAGAAATCAAAGAACAACAGATAATCAACCTTAAACGAATCCTAAACTGGTAGTATGACACTATCAAAACATTATAACCAATGAAAGATAATCAACACAGATAGTAATATACTCAACCTTAAACGAATCCTAAACATAATTAACTAAAATGAACCCTAATCAGATTGTATGAATCCTAAATTCAATCAAAGCAAACAGATTGTACCATTGTCAACACAGAGAGCATCAAATATCAACAGGAGAAATAGAAGGGCTTACCACAATGCACCGTTGAGTTTTTTTGGATGAAGGCATGGTTGGTTTTCTCTGCTAGGAGCACGGAGTAGAGCTTGTTCAGTTCGCCGTGTGTAGCTGTTTGCAGCAGAAGAAGTAGTGGCCGTTGCTTGGAGAGCTCCTGGAGGTATCGAGTTAGCTGTGGAAATACACCGTGGAGGCATGGAATGAGCTGAAGATGAATGCCTCCTTTGTTGCATTTCTGCAAGATAAGAAAGAAAACAAAGTTAAAACATTTGACAACTACTTAATCACAAAACTGAAAGAACCAAACCGAAACAAATCAAAACCATATAATCGCAACCCCAAACCGAAACCCTAACATCCAAACCCCAAAAACAGGAACCCAAATCGGAACCCTAAGACATGCAAACGAAAGCAAAACTCGAGAAACCATAAACAGACACAAATTCGAAACCCTTACATCCAAACCCTAACATCCAAACCCCAAAACCGAAACCCAAATAGGAACCCTAAGACATGCAATCGAAACCAAAACATCGCGAAACCATAAACCGACACAAAATCGAAACCCTAAAATCAAAACCCTAAGTCGAGAAGGACGATTACCTGGGAGATCCAAGTCGTCCGGTCGTTGACGACGGCGGTCGGATGCGGTGGTTGTCGGTGCCATAGTGACGACGGTTGTCGGAGCGCAGATGAGACAAAAAATAGATTGAGAGAAAGAGAGATCAAGAGATCGAGAGAAAGAGAGAAAGAGAGATCAAGAGAAAGATCGAGAGAAAGAGAGATCGAGAGAGAAAGATCGAGAGAAAGAGATCGAGAGAAAGAGAGATTGAGAGAATGACCGAGAGAAAGAGAGAGAGAAGAGATCGATTGAGTCGTAAGAGGAAGAAGAAATGAAACGAAAATTTGGCTAAGGGCCAAAATTGGGCCACAAAAATTTGGAGGTTGGAGCCAAAATTTTGGCTCAAATGGGTCTGAAATATTTTGGAGCCCAAACTCAAAATCTGAATATTTGGAGCCCAAATTAAAAATAACTAATCATAATAATAAAAATCATCTAAATATATAACATATATAAAATATAAACATAATTTTACAAATCTATAAAATGTAATATATAAATACAAAATTTATAAAATTAAAAAAATTAAAAAATACATTATATAGCACATTTAATAATCAATTTCATAAACATAAAATTTGAAAAATTTAAAAATCTATTTATTAAATATATAATTTTGGCAAATTTAAACACCATATAAGAACATTTTTAAAATATTCAAATAGACAAATACATATTTTACAATGCATACATTAAAAGATATTACATAAAAACATAATTTCATACATATATCTTAAATACATATAAAACTAATCCTCATCGAAATCGGACTCGGAATCGGAATCGGAGTCATCACACGAATCTTCTAATTCGTCTTCCGATACATATTCATCGTTGGGAGGACACACAGGTAACAAATCGAAATCAGAATCATCTTCTATAACATGTGATTCAATTCGAAGCAATTCACTCGGTGCCACAAATTGGTTTTGTGTATCGTCTTGTAACGCAATTAGAGCAACTTCAGATGTTTCACGGACTCCTCGAGGCATAACTTTCGTACAAGCCCACCAATCGGTTGCAGATGTGCGGCGAACACGCGGATAAGGAATAAAGCAGACTTGATCACAATTACCGGATAGTATAAAAGGATCGTATTTTGCGTACTGACCTCGCGGAGAAACATCTACGATTCCAGATGGATGTTTGCGCATTCCACGACCTGTTGTGTCAAACCAACGACACTTGAAAATCATGGCCTTAAGCCCAACAGCACCATCATATTGAATCATGATTATATCTTCAATCAGACCGTAATAATCCGTCTCGGTGGTTCCTCGAACATAAACGCCGTAATGTTGGGTTTTTTTATTTTGCCCATGTTTATGTGTGTGGAAGCAGTATCCCCGTGAAAAATATATTGGCCAAGTTGTATAATTACGTCGAGGACCTTGTACAAAATCCAACATCCACAAATGAAAGCGGAATGATTTGCTAGCTTGATTAATCTGCATATTGAATATCGAAATTATTAAGTTGTAAATAAATGATATATAAAACAATATATATTTTAATTTTAACTCACATATTTTTTGACCCATTCTGCATAATACTGGTCTTTTGCTATTTGTAGATCATTAGTGGTAATATTTGGGTTTTCTTCCGTCATGGTCTCTTCAAAGATCTTGCATCCAATATTAAATAAGTTAACATTTAAGTTCAATATTTATATTAAAAATAGAATATTACCTTTCATATGGCTCAAATGCTTCACAATTAAGCAACATAAACGTTTGGATCACGGTGTAGTCATCATCTGATAACCATTTATTCTCGGTCTTTCCACTAACTCTACCTTCATGGTAAAACATGTTCGGCACTTCTGGATAAGAATATGTAAATCGAATTTCTCCAGGAAGTTCAGCTTCATCAACAACTTCCGGATTTCCAAAGTAGTTAGAAGATGCATTTGAGATTTCCTCGTTCAAACATTGTGCAACAATAGATCCTCCAATGCGTGCTTTGTTTTTCACTTTCCTCTTGAGATGGTACATGTATCTTTCGAACGGATACATCCACCTATATTGGACAGGACCACCTAAAGCAGCTTCATCCGGGAGGTGCACGGGAAGATGTTCCATGACATCAAAGAACGATGGCGGAAATATCTTCTCCAAATTACAAAGCTTCACTGCGATATTTTCTTTCAGAATAGCAACATCTTTCTCATGTAGCATATTTGCTGAAATATCCCTGAAAAAAGTGCAATATCTACAATAATAATAGTTAGTAGTTATAAATATGTAAATATTATTTTTAAAATAGTAAACTATATGAATCTAATCACCTGATATTGCTGTGTGAACGGTTTTGGGTAGAAGCTCGCGAAAGGCAAATGGAAGAAGTCGTTGCATTATGACGTGACAATCGTGACTTTTCAGTCCTAAAAGCTTCAAATTCGTTTCGTCAACGCAACGACTAAATTTAGAAGCATACCCATCCGGAAATTTGATATCATCCTTCAGCCATTCAAGGAATTGTCTTTTTCCTTCATTAGACAATCTAAAAATCGGCACAGGAAGCGTTCCATCTTGATTAATGTGTAAAGATTGTCTTCTACATATGGTTGGGAAATCCATTCTCGATTTAGCATTGTCTTTCGTCTTTCCTGGAACATTTAACACCGTGTTGATGAGATTGTCAAAAAAATTCTTCTCAACGTGCATGAAGTCGAGGTTGTGTCGGAGAAGATGATTTTCCCAATACGGCAACTCCCAAAAGATACTTTTCTTCACCCAATTATGATCTTTCCCATAGCCGGATATAGTGCGGGCTGGCTTCTCGTGCCCGTTTCCTCCACAATCAACGATTTTTGACAATCCCCCAATGTTGTTTATTCTTTCGTATAGAATTTCTTCTCCAGTTAACCAAGGTGGAGGCACGTCTTGTATCGTCTGGCCCCGTCGAAACGCTTGAACATTTCGCCGATAAGGATGGTTGTGAGGCAAAAACATCCTGTGGCAATCGAACCAACTATGTTTCCTCCCATGTTGTAACCAGAACGACTTCGTCTCATCTAGACAATATGGACATGCTAAACGCCCATGTGTCATCCAACCAGATAGCATGCCATACGCTGGAAAGTCGCTGATTGTCCACATCAACGCAGCTCGCATCGTGAATTTTTGTTTCCTCGATACATCATATGCTTCCGCCCGTCACTCCATAAAGTTTTTAATTCCTCGATCAACGGCTGTAGATAAATGTCTAGACTTTTCTTCGGGTGTTTTGGCCCAGGAACTAGTACTGACAGAAAGAAAAACTCCCTTTTCATACACATACCGGGAGGTAAGTTGTACGGAGTCACGATCACAGGCCAAACAGAGTGTGCCTCACCATTCATACCAATGGGATTAAATCCATCTGTAGATAGGCATAGATAGATATTTCGACTTTCAGCGGCAAAATTAGGATATACCTCATTAAAATGCTTCCACGCTGCTCCATCTGAAGGGTGATGCATTTCTCCTTCTGGTGATAAATGTTCAGCGTGCCATCGCATATGTGAAGCAGTCTTCTCTAACTGGTATAAGCGCTTCAACCGCTCCGTAATTGGCATATAGAACATCCTTTGTTTTGGTCGATTTTTACCCATCCCATTGTTCGGATAGTATCGGTACTTCGTACAAAACCGACACACCACGAGATCTTGATCTTCTTTCCAAAAGAGCATGCAATTGTCCTCGCATACATCGATCTTAATAACAGGAAGCCCGAGAGATTTTGTCAGCTTCTTGGCCTCGTAATAAGATGCTGGTGCTTTATTGGGCTTCGGCAGAACATTTTTCATAGTCTGTGACATCTCATCCACACACGCCTCAGCCAAATTGTAGTCGGTTTTCGCCTTCATCATACGCGAAGCCACATATAGTTGAGAAATTCCTTCAACGCATCCGTCGTAAAGAGTTTGATTCGCGGCTTCAAAAGCTCGAAAACACTGTCATGATATGGCTCTTCATATGTTGCTTCCATAAAATTTGGTCCTGGCTCTTCATCTGCTGCTATATTTGCGTATGGCAAATTCTCGTATGTATCCGGGGGAAATTGATTATACGTAGCTTGTTCTTCCCAAGTAGATTCTTCGGTATTGAAATGACTTGTTCCAGAAGATTCACCAACATCAGCATAATGTTCGCCATGGCTTGACCAAACATAGTAATTTTCCTTGAACCCAACTCTTTTTAGATGATTAAAAACAGTTCTTGCATCACCCTGTTTTCGGTTTTTACATCGGGAACAAGGACACAATAGAGTGTTTCGCTCGTGGTACGATGCTTGATTACAAGCAAACTCAATAAATGCTTGAATCCCTCCCAAAAACTCTCTCGTAGCAGAATTTGTGTTAGGATCTAAATGTCGATCCATCCACGTTCTTGAATAAAAATAGTGGGACATTTTGTCTAAAGAAAGAAAAACTAGAAAGATAGTGTTTGATATATAAACGGTTTCAAGATGTTTTGTGATTGTTTTTGTTATGAAAATATAGCGTGAGCTCGGTTGTTTTTATAGGACACAATATTAGCCACGTTTTAGTCACAGTTTTTATAGTGGCTATTTACAAAAGCCACGTTTAAGCCACGATTTTTATCGTGGCTAACAAATATTAGCCACGTTTTAGACACGCTTTTTAAACGTGTCTATATATAGACACGATTTTTGTCACGATTAAGATCGTGGCTTATTATTCGAATATATTCGCTCTGGATACACGGTCTGCGTTTCTGATAAAGGTGATTTGACTAAAGATATAAATAATTTGATTTGACAGACCCTAGCCACGTAAGAAAACGTGGCTAAACCGTGACTATATAGACACGATTTAGCCACGTTTTCTTACGTGGATAGGTTTGCCACGATTATTTCGTGACAAAACGTAGCTATAGGTAGTCACGTTTTTTTATCGTGACCAAAACGTGGCAAATTGCCACGTTTTGGACACGATTTAGCCACGATTGTTTGTCACGCTTTGAATCGTGACTATTTCGTGACTAATTGTAAAATAGCCACGATTTGGTCGTGACTAAAACGTGGCTATACGGTATATTTTTACTAGTGTCTCTATCTTAAATCACCTAGGTCATTCTATGAAAAAGAAGAAGTTATCGTCGCATATTTGTGCTCTTCGATTATTAAAATCGTCTTGAAGTGCCATAGTTTATTAATACAAAAGATGGAAAGTTACTTGCCACGAATAGCCACGAAATATATTTACTAGTTAATTTTCCACGAATAGCTACAAACATTTTCGTTGCAAATTAGCCACAAAAAACTTGTGGCTATCCATAGCTACGATAATACCCTAAACCCTAAATAAACCCTAAATAAACTCTAAAACACTAAAGTATAAATAAAAATATCTAATTAAAACTTTAACACTTATAAAAATAATTTCTATTTTTCCAAATATATTATTTTAAAACATTAATTTGAAACTTTTAAGATATAACTATTTAAACCCTAAATAAACCTCAAAACCCTAAAATATAAACAAAAATCTAATAACTAAAGCTCCAATAATTATAGCATATCTAAAGTTAAGATCCAACATTTATAAAAAGAATTTATATTTTCTAAATATACTAGTTTCAAACATAAACTTCAAAACCCTAAACTACAAACAAACCTTAAATCTTGAAATATAAACAATAACTTAATTACTATAAAATAACTATTAAATCAAATATAAACTTTAATTATAAAAAATTGTAATTTCCAAATCTAAAATTTCCAAACATTATTTAAAACCTTACTTCAAACCATATACATGTATATATATTTGTATATTTATTTGTTGTATATTTAATTTTAATCATTTTTAATAAAATTAAATAAGTACCTATTACCACGAAATATTTGTGAATATTCGTGGAAATATAGCCACGAAATCTTGTAGTGATCACAAACTACCAATGATTTTCGAACAAAATATTGGACGGAAGTTTCTGATAACGTATTCGTTGGAAATTTGTTAATACATTTTCTTGATAATTTGTGGAAAACTCCACGGTAGATTCCAACAAATTTCCAATAAAAAATTCTATCAGAAAGTTTTGACGAATTAGCGATAAAATTTATTTGCCGCAAACATTCCCAACAAATTCCCGACAAATCCAAGTTTCCAACGATCATATTCCAACAAATATATATTCTATTGGAAATATGTTGAAAACATATATTTTCCACGAATTACTAACTAATATGTCCAGTTAGAATACACTTTTTTCTTGTAGTGGCCATTATAGTAACTCTCCCTTGACCGAATTGGTTTGGTTGGCTTGAATAGATGAGAGTCTATTCCTCATTTGATTGTCCAAGAGCTGGATGAGACATAACAGAGGAGATGGTTTGTTGCCATGTCGTTGGATTCTTGTCTTGTAAAATCGTTCTTCATGATAAGTTTGTAAGCTTCTCCCATATATGTGAAGTGTATTGATAAGTGAAGAACATATGTTCTTTCGTCTCAACAGGTTCACTACAAAAACCACTTACCACATTCGCACCCATTCCATTTAACCAACATGTCACCCATAGTTAAGCGGTTCTTCATAGTTATCCAGGATACGAATAAAAATTTTGGAATCGCAAGAACAAACTAGATGGAAGAGCTCATGCTCACTGAGGACTGAGGAGAGACTGTTCAAATCTGCATCCACGTCTCCTTGGATTTAAAACAGGCTCTGACTTGTTCCCATTTCATCCACAACATCACATCCTTCGCATTTGAATAAGCTGCTCTGAGTTTATCAATTTCATCCTCAGTTTCATTTAGAAGTTGTGATCAATGTCTTCTTCTATGCTTTTTTATCACATTCTCCACTGTCTCAGCCTCTCTTATGCCCAAATCAATAAAACCTTGAACTCTCAGAATATCCAGTAAACGACCTCGTTGACTTCAGTGACCATACTAAAAAGACGATGATCCACCATTACCTACCTCAACCCGCATGAAGTTTTTGCTATATCCATGTTTTTAATATTTTCCGCGACATCCATGATCATGCGGATGTACATCCGCAGGATCCTGGTTTGTCTTTGTTTAATCTTTTTTTTTATATAACATCTTAGTTTAATCTTATATAATGAGTTTAAGACATCAATGACTGATTAGAAGTGATTAATCTTCTAGCCCTTTTGGGTTTTCTTTTGGGTCTCTCATTACATTACATTACATTACATTGCAAGAAATACACCATAACCAACTCACGAATCCGTTGACTGCCTGTCGAAAATAGCCTTTACCGATGTATCCCCAACCGAATGGATCCGAAGGTTCTATTTGGTCAAAAAATCAAATCCATCGGTTTTCCCTCGGAAATTACTGACAACTTATCGATGGATATTTACCGATGCATAACAATGACATATCAACGAGATAAAACTGATAGTTATACGGCGGATTATCGACAGAGTAAACCGACAGATTACCGACTAAATTCATTGACAATTGATTTGTTGGTAATCAGTTGGTTAATACCGTCGATAAACCATCAGTAAGTACCGAAAAATAACTGACGGATATTCACGACACATGGTTGCTGATGTATTACTGACGACATTAAACCGATGGTATTAAATCGAAAGATTACTAGCAGATTACCAACGGAATAAGAATATATATTTGTAATATAATAAATATTTTTATCAATTATAAAACCAATTTATTCATATTTAAATTTTTAAAAAAGAAAAAAACCAAAATAGATTATAAATTTTTTATCATAAATATTCATAAAATATTTAAATAATAAATATTAATATTACAAACGATCGAGATTTGGAACTCCCGATCCCGACCCCCGGTTCCGATTCCCCATCATGTCTCTTTCCCGCTCCATGTCCTACTCTATGTCCCACTCCCTCTCTCAATCCTTCATGTACGGATCCCGGAACACGACCGAACATCATGAAGTCCATCAAGTGAGCTTCCATCTCAGCCATCTTCTTATTGGTTACATGTTGTCCAGAAAATTTCCACCTGAGTTATCTTCAAGCTGCCGATTTCCTCGTCTTTCGCCTTTAACGCTTCAGTGAAGGCGTTCGTGATGGGACGGAAGCGGGAAAGCGGTGGCAAGAGTTTCTCGGCCACGTTTTCTAAGCCGAATACACAGCCCTTATTTTTTGGTGTTTCCGGCGAAAAGATTAAAAATACAAGTTAGAAATTAAAGAATCTAAAACTAGTTAAGAAAGCAATTATTAAAATAAAAATGTACCTCGAGAAAGATTTCATTGATATGTTCCGGCGATAGCAAAGCCCCCTAAGTCGACCCTTCCTCGGATTGCTTGAATAGCACAAGATCTGCCACTCTCTTCTTCGAAGCCTCGACGACTCTCCGATCAGTTGGATCCTGAATCTCGCCCCTAGTATCGTTTGTGTGGCCGCCCTCGATCAACTCAAGATATGTCGGCTCTCGTCCCTTTCGCCGGGTCTAAAAAGAAACAAACATTATTTAGATAATTGACTTAAAATATGGGAAAATTTAAATGATAAACTTAGAAAGTCAACTTTCCGCTGCAAAGTGCTCTTTGCCCCCGTGTTATGGATCAAATTTCAAAACCGCCTCTTTGGCGTTTACGGTTCTTCGAGTTTGTCTAAGAATCGTTGTTTTGTCTGAAAGCGACCAATGATGGAAGAACCCAGGCCAGACGTCAGAGACTGGTCCCTTAGCTACATTTTCCGCAGCGCACTTCTGCTTCCACTCGTTGACGGTGTTAGAAAAATGGAAAGATGCCTTCTTGTGGAACTCCTTCTCGACAATACAAATATACTTCGGATCCCACATATATTCTTTCTAAAAAAACTCGTTTGTTATTAATAATTAACAATAATATAAAATTCGAAAGATAGTGTAAGAAAATACATACCAAAAACTGGCGGAATCAATTATGTCTATTTGATATTGGCATGTCGGTGTACGTCGGATATGTATAAGCAAGCACGATGTGCATAATCATTAAGATGCACTTAGTTATCTTAGCGTTCATCATCGCGAACCTAAAAACGCAAAAACAAAAAAACGTTAAAAGTATATAATAGAAATAAAGAATAAAATGAATTTATCAAAGCTCAAAAAACTTACCAATAGATAGGATTTTGGCCATTGAGCTGGAGATCGAGTCGTGTCAGCGTCTCTTAGGTAGGCTGAGTGACTAATGACACGATCTCCATAGCTATGAAATGTGAAACATTCAGTGTCTCCGGAACCTAAGACACATAATGGCTCCCACTAAGAGCCTGCTCACGGGATTGCCCCAATCTGGGTTGAGCCGTTTGGGGCTGATATGGCCGGGGCTGAGCCCCTGGAGAAGCTTGGAAAGCTTCAAAATCTTCGAAATTTTCCCTAGACCTAAACATGAAGCTCAGTATGAGAACAAATTTCCACAAATCAAGCCTAAACTTCAAATTGTCTTTTGTCCTCCCTTGCACATTTAGAACAGTGTTCATGATGTTATAAAAAAAACTCGTATACATGCTTGACATCAAGATTATGCTTTAGGTAGTTTGTCCTTTCAATATGGAACCCCTCCCCCCCCCCCCCCCCCCCCCCCCCCACAAAATGCTGCTTGTCCTAGTTATTGGCTAAATCAGCTCCATGAACATTTTGTTCCCATTTCCAACACAATCATGACTTTTTTGTGCGCAAAATGTTCCCAAGAGCCCCAAAGTAACTGACCTTCTCTCTTTGATAGGAGGATCATCAAATAATTTTCTCTTCTTTGTAAAGAGTTTGGTGTTTCTCTGATATGGATGATCTTGCGGTAGAAATCTTATATGCTAATCAAACCAACATGATTTGCATCCGTTCTTCAAGTGGAGTGCATCTGTCTTTCTTTGAAAATACGGACATGCTAACCTCTCATGTGTTTTCCATCAATATTAATATACCATAAGCCGGGAAATCAACAATGTTCCACATTATTATAACTCGCATATAAATATTTTGCTTGCACGAGACATCATATGCTTCAACACCGGGCTCCCTTACCATTTTAAACTCATATATCAATGGCTGCAAGAATACACCAAGTGTTCTTTTGGATGCTCTAGTACGGGAACGAGTACGGAGAGGATAAGAAACTCTAGACACATGCACATAGATGGTAATAGGCTATAAGGAGTCAAAATCACTGGCCACAACGAATATTGTCTCTCATGCCTTCCACATGGGTTGAAACCATATGTACCAAATCCGAGGTACACGTTACGTGGCTCATAAGAAAAATCCGGATATACTCTCTAAAAATGTTGTCATACCTCAACATCTTAAGGATGTGCAATATCTTCTCCTCTTCTATGCTCGGCTTTCCATCTCGTTTCCTCCGAGGTTCGTTCAGATTGGTATAACCACTTCCACATATTGGTTAATGGCAAATACCACATCTATCTGAATGGAACTTTATTTCTTCCACATGTTTCATGATTGCGCGGCTTCCCACAAAATTTATATTCTAGATGGTTTTCATCTTCTCGTCAATATATCAAAAAATTTCGATGCACACATCTATCATCTCGTTTGGCAATGAAAGCGCATTAACAAGTTTTTAGACCTCGTAGTCCGTCTTTGTATCCTGTAATCTAGTAGCAGATGATAATGGCGAATGACCCTCTTTGCAATCTTCATACAGTGGTCGCTTTGCTGCATCTAACATATCAAAAATATCCTAGCTTCTAAAATAGGTTCCTCTGTCCTAGGAATTTTATATTCACATATTTCCTGACTATTTTTCGATATGCATCATGAACCATCTGAACGGTACCTACACCAAAATCTAGTTCCACACTATAAGGTTCGCTAGAACTACCATAAGGTTCCCTACTATGATATGCTTAGAGTTTAATTCCTTAAGTTACACTGCAAGTACACATGTAAATGTAGTATGTAGGGCTCGAACCACAAGGACTCAAGAAATCTTGCGATAGAGTATAGAATGTCGAGTTAAGCTAGATGATGTAATAAAGGATATTAAACTAAAGAAGAAAGTAACTCAGTAGCAAATATTGGTTGTTTATTGAATACTAAAAGCGCAAGGTCAAGGGAGTTCTCAGGAAATCATGTCAAGCAAATCAAATATCTGTAAAGATCGAATTATGAACCGTTCTAGAACTCAAACACATATATAGAACTAACCAACTTTTGTTGCGAGAATTCACTAAGTCTAAACCCTAGAAATCCAAATTTCTTTGCAATTCCTAACTGATTAAATTAGCCTTAGGTGCAGGTTCGATTAGTTCACAATTCAATTAAACCAAATTTCTTTGCAGATAACTAAATTGCTCAACCTAAATAGTTTAGATTCTAAATTACACTTTCGTTTCAATTTATAAATCCTAGATCTAGATTCTAAGTTATCAGGTTAGAAACTAGTATTAAGCACAATTTAAGTTGAAGAACTAACAAGTTATGAGTCCTAACTGATTGATTTAATCTAGCAAGTCATGACATCCCTAATGAGAATTCCTAAACCTAACAATGAATCTACTCAGACATGATCAATGACACATAAATCATAATATGAATAAATTGCTTTAAGATAAGAGTAGACAATGAAAAGGGGTTCAAAATCTTCCCCAAAAAGTAGTACAGGAACAGATCAGCCCCAAGCTCTCAACAACTCTCTCTAGCTAAAGTACTAAACACGTCTTGGGTTTCTTCTGTAAATACTGAAACTTATGGGTCAAAGTGCAATTCTTGAATTCTTCATTAATGTGCTGGAAATTGGCAATCTGGTAGCTGCGTCGATCGTTGAAAACGTGCATCGGTCGATGCTCGTTGAGAAATCATACGGTAACTTCTGCTACTTACGGCTTTAGCTCCAAATCTTGACCAATTTGCTCCAATATCTTCCAAAATCCTCCAAACGTGTGTAGACCTTATAAACACCAGAAAAGACTCAAAAGACACTATAAAAGGCTCTAATATATACTTATATCATGGTTTAAAACATGTAAAACCATGATATATCAACTCTCCCACACTTAGCCTTTGCTTGCCCTCAAGCAAAACAGAAAACCAAAATGAGGTGAAAAAGTATGAAAACTTCATAAACTCGTTTCATCTTAGAAATACCATACTCATATTCCTCTTATTAAAACACATGAAAAATGTACCTGCAGACATCAAGAACAACATATACTTCCTCTACACTTAGCAATTGTCATAAGTAAACTCCACAATCACATTCAGAGCATTCAAATTCACCGTATTGACTTCTGTAATCTAATAAGTGTGGTCTCACCTAGCGAGTATCGATCAAAGGGCACATGGATTCTTACTCCGTTAGCACCTAACCATCATACTATTATTTTATGGTTTATTTCTTCTCATTTTCCTTCCTTAGCAACTTATTTTTCCTATTGGGTATCATTTTATTTTTTATCAGTGCTCCTCTCGCATTGGGATGTACTTTAGGCATATTCCATGAATGCACAGGAGGTAATAGGGGTCTCTACCACTCCTGTGAACACTTCAGAGGTACTAGCTCATCCGCAGTTTATATCTCTCTTTTTTTTTTTACTTTTAGGAAGGGGAGAAGGGAATCATACTTGGACAAGTTTACAAGCTGTGTCTTGACTAACAAAGGAATCAGACTTAAAGTATACCAATCCCCTAGGTGGGAAAATTAAGTCAAGTTAAAGGCGAAGTCAGTAATGGATTCTCTGAATACCTGAAGTGATATGGGTGTCCTCAGTAGGCTGATTTTTGTTGGGTTTTCTAACAGGCATAGATTATTTGCAAGCTCATTCCAATGGTTACTTAGGTTCCTGCAAGTGTGGTGATCTCCTCAAAAACTCATTGTTTCCTACTCAACTGTTCTGACTCAATAAAAAAACATAACTGACTCTAAGAAAAGAAAAAGATTATGTCAGTACCACCTCCCCCACACTTGAAACACACTTTCCCCAGTGTCATCAAACTTAGGATTGTTAAAAGAATAAAAATAGATTGAATGTATTAAGTTCTGGCGATTTTTTACCTTTCTCGCATCTGCGTCGTTCGCTGCACAAAACCGCAACGATTGATGCAGTGAGATGGATGGGTGAATCGATCGACACACAGAACCGTGTTGATCGACGCACTGCGAGTCTGTTTGAACATTTTTACAGACACCATCTGTTCCAGGATTAATCACTAAAACTCAACATGTAAGCTACAATTACCAAAGACAACGCAAAAATCAAAGAAACAAATAGTCATAAAAGAAAAATACATCAATCCCAGAGCATAAGTACTGATACAGACTCAAGATAAACATCAAAGGACTCAAAGAAAAGAAAATGAAAGAAAATTACAAAACCAAATGTGGATCAAATCTCATCGCTCTCACAAGTCTCATCATCAATACCAACATATTGACGATCAGAGCTACTAGAGGTCGCCGGAGTGGAAGAACGTCGACGTCGTGGAGCAGGAACAAGTTGATGTACTCTAGGCTGTCTTTTTCGAAAACAGCTAGTGATCATCTCCCAAATACTCTTCAAATTTTCATTAACCATAGTCTGAAAAGCTCCCTAAGACATCAAAGCTGGGTCCATCGATGGGCCGGGATAAGGAACATGGTCAAAATCATCATCAGCAATAGCAGGAGCGGGCGCAGGAGCATTAGATGTAGAATCTTGTGAAGTGGATGCACCGAGAGGGTTAAGAACCGTAGGCACTCTTCACAGATCATTCTTGTGAGGCTCAAAACTCAAGGCAAGCAATGTATCCTTATAGTGAGCTCAGGTGCTGGAAGCTGCATGCACCACTTACACATGCGTGCATCATAGAAAACCCAGAGAGCATCATCCTTTATCCCTATGGCACTCTTCAAGTGAGTAAGATCCATCCACACTCTTGTGGTATAACACTGTCTCCCATCAATAGGAATCCTAAAATGCTGGAAAATGGAAGTAAGCAGACTTCCCACAGTCAGAGTCTTGTTGCCTTCTTCTTCAAGGTGCACATATGCTCAGCAAAGAGAGCTCCTAAGTTAAGCTCAGGCGCAAGATCGCACAATGCAGTTTCCTTGAACAAGTGTCTCAGCCCAGTGTAAAGCACCATAAGCTAATGCTTCCTCATCTTGTTAGTCTCAGACTTACACATCAGTGTGTATCCCAGAATACAGACTACATATCTCAGCACTGGATGTCTGACAAATATCTACTTCGAGGTCCGTGAGTTGTAGCGTTCATTCCCGATATGGTCCCAAATGAACTGAGTGTTAAAGCTATTCCACTCAACAATGATAAAATATCGAGTGGGCTCTAAGCTAAACACGTAGATGCGACAGAGATCTAGGATGGAAAGGCGGTATTTGTCTCCTAAACACATGAATGTGAAGATCCCCTCTGAAGCTCTCTTGTGCATTGCATTGCTGTAATATACTCTGCAGCTGGACACCAGCTGTCTCACCAAATTTGCGTAGAGCTCATAGCTCTTCATAGGCATCGTCCCAAACCAATCCTTTGTACCAATGCCTGCACCTCCTCTGTGATGCCCATAATCTGACAGGTCCTATAATCTGCAAAGCGTGTGGGCTCAAAATCCATGTGCAGCCAAGCGTTGTATAACAACATATCATACTCATCCCAGTGCTCCGATGTCAGTGCAATCAGCATTCTTCGTCTCTATCTTAGGCTCATTAGCACACTGTCTTGTCATGTGTATCGATTCCTGCTCTCCCTTAGGCCAAGGAGCCTGTATTGCCTCACGATCACACTGAAAGTAGCGGGTGGTGATGAGGCTCGTGAAATCTAATCTGCACGAGGAGCAGAATCGGCTGTAGCAGTCCGCGTGCGCTTACGATGGGCCATCTGCCATCATAGACATAAGAAGCAAACTTGCAATTAAGCCAAAGCTCTAAGATAAAAAAATGCACTAGAATCAGTATCGATCATCTCATGCAACCATCAGTGACAGAAAATTCAGTATCAATCTTTTTCAATTCGTCCTAAATCCGCCTTACATCAGAGAATCGCAAGCATTCGTCATCAAATCGAAGATTTCGGAAAACTTGCAAAATATTTCCATACAATCACTAAAGCAACACGAAATCATCACTAGCAACCTCAAACAAGCATCAATCTATCATCAAATAATGAAAATCGTGACTAATTTCGAACTTTTTACCTTAGGGCCGAAATGAGAAACCAAGAGATTCAAGACACATACCTCTAATTCGGTGAAAATGAGTGATAAAAAATGGAAAGATGACGAGTAATCAAGTGGAATGGGAACTTGAATCGACGAAATCAAGTAAGAAATGAAGATTTGGGGATTATGGTTGATTTAGGGTTCGTTCGCGAAAGAGGGGGAATGAGGAAGAAGAAGAAATAAAGAAACTTTAAAGGCACTTACCTCGCTCGTGACTGCCTCGATCGACGCAATAGGTGCGTCGATCATTGCAGATCGTGATTAGTCGAACCAGTTCAAACCAATCCGATTTCCGGTTTGTAGCAAACGTACCTTTGATTTTCGATTGGACCGGGTGCGTCGATCGTTGCACATGACCGAAACGACACACTTCGTACTTTCTCCTTGTGTTTTGATTTCCTCCGCGAGCTTAACCGCAATTGAACCAGCCAATTTTCATTCATCTCTCGCGGTTTAATTTCCACCCAGTGGTCTAATCGCAAAAGACCTGCATCGACCGACACACAGGACCGTGTCAATCGACCGACGCACCGATCCATCTTCGACTCCGCTATCCTCATATCCGTAGCGCAAGCAGTACTACTTGCACTACTTCAACGAGTTGTGTTGGTTCGGACTTAAACCTCATATCAGGGAAACAATTTCATTTTCAAGTAATCAAACGTTGAATACAACGTTTAACGGTTTTACAAACAATCATCAATATAAACACATAAACAATCAAAAACACCAAATAGCGCAGCTGCCGAACCGAAATAAAAACATCCCACAATCCCGAATCAAAACCCGTAACAAGCAACCCGAAGCTACACCGAGGACCTCCCGCGTCCGTCGCTGCTAAACCTGAAAAAACACAAAAAGAGTCTAATGGGCGATCTAAGATCACCTAGTGAATCGGCTCCCCACTAAAGGCTTCTAATCTATCTAAAACTACGGATTCCCGCCCCAAAACCCAAAATAACAATCAACAGGAATAAACGGTCGATCACGCACTACCACGTCGTGATAAACCCACAACACACAATCAATGCCAAGATAAAGAGAATTAAGGGAATCGAAGGCACTGCGGCACATGTCCTCGATTGGACTCGATCTATCTATCGCGCAATGAAAGAAATAATAAAACAACACTGGGCCCTACGATCTCGGTAACTCCCACGGGTTTACATCGTCACCTATATGGAAACTAACCCTCGACTCCTATACGTGCACACAAGGACCCACGTATAGGACACCGTTTTCCGTCCATCGATACGCGGTGACTCCTGTTACCCCCGGTAACCTGAGTTTCCATGTAATTCGGCCCTAGGACATGACCCCGTATTCTCCGAATCACACACCTACCGGCGTCACCCGATAGGTTAACACCATAACCAGAATCACCGTGATTCGGTTAGGTCAAACCCGAGGATCCAATCGGGTCGGAAGTACTGGAACGTAAAAGAAAACCTAGGCTTGCGGAATCTAACGCACCCTAGAGTCCTAGTGCAGAAAAGTAAACACGCAGACTCGCTGGGACTCTAACACAGATCACACAATCAATAACAACAATAATAATCCCAACCATTCCGCAGGCCACTACACTACCCAACTCACCGCTCTGACTAGGTAAGATACCTAGTCAGCACCACTAACTTACCCGGTCCCGAGACCGGAGTAAGTGTCCACAATAACTGCTCGGCCCAACACCGAGCAGTCTAACAAGCCTGCACGCAAAGCTCAACACATCACAATCATAACAATCAACCAAGCAATCAAAATCAATCATACAATCACTACAAGCAGGCCTATTAGGGTTTCTAAGTCTTTTAATCATTTCTCATCCGCTACCTTGGGTTAGCGGATTGCTAACCCGTAAACGGCTCTCAACACACGCCACTTCCTTATTAACCCATCCTAAGTATCTTTAATTAACTTCTTGATATGTCGGTTTAGAGTTAGTAAATTTACTAACTCCCCGACATCTCATTATTAACTAATTTATTTATTACCCAAACCCGTTATTAACCCTAAACCCAATCCCGTTATTATATTCTATAAGCCCGTTTAGGTTTAACTCATATATTATTGTCGTCTTAATTCCCGTATATAGATTCATTAATTATCGTTCTTATACTTATATATATGCATATACGGTCCTATTCAACGGTCTATATGAATGCAACAATCAATCTTTACTAGCAACCTAGCGGCACACAATCGGTTATTCATTTAATTCTTTAAACCCTAGAATGATTAATTCAGTCCTATTCAGTTTATTATTAAACGTCCGATTATTTATTAATTACTATTCATTTTAAATCACTGGTATGCAACCTAATACTAAGGTTTAGTAATTTCCGGTCTAAATGACTCTACGAGTTTTCGAGCTGACTCACAAAATAGTCGCGAATCTCGATGTGAATGTGAATTCCCGAACTTCCGAACCTCGAACTCCGAATCCCGAACACCTGAATCACTGAAACACTGAACCAATGAACCACTGAAGTAAACCGATCCAATTTACCCCAAATAAACCGGTTTGATTAAACCGGTTTGAGATTGAACCGTTGACCGGTTCAACTCACTTTGACCCGGTTTAACCAACCTCAAACCATCTCCAAATTTCAAACAGACTGTACCACTAAAACCCTTGAAGAACCGGCTGACTTTTGGCGGCGGAGAAGCTTCACCGGCGGCCGAGCTCTGGCGTTGACCACCGCGGCGTAGGGTAGACCGGCGGCGGAGACTCCTTTTCCGGCGACTTCCGACGGCGAACCACCTACCAATCTGCTCAGAATCACCAGATCTACTCAAAATAACTAAAACTGATGAAGAAAAGGTGAGATCCCACAAAACCTAACCGGCGACTGCTTCTTGACCGGATTCCGGCAAACTCCGGCGGTTAAAACGGCGGCGGCTGGCTGGAAAAGATAGAGGAGGCTGAGGTGAAGCTATAGCACTTTGTAGATCAAGATTTGGGTTAATAGAGAGAAAGTTATGAGATTTCTTGTGAAGAAAGTTATGAAGAACATGAAGAATGTTCTTGAGTTTTCTTTGGATATTCAAAGGATTTCTTGAGTTTCTGGGTTTGATGATGAGTCTGGAGAGAGGGAGTTTCGAGAGAGAACAAGAGAGAGGGTAGAGAGATTTGTTTGGTGAGAAGAATGAAGGTGAAAAGATGGGTTCTTTGCATGCATGGGAGATGCATTGAATTGAACCATGCATGCACTCCACCAAGACAAGGTGGCGCCTCAGGGAGAAGACAGGTGTACTTCTGGGTGATTTTTTGTCCTAAAAGCCTTCCACAATTAGCCATAATCATCCACTAATTCTCCTTTCATCTCTTGCTCGGTTTTTGACAGTTTTCGGTTTAATATTTTAGAAAGTCTCTGGATGATCCCATAAATCCCCAAACCTCCATAAAAAGATTTTCAATGCTATTTTATGAATTTAGCATTTTGAATCACTCCATTCGGGCTTACGTAGCTCCGGGTATGAATTTTCAAAGTTTCTTCGGTTTTGTCGGTTTCCATTCCCGACAAGCCGAAAAACACATTTCTGCTCCGATTTCTCCAATTCTGATCTTCTAAACATTCTTTATGTTAAAACATAAGAATATTTGGCCCGTCTCGGCTTCCTTCTCGAACTTTGGTAAAATTACCATTTTACCCCCGACATTGATAAATTGACAATTTTACCCCTGGTTGACTTTCTGCTGCCCGTTGACCGTATTTTGGATACGGGTTATCACATTCTTCCACACTTACAGGAAATCGTCCCCAAATTCTCCGTCAATAACAGATTTTTAATCGGTTCCGAACCCTGCAAGTTGCTTCATCGCTCCATTTCGACACTTCGATACTCGAACACTGCAGCATACCACTGATACCCAAATCCGCTTCACTCTTAACTGACTTTATCGGTCTCGATCCTCAACTTAACTCTGGTTTCCTCCTCTGCTTTGATTCTCACTTCGGCTTCCCCACTTTGCTTCGACCTCCGCGTCCTTCTGATTGTGACTTCCTTCTTGCTTCCTGGGACACTCTTAAAAAATCTGATCATCTGCTTCCGCCTGACTGATCCCAATAACATCACTGATCCTTCTTTCCCAAATCTCTTTGCCAACTCATCTTACGTCTTTGCTCCTTCTGACGGTCGCTCGGTAAGCTGATTCGATTCCCACTGACAATGTCTACTACTGCTTTACAGTTCGGTCTTCTTGACTTCTGATGTCTTGACACTTCCTCTTGCTTTCGGGTTCGGTCTCGGATTCACATCACATTTCCGCTCTATGCCCGATATCACTTTCCTATAGAAATATGGTTATTTAATCACGTACCCGACGGTCACTCGTGATTAAATAACAATATACTATAAGTCCGTTCTCTCGTGAATTGACGGCTGAACACAACCGTTCGCAAGTCAGCACAAAACTTGAAATAAAATTAAAACAAAATCAACACTTTACCTTTCTAACAAAACCGACGAATAGCGATCAATCTCTACCCAAACTTTCAAACTACCAATAATCTAACGGTCGCTAAGACCCAAAACGATCAATCTATCAAAACCACACACGCTAACACTACACAATCTACCGCTCAACAAAACAATCAATCAACCAATCAAGCAAGAAATAAAAAAAGAAATTACCACACACATAATCACGCAATCTAATGATCGGTCGGATGCGTCGTCGGCCCGGGTTCAGGTCATGATGAACGGTCATCAGTTCCGCTCATCATTTAGTTTCACACAGTAAACCATTTGCTTTTCGAACCATCTCAATCATGCAAATAGTTACTATGCTACATTAAACGATCAGCTGAACACTCTGCATCCACCATATACATAAAACGATATATCATACATCATAAAGTTTTTAGTACATGGTTACGATCAGAGTCCCTACATAAAGCCGTCATCATATCCAAAAACCCATACGACGCCGCTGTACATCAGAAAGTCAAAGACGACACGCAAAGTCGCCTATCCGCCGATCTATCTACAAGACAAAAATAGAGTTAGTGCCCCCCCCAACTTACCTGGCCTAACTACACCTATCCTAACCTAACGCCTCCAGCAAGACCGAAATGCCCAACACCACTGGCAAAACGGCTCGCTGGAGTATCCGCTGGCAGGTGCGCAGTGTTGGGAATGTCCTGAAATCTACCGTACTATCTCTAGAAAGTATGATAAGTGTCGAGATCAGACATAAGTCATAAATACTGGGTGATCATGATGGCTTGCTAGAGTCCGCTCTTGATCTATAAGTTTAAGACTTATAACCAGTATTGTATGATCCCGAAGGGTCACACACCATAGCTAACGGGAAAGTTAAATGGAATTAATACGGTAAGATGCAATGGCATTTACTGTATTGGATCAGAGAATTGGGCCAGACAAAATGTAGGCTTTTGTCTAATTTGTGTCTTGGGCCCAAAAGATTAATGAGCCATTAGTCTAATGACTTGGGCCCATTAATGAGATATAAGAGATTAAGAAAAACCCTAAGGAAGCATTCTTCCAGCGATTTTTCTTTTCTGGCCGCGCCCACTCTCTCTAAAATCTCTCTCTCTCTCTGATTCTTCCATCTCTTTGGTCTAGCAGCCATCCCGGCTTGTAAGAGTGTGGATACCGAAGGAGGAGCAGGTTGTTCATCTGTTCTAACTGATCTTGTCATTACCATCTCTAATCCGCTGCAAAAGGTAATGTCACAGGTTGGTTTTATGATTCGTTTTGCAAGAACCTAGATCTGTTTAAGGATTTGTGTTAGGTTGTAACGAGAATTATACCATGGAAAACACCCATAATCCTTCAGTGGTATCAGAGCCAGGTTATTGGTTTCTTGTGAAATTGGATCATATGAAGATTGTTTAATGGTTTTGAATTGATTTTGAAAGAAAATTAATTAATGAAAAACATTAAGCTCATAATCGAATGTGATTTGATTTGATTATCGGCTGTTTAAAAAAAGTATTGCTTAATAGCCGAATGTTTATGGTCGATAATCGAAAGCTTGCTGGGTTTTAATTATCGAATGTTGTTATTTTAAATAATTGAATGGCTGCGTTTGTTTATAATAAAACCCTAACCGATCGATAATGCTTTTGATCAACCATGTGACATCATGCTTTAATCATCGATCACATGGTTGATTGGTCAAAAGGCGTGTGGCGTGTGCTCATGATGCGTGTGCCAATTGAGCCGATTATTATTAATGATTGCACGATTATTGAATTGGTTTGTTATTGTGATCACATGCGATCTTTGTAATATCATAACAAACATTTTGTTGTTGTTGAGTAATTAATTGGATCATGTGGTGATCGTAACATTATATATATTATATATATTATATATATTATATATTGGAATATATGATATATAATGGTATATTATATAAATCATTAATTATTTAATTAATGTATGGTTAAGGCGTTAACCCAAAATCGCGGTTTGCTGGAAATTATTTAATACATGGTATTATTTAATTTCTGGTTAAATCGGATTTAAATTCATAAAATTGAATTTTAACCTAAACCGAAGGCTGGTCTAAGTTTGATTTGGTTGGACCAAATAATTTAGAGCTGGTCTGGTTTAGTAAATAACCGATGGTTTTGATAGTTAATTTGGTCTTGGACCAGAATTAATAAACCGGATCGGTTATGTCAAATTATTGGGCCAGCTGGAATTCTATGGTCTTGGGCCAAGAATTGGGCCTATAATTTGTGACCCAACCCGAAAATATTTATAAAAAAATATTAAATTAGAAATTTCTATTTTTAGTAAGTTACTAAATCTAGAAAGTTTCTAAAATAAGAAAGTTTCCCAAAATAGTAATCTTCTATTTTTGGAAATAAAACTTAAAAATCCTCAAAAACAATATCAAGCTTGGATGTCTTTCCAATCTTGTCAGCTACTTAACGCTTATTTGATTACAGATATGGCTTACAGTGTGAGGTGTCTGTTTTCGCGTAAGTAAAGTAGTATATAGTCACTAATTTCATTGGGAGTCCCAGACTTTAGTGATTATTTGGCTGTAAGAGATTGGTTTCCTTGACTGGGCCATCGGGAGTCCCGGGCCTTGAGACATCTGGTGAATTTGGGCCTCGGGTCCAATTCACAACCGAGAGTTATTGGTTATAACTAGCTGTGTGTATGCTTACCAAGTATAGCTAATTCTGGGTGACGGCCAGTGGCCCACTTTGGATTTAGCTAAACATGGGTCTCGGAATCATTGTATTCTTATGAGGTTAAACAAAGAAATTTTGAATGCAATGCGAGTTTTCTTATAAGTTGTTAAGATTACTCTTTTATGAACTAAATAACTAAAACTCTATTTATCTCTAAATTTCAGCTATGACGAGCACAAACAATCAAAACACTTTCTCGATCCGGTATGTCCTTGAGATGGACAAACTGAACGGATCAAATTTCTTGACTTGGTCGCGGAACCTGAGACTAGTTCTCAGGCAGGAGAGAAAGGACTATGTCCTTGAAAGAGCTCTCCCCGTGAGGATCGGGTCCAATGCCTCTCATGCAGTATATAATGCTTGGAATAAGCATTATAATGATGCGGTAGATGTGCGTGGTCTGATATTGGCTACCATGGACTCAGATTTGCGGAAGCAATATGAGAACATGGAGTCGCCAATAGAGATGATCAGCAGCCTGAAATTGAAATTTCAGGAGCAGGTAAGAGTGGAGAGATACCAGTTGGTTAAATCTCTCACTAGCTGCAAGCTACCAAATGATCATCCAGTAAGTCCTCATGTCAGTAAAATGATGGGTTACATTGATAACCTGAGGAAACTGGATTATCCAGTTAGCCAGGAATTGGCAACTGAGATCATTCTGCAGTCACTGCCGTCAAGCTATGATAAGTTCGTAAGGAACTGTATCAAGAAAGGCTTAACGAAGACGTTGACTGAACTGCATGATATGCTCAAGACAGTTGAGCCAAACGTGAAGAGTACCCTGTACAATCTCATGAAGGAGAAGGGTAGGTTTACTAAACCTAATGCTGACAAGGGTGAAGACAAAGTTGTCCAGATTTTGAATCATGGCAAGTGTGTGTCTTCTGAGCCCGAGTCAGATGCCTCTTACGTTGGTAAGTGCTGCTACTGTAAAGAGACTGGGCATTGGAAGAGAGATTGCATTAAATTCATGGAAGATTATGAGGAGTTAAAGTTGATGTATGAGACTACTTCCTCAGGTATTCATGTTATTACTTCAAGTTATACCTTGTAGGTATTGGATACTGATTGTTGCACTGATATTTGTTATAATATGCAGAGCCTGAACAACAGTAGAACGTTGAAGGAAGGGCAAGTGGAACTGCGAGTCTGGAAGGAGCTTGGGATGGTGCCTCAGCCGTAGGGTTTTCACTTGTAGATGCCTTTGAGGCTTGGTTTTGTATTAAGTAATTGCTACAATGTACCTGCTTTAAGCAGAGTTGTTTATCATTTTCTTGTAAAGAATTTGAATGTTTTCATTTTGATAAAGACAAGTTTTGTTCTTTTGATCTTAATGAAATGTTAATTGTAGCACCCTATTCAAGGAATGGGTTTTATAGCTTAAACCAAAGAGTGCCTAAATGTAACATAAATACCGAATTGGTTTAAATCTGATGAATTAAACCTGATTTTTCTTGGCATAAATGTTTTGGTCACATAGAGTAAGTCGGATTCAGAAACCCCATAGTTATGGACTTTTGGGCTCATTTGAATGGATATCTTATGAGACTTGAATTCTTCTTACTGGACCAAAACACAAAGGGCCCATCTTAGCCGAGCTAGAGAAAAGCCCAAAGGCTTATTGGACATTGGACATACTCATGTATGTGGTCCGATGAGCAGTAATGCCAGAGAAAATTTCCTGTACTTCATTGTCTCTACTGATTACTTCAGTAAGTGTGACTGTGTTCATTTGATGAGACACAAGTCGGAATTCTTTGACATGGTCGAAAGAGTTCCAGAATGAATATAGAATCTGAATGACAGAAGTATTAAGACTCTGGATTAGATCACGAGTGAGAATACTTAAGTCATTGATTGTGTGATCATCTGAATTAGTGTGAAGTCGTTTCACAGCTCAATTCTCCTGAAAACTTGAGGTATTTCTGTGAGAAATAATCAGATCTTATTAGAAATGATTAAAGATGAGTCACACGAATCTTCCATGATATTCTTTAAGAATAACGCTCTAAAATATCTAAGTTTACGCTGAAATAGTTCCACCAATATCAGTTGAAAGACACCACGTAAATGTGGATTGGAATCGATCCAAATTCGTCTTTACTGAGTATTTGTAATTGTGCTACTTCGCTGGTTGTCCTAGGGAAACCAAGGCTTGTTACTTTTACGTCCATTCTGTTTTCTAAGAGGGGAAGTAACTTTCCAAGAAGAACAGTGGGAGTAAAAGTATAACTCGAAGAAATTCGAGAAATACAGGAGGCTGCTCAACCTGTTGAGGAAGAGCAACAGATGGATTTACAGATTTCTGTAGAATCTACACCTGTAGAGCCTGAAGTTCGCAGATATGAATGAATCAGTCACTAATTCGAGAGTGATTTCTCGTCATTAGTTGAACCTGATGATCATTGAAAGTTCGCATGATCTGATGATCATTGAAAGCGACGAATCTGCGAAATTCAAAGAAGCGAAAGTGAGCCCGGACTCCGAAAAGTTATACTGTACGTAAGTTAGCTTCATCGATCCATTCATGGATGGAAGCAAACATATCGGAGTTGGAATTTTCGTTCTGTTGAAGTAGTCAAGGTTTTGACTTGAACAGGAACGAAGTGGAACTGTGCGTTTACTAAAAGATAAGTGGGAGCAATATTGCATTTCTCATAGTGTATGTCGATGACATACTGATTCTCGGAAATAACGTTCCAAAGCTGCAGTCGGTAAAGGACTGGCTTGGGAGTTATTGTATGATTGACATGGGTAAAGCCACGTAGTTTTTGGATTTTGGATCTAAAGATAGAGATCCAAAAGAGCTGGTAGGACAAAGTCAGGATTCTTAAATTGACAAAGTCCTACACGTAATCAGCAATCCAAGAAGGGCTTTATGCCAATGTCATATGGCATTACGTTAAGCGAGATACAATGTCCTACGATATCTGCTGAGCTTGAATGCATGGATAGGATTCCATATGCGACGGCAATTGGATCTATCATGTATGCCATGACACATACTTGTTTTGATGTTGCTTTAATGCTAAGCAAGACAAGTAAAGACCAGTCAAATCCAGCAAAGAATCACTGGATTGCCGTAAAGAATATTCTGAAGTATTTGAGGAATACTTAGGATAAGTTCTTGATTTACGGAGAAAGTGAGGTGCTACAAGTCGATAGAGTCTGAAAGGCAAGTTTCCAATAGACAAAGATAATTCCTGGTCACAGTCCGGCTATATCTTGTGTCTAACTGGCGGTGCAAGGCACTGTTGCTGACTCCATGACTTAAGCTGAACATTTCGCAGCTTGAGAAGCGGCGAAAGAGGATGTTTGGATAGAAGAGTTCATCACTGAACTTGATGTGATTCACAGCATAGATGAGGCTAGCTGCACATCAGAGGTCCAAACACCTTGAGGGTAGGTATAACCTATTCCGTGAGATAAATGACAGAGGTGTTAAGTAGATAAGCAAGTTTCATCGAATGAGAACGTTGCTAATCTATCAACGAAGCCACTCCTTATGCCTAAGCACGAGTCGCGGACTGTAGCTGTAGGATGAGTGAAATTAAGATGTAGTCTTAATTTCAGTGGGAGTTTGTAGGGCTTTACTTAGTTATTTTGAATGGTTCATGTAAACATAATATTTTATGTTTATGAAATCTAATGATTTCTGGATTATTTTAACTGTGATATAAATAATCGTTCCAAAATGATTCATGTCATTATATATGGGCCATCGAAGTACATGAGTAGACTTGATCCTGAAACCCCATATTTAACGAAGTGACATAAATCATAGTGTCCATAGTCGAAGGTTGTTGAAATTGGAACACCAACAACCTGTTGAGACTAGATTGTGTTGAGACTTATGACCAAGTTTCGAGGGGTCATAGATGAGCGGCATCAAAGTCGACACATAGGTATATGTAGGGGAGCATATGACCGGACATGGCCCGCTGATGAGAACTCTGCGAGATATTAATATCTGTGTCATAAGAAGTTCTCATATACGACTATAGAGTATAGTCCTTAGACCTGAGTTCGCATGCATGTGGCTGCACATGGAGTAATGCGCTTTGATCATTTTCTAACGCTGTTTCGTAACTGGGAGCTATAAGGACCTTGGTTGGGTGTATTATGAAGTGTGTAGTTCATAGTGATGGAACAAGATGGGATTTGTCCCTGCCGTTTAACGGAGGTAATATCTCTAGGCCAATCGGAGATTTGATAGCTGGTAAGAGAATGACCATTCCCAAACGGACTTGCCCAAGTCGTTTGCATTGTCAGTATCAAATCTGGTCCGATAAACATGGTCTGGCTATATAAGGATGACACGCATCTTGCCTTATGCCAGATCGAGATATTAAGACAAAAGGATTAGGGAATGTAGGATTCCAGTACAATCGGAAGATTGTTGGGAATGTCCTTTGTAGGATTCCAGTACAAGTGGGAGATTGTTGGGAATGTCCTGAAATCTACCGTACTATCTCTAGAAAGTATGATAAGTGTCGAGATCAGACATAAGTCATAAATACTGGGTGATCATGATGGCTTGCTAGAGTCCGCTCTTGATCTATAAGTTTAAGACTTATAACCAGTATTGTATGATCCCGAAGGGTCACACACCATAGCTAACGGGAAAGTTAAATGGAATTAATACGGTAAGATGCAATGGCATTTACTGTATTGGATCAGAGAATTGGGCCAGACAAAATGTAGGCTTTTGTCTAATTTGTGTCTTGGGCCCAAAAGATTAATGAGCCATTAGTCTAATGACTTGGGCCCATTAATGAGATATAAGAGATTAAGAAAAACCCTAAGGAAGCATTCTTCCAGCGATTTTTCTTTTCTGGCCGCGCCCACTCTCTCTAAAATCTCTCTCTCTCTCTGATTCTTCCATCTCTTTGGTCTAGCAGCCATCCCGGCTTGTAAGAGTGTGGATACCGAAGGAGGAGCAGGTTGTTCATCTGTTCTAACTGATCTTGTCATTACCATCTCTAATCCGCTGCAAAAGGTAATGTCACAGGTTGGTTTTATGATTCGTTTTGCAAGAACCTAGATCTGTTTAAGGATTTGTGTTAGGTTGTAACGAGAATTATACCATGGAAAACACCCATAATCCTTCACGCAGGGAGGGTGTGACCTGCGCGACCACAAACCTGACAAACCGGAGTAACTGCTGAGTGTGGTCCACGGTAACACGCGGATGCCTGGTGACCATAACCTCCACACAACTGACATGGAGAAGTCGGCTCGGTCGGCGCTGACGGGGGATCCATGAAACAATCCGGTGCAAGATGTCCCTGACCTCTGCATAACTGACAAGTCCTCACTAGCTCGGGTCGTGGTGACGAAACGGCTGGCAACGGAAAAACTGGTGGCTGACTGGGCTCAGGGTCTCTGCGGCTCGGCCCGGCTCCATAGTCCTCGGGTACTGGTACTCGATACGGCTCTCCATCGGGCATATACAATCCTGCTCTGGTGGTCGGGCAAGTCATCGCTACATGGTCCTCCTGACCACATAACAGACAACAGTCGGGTCCGAGTAAGGGACGGTACGACTCTCGAAGGCGCGGGTCTACTGCTCGGGGACATCAATGCAAATGGAAATTGTATACTCCACATCCGCTGCATGCTCTCCTCTCAGATACTGCTGGTGGTGCCTTTATCGCCTCAGATGGCGGCGAAACCGACTCAAACTCGGACTCAGTAGATGCCGGCGACATAGCCATATCCAACGGCGTACGAGGTGATCCTGGTCGTAGGTCTAACTGATGATGGGGCCCAACCTGCTGCTCCAATACATCCTGAAATATCGCTACCTGCTCATCCACCTGCTGCTCCCACTGCTGACGCTGCTCCGGGTCTACAGGCTCCATGTCTAGATCGAAGCCGAATGGTAACGGACTCATCAGATAATCCTCCACACGAAGCGGCGGAGGAAACTCGGGTCCCGGAAGAAGCGGTGCCGGATACATCGGTGGTGCATCTGAGGCTGCAAGTATCTGTGGTCCAACTGGCTTGGGCAACTGTGGTGGTAACTGTAACTCTGTCTCCGCTCCTCCTAAGTAGCCCACCATGTCTGCGTAAGGGTCCCGACTGCCTGCATCATCTATCATCGCTGGAGGTAAAGGGTCTGGAAGGGGCGACCAATCTACCTGTGCTGCTCTAGCACCCTGCATCTGTCGCAACGGAACTGGCGGCTGATCCGCCGTACGAGATCCCCGCGAGTGACCTGGCGAAGCTGGGTATCCCTGGAACTGAACCAACTGACCCTTCTCTGAACCAGCTGATCCCTCCTGACTCATACAGATCCGCTGAACTGCTCAATGCGCACACACACACCCCTCCACTCTGCCCGGGACACACTGCTGTAAGACTGCAATCAAAACACAAAACAAGTTAGTACGAATAATTCGAAAATTTCTACTTTCCCATCCCAACCCCGGGTTTAACGGACGCAGCTCGGTTTCCTAATGGATGCTTGTGTGACACATTTGACTCGATAAAACACGGAAAACATTTAAAATGAAATGTTTCGAAACCCATGCAGAACCATGCTCTGATACCACCGTTTCTGTAACGCCCCTTTCCCATTCTCAACTGACCGCCGAGCTGACCGGTCAACAATCAAACAAGAACATGACCGATCGAACCCGAGCAAGTCGAACGGGAAAAGTTCGCCACAGGACGAAGCCAAAGTTAGTTCGGTTTGAGAAAAAAGGCTCGCACCGATCCATCTTCGACTCCGCTATCCTCATATCCGTAGCGCAAGCAGTACTACTTGCACTACTTCAACGAGTTGTGTTGGTTCGGACTTAAACCTCATATCAGGGAAACAATTTCTTTTTCAAGTAATCAAACGTTGAATACAACGTTTAACGGTTTTACAAACAATCATCAATATAAACACATAAACAATCAAAAACACCAAATAGCGCAGCTGCCGAACCGAAATAAAAACATCCCACAATCCCGAATCAAAACCCGTAACAAGCAACCCGAAGCTACACCGAGGACCTCCCGCGTCCGTCGCTGCTAAACCTGAAAAAACACAAAAGAGTCTAATGGGCGATCTAAGATCACCTAGTGAATCGGCTCCCCACTAAAGGCTTCTAATCTATCTAAAACTACGGATTCCCGCCCCAAAACCCAAAATAACAATCAACAGGAATTAACGGTCGATCACGCACTACCACGTCGTGATAAACCCACAACACACAATCAATGCCAAGATAAATAGAATTAAGGGAATCGAAGGCACTGCGGCACATGTCCTCGATTGGACTCGATCTATCTATCGCACAATGAAAGATATAATAAAACAACACTGGGCCCTACGATCTCAGTAACTCCCACGGGTTTACATCGTCACCTATATGGCAACTAACCCTCGACTCCTATACGTGCACACAAGGACCCACGTATAGGACACCGTTCTCCCTCCATCGATACGCGGTGACTCTTGTTACCCCCATCAACCTGAGTTTCCATGTAATTCGGCCATAGGACATGACCCTGTATTCTCCGAATCACACACCTACCGGCGTCACCCGATAGGTTAACACCATAACCAGAATCACCGTGATTCGGTCAGGTAAAACCCGAGGATCCAATCGGGTCGGAAGTACCGGAACGTAAAAGAAAACCTAGGGTTGCAGAATCTAGCGCACCCTAGAGTCCTAGTGCAGAAAAGTAAACACGCAGACTCGCTGGGACTCTAACACAGATCACGCAATCAATAACAGCAATAATAATCCCAACCATTCCGCAAGCCACTACACTACCCAACTCACCGTTCTAACTAGGTAAGATACCTAGTCAGCACCACTAACTTACCCGTTCCCGAGACCGGAGTAAGTGTCTACAACAACTGCTCGGCCCAACACCGAGCAGTCTAACAAGCCTGTACGCAAAGCTCAACACATCACAATCATAACAATCAACCAAGCAATCACAATCAATCATACAATCACCACAAGCAGGCCTATTAAGGTTTCTAAGTCTTTTAATCATTTCTCATCCGCTACCTTGGGTTAGCGGATTGCTAACCCGTAGAGGGCTCTCAACACACGCCACTTCCTTATTAACCCATCCTAAGTATCTTTAATTAACTTCTCGATATGTCGGTTTAGAGTTAGTAAATTTACTAACTCCCCAACATCTCATTATTAACTAATTTATTTGTTACCCAAACCCGCTATTAACCCTAAACCCAATCCCGTTATTATATTCTATAAGCCCGTTTAGGTTTAACTCATATTTTATTGTCGTCTTAATTCCCGTATATAGATTCATTAATTATCGTTCTTATACTTTTATATATGCATATACGGTCCTATTCAACGGTCTAGATGAATGCAACAATCAATCTTTACTAGCAACCTAGCGGCACACAATCGGTTATTCATTTAATTCTTTAAACCCTAGAATGATTAATTCGGTCCTATTCAGTTTATTATTAAACGTCCGATTATTTATTAATTACTATTCATTTTAAATCACGGGTATGCAACCTAATACTACGGTTTAGTAATTCCCGGTCTAAATGATTCTACGAGTTTTTGAGCCGACTCACAAAATAGTCGCGGAACGACAATCTCGATGTGAATGTGAATTCCCGAACTTCCCAACCTCGAACTCCGAATCCCGAACACATGAATCACTGAACCACTGAACCAATGAACCACTGAAGTAAACTGATCCAATTTACCCCAAATAAACTGGTTTGATTAAATCGGTTCAAGTCACTTTGACCCGGTTTAACCAACCTCAAACCATCTCCAAATTTCAAACAGACTGTACCACTAAACCCCTTGAAGAACCGGCTGGCTTTTGGCGGTGGAGAAGCTTCACCGGCGGCGGAGCTCCGGCGTTGACCACGGCGGCGGAGGGTTGACCGGCGGTGGAGACTCCTTTTCAGGCGACTTCCGACGGCGAACCACCTACCAATCTGCTCAGAATCACCAGATCTACTCATTCACAACCTCAAAATAACTAAAACTGATGAAGAAAAGGTGAGATCCCACAAAACCTAACCGGCGACTGCTTCTTGGCCGGATTCCAGCGAACTACGGCGGTTACAACAGAGGAGGCTGGCTGGAAAAGATAGAGGAGGCTGAGGTGAAGCTATAGCACTTTGTAGATCAAGATTTGGGTTAATAGAGAGAAAGTTATGAGATTTCTTTTGAAGAAAGTTATGAAGAACATGAAGAATGTTCTTGAGTGTGCTTTGGATATCAAAGGATTTCTTGAGTTTCTGGGTTTGATGATGAGTCTGGATAGAGGGAGTGTCGAGAGAGATAAAGAGAGAGGGTAGAGAGATTTGTTTGGTGAGAAGAAAGAAGGTGAAAAGATGGGTTCTTTGCAAGCATGGGAGATGCATTGAATTGAACCATGCATGCACTCCACCAAGATAAGGTGGCGCCTCAGGTAGAATACAGGTGTCCCTCTGGGTGATTTTTTGTCCCAAAAGCCTTCCACAATTAGCCATAATCATCCACTAATTCTCCTTTCATCTCTTGCTCGGTTTTTGACGGTTTTCGGTTTAATATTTTAGAAAGTCTCTGCATGATCCCATAAATCCCCAAACCTCCATAAAAAGATTGTCCATGCTATTTTATGAATTTAGCATTTTGAATCACTCCATTCGGGCTTACGTAGCTCCAGGTATGAATTTTCAAAGTTTCTTCGGTTTTGTCGGTTTCCATTCCCGACAAGCCGAAAAACACATTTCTGCTCCGATTTTTCCAATTCTGATCTTCTAAACATTCTTTATGTTAAAACATAAGAATATTTGGCCCGTCTCGGCTTCCTTCTTGAACTTTGGTAAAATTACCATTTTACCCCCCAACACTGGTAAAATGACAATTTTACCCCTGGTTGACTTTCTGCTGCCCGTTGACCGTATTTTGGATACGGGTTATCACACTTACCATCTGATCTGATCAGTACAACAGCACCATACAAACGCACTTCTTTGATCGTGAAAGGACCAGACCATGTAGATCGCAACTTACCTAGAAACAATTGCAAACGTGAGTTATACAAAAGTACATGATCATTAGGCTCAAACATTCTAGAGACACCTTGTAAAGCTTTGAATTTTCATAGGCATGATGCCTAATCTCATCCAAATCATTCAATTTCACCAATCTTATCTCTGCTGCAGGTTTTAGGTCGATATTCATCTGCTTCACAGCCCATGTTGCCTTATTCTCAAGCTCACCTAGAAGGTGGCAGGCTTTCCCATACAGAATATGAAACGGAGTAGTCGCAAGTGATGTCTTAAACGCATCCCTATAGGCCAATAACGAATCCCTATAGGCCAATAACGAATCATCTAGCTTCTTAGACCAATCCTTCCTTGTCTTTCCAACTGTCTTCTCCATGATCTCCTTGATATGTCTGTTATAGACCTCACTTGCCCACTAGTCTGAGGATGATAAGGAGTACCCACGCGATGATGAACGCCATGCTTCTCTAGCAGCTTCTCAAAGACCTTGTTGATAAAGTGAGATCCTCCATCGCTTATCACAATCTGAGGCACTCCAAATCTAGGGAAAATGATAGTTTTAAACAGCTTAAGAACCACCGAAAAGTCATTGGTTGAGCTAGCTATCACTTTCACCCACTTAGACACATAATCCACAGCAACCAAAATGAACTTATTCCCATGAGATGAGGGAAAAGGACCCATGAATTAATGCCCTAGCAATCGAAAACCTTAACCTCAAGAATAAAATTCTGAGGCATCTCATGCTTGTTACAGATCTTCCCTCTCCTCTGACAGGCATCACACTAAGAGAAAAAAGAATGAGCATCTTTGAAAATAGTAGGCCACCAGAAGCCTGCTTGCAGAACCTTAGACACATTCTTGAAAGTAGCAAAGTGTTCAGCATAATGTGATCCATGGCAGTGAAATAGAACGTCTGGAACCTCTGATTCTGAAATGCATCTACTGTAGATGCCATCCGAACAGTGTTTGTATAGGTCGGGTTCATCCCAATAGAACCTTCTGAGTTCTCTGAAGAACTTCTTATTTCATACCCCTTGAGATCATTTGGTTCAGTCTCTGCAGCCAGGTAATTCGCAATATCAGCAAACCAAAGACGATCGGGCGTCAAATAGCATAAAGATCGATGTCGTAGTGTCCAACTTGAACCTTCAGAGGTTCTGGGTTCGTATGCGCATTGTGTCGATCGACGCTTAGGTCCGCATCTATCGACTCAACCCCGATATGTGCATCGATCGTTGCTAAGGTGGCATCAATCCACGTATGTTCTGTAATTTGACAGTTTCGTAAGTTCCTGTCCAAATCCGTCCTAAACACTGTCTCAATCAAATTGACGTTCTCCTCAAGTAGGAAATCATAAATGGGGATGTCTTCTTCAACCCTGATCCTTGACAGATGATCAGCAACTCTGTTTTTAACTCCCTTCTTGTCTTTAACCTCAATGTCAAACTCTTGAAGAAGGAGAATCCATCTCAGAAGTCTCGGCTTAGCATCCTTCTTTTGCATCAAATACTTCAGAGCTGAATGATCCGTATGCACTATCACCTTGGATCCAACGAGATAGGCGCAAAATTTCTCAAAGGCAAAGACAACTGCCAACAACTCCTTCTCTGTAGTGGCATAGTTTCTCTGCGCATCATCTAGTGTTCTATTGACATAATAGATAGCATGAAGTTTCTTGTCCTTCTTCTGCCCCAGAACAGCTCCTACAGAAAAATCGCTTGCATCGCAAATGACCTCAAAAGGTAAATCCCAATCTGGTGGATGTACTATAGGAGCACTCACTAATGCTTGCTTGATCTGTTCAAATGCAGTCTGGAAATCTGCAGTGAACTCAAATTCCACATTCGTACACAGCAAAGCAGTTAGTAGTCTAGAAATCTTACTGAAATCCTTGATGAACCTTTTGAAGAACCCAGCATGTCCAAGAAATCTCCTCACAGACTGCACAAAATTGGGCGCCTGAAGGCTGGTTGTTACCTCTATCTTGGCACGTTCAACTTCTATCCCAGCTTCAGATACTTTGTGCCCAAGAACAATACCATCTCCGACCATAAAATGGCACTTCTCCCAATTCAGAACCAAGTGCTTTTCCTCACATCTAGCTAGCACTTTGCACAGATTATCCAAGCACTCATGATAGGTTGACCCATAAATAGAAAACTCATCCATAAACACCTCCATAAAGTCCTCAATCATATCAATGAAAATGGATATCATACATCTCTAGAAGCTGGCTAGTGCATTACAATGTCCAAAAGGCATTCTCCGGTATGCAAAAGCACCATATGGATAAATAAAAGTAGTCTTTACCTGATCCTCTAGATGGATGGGAATCTGATGGATGGGAATCTGAAAGAAGTTAGAATACCAATCGAGGAAAAAATAGTAAGGGTGATTAACTAACCTCTCCGGCATATGATCAACAAAGGCAAAGGGAAAATGATCCTTCCTTGTTGCCGCGTTCAGCTTTATGTAATTTATGCACATCCGGTGTCCAGTCACAGTCCTTGTAGGATATATGATTCCAGCATCCAGCAGCTTCATAATCTCCTTCATCACTACCTCCTTCAGATTCGGATCCATCCTCCTCTGATGCTCAACAGATGACTTAGTCTCATCCTCAAGATGGATCATATGCAGTTTGGTCAGCAGTAAGGAAGTCTCTGCGTTGTTCAAAGCAGCAAGAATAATCACTGGATAGGTCGAATTAGGTTCACGAAATGCGTACCTTAGCCCGGATGGAAGTTGCTTCAGCTCAATTTTCGAAGCTTTCTCTTCTGCCCAACCGTCTTGCTTTGATCGATTCATAAGTGGTGTCGATCGATGCACGGACTCGTTCTGCACATCCAACTGCATGACCTGTTCTATAGAATTCATCAGCCTCGCATAGCAGATTGCAGGCTTGTCCTATGAAATAGTTCCTCTGTCAGTGTCCACTTAAAAGGTCTGTCCGTCGATGGTTAGTCTCTTCACCAGCTTTTCCATATCAAAACTCATCTTCAGATCATCCACATTTTAGAATTACGGTCTCTTTCTTGTATTCAATCATTGCACCAGCAGTAGTTAAGAATGGTCTACCCTAGATAAGTGGACCCTTTGGCTCTTCTCCATACTGCAGAACCACAAAGTTAGTAGGAATCACACAGTTACCAATCCTGATTGGCACATCCTCCAACACTCCTTCAGGGATCCTGACAGTCATGTCAGCTAGAATCAATGAGAATCTAGTAGGCATGAAATATGTCATCCCAAGCCTCTTAGCAACAAAGAATGACATAAGATTCACACTAGAACCAGGATCACACAATGATCTCTCAAATCTATCTATGTAGATAGCACAATCCAACACAAAGCTCCCTGGATCTTTTAGCTTCTCAGGAATCCTGCCTTGAATCACAGCACTACACACCTCTGAGATCATCAATACACTTGCCCCATCAGTCATGTTACTAGAAAGCATGTCCTTAAGACATCTCTTCATCACATGAGTAGTCTTCAGAGCATTAATCAAAGACACTTCAATCAACACCTTGTTCATGATTTCCTGCATTTGTTCAACTGCAGCTCGTACTTAGACTTCCTTGGGTTCTTAGGAAATGGAACTTTAGACTTGTAGACCCTTTCATCAGCTTTCTTCAACTTCTCTGCATCTGATTTTTCTGCTGTCGCCTTGCGTCGATCGACACTAGGTGTGCGTCGATCGATGCTAGGCTCAGGTGTAACGACCTATGCGTTGCGCTTGGGTTCAGTTTCCTCGTTCACGATCTGCGTTGATCGACGCTGGTGTGAATCGGTCGGCGCAGTGCGAAACTCACAGATTTCAACTTCCATCTCCTCAATCTCAACGATTTCCTCCAAACTTAGACCCTTTTTCTGAGCAGGAACGACATCTTTACCACTTCTCACCGTGCTTCCATTGCACTAGTACTTCGTATTAACATCAGTTCATCTCGGGAGAGATCCATCTGGCCTCTTTGCAGACCCAACAGTCTATGCAACTTGAACATCCAATTTCTTCACATGAGTGCTCAGAGATTCAATCTGCCCATTCATATCCAAGTACAGAGCATCCATCTTTCCATTAAATTCCATTGTACTCTTCTGATGTCCTTCCAGAAGCTGCTCCAACAGTCCCATCATCTTATCATTCTGCTCATTTTGAGGAGGAGTAGGTTGATATGATGAGAATCCATAGCTCCTTGTGAAGCGAGTAGTGTTGTTTCTAGGCATGTTATTACTCTGATAAGGCTTCTTGTATTGAGGCTTAGGAGTGAGACCTGAGAAGTTTTGATTACCTGTGAAGGTACTTCTCTTACCCATTCCATTGTAGTCACCTCTGCCTTGCTGATTCCGAAATATGTTTCCTTGAAAACAAGTCCCACCAACAAAATTCACATCTTCTTCTACGCAGCCTTCATCAGCCTCAAACACTTCAACATCCTGAGAAAAGTGAACATTCTTCTTCCCAAGTAGAAGACTATGAACATAATCAATCTTGTTCTTCATTTCAACTATCTGCGAGCTATCAGCTTTCCCACCAGATTTTTGCCTTTCCAGATCAGCGTTCTTAGTGCTATTGCTGCTCACCAAGTTCTGAATCAGCAATTGAGCTTGCTCTGGAAATTTAGTGTTGAAGTTCCAACTGCTTGCAGCATCCAAAGCCATCTGATACCACAAATCAACTCCTCTGAAGAAACCATGATGAGGGCAATCTCTACGATACATCTTAAACTTCACCCAAGCTGCTTTCAGGACCTTTTGAATGTCAGAAGCTCATGTCTAAGCTGATCAGATCTAGCATCATCATAAAAGTGCCTCAGAAACTTCTTCTTAACTGCATCCCAAGTAGTTAGATGCCTAGGTGGAATCTGCTCAAGCCAGTTAGCGGCTTCTCCTCCAAGAGGGTGAGAAAAAAGCTTATAGTGCAGGAAGTCATAGCTCACTCCATTATGCTTCATTCCAGTGGCTAAAGACTCAAAGTTCTCTATGTGATCCATATGTTGCTCATGTGGGAGTCCGTGAAAGAGGCGTTGTCCCACAAGAGTATAGTATGAATTATTCAGCTCAAAGTCATTCCGTGCAAAAGAAGAAGGTACAATCGCAGACCTGTTAGCATAGAACACATCAGGTCTATTGTAATCAGCAAGTGTCCTCCTAGCTGGAGGCTCGGGTGCTCTAGATGTCTCTTCAGCTCGTGGATTCTCTTGTCCACCTTGAACTTCTCTATCAGGTTCAGGCTAAACAATCACGTTCTCTTCAGCATCAAGTATTTCACCATGCTCATTGCATACATGGTTCTCTCTATCCCTCAGAATACCATGTTCATCTCGAATTAGGATCACAACAATTGGGTTTGTTATCTTAACCGGTTTCTGAGCTTTCATGTTTGTCCTTTGATATAGCATGGTTTTTAGGGCTTTTGGCCATGATATAAGTCTTTTTTATTGAGTCTTTTAGTGTGTTTTGGAGTCCTTGCAGGTGTTTTACATGTCTAGGTATGTTTGGAGCATAATTTAAAAATTATGGCGCATTCTGAAGCTATTTGGAGCGTTGGTGGAAGAAAAAGAAATCAGAGTCGATATTGGATCAGAGTGTCGACCGACACACATTCAGCATCGATCGACACAAGAGTCCATCAGATAATTCTTGCGAGTTTAATGAAGACTTTAGATATTTGCAGATTGGCCTAGAAATTTCTCATAATTACAAAGAAGCCCAAATGTGTTTAGACTATTATATTAGGGGTTTTAAGCCACTGTTTAGGCTACACTTTACTTATCAGAGATTGAGAGATTTTGGGGTTGGTCTTGTACTCGAAACATAAGAGATTTCTAACCCCTGTTTTTCTATCCCTTTTATGATATTCAATATTCTATTCATCATGTCTTTTGTTTCATCTTCCATGTCTGAGTAGTTTACTTGTTAGGTTTAGGGATTCTCATTAGGGATTTCAAGGAATATTAGGTTAATCAATCTATAGGGATTCATACTTTCTAATTGTTCATCTAGGATTGTTCTTAATGCTTAATCTAAATTAGCTACCCCGATTTATGATGTTATGTTGATTTTCGCAACGACAGTTGGTTAATTAACTTAAAAGAACCTAGATGAGCAATTGATCTATTCACAAAAAATTGGCTTAGGGAAATTGTGAACGAACGAACCTGAGATTAATGCATGTTTAGGATCTCTAGAAATCGCAACGGAAGTTGGTTTGCTAGGTTACTAGATATAGATAATACTCGCACCAAAAGTTGATTTCTTATGCTTATGTGACTCTAGTTCTAGAACAAATATTAATTTGATCCCGATTAAATTATTAGCTTGTATTCCTGATTTTCTGAGAACTCCCTTGACCTGACACTTCGTTTGATTGATTACAAATTGTTTGCTTTATTTACTCTGCATTGTTACTGCTTTATTCTCTGCTCTGCTTGGCTTAACTCGAACATTTATAGTCTATCGTAAGATTATTGAGTCTCTGTGGATTCGACCCCTATATACTACTAGTCACGTTTTTGCACTTGCAGTGTAGCTCTAGGGATTAAAACTCGAGCATATCACCTTTCTAACCTTGCAAGTTCCTCTAGTCCCAAATTCACGAGTTTTTTATCCGGATTACTTCTAGTCGCACGATTAGGCATGCATTAACTATTTACGGCAAGCGTCGATCGATGCATAAGTTCACAACGATCAATTCAATTCGTGGGTGCCTTAATCGATTCTCAAGAGCGTCGGTCGATACACGTGTCTGGTCGCAAACCTGAACAAGCAAAGAAAGAAAGAAAACAGAAAATTAGTAAAAAAATAAAAAATTTAAAACGAAAAATCTAGTCTAAATTCTAAACACAAATATATCGAAGACTCAAAAGAGTCCCCAGAAACGGTGCCAAAAATTTTATATGCTCAGAGTTTAATTCCCTAAGTTACACTGCAAGTGCATAGGCAAATGTAGTATGTAGAGGTCGAACCACAAAGACTCAAGAAATCTTGCGATAGACTATAGAATGTCAAGTTAAGCTAGATGATGTAATCAAGAATATTAAACTAAAGCAGAAAGTAAATCAGTAGCAAATATCAGTTGTTTATCAAATACTAAAAGTGCTAGATCAAGGGAGTTCTCAGGAAATCATGCCAAGCAGATCAAATATCAGTCATGATCGAATTAAGAACCGTTCTAAAACTCAAACACAAATATAGAACTAACCAACTTTCGTTGCGAGAATTCACTAAGTCTAAACCCTAGAAATCCAAATTTCTTTGCAATTCCTAATAGATTAAACTAGGCTTAGGTGCAGGTTTGATTAGTTCACAGTTCAATTAAACCAATTCTTTGCAGATAATTAAATTGCTCAACCTAAATATTTCAGATTCTAAATTACACTTTCGTGTCAATTTATAAATCCTAAATCTAGATTCTAAGTGATCAGGTTAGAAACTTGTATTAAGTACAATTCAGGTTGAAGAACTAACAAGTTATGAATCTTAAATGATTGAATTAATCTAGCAAGTCATGAATTCCCTAATGAGAATCCTCTAAACCTAACAATGAATCAACTTAGACATGATCAATGAAACATAAATCATAATATGAATAAATTGCATTAAGATAAGAATAGAGAATGAAAAGGGGTTCGAAATCTTCTCCAAAAAGCAGTACAAGAACAAATCAGCCCCAAGCTCTCAAAAACTCTCTCTAGCTAAAAGTATGAATGTGTCCACTAAATAAAACACCAAAAACCTAATTATAAAGTGCTAAACACGTCTTGGGTCTCTTCTGTAAATACTGGAACTTATGGGTCAAAATTGGAATTCTTGAACTCTTCATTAATGTGCTGGAAATTGGCGATCTGGAAGCTGCGTCGAACGATGCAAGTGTGCATCGGTCGACGCTTGTTGCGAACTCAAAAGGTGCATCTGCTCCTTACGACTTTAGCTCTAAATCTTGCCCAATTTGCTCCAATATCTTCCAAAATCCTCCAAACGTATGTAGACCTAATAAACACCTGAAAAGACTCGAAAGACACTACAAAAGACTCTAATATATACTTATATCATGGTTTAAAATAGGTAAAAACCATGATATATCATACTACTAGTACTAGAATAAGGTTCTCTACTATTACTTATATAATTCTATGTTTCTCCATAAAGATACAAAATCTTATAACTCGTCATAAACCCCAATGAATATAAGTGATTCCATACTTCCTCGATCCTAGTATTTATAACATTTCGGTACTGAGTACATGAACATTTTAACTTACTGGTTTTCTGCGTCTATGGTTGTCGACATGCCACCGCCATAAATTCTATATAATACCGAGTGCATAATCGGTGTATAATAAGTTCGTCGCCGGATCAACCCTCGGACCGTCCATCCACGATCTGTAATAACTGGAAGAAGACATTTTTCATAATAAAAAATATTAGAAAGAGATAGAGAGAGATTGGTGTGGATGAGAAATAGTGAACTGTTTGATACTTATAGAGAACAGAACGACGGATTACCGACATATATATATTTGTTATATGTCGGTATTCCATCGGTTATTTTTCGATCCAATGACTACATTGACGTATTTATTAACGGCTACATTGAATCGACAATAAACCGATGAAAATCCGACTATATTTCTCTTGATGAAAATCCATCAATACACCTTCGATAGTTTCCAACGAAAATAAAAAATCTGTTGGTAAATCTTTTGGATTTGGACGTGTTTTCTTGTAATGCTAGATCCGAATATATCATGTTGAACCTTAAAGAAATGGGAAAGGTCAGTGATAAAGACATTAACCAAATTGTGAATCAGTTCGATAAATTTGAGCCTAATATTTTAAAGAAAATCATATTACCCCATCTTTTGAAGGAAAGGGGTGCTATATGATAAAAAATATACTTTATTTTCCTTTTATATAATTAATTTATTTTCCTTTTTAAGAAAAAGAAATGAACATATATGTAGCAGCATTGATTTCTACAAAGAGTTATCACTCAATTCATTAGAGAATATAAACATCTATTCCTTTTTTTGTTATTCATAAAACTATGACAATGTTAATACTCAGATTTAAGACTCCAAAATAAAATAAAAATCCTAAATATATCCAAATAAATATATATATAAAGTTGGTTTTTCTATCTTCTCATACTGCCACAGCATTATTACATCATTAATTAAATTCTAATCTATTTTTTAAAAAGGCAAAACACACATTTATCAAGTTTATGGTCACCAATTAGAGAGTGAATACAAGATTTAATATTTCACTCATCACTTTATCTTTTTTTTTTACCGTAGTAACATATATAACAAATGTCTAATGGAAAATGACAAATTTGATAAGTAAATTACAAAATTTCATATCAGAACTATATTAAAAATTACAAAACTACATATTTTCTCAAACTTATTGATAGCAGTGATAAGGTTCGTGTTAACGCATTCGATGACGACAACAATTAATAAAATAATAGAGTATAAATAACTGAGATATGAATTGTGGATCTTGCTCACTACCAGTATCAACCCAAAATTTTTTTTTAAAGGTTAACCGTTTTAAAAATAAAATTTTGGCTTCTATATATAAGTACCCATTACTACCTCAAGCAAATCAAATTCCACATATTTTCAGTAACTCAAATCAATAAAGATGGTAGAGAAATCGAAAACAAATTAAATTATAAAAAGAAGAAACAAAGAACAAAAACTATATAAACGAAATATCAAAGACAAAACAATAAACATCAGAGTTAAAAAACTAAGAAATCGCCAACTAACAACTACACATCTATTTTTATATATATATATATATATATATATATATATATATATATATATATATATATATATATATATATTGGTTTTTCTCTCTTCTCATGCTGCCACATCATCATCAGATCATTAATTAAATTCTAATTTGTTTTTTTAAAAGGCAAAACACACATTTACGAAGTTTATGGCCAACAATTAGAGAGTGGATGTAGGATTTAATATTCCACTTATCACTTTATTTTTTTTACCGTAGTAACATAAATAACAAATAACTAACAAAAAATGACAAATTTGATAAATAAATTACAAAACTTCATATCAAATCTATACTAAAAATTACAAAGCTTCATATTTTTCTCAAACTTATTGATAGCAGTGATAAGGTTCGTGTTAACGCATTAGATGATGACGATAATTAATAAAATAATAGCGTATAAAGAACTGGATATGCATTATGGATCTTACTCACTACCAGTATCAACCCAAATTTTTTTTTAAAAGGTTAACTGTTTCAAAAATAAAATTTTAACTTCTGTATATAAGTACCAATAACTAACTCAAGCAAATCAAGTTCTACGTATTTTCAGTAACTCAAATCAATAAAGATGGAAGAGAAATCGAAAACAAATTAAATTATGAAAATAAAGAAACAAATAACAAAAACTCTATAAACGCAATATCGAAGAAAAAATATTGAACATCAGAGTTAAAAAACTAAGAAAATGCCAACTAACTACACATATATATATAAATATATATATATATATATATATATAATTGGATTTTCTCTCTTCTCATGCTGTCATATCATCATCACATCATTAATCAAATTATAATTTGTTTTATTAAAAGACAAAACACACATTTACCAAGTTTATGGCAAATAATTAGAAAGTGGGTATAGGATTTAATATTCCACTCATCACTTTATCTTTTCTTACCTTAGTAACATATAAAACAAATGTCTAACGAAAAATAAAAATTTTGTAAAGAAATTACAAAATTTCATATCAAAACTATATTAAAAATTACAAAGCTTCATATTTTTCTCAAACTTATTGATAGCAGTGATAAGGTTCGTGTTAAGGCATTCGATGACGACAAGAATTAATAAAATAATAGAGTATAAAGAACTGAGATATGAATTATGTGTCTTGCTCACTACCAGTATCAACCCAAAATTTTTTTTTAAAGGTTAACCGTTTCAAAAATAAAATTTTGGCTTCTATATATAAGTACCCATAATTAACTCTAGCAAATCAAATTGTTCATTAACCCAAATAAATAAAGATGGTAGAGATATCCAAAACAAATTAAATTATGAAAAGGAAGAAACAAATAACAAAAACTTTATAAACGAAATATCAAAGAAAAAACAATGAACATCCGAGCTAAAAAAAACTAAGAAAATACCAACTAACAACTACATATATATATAAGACTTTTCTCTCTTCTCATGCTGCCAAATCATCAGCCACATCATTAAATAAATTGTAATTTGTTTTTTTTTAAATGCCACATTTACCAAGTTTATGACCAACAATTAGAGAGTGGATGTAGGATTTAATATGCCACTCATCACTTTATCTATTTTTACCGTAGTAACATATATAACAAATGTCTAACGAAAAAATGACAAATTTGATAAGTAAATTACAAAATTTCATATCAAACTATATTAAAAATTACAAAGCTTCATATTTTTTCAAACTTATTGATAGCAGTGATAAGGTTCGTGTTAACGCATTCGATGACGATAACAATTAATAAAATAATAGAGTATAAAGAACTGGGATATGAATTATGGATCTTGCTCACTACCGGTATCAACCCAAAATATTTTTTTAAAGGTTAGCCGTTTCAAAAATAAAATTTTGGCTTCTATATATAAGTAGCCATAACTAACTCACGCAAATCACATTCTACATATTTTCAGTAACCCAAATCAATAAAGATGGTAGAGAAATCGAAAATAAATTAAATTATGAAAAAAAAACAAATAACAAAGACTCTATAAACGCAATATCAAAAAAAGGAAAATACTTAGGTTCACCCCTAGAGGTGAACCCATTTGTTCACCTCTTTTTTTAACCAATAAAAATATGCCATGTAATATTATTTTTAAATAAAATCATAAAATTAAAATTAAGGAATTAAATACATTCAAATATTTTAAGGACCATTTGAATCTAAACCCTTTGGGGTTTAAGGTTTATAGATTAGGATTTATTGTATAGGTTTAAGCTCTTTGGATTTAAGGTTTATAGATTAGGGTTTAAGCTCTTTGGATTAGGGTTTAGGGTTTAGGGATTAGGGTTTAGTTTTTTATTTTTTTAAAAATTTACATGTTGGGTTTAGGGATTAGGGTTTATGGTATAGGGTTTAAGCTCTTTGGTTTTAGGGTTTATGGATTAGGGTTTAAGCTCTTTGGATTAAGGTTTAGGATTTAGGGATTAGGGTTTAGTTTTTTATTTTTTTTTAAGATTTACATATTGGGTTTAGGGATTATGATTTAGGTTTAATTTTAATATTTTAGGTTCAAATTATCGTTTTGGGTTTAGAATTTAGGGTTTAGAGATTAAGATTTAGGTTTTAGTATTTTTTATAAAAAAAAATTATTTTTAAGTTTTGTTTGAAATAAAATATATTTTTTCTTTCTTTTATTTTCGTTTTTTATTTTCTTATTTTTAAAACATTTTTAAAATTTTAATTATTTTAATATTAGATTATGTGGAATTATTTGATTGGTTAAAAAAAGTGGAGGTGAACAAAAGGGTTCACTTCTAGGGGTGAACCCAAGTATTACTCCAAAAAAAACAATGAACATCAGAGTTAAAAAACTAAGAAAATGCCAACTAACAACTACACATACATAATCTTTTTATTCATATCTAATGGATTATATTGAAATTTAAGGATGAAATACACATAGCCATCAAGAATTAAAAATTTTCTAGAGATAGAACCGAAAATTCATAAGTAAAACACCAAGCCCAAAATGAGAGACTAAAACGATAGCTAAAGCCTAAAAACAAACACTAAATTGATAACTACTCAAAGAAGTTATTATCAACAATCTAAGTAAAAATTTAGAGTAATAAACCATTAGACATTAATAACATTAATGCTTGGAGATCTTAAAGCATCTTAATATACTGATTCCAATCTATTGAAGCCAAAAGAGCCTGAACCATCAAAATCACTCGAAAAGTGCTCAGACCCTGAAAAAGTTTCAGAATCCGCTTGCATTGACTATTACTACTCAAAAATCACACCAAACCAAAGCAATACAAGCCTCATAACAGATTCTGCATATAAAATAAGACAAAATAAGACCATGTACCAAAACAACAAAACATCATAAAAGATAGAGAGAAAAAAAAATACCATCAAGGAGAAGCAGCCACAACTCTAGAACGCACGAGCAGCCCACCGATTTTCCAAGGAAGACAAACCGCCTTTGACGCAAGAACCATGACCCCGACACGAAGAAAATCGAAGACAAGAAAAACCGACAAAACGCCATAGAACAAGGACAAATAAAACTTCTCTGATGGAGGCCATAAATACACTCCGAGACAATCAGAAAAATTGGATACTCACTGACTAGAAAATGGTAGAACTGAGAAGCCGAACATGAGACGCGACCTCCTTCTCCACCGAAACCTAAGATAGAAATTCTAACGAGACTAAACACCAACGCCGACACTGAATGACCCAGTGACACCAGTGAAAATAGAGAAGAACTCAGACGGCGTATGTTGATGTCTTGAGAAAAAAAATATGGTGAAATTGTCTGGTTAATATTCAATAGAAAAAGTATTCATGACATAAATAATCTTATAAAGGAAAAAAAATGTAAAGACATAGAATTTTTTTTAAAAAATAGTTTGAAAAATGAGAAAAAGTAAGAACAAGAGATACAAATCAAATAAACTAAAAAGTGAAAAACAAAACGGTAAATACAATATGCAACATATTACAAAAATTGATTGACATGTCCACGCTTAGCGCGGATCAAATACTAGTATATTATATAATTAGCTTATTCAATAGGATGACAATGAAGTAAGGACTGAGACTTTCATATGAATTTGGTAAGATATAAAACATAAATATCAAGAATAAAAAAGCTGTCTTGTGGTTATGGAGATACTAATCTTTGTCAGTGTTTTAAAAAAAATTGGACATCAAGGGTTTTACAGTTTTGATAGTGTTGAATGTGTTATTTGAGTTTGCTATATGAATCTGTTATATTGATATTTCTCTAATCAATATTTAATTTGTTTTAAAAATAAGCCAAAACACACATTTACCAAACTTAAACCCAAAAATTAGATAGTGAACGTATGATTTAATGTTCCACTCATTACTTTTTACCTCTTTTACTGTAGTAACTGCTGTAACAAATGTCTAACAAAAATGATAGATTTCATAAGTAAATTATAAATCTTATATCAAAACTATACTAAAAATTACAACTTCATATTCTTCTCAAACTTCTTGATAGCAGTGATATGGTTCGTGTTAGCGCATTTGATGGCGACAACAATATATAGAATATTTAATCAATATTTAATTTTTTTTTAAAATAAGCCAAACACACACATTTACCAAACCCAAGCCCAAAAATTAAATAGTGAGCGTAGGATTTAATGTTCTATTCATTACTTTTTATCTCTTTTACTGTAGTAACTGCTGTAACAAATGTTTAACGGAAATGATAGATTTCATAAGTAAATTACAAAATCTTATATCAAAACTATACTAAAAATTACAACTTCATATTTTTCTCAAACTTCTTGATAGCAGTGATATAGTTCGTGTTAGCGAATTTGATGGCTACAACAATATATAGAATAATAGAGAATAAAGAAAATGAGATATGAATCTTGCTCACTACCAGTATCAACCCCAAGATTTTTAGAGATTAACCGTTTAAAAAATCAAATATTGGCTTTTATATAAGTACCCATAACTAACACAAGCAAATCAAATTCTACATATTTTCAGTAAACCAAATCAATAAAGATTGTAGTGAAACAAAAAACAAATTAAATTAGGGAAAAAACTGTGGTGGCACTAAAACATGTGTTAATTAATATAATAACATTTGCGATTCTAATTTTTGTAGGCTAAAATTTTGGTCTAAAATGACCCTACATGTACTTGTTAGGAAAAAAATAATTACAAAATACGATTACAATTTTATTTCCTCATCAGCAAAAACGAATTTTATTTACGAAAATGCCACATTCCCGGAATAATAAATCCGCACGGATTTATGACATTCTTTGTTACAGATTTAATAAATCTGCACAGAGTTATTTTCTTTTGTTGCTGATTTATTGTCTTTGTTGCAGAGTTTTATAAATCTCTAACACGTTAAAAGGTTTTGGAAAATTACTATACTAGCATCACAGTGTTACAGATTTTTAACCGTGTTACAGATTTATGTTCTCATGTTGCAGATTTGTTTTTTTCTGTTGACGTGACACGGATTTATATTAACGTGTTGCAGACTTTTGCAGATTTTCCAGATTTGTTTCTTTAGTTTTGAATAAATCTGGAATTTTATGTTACGGATTTGTGTTACGTGTTACAGGTTTATTAAAGTCCGCAACAAAAGAAATTGTTAAAATTAATTACTATTGTAGCACTGCTATGTTACAGACTTTCTCTCTTTGTAGAAGATTTGTTTTCAATGTTACGGATTTATGTTATGTTAGATATTGATTTTAATGTTACAAATTTTTGAAGATGTACATAATTCGAATAATTGTTGCCTGATCTTTTCCCGATTTTTAGGAACCGTTTATGGTAACTAAATATTCACTTAATAAATTCAATATTTGGCAAAAAAAAGATAACCAACAAAAAAAACTTTTTCAATTAATTTTTTATTTAAATACTTTATTTATTATTTTTTGTTTTAAACTTTTTTACAAAATAAATATAATAATAAAAATAACCAACAAAATTTGTTTCTATTAATTTTTCATTTAAATGATTTATTTATTATTTTTATATTAAATTATTGTATTCAGAATCAAAATAATAAAATATAAGCAACAAAAAATAATTTGTTTATCAAATTTTTATTTAAATTTTAGATTTATTAAAACATTATGTTGTATTTATTTCTTATTTTTGAAAACAATTTTTTTTAAAAAGAAATTTAGCCAAAAAATAATTTGTGTTAATTTATTATTTAAATGATTTATTTATAAAATATATTTTGTATTTTTTGGAAAAACAAAAATTAACCATAAAAGAATATTTGTATTTTGTATTTAAATAAATTTTTTATAAATTTTTTTAATTATTTTCTTACTATTTATTTTTTTAAACGAATTTATATTAATTATTTATTTTTTAGAAACGAATTTATATTAATTATTTATTTTTAAAACGAATTTATATTAATTATTATTATTTTTAAACGAATTTTATATTTAATTAATATTTTTTTTTTAAATATTAATTATTTATTTTACTTTAATGATTATGTATATTATTATTTAAAAAAAAAGATAAGTTAAGGAAAGAACAATATAGTATTTTAAACCATTATAGAATGCTACTCTAGTAAAAACACACATTAATGCTACTTTAGTAATTAACCTTAAAATTTGTGCTACCAAAAGTAATTTTCACATTAAATTATGCAAAAGAAGAAACAAATAATAAAAATTCTATAAATGCAATATTAAAGAAAAAACAATGAACACTGGAGTGAAAAAAAAACTAAGAAACTACCAACTAATAACTATACATACATAACCTTTTTATTTACATCTATGAATTATATTAAAATTCAATGATGAAATACACATAACCAACAAGAATCGAAATCTTTCTAGAGACAGAGTCAACGAATTCATAAGTAAAACATCTCAGAGACACAAGCCCCAAAAAGAGAATAAAACGATAACTAATGCATAAAGCCAACATCAAACTGATAACTAATCAAAGAAGTAATTAACAGCAATCTAAGTGAAAATTGAGAGTAATAAGCCACTAAACAATAATAACATTAAGGATTGGAGATCTTAGAGCATCTTAATAAACTGCTTCCAATCTATTGAAGCCAAAAGAGACTGGAACCATCAAAACCATACGGAAACCCTTCAGACCATGAAAAGAGTCACATAATCCGCTTGCATTGACTATTGCTACTCATAAATTACACAAAGCCAAAGCAATACAGCCTCCTAATAGTTTCCGCACACAAAATAAGACAAAATAAACCATCGACCAAAACAACAAAACATCATAAACAATAGAGAAAACCAAAACAATACCATGAAGGAGAAGCAGCCACAACACCAGAACGCACAAGCACCCCACCGATTTTCTAAGGAAGACAAACCGTCTTCGACGTAAGAACCAATGACCCAGACAAAAAAAAGATCAAAGACCGGCAAAACCGAAAAAATGTCACAGAACAAGGAAAAATTAAACTTCTCTGATGGAGGCCATATATGCAAATTCCGAGACACTCGGTAAAACCAGATACTCACTGATTGGAAAAATGTAGAACCGAGAAGCCGAACAGGAGAGGCGACCTCCTTCTCCACCGAAACCTAAGATATAACTTCTAACGAGACTAAACACCAACCCGACACTAAATGACCCATTGACACCGGTAAAAATGGAGAAGAACTCGGTCGGCGTCTGTTGATGTCTTGAGATAGAATAAGGCGAACTCGCCTAGTTAATGTTCAAGAGAGAAAGTATTCTTGACATACATAATCTTATAAGAAAAAAATTGTAAGACAATGAAGAATTTTTAAAATTAGTTTGAAAAATGAGCAAAAAGTAAGAACAACACGAGTTACAAATCAAATAAGCTAAAAATGAAAAACGAAACAGTAAATGCAATATTCAGTAGTCTACAAAAATTGATTGACATGTCCACCGTAGCGCGAATCAACAACTAATATGAATATGAAAAACAAGTTTGGAGTTTAGAGTATCGATATCCTTACTGAATATTAGTAGATAATTAAAACTGATCGGTGGATAAATTAAAACCTAAACTTTTCAATAAATAATTCATTTGTTGTCTGTGTTTTTTTCACAAATTGAAAGAATCCAAAGGTTTTACAAATTAGAAAACAAATTCCAAGTTCTTTTCACCAAATTCCTTAAATTCTAAATACCGCGAAATTTTTCTGCCTTTTATTTTATAGCCATTAATTTATAGTAACTAAGTCTATAGCTAAAATGTTTTGTATATCTTCGAAAATGGTTTTGGTTACCTCAATTACTTCATTTGGTTCAGTTTATACACAAACTCGAAAGCTAATTCAATTAATTCATTATTTTATTACTTATATATAAAAACTCACAAAATTTTTTAAATTCAACATTGACCAGTTGATTAATGAGGACATGAATAATAAATACATCATCTTTATATCTTCTACTTTTTCTCATTTTTAAAAAAAGCACAATCTAAACTAGCAGTCGTGAGTTGTTTTCTTTGCCACTGCTTTCTTTGCCTCTTTATCTCTAAGGTTTGTGGGCTCTTTATCCCTATCAGTCTCCGACTCTCATCAAGGTCATTTCATTTTATTTTTCAGATTTTTCAATATCTAACATGTATGAGTTTGAGTGTAACATCCCGGTTTGTGGTATATGCGGAGTGGCTTAAATGAATTAATTTGACTACCTATATCACCAAGTGCACTTACCTTTTCCGATCACTTGCCTGAAAGAACTCCAGAGTTAAACGTGCTTGAACTGGAGTAGTCCCATGATGGGTGACCTTCCGGGAAGTGATTCGTGGTAGCATGTGTGTGAGGACAAAACACATGGGAAAAGACCACGTGGTGATTGTAGGGTCAGTAAATTACTTGGTCGGGCCTACGAAAAATAACACACCGACCGTCGAATAGGGATGGAGCCCACAAGCCCGATAAAGGGATAGGTGACTCACCGATAGGGGCGGACGGAGCGTTACATTTAGTTTGTTATTTTTGTGAAGTTTCATAATTTCACTTATAGGTTTTGAATCAAATATGAGTTAGGGTTCTTTTCGGTTCTTTCTCTTATCGTCACTGAATCGATTGTTGCATGTTTGATTTTGTGTTTGACTTGTTTGGTTGTTGAAACTGCACATGAACCAATTCAATATGAACATGTTTTTGGGGTATTTGACTTGTTTGGGTGTTTATATTGGTTTATGTCGGTTTGAAACTGTGATTTAGAAGCATACCAAACCGGTTTAGTTAACCGGTAGCTATGAGAAGTTTTTTTTTTGGGTCGAAACTATGAGAAGTTATTTCTCATACCAAAAGAAACAATTCATGTCTCTTCATAAGATATGTGTCTCTTCACAAGGTGTCTCCAACTTTGTTTATAAAAAGAACAATATAAAAAGATGTAAAGAATATGTGTGACTGTACACAAAAACAAAGAATTCTAGAGAGAGAGAGAAAAACGTTTAGAGAGAAAGCTTCGAACAATCAACCGGAAGGACATTTGAACGGTGACAAGTGGTTGATTTCCGTTTGTGATCTCTTCCCTGAATTATGCGCTCATTCCAGATCATAACCAAGCCACATCCGTCACTAAACCGGGCTATGGTATATGTTCGGTTTATACGCTTCCGCTTAAAATCTCTAACATTCGTATAAGAGCATTTGGATACGGTTCTGACATATTAGGATTTTATTAATCTTGATTGAAAAATATATGTGTTAGTTTTGCTCATTCATAATGAATTGATGGAACCGATAATGTAAACAATGGTTGAAAATGATAGATCTGTGAATCCTTGATGAAATGTTTTGAAACTATGCGTAAGTGTTCGCTATCATAAGTTTAATAGTTCTGGAAATTATTACTTTAAGAACTGAAACATATTGCACAAATTTGGATAAATAGCAAGTAAACCAGAAATTTTGTTTCGCTCATATCTCTATGTTGGAATATTGGAATCCCGTGATTTTGGTGTTCGTGCGTAGATATTGAAATTATCTTTCTAATGATATATTGAACACACAATATAATTACGTATACATAGATATATGAAGGTCGAAATTGTTGGCCAAATTGCTGCAAAATTATATATAGGGCCGAACCAACTAATTTGGTGACCTGAAGCGGAGCGAAAAATTGTGACCCTTATATATATGTATAAAACTAAACCCATAATATGAGAGTCATAAACTTTTAAAATATTTAATAACAAAACATGTTTTATTGAATCATAAACACATTAAAGAAAATCTTGTTTTTTGCATTGTTTAACATTTGTGATATAATAGTAGATCCATTAACCTATTAAATATAAAAAAAATGTGGCCCTAAAAAATGAAAAAAAAAAATGGTGTCCATAAGCAATGACTTAGGTTGCTTGTCCTCTGGACCGGCCCTGATTATATATGACTTAAAAGAAGAATAGTAACTGCCATGTATCAATTTCTGATTTGTTTTTTTCCTGGGTCAAATTCTGATTTGTTTACATATTTGTTTAGACAATAAAATGAGTTTGGTATGACTATATTTGAAATTAAAAATTACGTTAGTTTTGTATTGTTGAGTAGATTGAGAATCTAAAATGTATTTTGATGAAATTGTGATTTAAAAATTAAATTAATAAGATGTTAATTTAATTTGAATAATCTTTGTATGAATAAACATGTTTTATTTTTTAATTCATGTTAGAAAAATACATTGATCTAGTGGGAGTTCTAATTTGTTTAAAACTTAAAACTTTGCATGAAATTAATTAATTTATTGTAAAGAAATTTTAATAAGGGTGATGATTGAACCATAATGAATTCTTGATCTTGCATTTAAATTGATTTACAATGAGTTAATTTATGTTAATTGCAAGATTATTTTTTTATGTGGTAGAAGTATGCAAAGAAAATTAATGTTTCTAAAATGTTTAAGTAGGTATGTTATCTGCTTGTAAGAACATCATTGGTGAGCTCAGTCAAGGAGAAAAACTGGATGATGACAATTATGATACTTGATATCGAAAAGTCCAGTATGTCCTCGAAGAGCAAAAAGTGAAAGAGACTTTTACGTTAGCCTGAACAGGGTAATGCACCTCAACATAAGACTTAATCAATTTTTTAATTACTACAAGAAGCGTTCAAATCATTCCATGAGGCAACATCTTAGAATCATATCAAACATGATTAGAGAACTAAAAAATGCTGGTCTGATATATTAGTCTAACGAACAGAACATTCAAGCGGTTCTCCTCTCATTACCTGAAAGTTGGGACTATATGAAGGTTCAGATATGACTCACAATCTCAATGCTAAAACATTTTATGAAATACCATGTCATCTTGAGTTAGAGGATGAGCGCCTAGAGGCTGGTAAGCCCATTCACGAGGCCAACTTTGTAAATTCAAACTCAGGTTTGAACGTAAAACAGATAACAAGGGAAACAACACTTCCGATAAAAATGACTCTAAGAGCAAAAGTAAGTATGCTAAACATGGAAAGCGTGGAGGCAAAAAAGAATAAGACCAAAATAAAATGCTACAACTGTAGTTCATTGGGTCACTTTTCTCTTGAATGCACTGAGGCAAAGAAGGTAATATCCTTAGAATTCACTTGTAAATATGCTTATGTTTCTAGTTGTGTAATACTTACAAAATCTCATCCTTTGTGGATTGTAGACTCAGGAGAAACATACCATGTAGCTAGAAATTGAGAAGCATTTGTGGAGTACCAAAGTGTAATTAAAGATACAAGATGGCTATATGTGGAAAATAATTCTAAAGTTGTGGTACTGGGCTAGCACTTTCCAACTACACATGCGTGGCAGGAAAACTTTCATATTGCATGAGGTCTTGTATGCTCCTAAAATCCATCAGGACTTGGTCTCAGTTTCGGCTTTGTGGAGTAACAAAGTGTAATTAAAGATACAAGATGGCTATATGTGGGAAATAATTCTAAACTTGTGGTACTGGGCCGGCACTTTCCAACTACACATGTGTGGCAGGAAAACTTTCATATTGCATGAAGTCTTGTATGCTCCTAAAATCCATCAGGACTTGGTCTCAGTTTTGGCTTTACTTAAATTAGGATTTTGTTTGAAACTTTCATGATATGTGTTTAAACATTTCTTTAGGGTATATTTGGTTCTGGTTATACTTATGATGGTTTCATAGTACTTGATTGTATTACAAATATTATTAGTAATAATGTTGATCGTTGTTTATCATATGTCATATTCTACTAATGTAGAAATAATTGTATGGAATTCTGGACTTGGTCACATTGGTGTTGATCGAATAAATATATTGGCTAGAGAAGGTCTTCTTGGCTCATTGGCCCGAGTTGATCTTGACCCATTTGAACCATGTTTGGCTGGAAAAACAATGAGGAAACCATTTGGAAAAGAAACTAGAACAGAATTTTCATTGCAATTAGTTCATTCAGACATTTGTGGTCTGATGAATGTGAGCGCGAGGCATGGGGCTTCATATTTCATCACTTTTATAGATGATTACACTCGATTCAGGTACCTGATTTCTCATAAGTTGGAAGCGCTAGAGTGCTTTAGATAATATATCACTTTGATCGAAAATCAGTTGGAGAGGACGATCAAGTGTCTGAGATCATATCGAGGTCGTGAATATCTACCTGAACAGTTTAAAGAATTTTGTGATGGAAAAGGTATTGTCAGACAATTGACAATGACCTATATACCGCAACAAAAGGGTGTTGCGGAAAGAAGAAATCAAACTCTTCACGAAATGGTTAGGTTCATGATGGCACAAGATAACCTCCCAATTTCGTATTGGGGGATGCATTGTTGACTCATATTAATGTTCTTAACCTTGTGCCCATGAAACATTGGTTAACGATTCTTCTAGAAAAGAATAACAAGAGTCTGATGTGCATAGAAGCGATTGTGGTAGAATTCCTCGACGTTGATTTGAAATGGAAGGGGAAGCTTTCATGGTTGCTCTGCATGATGACTTAAAGCCTAGATCAGTTAAAGAGGCTCTCTCTCCCCAAACTCAGTTGAATGGAATAGTGCAATATATAGGAGAAGAACTAGAATCTATGAGGGTAAACCATGTCTGGACTTAGTTGACATTCCTCCAGAACATCGAGCGATCATATACAAATGGATTTTTAAGATAAAAAGAAAGGCAGATGGATCCATATATATGAATAAGTCTCAATTTGTAGGGAAAGGATATACCCAACAAGAGGGTACAAATTATGAGGAAAATTTTTCACATGTGGTTATTTTTGCCTCAATTCGCCTTATTTTAGCCATAATTGTAGGACTAGATTTAGAATTACATCAAATGGACGTTAAAACTGCATTTCTTAATGGTGAACTAGAACAAGAAATTACATGGAATAACCTGTTGGTTTCATTGTAAAAGGCCATGAGTGCAGATTTTGTAAGCTTCGGCGTTCAATATATGGTCTGGAACAATATTATAGATAGTGGCACCTTCTGAAGATGCAGCAAACTGTAGAATGAGATACCACAACAGCTGAATCAGTCAAGATGTGGAACATCACTTGGATCAACGACAAAGATTGTATGCAATATGAGTTGGAGTTGAAGAATATGGAAGCTGAGGATGCTTGTAGATGACTAGGACAATGCTTAAGGAGAGTATATGAGTTGGACAAGTAAATCAGAGACGATTCATGCGAGATATACACTTGCGATATTTTAGGAAAATATGTTTTTTCCTATAAGAAGATATATGAGAATATTCCTAAGGGAAGTTACGAAAGTTGTAAAACGACCTATGAAGTATAAATAGGTCGTTTATGGCATATGTTCTTGGTGCGCCATTAAGTGAAATAGATTGGAATTAGCAAGGGTTTGAGAGTTCTTATAAGGGAATCAGGTTTGGGTGCTAAGTGTGAATCTAAGGGGCTTTGAAATCATATTTAGATCAAAGAGCGAGTGAGAGACAATGTTGTTAAGGTGAAACTGTAAATTTTCTTCGCAATACAGTGTCTTGAAAAGAATACCATGTGTTACATCATGTATCAAGTAGCTCTCACGTTTTCATTTGGTATCAGAGCGGACACTTGTTTTCTTATATATACAGGTGAGATCCTGTGGAAGAAATAAAGAACTACATTGAGCTAATCATCAACTTTAGAGTGATACTGGATGCGACCAACTATGGCTTTTGGAAGGCGAGAACGAGATCCAAATTAAAGACCTAGACCCACTCGCATGGAAGGCAGGAGACAGGTTGGAAGGCTCCCACTACTAAGAATGATGATGGAGTGGATGCACCTAAACTGGAAGATCTCTGGACAGAAGTTGAACTCAAATTGTCAAAGTACAATTCCAGAGCACTCACTGCAATTCACTGTGGTTTAGCTAAGAAGAAATTTGAGCTAATCCAAGGGTGTGAACTGGAAAAAAAAAGTGTGGGACATTCTTCAGACACACTTTGAAGGAACAAGGAAGGTTCAAAACTCAAGGAAAGATCTTCTGGCAACTAAGTTCGAGGATTTGAAGATGGAGGATGATGAAACAATCTCTGATTTTAGTGCAAAATTAAGCTCACTAGCCCACGAGGCGTCACTTCTCATAAAGAAGTACAAAGACAAGAAATTGGTTAAAAATTCCTAAGATGCCAGCAAAGTACATGGCGTACAAGGAAGCTCTAAGCGTGTCATCATGAACTTTGATGAGCTGGTTGGAATGTTGCAAGTTCATGAACTGGAACACGGCGGTGTTAAGAAACCTAAGGGCATTGCACTTGTATCACAATCAAAGACAAGCCATGAGGTTAATGAAGATGCTCATGTGAGTTTCATTGTTCGTATATTTGATCGTGCTCTGAGAGGGGTATAACACGGGCAAAGCTCTAACATGTACAATAAGAAGTCCTTTGATAGTGAGAAAACAACCAAGAAAGCTGAAATTCAATGTCATGAATGCAAAGGATTCATACACTTCAAAACAGAATGTCCAACAGTCAAAATAAGAGAGAAGAAGTGCTTTGGTTGCAAAGGAATTGTACGTACTCATTTGGAGTGTGTTAATGATCAGAAACAAAGACAATAAAAATCAATTCTAGGAGTAAACAATGATGAATCCGATGATGAAAGTGATGAAGAAGAAGTGAACAACTTTGTAGCATTTCTGGGAATCACCGAAGTTAAAGAGAAAGGGTCTGAGTCAGAATCAGAACCAAAGACAGATCTTGCAAAAAGCTATAAGGAAGTAAGAGATGCACTGATCAAAATTGGATTAGAAAATATGTCGTTGATACAGTTGAAGCAACGAATTGAAGTGCAGGTCGAGTCTCTGCAGGAAGAACTGAAGGCTGAAAAGAAACTTAACCCAAAAAGTGTCAACCTAATAAGATAAAAGTTGAAACTAGCTAAAGAAGTCCGAAGAGTTATAAGTGATGTTGAGGACAGAAAAAGAAGTGACTACGCAGCTTCAATCTGAGCTAGATCAACATCATCGCAAAATTCACATGTTTGCTGGGACTAAGCAACTGGATAAAATTCTGAGTTATGAAAGGACTCAATACATCAAGTCAGGTTTGGGATACACTGGACGCACTGCAACTAGTTCAGGAAAAACCATGTTTGTTCAAGCAACTACAACAAGTCTAACACAGAAGATGTATGATACGTCATCAATGGGCTGTTACTATTGTGGAAAGAATGGTCACTATAAAGCTCACTGCTACCCATTCCCGGAGAGAGTAAGAAAACTCAGAAAACTAGGAAAATTAAAATGGAACATGGATAAGTATCAGATATGGATTAAAAAAGCAGATATGTACCAGCGTGCAGCAGAAAGTCGCACAAGGAATGGAACGGCAGAAAATATCCGCTGCAGAATGGCCTTTCTAGCTGATAAACAAGATGACACTAGTCTGTAATACTTTGACAGTGGATGCTCAAGGCATATAATAGGTAGATGACAGGTACAAGGGATTACCTTAAAGAGAACAAAGTGATCAAGTCTCGAAAGGTCACATTCGGTGATGTAGGACAAGGGGAAATTCAATGAAAAGGTAAGACGTGTGAAACAAATTTACCTAAGCTGATAAATGTCTATCTTGTGAAAGATCTCAAGGAAAATCTGACCAGTGTCAGTCAACTATTTGACGAAGGATTAATGTGTACTTCACAAGTTATGAATGCAAGGCAATATATGAGACTGGAAATACCATACTACACGGGAAAAGGTTAAGTAACAATTGCTACATGTGGGAGAACAACATTAAATGTCTCTGTGCAAAGGATGATCTTCATATGTGGTATCAACTTCTTGTTCACATGAATGAAAGAAATCTAAACAGTCTGGTAAAGAATGTGATAGATCGAGGGATACCAAAACTCAAAGAAAGTGACAATATGGTATGTAGAGCATGCAACAAAGGTAAGTAGGTAAAAGTTCAGCATAAGAAAGTGTCAGATATCCAATCGAAACAAAGACTGGATCTAGTACACATTGACTTGATGGGACCAATGCAAGTAGAAAGTGTTGCTGATAAAAGGTATGTGTTTGTATTGGTGGATGACTACACAAGGTATACATGGGTAAGGTTCATTCGGGATAAGTCTGACACATTAGATAGCTTTCGAATTTGGGCACTTTAGTTGATCAATGAGAAAGGTGGGATTAAACGAGTTAGAAGTGAACATGGTGGAGAATTTCATAATGAAGCCAAGTAGGTGTTCTTTTAGGATCATGGGGTTGCTCATCAATTCTCAGCACCAAGGACACCACAGCAAAATAGAGTAGTTGAACGGAAAAATTAGACCCTCTAAGAGATGGCCAGGGCCATGACTCATGGTAATGATGTACCAGTAAATTTTTGGGCTGACACAATTAATACAGCTTGCTATATCATCAATCGAGTGTATGGGAGGAAATGAACAACCAAGACGACATACGAGCTGTGGAAAGGAAAAAAATCAAACTTAAGCTACTTTCATGTATTCGGTGGGAAGTGCTATATTCTAAATGAAAAAGACCACCTTGAGAAGTTTGACTCATGGGTGATGAAGGTATTTTCTTTAGTTACTCTGGGACTAGTACAACCTTCAGAGTGTACAACACAAGATCTCGGATGATTGTTGAGTCAGTGAATGTGGTATGTGATGATCTCTTTCCAATGAATCCCACTGATACAGTCTCCGATAGTGACTCAGAATAAACTGAGCAACACAAGCTCACAAAATAAGTAATAGAGGAAAGAGAAGAAGTTCCAGAGGAAAGTACGCCAGAAGAAGGAAACTCACACGAAAATATAAACTCAATAGAACTCAAAAAAATCATCCTATCTATGAAGTCTTAAGGGATGTGAATGATGGACGAGCGACAAGGAAGTTCAATTTGTCTTCAGAGAAATAGTGCATTTTGCCTGCGTTGTCTCAGTCAATGAGCCTAAAACGCTTGTCTAGGCATTGGATGATGAGTTTTGGATTGTTGCAATGGAACAAGAGTTGGAGTAGTTTGTGCGTAATGATATATGGGAACTTGTACCACGTCCTGACGGAGTGAACATTCTAGGAACCAAGTGGATCTTCAAAAACAAGATTGATGAGAATGAAGTGGTAGTCCGGAATAAAGCTCGACTTGTTGCTCAAGGATACTCCCAGATCGAAGGTGTTGACTTTGAGGAGACATTTGCTCATGTAGCACGTCTTGAGTCAAACAGACTATTTATCGGAATGGCATGCATTAGGAACTTCACAGTATATCAGATGGATGTGAAGAGTGCTTTTCTAAATGAGTTTTTACAAGAAAAGGTGCATATAGAAAACCGGAAGGATTTGAAGATTAAATCAATCCTGACTATGTGTACAAACTTCAGAAAGCGTTGTATAGTCTAAAACAAGAACCAAGAGCATAATATGAAAGGCTCACAAGATTTCTTCTGGGATTCGGGTTCTTAAGAGGAAGTGTTGACAATACCCTCTTTGTACTGGAACAAATGAATGAAATTATATTAGTGCAGATCTATGTTGATGACATCATTTTCAAAGGAACGTCTTAAGTCTTCTTTAATGCTTTCGTATAGGATATGACTCAAGAGTTTGAAATAAGCATGGCAGGAGATTTGAAGTACTGTATGGGCTGTATGTCAGTCAGACTGATGGTGGAGAGTTCATCTCTCAGAGCATGCACGCTAAGAATCTGTTGAACCGGTTCAAATTGGATCAATGCAAAGTGGCTAAGATACCAATGAGTTTGCCAACCACACTGACAAGAGATGATGATGGAACATATGTGGATGTCAAAATGTACAATGGAATGATTCCCAATCTATTGTATCTGACAGAGAGTAGACCTGTTAAGTGTTGGAATCTGTGCAAGATACCAAGCAAAACCAAAAAAGTCTCATATTGAAGCATTTAAGAGAATCATCAAGTATGTCGAGGGAATAGTTAATTTGGGGATTTGGTACTCAAAAGGATCCAAAAAGCACATGGTTGGTTATTGTGATGCATATTGGGCACGAAGCATGGATAATAGGAAGAGCACTAGCGGAGGATGTCTCTTTCTTGGAAATAATCTGATTGCATGGATGAGTAAGAAGCATAATTATGTGTCACTGTCTACATCAGAAGCTGAATATATTGCAATGGGAAGTTGATGTGCTCAACTACTCTGGATAAAACAAATGTCAACCGATTATGGAATAGATTCAGGATCACTTCTAGTTCATTGTGACAACAAGAGTGCTATTAGCATCTCAAAGAATCTAGTTCAGCACTCCCGGACCTAGCATATTGACACAAGATACCATTTCATTGGGGAGCTAGTGGAGGAAAAACAAGTAGTGGTTGAATGCATTGTTACTGATTTGCAACTGGCTAATTTCTTTACAAAACCTATGTATTTTAACTGTTTTATTACTCTAAGAAACTCAATCTGTGTCTGTGAAATATAATGAGTTGTCGAGTGTACAAGACTGACACATGCACTGATTCAAGAAGTATATCTAGTTTTATTTAGTTTGGAGTCCAGATAACTATTTGAAAAGAGCTCCCTGTTATACTGTCTTGTTTCATATAATTGATATATCATGGGTTTTCAAGGTTTTTAACCATGATATAAGTGTATATATAGTCTTTAACCTTGTATTTTAATCTACCGCGTCTTTTACATGTTAGCATATGGATGGAACAAAGCTAGGAGTTTTGGGATGTTTCTGGAGCATTCTGCAAGAAGTTAAATTTGGATCCGAATGTGAAGACTAATGTCGACCGGCGTTGAGGATTATTGTCGGTAGACACTGAAGCCCAACATGACTTATGCGTGAGATTGAACACATATATTGAAGAATTGCACAGAAGCCCAGAAGTTTCACTATTTCTAGTTTAGCCCCAAACGTGTTTAGACTATTAATTAGGTTTTTGAGAGTTTATTCTCTTATCTTTTGTTCTTAATTTTTCCTTTTGGAGACGTGAGGAGATTATTGCTATTGGGGCTGATCTGCTACTTTGCAACCTTTGAGAGAATGATTTCGAACCCCGTTATCTATATCTATTCAGTCTTTTGGTTTTCTATACAATATGTGTTGTCTGATTGATATCGGGCTGGGTAGTAACAATTGTTAGATTTAGGGCATCTCATAGGGTTTTCATGGTTTGTTAGATCTCTGAATAGTTAGGATTCTAAAACTAGGTGTTCATCACCTAAGTTGAGTTTAAAACTAAATAATGGACTGATCACCTAGAGCTTAGATCTTAGGTTTATAATTTGGCACGAAAGTGTGAATTATAATCTGGCATAACTTAGTGTGAGCAATTTGACTAGGTACAAAAAGATCTGGTTTAGGATAATTGTGAACTAAAGAAGTTGCTATTAATGCTTGCCAAGACATCTAATATTGCAAAGAGATTTGAATCGTTAGGTTGCTAGACATAGAGAATAATTGCAGTGAGAGTTGAATTGTTTGACATTTATGATTCTAATTCTTGAACATGTGCTTAATCTGAATCATGATTTGTTAAGTATTTGACATTGCATGATTTCCTGAAAACTTCCTACGTCTAGTGCTTTTCTCCCAATCAAAAACACTCTTTTAATTGCTTGATATTTACTGCTTAGATTATGTCATGCTTTGCTTAATTCGATTACCAATAATCTGTCGTGTGAAACTTGAGTCTTTGTGGATTGTTCTTACTGCTAAATCTGATGCAGAAATCACAGTTTTTGCCCAGAAATTTCCCATATTTGCAAAAAGGCCCCAGACGTGTTTTAGACTATATATTAGGGTTTTTAGCCACTTGTTTAGGCTACCCTTTACTTACGCTTTATTCTAATTTCAGAGAGAGTTAGGGTCTGATCCTGTTCTCGAAAGAGAGAGGATTTTTGAACTCCAGTTCTTTATTTGATTTTATAATATTTGGTTTTCTATTCATGATGTTTTCTGTTTCGATGATCATGTCTGAGTAGATTACCTGTTAGGTTTAGGGATTCTCATTAGGGATTTCATGGAATTATAGGTTAATAGATCTGTAGGGATTCATATATGTTAGTTCTTCATCTAGGATTGTTCTTACTGCTAAATCTGAAGTAGCTATCCAGATTTATGATGTTAGGTTGATTGATACAGCGACAGTTGGTTAATTAGCTAGAAAGAACCTAGATGAGCAATTTAATTACTCGCAAAGGAATTTGGTTTAATTAGATTGTGAACATATCGAACATGGAATTAAAGCTGGTTTAATCTGTTAGTAATTTCAAAGGAATTTGGATTGCTGCACTTAGACTTAGAGAATTCTCGCAACGACAGTTGGTTAATTCTATATCTGTGTTTGAGTTCTAGAATAGCTCTTAATTAGATCCCGATTGATTGATTAGCTTATGTTCCTGATTTCCTGAGAACTCCCTAGACTTAACGCCTTCGCTTCCTTGCTCACAAAACTCACTACTTATTTACTTTTTTAGTTTCTAATCATATTTGCTTTCTCCTAGTTTAATCTTTTCTGTTTCAATTCTATCGTTGACCGGAGTCCCTGTGGATTCGATACCCTAAGTACTACAACTACATCACTGTGCACTTGCAGTTAGTAAAGGGATAAAACTTACACCTATCAAGTTTTTGGCGCCGTTGCCGGGGACTCTTTTGAGTCTTCGATAGATTTGAACTTAGGGTTTAGACTAGGTTTTTCGCTTTTTCTTTTTTGTTACTAATTTTTTTCTTTTTCTGCCCTTGCGTTTCAGGTACGCCTGTAATCGCCCTGCAACGATCGACACGGTCATGTGTGTCGATCGTCACATCTTCGAACTTGCATCGATCGACGCTCCCCTTGCATCGATCGACACAAGGCAAAATCAGAGATACCGAGAGCTTGAGCAGTTAACAGGTTTCACTCTAATGGAGCCTGTGATTTTGATTCGCGGTGAAGACGGCGTTTTACGAGACCAAGAGGGTCATATATGCAACGCAAAGAGTCAGAAACTAGATGGGGAAGGAAACCCCACCCTACCGGAGTATTACGCATTGGTGGAGCAGATAGCTGAGATGAGAGACAAGATTGATTCTATCCACAACATCCTACTTTGGAAGAGACAAATCCGAGCTGATGCAGAAGATGAAAAGTTTGCAGAGGTGAATTATATAGCTGGAGCTGATTATTATGGACAGACATATGGAATTCAGCAGAGACAAGGTTCTAGTTATGCTCCGAGATCGAGAGATTATGGTTATTCATCTAACCAAACATCTCTTGCACCTACACATAAGAGCAGATTGGAAGTCATGATGGAGCAGTGTCTTGAGGGACAACAACAGACCACTGTGTCTTTCAACTCGAAGCTTGAGACCTTGTACACCGATTTGAATGGTAAGTTTGAGTCCTTGAACACTCATATAAGGCTGCTGGATACACAAGTGGATCAAATTTCAAGTTCTGCCAAATGGAAGAATGCTCAGAAAGCTTATGTCAACGCCACCTCAGTTCAGGTTGACCATAGGCTGAATCAGGGATCATATCTTGAAGTTAAGGCTATGGAAATTGTGGAAAACAGAGAGGAATCTGAAACTGAAATCCCTGAGTTTGAGAGCTTCGACGGACCAGACTCAACAGAGATTGACATCGATCTTTTGGTAAAATCCATCAGTGCCAATCAACCCACTTTCAGTGTCATGGACACCCACAACAGTGCTTGGAAAGTTCAGAGTGATAATAGACAAAGCCAGGAAGAGAAATTTGAGTTTAAGACTGCTGAACTCGTGGAAGAAGCTGAAAACTCCGAGACTGAAGCTGGAACTCGAGATGAGCTATTTGCATCGATCGTTGCACCAAGTGCGTCGATCGTTGCATTACGTGCAGGATCAGCCCCAGTTTTTTCTCGTGGAATCGTTAAAGAAAGGGTCTACAAACCTCCAATACCATTCCCAAAAGTTCCTATAAGGTCTAAACATGAGGGGAATGTAGAAAAGTGCATGGTAGTGGTGGATAAGGAGATGAATGAAACCCCACCAGCTGAAGCTTCACAAGTTCATCCTAATAAGTTGGGATATGCAAGGAAGATGATCTCCACTGATGGTCATTTGAAAGATGAAGTTCAGATTGGTGGAACTACAGTGTCTGATTGTGTAGAAAAGAAGATGGTGGTTCCTAAAGAATCTACTCTAACATCTTCAGAGCCTGCAACTGCTCTTAAGCAGAAAGCTCCAAACATCAGATCTCCACCAAAGCAATGTTGGGATAGTGTCCTGAAATCACACTTGTACTCACTCCTGATGATAGTTGTGTGTCGAGATCAGACATTCGTATAATACTGGGCGGTTGCAATGTTTTGCTAGAAGCCTCTTGCAATTTGTAAGTTATAGACTTACTACCAGTATTATATGATCCTATAGGGTCACACACCTAAGCAAACTGGAAGCTACGACATGGGAATGATCATTATGGCAATGATCATATTAATGTGTATTGGTTGCACATTATAATCGATATAATGGTGTTGTGTCGATCGACACAGCTTGTGTGTCGGTCGACACAGTTCGGGTTTTCGGAAAGGCTTTCCGAATTAAGACTTAATTAAGTCTGGCCCGTTAAACAAGTTTAGGTCGAATAAAACTTGAGAGTTTCGACCTAAACAGTGAGCTGTCCACTTTTCTTGACCGAAAGAGTAGAAACACCAGAGAGATTCGATTCCCATTGATCCGGCACTAGCATCCCGTTTCCAGCTTGTATGCGTGTGTATCTGGTAGAGGCAAGGCACCTGCGTTGCTCCACTGATCTCGTTCACCATTCTCATTCCACTGCCAATTCAAAGGTAAGAACGAGGTTGGTTTTATTCAATATATCAAACCCTAGATCCTAGGAGATCCAGAACCAATTGGTTAATTAAACTTAACCGAGCGAGATAATCGGTTCGATTGGATTGAACCGGTTATCTCGCTCGGTTAATTTTAATTAACCAATTGGTTCTGGTTTGGTAATGTCGATCGACACACAGTGTGTAACGATCGACATGGACCATTAAACCGAACCGGTTCAATTGGAACCGAACCGGTTCAATTGGATTGAATCGGTTATGCAAATTCGATCCGGTTTGACCGGTTATCGAAGAACGGTTTATGTCTGGTTGCGTCGACCGATGCCAATGGTTGGCGTCGATCGACACGACATTCGCAGATGTGCTGGTTGGACCACAAATTTGCATATACCAGAACAATTTAATCCTAAAAGTTCTAAATGAACCTAAACTAATAAAACTGAATGTTTTAAATAAATTTATAACTTCTTGGATATATATTGGATATACATCAAGATAAAATAGTTCCTTTCCTCAACTAAATATCAAGTGATCTTGATGTCTTGCCCGATCTTGTCTACTGTCAAGACTCGTGTCGTTTGTTGGATAATCTTGGAGTCCTCGGTATCCACTGCAACATGAGTAAGGCAGGTGATCGTTGACAGACTTGCAGTGCAACTGTCAGTGATCACAAGACAGAAAAATAGATTGGTTTTACTTGACTGGGCCAACAGAAGTACTGGGCCCAGAGACATCAGAGTGGATTAGGCATAGTTTGTCTTATCCACGACCAAGAGTTGTACTAGGTACAATTAGCAATGATTTGCTTACCTAGATGGCTAAAGTTTGAGTAACGGCGAGTCGCCCACTCGAATTTTAGAAATCTGAGGATCTTGGCTCATTGTATTCATCTGAGGAAACATAGTTTTGAATACAATGCGAGTTTTTCTTATTAGATAAGAATTTTCATTTCTTGAGCATTATAACTAAAACCTCTACCTCTTTTAATTACAGCTATGTCTGTCTCAAATCACATCAACACTTTCTCATGAGATCCGTCCTTGAGAAGGACAAGTTAAATGGATCTAATTTCTTGGAATGGTATCGGAACCTGAGAATAGTTCTCAGGCAGGAGAACAAGGAATATGTCCTTGAAAGAGTTCTCACCGAGAGGCCACGTTCCAATGCCCCGCAGACAGAAAAGAATGCTTGGGATAAGCATTCAGCTGATGTCAAAGATGTTAATTGTCTAATGCTGGTGACTATGAACTCTGAGCTGCAGAAGCAATATGAGAACGTGATGTCACCCATTGAGATGATTAACAGCCTGAAAGCTTTGTTTCAGGAGCAAGCTCGCACAGAGAGATACCAGACGGTTAAATCACTCATGGATTGCAAACTGGCTAAGGACAGTCCAGTAAGTCCTCATGTCCTTAAAATGATGGGTTACATTGATAACCTGGGGAAACTGGACTGTGCCATTAGCCAGGAGCTAGCCAGTGACATGATTCTGCAGTCTTTGCCGTCGTGTTTTGATCAGTTCATCATGAACTACAACATGCAAAACATGACTAAGACATTGACTGAGTTGCACGGCATGCTGAAGACAGCAGAGCCGAATCTCAAGAAGGCAACTCCCAGTGTACTGATGGTACAAGGGGGTAAAAGGTTTAAGAAACCTAAGAAGGATAAAGGAAAGGCCCAAGTTGTCCAGACTGAGAGTCAGGACAAGCCCAAGCCGAAGCCCAAATCTGGGCCTCCTCCTGAGGATAAGTGCAACTACTGCAAGCAGTTGGGGCATTGGAAGAGAGACTGCAAGAAGTTCATGGAAGATTACAAGAAGCTGAAGAAGACGTATGATGCGTCTTGATATATCATGGTTTTTACTAGTTTTAGACCATGATATAAGTGTGTTTTTAGTGTCTTTTGTGTCATTTTAGAGTCTTTTACAGGTATAATCAGGTTTGGAGCTGAATTGGAGATAATGGAGCATTTTGGAGATTTTTGGAGTGTTTGGCCGAGAGATAGAGTTCACTGTCCGAAACAGAGGAAGGTGTCGATCGTTGCACTCTAGCAACGATCGATGCACCAGCGAGATGGGCCGAAACTCGGCGGTTTAGAAGAGTGAAGAATTTGCACTTTGATCCAGAAGTTCCTGATATTTACAAAGAAGCCCCTGGCCGAGATTATGCCTATATAATAGAGTTTTTAGTGTTTTTATTAGATACGCTTTATACTTTTTACAATACACTTTGATAATTAAGAGCAGAGGATTTTAGAGCTTTTTGGGGCTGATCTGAACCTGTTACATCATCTGTATTTGGAGAAGATTTCGAACCCCTTTTACTCTTATTCTTTTATGCAATTTATTCATTCTATGATTATGATTTCATTATCTATGTCTGAGTAGATTCATAGTTAGGTTTAGGGTTTCTCACATAGGATTTCATGACTTGCTAGACTTGTTCAAATTCAGTTAAGGATTCATAACTATATCTGTTCTTCAATTTAATTGTGCTTAAATCTAGTTCTAACTTGATCAATTAGAATCTAGATCTTAGGTTGCTAAATACGTCACGGAAGTGGGGTTTAGGAATCTGAACTAATTAAATTGGGCAATTAAACTTTGCGCAAACGGAAGTTTGGTTTAGGATAATTGTGAACATATCAAACTTGGACTTATTGCTAGTTTAATCTGTTAGTTCTCGCAAACGAAAGTTTGGTTTGCTGCACTTAGACTTAGAGAATTATCGCAAAGGAATTTGGTTAATTCTATATCTGTGTTTTGAGTTCTAGAACTGTGCTTAATTAGATCCTTGCTGAATGAACTGTCTGCTTGTCTGATTTCCTGAGAATACCCTAGGCTTGACGCTTTTAATTACTTGCTTCACAACCCGTTAATCTCTGCTACTGATTTACTTTCTCGCACCTCAATTTATTTCATTCAACATTTGCTTATTTCTAGTATTTATTCCTATAGTTTGATTCTCTTGAGACCGAGTGTCCCTGTGGATTCGATAACCCTATATACTACTTTGACATTGCTGTTCACTTGCAGTTTAGTATAGGGAAAACTTACAACCTATCAAGTTTTTGGCGCCGTTGCCGGGGACTCTTTGAGTCTTCGATAGGCCCGAACTTAGGGTTTTTGCTAGAAATTTTTCTTTTTGTTCTTTTTCGTTTTTATTTTTGATTTTGCTGATTTTCTTTTTCTCGGTTTCTTTCTGTCGCAGGTACGAAATTCGCCTTGCGTCGATCGTTGCATACCTTGCGTCGATCGTCACTAGGCGATTCTGAGAATTGAATCGATCGTTGCACTGATAGCATCGATCGTTGCTGGACGATTACAGACAGTTTATGCCAACGCAGAAAACTCGTAGTAATCCGAACTCGAGCTTGCTTAATCTCGGACTAGAGGAACTTGGACGTCTAGAAAGGACTAACAGAAGAGAAAAGAGAGAGAGAATGGTACGAGAACGTTTGATCTTGATACCAGATGCTGAAGGTACCCTGAGGGACCAAGATGACAACCCGTACAATGCTGCTGGGCATCGGGTTGATGCTGAAGGGAATGTCATCCCTGATCCTCCTGAGCAACATGAGCTGAACCAAAACCAGGGTCAAGGACAGGCCCAAGGTAGAGAGATGGTGGTTCATGAGAGGACACTAGCTGATTACAACAGACCTGATGAGTTTCATGCAAACCGAGCAGCTCTAGTGCTTCCTGCTATTGAGAGGAATGATTTTGAGGTAAAGACCATCTACTACCAGCTGATGAGACAGATTGCTTTTCATGGTCTTCAAACAGAGCAGCCTATGGATCACATTGACAAGTTTGAGGACATAGTCACTGGCATGAAGTATGAAGGAGTATGCCCGGACTATCTGTTCCTTAAGCTATTTCCGCACAGTCTTGCTGGAGACGCTAGTGCATGGCGGAGACAACTGGCACCTGGTCAGTATACTACTTGGACAGCCTTAAAGAGTGAGTTCCTGTTGGAATTGTGTCCAGTAATCTCGGTACTGTCTCTAGAAAGTAAGAGTATGTCAAAGATCAGACATAAGTCATATAATGCTGGGGATCATGATGGCTTGCTAGAGTCCGCTCATGATCTATAAGTCTTGGACTTATTGCCTTTATTATATGATCCCATATGGGTCACACGCCTAAGCTAACAGGAAAATGTGTTGGAACGGCTTAGCAGAAGTACGACAAAAGTGCTAGGCATTTGTCGTACTAAGAGAGAAAGATTAATGGGTCTGATTAAATGGGATTTAATCAGATTGGGCCCAAAAGCCCATTAGGGAAAAGAGAAGGCTTTTAATGAATAAAAGCCAAGTCTTTTCTCCCCAAAACCCGAACCCTAGCCGCGTCTCTCTCTCTCCCTGCGCGCCTCTCTCCTCGTGGTCTAGCAGCCATTTCCTTGTGAAGCGTGTGTGAACCTTTGGAGGATTCATCCCTCGGTGCATCTATCTGATCTCTGACCTGTTCTATTCCTTCCGCTGCAACAAACAGGTAAAAGGTGAGATCATCTAATGTTTCTATTCAAGAGAACCTAGATCTGTATGTTTAGGTTGAGATGAATCTGTGAATTACATCAGGATCAACTAAACGAATCCCTACAGTGGTATCAGAGCCATTGGTTCTTAGGATTTCTTGTTTAGATTCATTGTTTAGGTTGTTTAATCTGTTTAGAAGTGTTTTGAATCAATTACTGATAAGAAAAACACTTAAGAAACTGAATTAAATCCTGAACAAACGTTTGAAATCACAAAAACGAGCTATATGACTCGGGTTTTGTTGATCGGCCAAAGGAAAAACGACCGGCTTGACCGGTTGGTTATCACGGCCGAGAGATGGCCGGTTGGGTCGGATCGATCGTGGCTCGGCCCGATCATGGATCGTCCCGTTCCGCCTCTCTCATGTCCCGATGCTTGCTTGACGTGCGAGAAAGATCGACCACGATCGCTTGGCGATCGCGTCCGTGATCTCGTCCGGCTAGTCCCGATCGTCGCGTCTCGGCCAAGCATCGACCCGTCCCACGATCGTCCCGCCTGACCCGAGCTCGTCCGACCGTCCCGATCACACGCAAGCGTCCCGTCCGGCAATCCGAGCGTCTCGATCTCGGATCGAGCATGCGGCTTGCGGCTGGACGGCTCTTGCTCGACCGGTTAGGGTTTTGGGTGTAATTGGGCCGGTTCGATTTCGGTTAGGTGGTTCGGTTCAAAACTTAATTAAAATCAATCGTTCTGGTTTAATAAACAGATTTTAATAATTTTATTAAATCTGGTTAAACCGGAATAAGAAATCCAATGTCGAAAGAAATATTGGATTTAGTGCCTAAACCAGAAATTTCTAATTTGATTTGGTTGGACCAAATAAATTGAGAAATTCCGGTTTAGTAAATAACCGGTTGACAATTGTGGTCATCGTAGTAATTAAAACTTGGTTAGACCAGTTTTAATGAACCAGACCGGTTATGTCAATTAATTGGACAATTGGGTCATGTCTTGGACATGGACCAATTCTTGGGCCTCGGGCCAAGAAGTTAAAACAATTGGGCCAGTTATTTGAGTCTTTCTTCAGATTAATTTAAAATCTATTTTATAATATTATAAAGTCGTTTTTAAATTAAAGTTTCCGAAATTTTGAAATTAGAAAGTTTCTTAAAATAGAAGTTTCTGAATTTGCGGGTTTTGGATTTTAAGAAATTTCTAAAGTTAGAAAGTTTCCGTTTTTAGAAAGTTTCCAATTTTAGAAAGTTTCCAAAAATAGTAGGTTTCCATAAATAGAAAGTTTCCCGAAATAGTAATCTTCTATTTTGGGAATGAATTTTAATAAACCTACGAACCTCAAATAATATCAAGCGTTGGATGTCTTGTCCAGGCTATGTCAGCTGTCAAAGCCCATTCAATTGCATTCATGGCCTTACAGTGTGAGGATGTCTGCTTTTGCGTGAGTAAGACGGTTTGTGATTCATAAATGTCATTGGGAGTCCCAGACATTAATGATTACATGACTGTATAGTTTGGTTTTCTTGACTAGGCCATCGGGAGTCCCGGGCCTTGAGACATCAGAGTGGATTGGGCCTCGGGCCCAGATTCACAACCAAGAGTTATATCACGGATATAATTAGCCGATATAGGGCTTACCGATATAAGCTAAGGTTGGGTGACGGCCAGTGGCCCACTTTAATTTTAGTTATATGTGGATCTTGGAATCATTATATTCTATTGAGGGTAACTTAGGTTATTGAATATAATGCGTGATTAATCATATTATACTTTAATACGAGATTAGTCATTTTGAACATAATAACTAATAACCTTTTTATTTATATATTTCAGATATGACTACTACAAGCACACAAAACACATTCTCGATCCGGTCTGTTCTCGAGAAGGAGAAGCTGACTGGAACGAACTTCCTGACATGGTCAAGGAACTTGAGGCTGGTCCTCAAGCAGGAGAAGAAGGATTATGTCCTTCGAGATCCCCTCCCCGAGAGGCCTCTTGCCAATGCTGCCAGGACTCTGCACAATGCTTGGGAAAAGCATTCGTCAGATGAAAATGATGTCTATTGCCTGATGTTGGTGACAATGACTCCTGAGCTGCAAAAGCAGTTCGAAAGTGTATTGTCTCCCATCGAGATAATGGCAAGCCTGAAATCGCTTTTTCAGGAGCAGGCTAGGACTGAGAGGTTCCAGACAGTTAAGAACCTCTTGGACTGTAAGTTGGCTGCGAATGCGGCAGTGAGTCCTCATGTCTTGAAGATGATGGGTTATCTCGATCATCTTCAGAAACTCGACTGCCCAATCAGCCAGGAACTTGCCTGCGACATCATTCTGCAGTCTTTACCTGCAAGCTATGATCAGTTCATTCTGAACTTTAACATGCATGGCTTGAGTAAGACACTACCTGAGCTTCACGGAATGCTCAAGACTGCAGAGCCCAACTTGAGGAAAACCGCCAAGGACCCCAATGTGCTTATGGTGCAAAAGGGCAAGGGGTTTAAGAAATCCTCTGCTAAGGATAAGGGAGCGGCCAAGGCTGTCCATGTCGCGGACAAGGACACGCCAAAGCCCAAGCCCAAGTCCAAGGCTGGGCCTACTGACATGTGCAGGTTCTGCAAAGAACTGGGGCATTGGAGAAGAGATTGTAAGAAATTCCAGGAAGGTCTAAAGGAATTAAAGAAGAAGACTTTCGAGACTTCTTCATCAGGTATTTTTGTTATAGAAGTTAATACAACTACTTCTGATAATACCTCATGGGTCATGGATACTGGTTGTGGGGCTCATATTTGTACTAATATGCAGGCACTCAGCAACAGTAGAAGGCTGAAGCAAGGACAAGTGGAGCTACGAGTTGGGAATGGAGCGAAAGTTTCAGCACTAGCTGTAGGCACATACTTGTTGTCTTTACCTTCGGGATTGATTTTAGAACTGAATAATTGTTATTTTGTACCTGCTATAAGCAGAAATATTATTTCAATTTCTTTGTTGGATTTGGAAGGTTATGATTTTTCAGTTAAGAATAAATTATGTTCCTTCAATCGCAACAATTTGTTCTATGGTTCTGCCCCTCTTACGAATGGGCTTTACATACTCGATCAATCCGCGCCAATTTATAACATTAATACAAAACGGTTTAAACCTAATGAGGAAAACCGAACGTTTCTATGGCATTGTCGTTTAGGGCACATCAGCGAGAAACGCATCAAGAGGCTCCATTCAAATGGACTTCTTGGCTCATTTGACTTTGAGTCATGTGAGAAATGCGAATCCTGCATGATGGGCAAAATGACACGGGCCCCCTTTAATAAACCTAACGAGAGGGCCAGTGACTTATTGGGCCTGATACACACTGATGTGTGTGGCCCAATGTCCACAAATGCAAGAGGAAACTATCAGTACTTCATTACCTTCACTGATAATTTCAGTAGGTATGGATATGTTTATTTAATGAAACATAAGTCTGAATCTTTTGAGAAGTTCAGAGAATTCCAAAATGAAGTACAGAACCAACTTGGCAAAAGCATTAAGGCTCTTCGGTCCGACCGAGGAGGAGAATACTTAAGCCAAGAATTCAGTGATCATCTGAGAGAATGTGGGATCGTATCCCAACTCACTCCTCCTGGAACACCTCAATGGAATGGTGTGTCTGAGAGGAGAAATCGGACCTTATTGGATATGGTTCGATCTATGATGAGTCACACAGACCTTCCAATATCCCTTTGGGGATATGCTCTGCTAACAGCAGTGTTCACTCTAAACAGAGCGCCATCAAAAGCAGTAGCAAAGACACCATATGAATTATGGACTGGAGAAGCTCCAGTGCTGTCTTATCTCAGAATTTGGGGTTGTGAAGCCTATGTCAAGAGATTAATCTCAGACAAGCTTACACCAAAATCTGACAAATGCTACTTCATTGGTTATCCACGGGAAACCAAGGCTTATTACTTCTATCTACGTTCCGAGAACAAGATTTTTGTTGCCCGGGATTGTAACTTTCTTGAGAGGGAGTTTCTCTCTAAGAAAGACAGTGGGAGTAAGGTACTGCTTGAAGAAATTCAAGATGAACAGGATACTGCTCAACCTAATGAGGAAGAGCAGCAGGAGGACCTACAAGAAATTGTAGAGCCTGAACCTGTAGTACCTGAAGTTCGAAGATCCGGGAGGATCCGTCACGAACCCGAGAGATATCAAGGATTCCTCGTGACTAACTGTCATGATCTTCTGATCATTGATGGTGATGAACCATCGAACTTCAATCAAGCCATGATGGGCCCAGATTCCTCTAAGTGGCGCAAGGCCACTGATTCCGAAATGGACTCCATGTCGGTCAACCAAGTGTTTTCGTTGGTTGACTTACCCGCTGGTGTAAAAGCCATCGAGTGCAAGTGGATCTTCAAGAAGAAGATTGACGTGGATGGAAATGTCCAGATTTATAAAGCCAGGTTGGTGGCAAAAGGTTTCAGACAAGTTCACGGTGTGGACTACGATGAAACCTATTCACCAGTGGCTATGATGAAATCTATTCGGATTCTACTAGCAACTGCAGCTTTTCATGATTATGAAATTTGGCAGATGGACGTGAAAACCGCCTTCCTGAATGGTATTCTGGAAGAGGATGTGTATATGACACAACCTGACGGTTACATAGATCCAAAGAATGCTGGGAAAGTATGCAAGCTTCACAAATCCATTTATGGATTGAAGCAAGCATCGAGGAGCTGGAATCTTCGTTTTGATGAAGCGATCAAGCAATTTGACTTCATCAGAAACGAAGAAGAACAATGCGTGTATAAGAAATCTAGTGGGAGCAAGATTGTATTTCTTATTCTGTATGTCGATGACATACTGCTTCTCGGAAACGACGTTCCAATGCTGAAGTCTGTAAAGGACTGGCTTGGAAGTTGTTTTTCCATGAAAGACATGGGTGAAGCCGCATACGTTCTTGGAATTAGGATCTATCGGGATAGACCTAAGAGGCTGATAGGCTTGTGTCAAGACTCATACATTGACAAAGTCCTACAAAGATTCAGCATGAAAGATTCCAAGAAGGGCTTCACGCCAATGGTACATGGCACAACGCTAAGCAAGAAGCAGAGCCCTACGTCGGCTGCTGAGCTTGAGCGCATGAAGAATATTCCTTATGCATCTGCAATAGGATCTGTCATGTATGCCATGATCTGTACTCGTCCTGATGTTGCTTATGCATTGAGCATGACGAGTAGATACCAGTCAAATCCAGGTGAAAACCATTGGATTGCCGTAAAGAATATCTTGAAGTATCTAAGACATACTAAGGATAAATTCTTGGTGTACGGTGGAAGTGATGTGCTTAAAGTCAGTGGATTCACGGACGCAAGTTTCCAGACAGACACAGATGATTTCCGGTCACAGTCCGGTTATATCTTTTGTCTGAATGGCGGTGCAGTAAGTTGGAGAAGCTCCAAGCAGGACACCGTTGCTGATTCCACTACAGAAGCTGAATATATCGCCGCCTCAGAAGCAGCGAAGGAAGCTGTTTGGATACGAAAGTTCATTATGGAACTAGGTGTGATACCAGATGCGGCTGAGCCTCTGGCGCTATTTTGTGACAACAATGGTGCTATAGCTCAGGCAAAGGAACCAAGATCACACCAGAAATCCAAGCATGTTCAAAGAAGATATCACTTGATACGTGACATCATTAATAGAAAGGAAGTCAAGATCAGCCGAGTACCGACAGATGATAATGTCGCTGATCCGTTGACAAAGCCACTCCCAAGGCCTAAGCTCGAGTTCCTGACTGAAGCTGTAGGCATTAGAAACATTGAAATGTAATCTAAATTTGAGTGGGAGTTTTGTGAGCTTTATTTTAGTTATTTGATATGTTCTTGTAAGACATTATTTTATGTTTTAATGAAATTATTATTTCAAGATTATTTTAACTGTGATGAAATAATCGTTCCAAAATGATATAAACCATTTTATAGGTCATCGAAGTAAATGACTTGATCTTGAGTCATCGAAGTCATTTAGCTTGATCATGAGACCCTATATTTGATAGATGTTATATATCATCCCGTCCCCAGTCGAAGGTTGTTGAAGTTGGAACATCAACAACCGTGTGAGACTGGATTGGTACGTGACTTATGACAAAGTCTCAGTGTGTCATAGATGCGCGGCATCAAAGTCAGTACATAGGTGTATGTTGGGAACATACGACCGGACAAGACCCGCTTATAAGAACTCTTCAGGATATTTATATCTGTGTCATAAGAGATTCTTACTACGACTATAGAGTATAGTCCTTAGACCTGAGTTCACATGCATGTGACTGCACATGGACTGATGTACTTTGATCATTGTCTAACGCTATCATTCTGTGATAGCTATAAGGACCTTGTTTGGGTACATCATGAAATGAATAGTTTACAGTGATGGAACAAGATGGGATTTGTCCCTCCAATATAAATGGAGTGAATATCTCTAGGCCAATCGGAGATTTGAATACTGGAAAACGCATGGCCATGCTCAAACGGACTTTCCCGAGTCGTTTGGATTGTCAGTATCAAATCAGAGTCCGATGAACAAGATTAGGCTTTATAAGGATGACACCAATCTTGCCTTATGACTAATCGAGATATTGTGACAAAAGGATTATGAATACAGAGATTCCAGTACAAGTGGGAGATTGTTGGAATTGTGTCCAGTAATCTCGGTACTGTCTCTAGAAAGTAAGAGTATGTCAAAGATCAGACATAAGTCATATAATGCTGGGGATCATGATGGCTTGCTAGAGTCCGCTCATGATCTATAAGTCTTGGACTTATTGCCTTTATTATATGATCCCATATGGGTCACACGCCTAAGCTAACAGGAAAATGTGTTGGAACGGCTTAGCAGAAGTACGACAAAAGTGCTAGGCATTTGTCGTACTAAGAGAGAAAGATTAATGGGTCTGATTAAATGGGATTTAATCAGATTGGGCCCAAAAGCCCATTAGGGAAAAGAGAAGGCTTTTAATGAATAAAAGCCAAGTCTTTTCTCCCCAAAACCCGAACCCTAGCCGCGTCTCTCTCTCTCCCTGCGCGCCTCTCTCCTCGTGGTCTAGCAGCCATTTCCTTGTGAAGCGTGTGTGAACCTTTGGAGGATTCATCCCTTGGTGCATCTATCTGATCTCTGACCTGTTCTATTCCTTCCGCTGCAACAAACAGGTAAAAGGTGAGATCATCTAATGTTTCTATTCAAGAGAACCCATATGGGTCACACGCCTAAGCTAACAGGAAAATGTGTTGGAACGGCTTAGCAGAAGTACGACAAAAGTGCTAGGCATTTGTCGTACTAAGAGAGAAAGATTAATGGGTCTGATTAAATGGGATTTAATCAGATTGGGCCCAAAAGCCCATTAGGGAAAAGAGAAGGCTTTTAATGAATAAAAGCCAAGTCTTTTCTCCCCAAAACCCGAACCCTAGCCGCGTCTCTCTCTCTCCCTGCGCGCCTCTCTCCTCGTGGTCTAGCAGCCATTTCCTTGTGAAGCGTGTGTGAACCTTTGGAGGATTCATCCCTCGGTGCATCTATCTGATCTCTGACCTGTTCTATTCCTTCCGCTGCAACAAACAGGTAAAAGGTGAGATCATCTAATGTTTCTATTCAAGAGAACCTAGATCTGTATGTTTAGGTTGAGATGAATCTGTGAATTACATCAGGATCAACTAAACGAATCCCTACAGTTCCTGCGTCACTTTTATGATGATGCACGCTCGGATCAGTCCAGACAGGACATACTCACCTTTTCCCAAGGAGCTGTGGAGCCCTTGAAGACTGCCTGGATGAGATTTAAGCAGTATCAGCGTGACTGTCCACACCATGGATTCACGGAAGTACAGCTGATTGGTATTTTCTTCAGAGGCATAGATCTCCCTTATCAGACTGCGCTGGATAATTCCAGCAATGCTAATTTTAACACCAGGACTCCTACGCAAGCTAAGCAGTTGATAGAGAATCTGATTGGCAGCAACAGTTGCAAAACAATGGATGAAAGGAGGAAGAGATCTGGTGGAACTGTAGAGAATTCTGATATAGCTAATATAAGATCCAGATTGGACACAGTCTACAATCTCCTAACAAGTAAGAAATCTGTCCCATTTGCCCAGGATGTAGAGGTGATTCAGACTGAAGAGGAGACTCAGGAAGAAGATGTGAATTTCATAGGAGGTTCTGGTTTCCAAGGTAATAGATTTGGTAATCAACAGGGGAACAAATTCTCCAATGGTGGACAGACTGGTGGTTTTCAGAAGACCTATGGACAAGGTAATCAGAGAACCTATGGGTCTACATCCTATCAGACTCCTCCTGCACCTACAGCCCATGAGAGCAAAATGGAGGCTATGATGGAACAACTGATGGAGAGTCAAACCAAGCTTTCTGTGGACAACAATAAGAAGCTGGACGCTGTCTATCAAGACCTCAATGGGAAGTTTGAGTCACTGAGCACTCACATGAAGCAGTTGGACACTCAGGTGAACCAGATGTCCAGCTCACTGAAGGGAAAAGGAGTTGCAAAGACTCATATTAAGGCCTGGTCTGTACTCATTAATGATGGATCTTATCTAGGGGAGAAATTTGAGCTAAGTACAGCTGAGTTGGTGACTGAGGCAGAATTTTCGGATTTATGTGAAAAACTCTCGGGTAGAAACTGCAGTGATGCAACGATCGACACACATCTGGCATCGATCGATGCATGTCGTGAACGAGCAGAAGATCCGTGGGATGAAAGTGAGATTGATGCAGAACTAGCCCGCCTATTCCCTGATGTATCTGAGATCACTCAAGAGGATGTTTATGCACAAGCCATTAGGCAATATCCCAAGGTGTCTGAAGTGATTAAACAAGAGATTGAAGAGCTGAAAAGGCTAGAAGAGAGTGGTGAAGACTTGGAAGAAATTCCACCTTCTGATGATCCACCTTATCACCCATGTGTTCAGAGATATTTGAACAAGATGTTGCCTTTAGATGAGGAGCTGAGAGAATGGGTGGTAATAGTTCCTCAGCATATTAGTGATGTTCTGCTAACCAAGGTCCCGAAGAAGTTATCTGATCCTGAAGTCTTTGTGCTAGATTGTTCTATCTTTGAGGATAGCTTTAGGCGTTCTCTGTGTGATTTAGGAGCTGCTGGAAGCATAATGCCTTATTCTGTGGCAGAGAAGCTGGGAATGTTGGATTTTACTCCTACTAGGACTTCTCTTATCCTAGCTGATCAGTCCATACGAGTTCCTGAAGGACTTCTTATGGACATTCCGGTGAGAGTTGGGAACTACTTAGTGCCAACAAACTTCCTTGTGCTGAAATATGATTGTGATCCGGATGAAGCTTTATTGCTTGGAAGACCATTCTTGGCTACAGCAGGAGCTGTGATTGATGTTAGACAGAGTCTAATAGACCTCCACCTGGGAGATGAACCGCTGCACTACGAGATGGATAAGCTGCGAAAGCCACTGATAGATGGGCAAACATTCACCATAAGGGACGCAGATTTTGAGCAGCCTGATCATACCATGGTTATAGATCCTGGAGCACATTTCACTCCATCTTTTCTTGGCCATGAGCATTCCGCTACAGCCTACTCACCACCTTGGATGAGGAGACTTGAACAGAGACAGAAAAAGTCTTTGTCAGGACCTCCTGGTACTTGAAAGATCTCATCCGTCCGGTCAAGCTATTGACCTTAAACAAGCGCTGGGTGGGAGGCAACCCACCATTAGGTACTAGTGTTTTTCTTTTTTTATTTTTGGTGTTTTTGTTAGGATTTTACGTTTGTTTTTGTTTCTGGTGAGTTTATGTTTGCAGGTCTCGGTTAAATCGCAGTGCAGCGTTCGATGCATTTCTGCATCGATCGTCACAACACGAAAGGAATCGCATTGCAGCGATCGTTGCGGTCCTGAGCAACGATCGACTATACACGAAAATCGCCAAGTAACGGTCGATGCACTTAGTGCAACTGTCGATGCTGAGTGACAGAGGTAACCCGACAGACATAATTCCACCTTTTCAATTTTTATTTTCTTTTTACCGAGTCTTCGCTAGACACTACTGGGGACAGTGTGTCTTAAGTGTGGGGGAGGTGCTACTGACTTTTGTTTTCTGTTTTCTTAAGAGTCAGTCCGTTTTTCAAAATTTTTGTTTTATTGAGTCAAAATTGTTTAAGTAAGAAACTATGATTTTCTGAGAAGATTTACAAGACTTGCAGGAACTTAAGTAACCATTGGGATGAAGTTGCAGGATCTATCTATGACTATTAGAAAACTCCATCACAGATCAACCTACTGGGAACACCCACATCACTTCAGGTATCAGAGGATCCTTTACTGACTTCAACCTTAATACTGACTTAGATTTCTCACCTAAGGGCTTGGTATGTTTTATGTCGGATTCCCTTGTTAGTTCTGACACAGCCTGTAAACCTGTCCTATTTAGTCCCCTTCTCCCTTTCTGTAAAGTAAAAAAATAAAAAAATAATAATAATAAACTGAGGATGAGTTAGTAACTCCGAAGTGGTCATGGGAATAGTAGCAAACACTATTATCTCTCATGTGATCCATGGAATGTGTCCAAAGTACACCCCATAACGGGAAGAACACTGATAAAAAAAATAAAATGATACCCAGTGGGGAAAAATCAGTTGTTAAAGAAGGGAAAGAGAAGAAAGGGACTAGAGAAAGATAGTATGGTGGTCTAGAGCTGATAAGGTAAGAATCCATGTGCCTTTAGATCGATACTCCTTAGGTGAGACCGCACTTAAATACTTGCAGAAGTCAGTAGGGAGAATTTGAATGCTTGAATGTGATTGTGGAGTTTACCTAGGACAGTTGCAAAGTGTGGGGGAAGTACATTGTGGTCTTGATATCCTGTGATTGATTCTTGCAGTGGTTTACTAAGGGGAATCTGAGTATTGTAGCTTCTAGGATGAAATGAGTTTCTGAAGAGTTTTCAAACTTCTTCACCATGTTTTAGTTCTCTGTTTTGCTTGAGGGCAAGCAAAGGCTAAGTGTGGGGGAGTTGATATATCATGGTTTTTACTAGTTTTAGACCATGATATAAGTGTGTTTTTAGTGTCTTTTGTGTCCTTTTAGAGTCTTTTACAGGTATAATCAGGTTTGGAGCTGAATTGGAGATAATGGAGCATTTTGGAGATTTTTGGAGTGTTTGGCCGAGAGATAGAGTTCACTGTCCGAAACAGAGGAAGGTGTCGATCGTTGCACTCTAGCAACGATCGATGCACCAGCGAGATGGGCCGAAACTCGGCGGTTTAGAAGAGTGAAGAATTTGCACTTTGATCCAGAAGTTCCTGATATTTACAAAGAAGCCCCTGGCCGAGATTATGCCTATATAATAGAGTTTTTAGTGTTTTTATTAGATACGCTTTATACTTTTTACAATACACTTTGATAATTAAGAGCAGAGGATTTTAGAGCTTTTTGGGGCTGATCTGAACCTGTTACATCATCTGTATTTGGAGAAGATTTCGAACCCCTTTTACTCTTATTCTTTTATGCAATTTATTCATTCTATGATTATGATTTCATTATCTATGTCTGAGTAGATTCATAGTTAGGTTTAGGGTTTCTCACATAGGATTTCATGACTTGCTAGACTTGTTCAAATTCAGTTAAGGATTCATAACTATATCTGTTCTTCAATTTAATTGTGCTTAAAGCTAGTTCTAACCTGATCAATTAGAATCTAGATCTTAGGTTGCTAAATACGTCACGGAAGTGGGGTTTAGGAATCTGAACTAATTAAATTGGGCAATTAAACTTTGCGCAAACGGAAGTTTGGTTTAGGATAATTGTGAACATATCAAACTTGGACTTATTGCTAGTTTAATCTGTTAGTTCTCGCAAACGAAAGTTTGGTTTGCTGCACTTAGACTTAGAGAATTATCGCAAAGGAATTTGGTTAATTCTATATCTGTGTTTTGAGTTCTAGAACTGTGCTTAATTAGATCCTTGCTGAATGAACTGTCTGCTTGTCTGATTTCCTGAGAATACCCTAGGCTTGAAGCTTTTAATTACTTGCTTCACAACCCGTTAATCTCTGCTACTGATTTACTTTCTCGCACCGCAATTTATTTCATTCAACATTTGCTTATTTCTAGTATTTATTCCTATAGTTTGATTCTCTTGAGACCGAGTGTCCCTGTGGATTCGATAACCCTATATACTACTTTGACATTGCTGTTCACTTGCAGTTTAGTATAGGGAAAACTTACAACCTATCACGTCTGACTCAGGTATTTATGTTATCGAACTTAATGTTATGTCTTCTAGTTCTACTTCGTGGGTATTGGATACCGGCTGCGGTGCTCATATTTGTATTGATGTGCATGCACTAAGAAACAGTAGGACGTTGAAGAAAGGACAAGTGGAGCTACGGGTCGGGAATGGAGCTAAGGTTGCTGCACTTGACGTAGGCACCTACGAGTTGTCCTTACCATCGGGCATGGTTTTAATTTTAAATAATTGCTACTTTGTACCTGCGATAAGCAGAAACATAATTTCAGTTTCCGTTTTGGATTTGGAAGGTTTTAATTTTGCTGTTAAGAATAAAGTTTGATCTTTTAATCGTGATGGTACGTTTTGTGGTAGCGCCCCATTAGATAATGGGTTATATGTTGTAAACCAAGAAATGCTTGTCTTTAACATAAATACAAAGCGGTTTAAGTCCAATGACGAAAACCCGACTTTCTTATGGCATTGTCGTTTGGGCCATATCAATGAGAAACGCATCCAAAGGCTCCATCGTAATGGGTTTCTGGGCTCATTTTATTTTGAATCATGTGAGAAATGTGAATCTTGTTTGATAGTCAAGATGGCTAGAGCCCCTTTCAACAAACCAAATGAAAGGGTCGGTGACTTATTGGGCCTTGTTCATATTGATGTATGTGGGCCGATGAGTACTGTTGCCAGAGGAAATTACAAGTACTTCATTACCTTCACTGATGATTTCAATAGGTATGGCTATGTCTATTTGATGAGACACAAGTCAGAATCCTTTGATAGATTCAAGGAATTCAAGAATGAAGTACAGAACAAACTTGGAAAAAGTATCAAAGTTCTGCGATCGGATCGCGGAGGAGAATACTTGAGTCAAGAGTTCAGCGACTATCTGAGCGAGTGTGGAATTATTTCACAACTCACTCCTCCTGGAACACCCCAATGGAATGGAGTGTCAGAGAGGATGAATCGAACCTTACTGGATATGGTTCAGTCTATGATGAGTCATTCAAATCTTCCATTATCCTTTTGGGGATACGCTCTAGAAACGTCTGCGTTTACACTAAATAGGGTACCATCTAAATCAGTGGAAAGGACACCACATGAACTGTGGACTGGGAATGTTTCTAGTTTGTCTTTCCTAAGGATTTGGGGTTGTGAAGCTTATGTCAAACGTTTAATCTCTGGTAAGCTTCCACCCAATTCAGATAAATGCTACTTCGTTGGTTATCCTAGGAAAACCAAGGCATACTACTTTTACAACCAATCTGAGAACAAAGTATTTGTTGCTCGGGACTGTTATTTTCTTGAGAGGGAGTTTATCTCTAAGAAAACAGTGGGAGTAAAGTACATCTTGAAGAGATTCAAGATGCGCAGGAGGCTACTCAACCTGCAGAGGAAGAGCAGAAGCTGGATCCACAGAGTTCTGTGGAACCGGCGCCTGTGGAGCCTGAAGTTCGCAGATCCGGAAGGATCCGTCACGAACCCGAGAGATACTATGGATTTCTCTTGACCAATTCAAATGATCTGATGATCATTGAAAGTGACGAACCAGCGACCTTCGCGGAAGCAATGATGGACCCGGACTCCGAAAAGTGGCTTTGAGCCTCTAAATCCGAAATGGGATCCATGTCAGAAAACCAAGTATGGTCCTTGGTCGATTTACCTAATGGTGTAAAATCCATTGAGTGTAAATGGATCTCCAAGAAGAAGATTGACGTGGATGGCAATGTACAAATTTACAAAGCGAGGTTGGTGGCTAAAGGTTTCAAGCAAATTCATGGTATTGACTATGATGAAACCTATTCCCCAGTCGCTATGCTCAAATCCATTCGGATTCTTCTAGCGATTGCAGCTCATTATGACTATGAGATTTGGCAAATGGATGTCAAAACCGCATTCCTGAATGGTATTCTGGAAGAGGATGTGTATATGACACAGCCTGAAGGTTTTGTCGATCCTAAGAACGCTGGAAAAGTATGCAAACTTCATAAATCCATTTATGGATTGAAGCAAGCATCACGGAGTTGGAATCTTCGTTTTGATGAAGCAGTAAAACAATTTGGTTTCATCAAGAACGAAGAGGAACCATGTGTTTACAAGAAGACTAGTGGGAGCAAAATTGCGTTTCTTGTACTGTATGTCGATGACATACTCCTCCTCGGTAATGACGTTCCGTTGCTTCAGTCTGTTAAGACTTGGCTCGGAAGTTGTTTTTCCATGAAAGACATGGGAGAAGCCGCGTATATTCTTGGAATCAGAATCTACAGAGATAGAATGAACAGGCTGATTGGATTGTGCCAGGACACTTATATTGATAAGGTGTTGCACAGATTCAGGATGCATGATTCCAAGAAGGGCTTCATACCGATGTCTCATGGCACCAGTCTCAGCAAGAAGCAGTGTCCAGCGACACATGCTGAGCGAGAACGCATGAATAGGATTCCTTATGCTTCTGCAATAGGATCTATTATGTATGCCATGCTCTGCACTCGTCCAGATGTTGCTTACGCGTTAAGCATGACGAGTAGATACCAATCTGATCCAGGTGAAGCTCACTGGACAGCTGTCAAGAATATTCTCAAGTATTTGAGACATACTAAGGATAAATTCCTGGTGTATGGAGGAAGTAAAGAACTTGTGGTGAATGGATTCACCGATGTGAATTTTCAGACGGACAGAGACGATTTCCGATCACAATATGGATATGTCTTCTGTCTAAATGGCGGTGCAGTGAGCTGGAAGAGCTCTAAGCAGAATACCGTAGCTGATTCCACGACGGAAGCTGAATATGTTGCTGCTTTAGAAGCAGCAAAGGAAGCTGTTTGGATCAAGAAGTTCATGACTGAACTTGGTGTGGTTCCTAGTATCTTGGAGCCGGTAGCTTTGTTTTGTGACAACAATGGAGCCATTGCTCAAGCAAAAGAACCCAGGTCACACCAGAAGTCCAAACACGTGGAGAGGAGATATCACCTGATTCGTGATATCGTCAATAGAGGTGATGTGAAGATCAGCCGAGTTCCGACAGACGAGAATGTCGCTGATCCTCTAACCAAGTCACTCCCAAGGCCTAAGCATAAGAGTCATACGACTGCTGTAGGCATTAGAGATCATAAGATGTAATCTTGATTCTAGTGGGAGTTTTAGTTTTGTTTTAGTTATAATAAGACGCTCTTGTAAACATTCTTTTGGAAGTGTTTAATGAAATTTGATTTCAGCATTATTTATTGTGATCTAAATAATGGTCCCAAAATAAGTTAATGACATATTATAGGTCATCAAGTTGAGGACTTGATCATGAAACCCTATAAGTTAATAAATTATGTTTTGTCCCTGGTCGAGGCTGTCAAAGTGGGATACTGACAACCGCGAGAGACTAGATTGTGAGGTGACTGTTGGCTAAGTTTCATGGAGCCAATGATATGATTATCGCAGTTAGTCACATAGATATATGTTAGTGAACATATGATCGGACATGACCCGCTAATGAGAAGTCTACAAGATAGTTGTATCTGTGTCATAAGAGGTTCTCATTATGACTATAGAGTATAGTCCTTAGACATGAGTTCATCCTGCTTTCTTGCATATGAATTGGTACACTTTGACTTTGTCAAACGTCGACCCGTAACTGGCGACTATAACGGCGCTGTTCAAGTATATCGTGAAGTATGCGTTGAAACAGGGATGAAATAAGATGGGATTTGTCCCTCCTGTATAACGGGAGATAAATATCTCAGGGCCTATCGAAGATTGAATACTGAGAGAATGTGTGGCCGCACTCAAACGAACTGTAGTTCAGTTGTTTGTAATGTTCAGTATGAGATCAGGAGTTCGATAAACACGATGTTGGCTTAATAAGGATGACACCAGTCTTGCCTTATGCCAAATCGAGATATAGAGACAAAAGGATTATAGGAATAGATGATTCCAGTACAAGTGGAAGATTGTTGGGATAGTGTCCTGAAATCACACTTGTACTCACTCCTTATGATAGTTGTGTGTCGAGATCAGAAATTCATATAATACTGGGCGGTTGCAATGTTTTGCTAGAAGCCTCTTGCAATCTGTAAGTTATAGACTTACTGCCAGTATTATATGATCCTATAGGGTCACACACCTAAGCAAACTGGAAGCTACGACATGGGAATGATCGTTATGGCAATGATCATATTAATGTGTATTCGATACACATTATAATCGATATAATGGTGTTGTGTCGATCGACACAGCTTGTGTGTCGGTCGACACAGTTCGGGTTTTCGGAAAGGCTTTCCGAATTAAGACTTAATTAACTATGGCCCGTTAAATATGTTTAGGTCGAATAAAACTCAAGAGTTTCGACCTAAACAGTCAGCAGTCCACTTTTCTTGATAGAAAGAGTAGAAACACCAGAGAGATTTGATTCCCATTGATCCTGCACTAGCATCCCGTTTCCAGCTTGTGTGCGTGTGCATCTGGTAGAGGCAAGGCATCTGCGTTGCTCCACTGATCTCGTTCACCATTCTCATCAGGACTGAGTACAAGTGTGATTTCAGGACACTATCCAACCTCGTTCTTACCTTTGAACTGGCAGCGGAATGAGAATGGTGAACGAGATCAGTGGAGCAACGCAGGTGCCTTGCCTCTACCAGATACACACGCACACAAGCTGGAAACGGGATGCTAGTGCCGGATCAATGGGAATCGAATCTCTTTGGTGTTTCTACTCTTTCTGTCAAGAAAAGTGGACTGCTCACTGTTTAGGTCGAAACTCTTGAGTTTTATTCGACCTAAACATGTTTAACGGGCCAGACTTAATTAAGTCTTAATTCAGAAAGCCTTTCCTGTAATGTTCAGTATGAGATCAGGAGTTCGATAAACACGATGTTGGCTTAATAAGGATGACACCAATCTTGTCTTATGCCAAATCGAGATATAGAGACCAAAGGATTATAGGAATAGATGATTCCAGTAAAAGTGGGAGATTGTTGGGATAGTGTCCTGAAATCACACTCGTACTCACTCCTAATGATAGTTGTGTGTCGAGATCAGACATTCGTATAATACTGGGCGGTTGCAATGTTTTGCTAGAAGCCTCTTGCAATCTGTAAGTTGTAGACTTACTGCCAGTATTATATGATCCTATAGGGTCAAACACCTAAGCAAACTGGAATCTACGACATGGGAATGATCGTTATGGCAATGATCATATTAATGTGTATTCGATACACATTATAATCGATATAATAGTGTTGTGTCGATCGACACAGCTTGTGTGTCGGTCGACACAGTTTGGGTTTTCGGAAAGGCTTTCCGAATTAAGACTTAATTAAGTCTGGCCCGTTAAACATGTTTAGGTCGAATAAAACTCAAGAGTTTCGACCTAAACAGTGAGCAGTCCACTTTTCTTGATAGAAAGAGTAGACACACCAGAGAGATTCGAATTCCATTGATCCGGCATTAGCATCCCGTTTCCAGCGAGCGTGCGTGTGTATCTGATAGAGGCAAGGCATCTGCGTTGCTCCACTGATCTCGTTCACCATTCTCATTCCGCTGCCAGTTCAAAGGTAAGAACGAGGTTGGTTTAATTCAATATATCAAACCCTAGATCCTAGGAGATCCAACAGAATCACACTAGGATCAAAGGTACTTCATTCTTGAATTCCTTGAATCTATCAAAGGATTCTGACTTGTGTCTCATCAAATAGACATAGCCATACCTACTGAAATCATCAGTGAAGGTAATGAAGTACTTGTAATTTCCTCTGGCAAAAGTATCAAAGTTCTGCGATCGGATCGCGGAGGAGAATACTTGAGTCAAGAGTTCAGCGACTATCTGAGCGAGTGTGGAATTATTTCACAACTCAATCCTCCTGGAACACCCCAATGGAATGGAGTGTCAGAGAGGAGGAATCGAACCTTATTGGATATGGTTCGGTCTATGATGAGTCATTCAAATCTTCCATTATCCTTTTGGGGATACGCTCTAGAAACGTCTGCGTTTACACTAAATAGGGTACCATCTAAATCAGTGGAAAGGACACCACATGAACTATGGACTGGGAATGTTCCTAGTCTGTCTTTCCTGAGGATTTGGGGTTGTGAAGCTTATGTCAAACGTTTAATCTCTGACAAGCTTGCACCCAAATCAGATAAATGCTACTTCGTTGGTTATCCTAGGGAAACCAAGGCATACTACTTTTACAACCAATCTGAGAACAAAGTATTTGTTGCTCGGGACTGTTCTTTTCTTGAGAGGGAGTTTCTCTCTAAGAAAAACAGTGGGAGTAAAGTACATCTTGAAGAGATTCAAGATGCACAGGAAGCTACTCAACCTGCAGAGGAAGAGCAGCAACTGGATCCACAGAGTTCTGTGGAACCGGCGCCTGTGGAGCCTGAAGTTCGCAGATCCGAAAGGATCCGTCACGAACCCGAGAGATACTATGGATTTCTCGTGACCAATTCAAATGATCTGATGATCATTGATGGTGACGAACCAGCGACCTTCGCGGAAGCAATGATGGACCCGGACTCCGAAAAGTGGCTTGGAGCCTCTAAATCCGAAATGGGATCCATGTCAGAAAACCAAGTATGGTCCTTGGTCGATTTACCTAATGGTGTAAAATCCATTGAGTGTAAATGGATCTCCAAGAAGAAGATTGACGTGGATGGCAATGTACAAATTTACAAAGCGAGGTTGGTGGCTAAAGGTTTCAAGCAAATTCATGGTATTGACTATGATGAAACCTATTCCCCAGTCGCTATGCTCAAATCCATTCGGATTCTTCTAGCGATTGCAGCTCATTATGACTATGAGATTTGGCAAATGGATGTCAAAACCGCATTCCTGAATGGTATTCTGGAAGAGGATGTGTATATGACACAGCCTGAAGGTTTTGTCGATCCTAAGAACGCTGGAAAAGTATGCAAACTTAATAAATCCATTTATGGATTGAAGCAAGCATCACGGAGTTGGAATCTTCGTTTTGATGAAGCAGTAAAACAATTTGGTTTCATCAAGAACGAAGAGGAACCATGTGTTTACAAGAAGACTAGTGGGAGCAAAATTGCGTTTCTTGTACTGTATGTCGATGACATACTCCTCCTCGGTAATGACGTTCCGTTGCTTCAGTCTGTTAAGACTTGGCTCGGAAGTTGTTTTTCCATGAAAGACATGGGAGAAGCCGCGTATATTCTTGGAATCAGAATCTACAGAGATAGAATGAACAGGCTGATTGGATTGTGCCAGGACACTTATATTGATAAGGTGTTGCACAGATTCAGGATGCATGATTCCAAGAAGGGCTTCATACCGATGTCTCATGGCACCAGTCTCAGCAAGAAGCAGTGTCCAGCGACACATGCTGAGCGAGAACGCATGAATAGGATTCCTTATGCTTCTGCAATAGGATCTATTATGTATGCCATGCTCTGCACTCGTCCAGATGTTGCTTACGCGTTAAGCATGACGAGTAGATACCAATCTGATCCAGGTGAAGCTCACTGGACAGCTGTCAAGAATATTCTCAAGTATTTGAGACATACTAAGGATAAATTCCTGGTGTATGGAGGAAGTAAAGAACTTGTGGTGAATGGATTCACCGATGTGAATTTTCAGACGGACAGAGACGATTTCCGATCACAATCTGGATATGTCTTCTGTCTAAATGGCGGTGCAGTGAGCTGGAAGAGCTCTAAGCAGAATACCGTAGCTGATTCCACGACGGAAGCTGAATATGTTGCTGCTTTAGAAGCAGCAAAGGAAGCTGTTTGGATCAAGAAGTTCATGACTGAACTTGGTGTGGTTCCTAGTATCTTGGAGCCGGTAGCTTTGTTTTGTGACAACAATGGAGCCATTGCTCAAGCAAAAGAACCCAGGTCACACCAGAAGTCCAAACACGTGGAGAGGAGATATCACCTGATTCGTGATATCGTCAATAGAGGTGATGTGAAGATCAGCCGAGTTCCGACAGACGAGAATGTCGCTGATCCTCTAACCAAGTCACTCCCAAGGCCTAAGCATGAGAGTCATACGACTGCTGTAGGCATTAGAGATCATAAGATGTAATCTTGATTCTAGTGGGAGTTTTAGTTTTGTTTTAGTTATAATAAGACGCTCTTGTAAACATTCTTTTGGAAGTGTTTAATGAAATTTGATTTCAGCATTATTTATTGTGATCTAAATAATGGTCCCAAAATAAGTTAATGACATATTATAGGTCATCAAGTTGAGGACTTGATCATGAAACCCTATAAGTTAATAAATTATGTTTTGTCCCTGGTCGAGGCTGTCAAAGTGGGATACTGACAACCGCGAGAGACTAGATTGTGAGGTGACTGTTGGCTAAGTTTCATGGAGCCAATGATATGATTATCGCAGTCAGTCACATAGATATATGTTAGTGAACATATGATCGGACATGACCCGCTAATGAGAAGTCTACAAGATAGTTGTATCTGTGTCATAAGAGGTTCTCATTATGACTATAGAGTATAGTCCTTAGACATGAGTTCATCCTGCTTTCTTGCATATGAATTGGTACACTTTGACTTTGTCAAACGTCGACCCGTAACTGGCGACTATAACGGCGCTGTTCAAGTATATCGTGAAGTATGCGTTGAAACAGGGATGAAATAAGATGGGATTTGTCCCTCCTGTATAACGGGAGATAAATATCTCAGGGCCTATCGAAGATTGAATACTGAGAGAATGTGTGGCCGCACTCAAACGAACTGTAGTTCAGTTGTTTGTAATGTTCAGTATGAGATCAGGAGTTCGATAAACACGATGTTGGCTTAATAAGGATGACACCAGTCTTGCCTTATGCCAAATCGAGATATAGAGACAAAAGGATTATAGGAATAGATGATTCCAGTACAAGTGGAAGATTGTTGGGATAGTGTCCTGAAATCACACTTGTACTCACTCCTTATGATAGTTGTGTGTCGAGATCAGAAATTCATATAATACTGGGCGGTTGCAATGTTTTGCTAGAAGCCTCTTGCAATCTGTAAGTTATAGACTTACTGCCAGTATTATATGATCCTATAGGGTCACACACCTAAGCAAACTGGAAGCTACGACATGGGAATGATCGTTATGGCAATGATCATATTAATGTGTATTCGATACACATTATAATCGATATAATGGTGTTGTGTCGATCGACACAGCTTGTGTGTCGATCGACACAGTTCGGGTTTTCGGAAAGGCTTTCCGAATTAAGACTTAATTAACTATGGCCCGTTAAACATGTTTAGGTCGAATAAAACTCAAGAGTTTCGACCTAAACAGTCAGCAGTCCACTTTTCTTGATAGAAAGAGTAGAAACACCAGAGAGATTTGATTCCCATTGATCCTGCACTAGCATCCCGTTTCCAGCTTGTGTGCGTGTGCATCTGGTAGAGGCAAGGCATCTGCGTTGCTCCACTGATCTCGTTCACCATTCTCATCAGGACTGAGTACAAGTGTGATTTCAGGACACTATCCAACCTCGTTCTTACCTTTGAACTGGCAGCGGAATGAGAATGGTGAACGAGATCAGTGGAGCAACGCAGGTGCCTTGCCTCTACCAGATACACACGCACACAAGCTGGAAACGGGATGCTAGTGCCGGATCAATGGGAATCGAATCTCTTTGGTGTTTCTACTCTTTCTGTCAAGAAAAGTGGACTGCTCACTGTTTAGGTCGAAACTCTTGAGTTTTATTCGACCTAAACATGTTTAACGGGCCAGACTTAATTAAGTCTTAATTCAGAAAGCCTTTCCTGTAATGTTCAGTATGAGATCAGGAGTTCGATAAACACGATGTTGGCTTAATAAGGATGACACCAATCTTGTCTTATGCCAAATCGAGATATAGAGACAAAAGGATTATAGGAATAGATGATTCCAGTACAAGTGGGAGATTGTTGGGATAGTGTCCTGAAATCACACTCGTACTCACTCCTGATGATAGTTGTGTGTCGAGATCAGACATTCGTATAATACTGGGCGGTTGCAATGTTTTGCTAGAAGCCTCTTGCAATCTGTAAGTTGTAGACTTACTGCCAGTATTATATGATCCTATAGGGTCACACACCTAAGCAAACTGGAATCTACGACATGGGAATGATCGTTATGGCAATGATCATATTAATGTGTATTCGATACACATTATAATCGATATAATAGTGTTGTGTCGATCGACACAGCTTGTGTGTCGGTCGACACAGTTCGGGTTTTCGGAAAGGCTTTCCGAATTAAGACTTAATTAAGTCTGGCCCGTTAAACATGTTTAGGTCGAATAAAACTCAAGAGTTTCGACCTAAACAGTGAGCAGTCCACTTTTCTTGATAGAAAGAGTAGACACACCAGAGAGATTCGAATTCCATTGATCCGGCACTAGCATCCCGTTTCCAGCGAGCGTGCGTGTGTATCTGATAGAGGCAAGGCATCTGCGTTGCTCCACTGATCTCGTTCACCATTCTCATTCCGCTGCCAGTTCAAAGGTAAGAACGAGGTTGGTTTAATTCAATATATCAAACCCTAGATCCTAGGAGATCCAACAGAATCACACTAGGATCAAAGGTACTTCATTCTTGAATTCCTTGAATCTATCAAAGGATTCTGACTTGTGTCTCATCAAATAGACATAGCCATACCTACTGAAATCATCAGTGAAGGTAATGAAGTACTTGTAATTTCCTCTGGCAAAAGTATCAAAGTTCTGCGATCGGATCGCGGAGGAGAATACTTGAGTCAAGAGTTCAGCGACTATCTGAGCGAGTGTGGAATTATTTCACAACTCAATCCTCCTGGAACACCCCAATGGAATGGAGTGTCAGAGAGGAGGAATCGAACCATATTGGATATGGTTCGGTCTATGATGAGTCATTCAAATCTTCCATTATCCTTTTGGGGATACGCTCTAGAAACGTCTGCGTTTACACTAAATAGGGTACCATCTAAATCAGTGGAAAGGACACCACATGAACTATGGACTGGGAATGTTCCTAGTCTGTCTTTCCTGAGGATTTGGGGTTGTGAAGCTTATGTCAAACGTTTAATCTCTGACAAGCTTGCACCCAAATCAGATAAATGCTACTTCGTTGGTTATCCTAGGGAAACCAAGGCATACTACTTTTACAACCAATCTGAGAACAAAGTATTTGTTGCTCGGGACTGTTCTTTTCTTGAGAGGGAGTTTCTCTCTAAGAAAAACAGTGGGAGTAAAGTACATCTTGAAGAGATTCAAGATGCACAGGAAGCTACTCAACCTGCAGAGGAAGAGCAGCAACTGGATCCACAGAGTTCTGTGGAACCGGCGCCTGTGGAGCCTGAAGTTCACAGATCCGGAAGGATCCGTCACGAACCCGAGAGATACTATGGATTTCTCGTGACCAATTCAAATGATCTGATGATCATTGATGGTGACGAACCAGCGACCTTCGTGGAAGCAATGATGGGCCCGGACTCCAAAAAGTGGCTTGGAGCCTCTAAATCCGAAATGGGATCCATGTCAGAAAACCAAGTATGGTCCTTGGTCGATTTACCTAATGGTGCAAAAGCCATTGAGTGTAAATGGAACTTCAAGAAGAATATTGACGTGGATGGCAATGTACAGATTTACAAAGCGAGGTTGGTGGCTAAAGGTTTCAAGCAAATTCATGGTATTGACTATGATGAAACCTATTCTCCAGTCGCTATGCTTAAATCCATTCGGATTCTTCTAGCTATTTCCGCTCATTATGATTATGAGATTTGGCAAATGGATGTCAAAACCGCATTCTTGAATGGTATTCTGGAAGAGGATGTGTATATGACACAACCTGAAGGTTTTGTCGATCCTAAGAACGCTGGGAAGGTATGCAAGCTTCATAAATCCATTTATGGATTGAAGCAAGTATCACGGAGTTGGAATCTTCGTTTTGATCAAGCAGTAAAACAATTTGGTTTCATCAAGAACGAATAGGAACCATGTGTTTACAAGAAGACTAGTGGGAGCAAAATTGCGTTTCTTGTACTGTATGTCGATGACATACTCCTCCTCGGTAATGACGTTACGTTGCTTCAGTCTGTTAAGACTTGGCTCAGAAGTTGTTTTTCCATGAAAGACATGGGAGAAGCCGCGTATATTCTTGGAATCAGAATCTACAGAGATAGAATGAACAGGCTGATTGGATTGTGCCGGGACACTTATATTGATAAGGTGTTGCACAGATTCAGGATGCATGATTCCAAGAAGGGCTTCATACCGATGTCTCATGGCACCAGTCTCAGCAAGAAGCAGTGTCCGGCGACACATGCTGAGCGAGAACGCATGAATAGGATTCCTTATGCTTCTGCAATAGGATCTATTATGTATGCCATGCTCTGCACTCGTCCAGATGTTGCTTGCGCGTTAAGCATGACGAGTAGATACCAATCTGATCCAGGTGAAGCTCACTGGACAGCTGTCAAGAATATTCTCAAGTATTTGAGACATACTAAAAATAAATTCCTGGTGTATGGAGGAAGTGAAGAACTTGTGGTGAATGGATTCACCAATGCGAGTTTTCAGACGGGCAGAGATGATTTCCGATCACTGTCTGGATATGTCTTCTGTCTAAATGGCGGTTCAGTGAGCTGGAAGAGCTCTAAGCAGAATACCGTAGCTGATTCCACGACGGAAGCTGAATATGTTGCTGCTTCAGAAGCGGCAAATGAAGCTGTTTGGATCTAGAAGTTCATGACTGAACTTGGTGTGGTTCCTAGTATCTTGGAGCCAGTGGCATTGTTTTGTGACAACAATGGAGCCATTGCTCAGGCGAAAGAACCCAGGTCACACCAGAAGTCCAAACATGTAGAGAGGAGATATCACCTGATTCGTGATATCGTCAATAGAGTTGATGTGAAGATCAGCCGAGTTCCGACAGACGAGAATGTCGCTGATCCTCTGACTAAGTCACTCCCAAGGCCTAAGAAAGAGAGTCATACGACTGCTGTAGGCATTAGAGATCTTAAGATGTAATCTTGATTCTAGTGGGAGTTTTGGTTTTATTTTAGTTATAATAAGACGCTCTTGTAAACATTCTTTTGGAAATGTTTAATGAAATTTGATTTCAGCATTATTTATTGTGATCTAAATAATGGTCCCAAAATAAGTTTATGACATATTATAGGTCATCAAGTTGAGGACTTGATCATGAAACCCTATAAGTTAATAAATTATGTTTTGTCCCTGGTCGAGGCTGTCAAAGTGGGACACTGACAACCGCGAGAGACTAGATTGTGAGGTGACTGTTGGCTAAGTTTCATGGAGCCAATGATATGATTATAGCAGTCAGTCACATAGATATATTTTAGTGAACATTGATAGGTCGAGTTTTAACCCTATTCTAACTGCAAGTGCACAGTGATGTAGTTGTAGTACTTAGTGTATCGAATCCACAGGGACTCCGGTCAACGATAGATTAAGAACAATAAAGATTAAACTAGGAGAAAGCAAAGGTGATTAAACTAAAAGCAGATCAGAAAAGTAAATCAGTAGCAGGAGTGGTTTGTGAGCAAGGAGGCGAAGCGTTAAGTCTAGGGAGTTCTCAGGAAATCAGGAACACAAGCAATCAATCAATTTGGATCTAATCAGAAACTGTTCTAGAACTCAAACACAGATATAGAATTAACCAAATTTCTTTGCGAGAATTCTCTAAGTCTAAGTGCAGCAAACCAAACTTTCGTTTGCGAGAACTAACAGATTAAACCAGCATTAATTCCAAGTTTGATATGTTCACAATTAAACTAAACCAAACTTTCGTTTGCGAGAAGTTTAATTGCTCATCTAGGTTCTTTCTAGCTAATTAACCAACTTTCGTTGCATCAATCAACCTAACATCAATAATCTAAGTGGCCAGTTCAGATCAAGCATTAAGAACAATCCTAGACGAAGAACTAGCAGATATGAATCCCTACAGATTAATTAAACTATAATTCCATGAAATCCCTAATGAGAATCCCTAAACTTAACAGGTAATCTACTCAGACATATTCATCGAAACAGAAGATATCATAAGTAGAAAACCAAATATCATAAAACAGAATAATCAACAGGGGTTCGAAATCAAGTCTCTTTCGAGAACAAGATCAGCCCCTAAGGCTCTCTGAAATAAAATAAAACTTAAGAAAAGCGTAGCCTAAACAAGTGGCTAAAAACCCTAATATATAGTCTAAAACACGTTTTGGGCTTCTGTGTAAATATCTGGGCTTTTCTGCAATATCAGCATTCTTCATTAAACCGCCGAGTTTGGCCCATTCGCGCTATGCATCGATCGATGCAGGTGTGCAACGATCGACGCAATCCTAAAATATGGACAGTGAACTCTGTCTCTCGGCCAAACACTCCAAATAGCTCCAGAAAGTGCCATAATCACCAAATCCGCTCCAAATGTGCTTGTACCTAATAAACACCTGAAAAGACTCTAAAACATAGTAAAAGACTCGATAAAGAACACATATACCATGGTTAAAATCCCTAAAATCCATGGTATATCAACTCTCCCACACTTAGCTCTTGCTTGCCCTCAAGCAAGTAAAGAACCAAAGCATAAGAAAAGAAGTTTGAAAACACAGAAACTCATTTCGTCTTAGGAACTTTCGCATTCACATTCACTTAGTAATCCACTGAAAACTTTCCTGCAGAACTCAAGACCAACATGTACTTCCCCCACACTTAGCAACTGTCCTAAGTAAACTCCACAATCACATTCAAGCATTCAAATTCTCCCTACTGACTTCTGCAAGTATTTAAGTGCGGTCTCACCTAAGGAGTATCGATCAAAGGGCACATGGATTCTTACCTTATCAGCTCTAGACCACCATACTATATTTCTCTAGTCCCTTTCTTCTCTTTCCCTTCCTTAACAACTGATTTTTCCCACATTGGGTATCATTTTTTTTTTATCAGTGTTCTTCCCGTTATGGGGTGTACTTTGGACACATTCCATGGATCGCACAGGAGATAATAGGGGTCTCTACCACTCCTGTGACCACTTCGGAGTTACTAACTCATCCTCAGTTTATTATCTTTTTTTTTTATGGAAGGGGAGAAGGGAACTAAATAGGATAGGTTGACATGTTGTGTCAGAACTAACAATGGAATCCGACACAAAGTATACCAAGCCCTTAGGTGAGAAATCTAAGTCAGTATTAAGGTTGAAGTCAGTAAAAGAATCCTCTGATACCTGAAGTGGTGTGGGTGTTCCCAGTAGGTTGTTATGTGATGTGGTTTTCTAATAGTCAGAGAGGTTCTGCAAGTCTGTCCAATGGTCACTTAGTTCCTGTTCAAGCGAAAAGTTTTCTCAAAAAATCATAGTTTCATACAAATTTTGACTCAATAAAACAAATTTTGAAAAACTAAGAAAATAAAAGCGTGCATCAATAGCTTCCTCCCCCACACTTAAACTACACTGTCCCCAGTGTAATCAAGGCATGAGCTCGGTGAGAATAATAATCAAATTTGAAACAATCCGAAAAGTTGCAGAACACGTACCTGTCGTCGCCCTGCGTCGATCGATGCCCAAGGGTGTCGATCGATGCAAGGCGATTATCGCTCGCGGTTATGTAGATAACCGATGTCTGAATCGCAATCAATTCGTTAAACCGTAAATCGCGACTGCATCGACCGATGCACAATGTGTGTCGATCGATGCAATGCGATTATTCCTGTTTCCCTCAGCTCTGAACACACTTAAACAGAAAAATTAAAAATACCAAATCAAAAACGAAAAAACAAAAATAAAAACGAACCTAACAGTGGGTTGCCTCCCACTCAGCGCTTGTTTAAAGTCAATAGTTTGACTATTGGAAGAGATCAGATTCATGGCGGTTTCAACAGAGACTTTGAATGTCTCTGTGAATATCTCTTCATCCAAGGAGGTGTATAGGCTGTCAGATCATGAGGTCTCCCAAGGAAAGAGTAAACAGAATAAGGGCGGGAGCGAAGCTTGGGTGGGATACTGTGTTTTCCTGTATTCAAAGCAATGCGGTTAGGAGGTTTAAGCTTAGGTGATTTATATCTTACCTTTGGTGCAGATCTGATGTTTGGGGCTTTCTGCTTATGAGCAGTTGCAGGTTCTGAAGATGTTATAGCATGATCAAGAGGAACCGCCATCTTCTTCTTTCCACTATCAGATACTGTAGTTCCACCAATCTGAACTTCTTCTTTCAGATGACCATCAGTGGAGATCATCTTCTTTGCATGAACTCGCGAAGTTTCAACTGGTGGTGTTTTATTCACCTTCTTATCCATCACTTTCATGCAGTTAGCCACTTCTATCTCTTGTTTAGAGGGTTTGGGAACCTCAGGATATGGCACAATGGGCGTGTAGACTCGTTGTGGGACTGTTGCAGGTTTCTGGTCATGTCTGCGTTTTGTGTCGATCGTTGCATGATGTGTGTCGATCGACACAAGGCGATTATGTTTGTCGAAAGAACTCGAAATTGCCGTCAGAACGGCGTGTCGACCGACACATAGGGGGTGTCGATCGATGCATGTATCAGGCAGACAATATTCATCCAGAAAATCCGAGATTATGCTCTCTTCTTCACCTAGCAACTCAATCTCATCTCTTAATGTCACAGCTTTGATGGATCTACACTGTTCAGCTCTTCTAGCTTCATTTTGCCTTTGTATTGCTTGAGATGTCTGTTGAATCCGGATATCAAGCTCATTTGCATGTGTGCTCAAAAATTCAAACTTTCCATTCAGATCTTCATACAATGCATCTATCCTTGAGTTAAAGGACACATCCATCTGTTGTTGTCCCTCAAGACACTGCTCCATCATGATTTCCAATCTGCTCTTATGTGTAGGTGCAGGCGGTGCTTGGTAAGAAGAAACACCATAGTTCCTTGAGAATGCATTTCTCTGTTGCTGGAAAGGTCCCTGAAAAGCTGATTCCTGAGTGTATAATTCATTCCCTCCAACGCAGTTGATAGCTTCTTGCGCATACTTTCCAAATAGAAGACTATGCAGATAGTCAACTTTACTTTTCAACCCAGCTATCTGTGATTTATCAATCCCTGGACTAAAGAAATCATACATCTTTCTTACGATATGTGTCGATCGATGCAGTGGAAGCGTTGATCGATGCAAGCGCGATGATGTGACGATCGACACACAGGACCGTGTCGATCGATACAGTGCGATTACAGGCGTACCTGAAACGCAAGAACATTAAAAAAAAAAATAGTAGCAAAAAATAAAATAAAAACGAAAAACCTAGTCTAAACCCTAAGTTCAAATCTATCGAAGACTCAAAAGAGTCCCCGGCAACGGCGCCAAAAACTTGATAGGTCGAGTTTTAACCCTATTCTAACTGCAAGTGCACAGTGATGTAGTTGTAGTACTTAGGGTATCGAATCCACAGGGACTCCGGTCAACGATAGATGAAGAACAATAAAGATTAAACTAGGAGAAAGCAAAGATGATTAAACTAAAAGCAGAGCAGAAAAGTAAATCAGTAGCATGAGTGGTTTGTGAGCAAGGAGGCGAAGCGTTAAGTCTAGGGAGTTCTCAGGAAATCAGGAACACAAGCAATCAATCAATCTGGATCTAATCAGAAACTGTTCTAGAACTCAAACACAGATATAGAATTAACCAAATTTCTTTGCGAGAATTCTCTAAGTCTAATTGCAGCAAACCAAACTTTCGTTTGCGAGAACTAACAGATTAAACCAGCATTAATTCCAAGTTTGATATGTTCACAATTAAACTAAACCAAACTTTCGTTTGCGAGAAGTTTAATTGCTCATCTAGGTTCTTTTTAGCTAATTAACCAACTTTCGTTGCATCAATCAAGCTAACATCAATAATCTAAGTGGCCAGTTCAGATCAAGCATTAAGAACAATCCTAGCACTACAAAAAATGTCTCATTCATAGCATATAAGGATAGCACGGTTTACTGATATGCTATCGTAGATGTTTCTGAAAATTTCCAACTATAAGATAGCATTGCATTAACGCTATAATAGGGTTTCCATAAGCGGGAACAAAAAATTGGGTGTACCGCCAAACACTTAGCGAAATTTTGGTCCTAAATTAGACATAACTCATTTTCCCCCTTTTGTTTCATTTTCCCTCTGCGAATTCCCTCTCTAAATTTCGTTTCCCTCTTCTCCGACAATCATCCCAGACCAAAATTACTTCACTAATTTTCATTCCCAAAAGACCTAAGCTACCAAAATCCTTTCTCCTCTAAGAACCCTAAATCAATTCGGCCCTAAGAACCCTAAATCCATTGACAGTGCGCTCTAGCCGAAGGCAAGTTTCTTACTTCACTAATCTATTGTTCATTCGATTTATCTCTGCAATTGTTCATTGTTTGTTCTTCTTGACAACATTTCTCCTTATTTGGATGTTTATAAGCTTCGATTTTAAGATGTCGCTATAAGGAATCTGTCGATTTTGTGGATGCTAACTATGTTCTCATGTTCTTTCTTTACTTCGATTACAGCTACGATTTGTACTCTTAGATTTTACATGCATGTCACACTATACTGCTTTTAGATCTAAAACTATCACTGCTCTAGCTTAGATATGAAAGAAATGAACATGTTTGGTTTAGATATCAGTGAATTCAAGCTTCGTTTGTTCATCTGTTTTTATTCTTCTTGGATTATTGGTTTCTATGTCATGATTTTTGTGGACTCTTTCTTCAAATGAATATGCTCAGTTTGGTTTGTTTTGTTTTGTTGAACACTGAATACTAGATATTCTTATTTCTTGGCTTCACATTATATTTCATATCCTTATACTCACTGTGTTTATTTATTTTGCAAGTGTTGGTGAGTGCACTAATGGGAATCTGAGGCTTATCTTTCGTTCTTATCATGACACAGGTTTGTACCAAATTTCCTATCATTTATGTGCTTGTTGATCTATGTGTTTAACTTTGGTTTAATGTTGTTGTTTATGATTTGTTTGGTACCGTGCATTATCTATAGTCCTTATGTGAAATTGTATTGAGTGATTTGGTGTCATTTTGATTCGTTTGGTACACAGGCTTGATTCGTTTCTGTGTTTTCGTTAAATGAAATGAAAAGCTGATTAAGTCTCTGGAATTGAGTGATTTGGTGTCATTTTAAACTCATTGCTTCGTGTATAATGTTGTTTGTGCTGTTGTTTAAAGGTTTTAAGTAAAGTTAGATCATATAATGTTGGACAAGGCATGGGTCCATCTTTCCAGGTAAGGAATTTGCTAATATAGCTTAGGTAAATGTTGGAGATTAGTTTGTTTAAATTTTTTTGTTGTCTCCAAATGAAGACTTGATCATGATTACGAGCTTGGTGCTTGGAAGTTTGTTCGGGCAGTGACTGGGGATTTAGTAGGAAGAAAGATGATGATATGCCCCTGCATAGACTGTCGCAATGTGGATCGACACATTGGCAGTGATGTTGTTGGTCATCTAGTTACTAGGGGAATGGATGAAGTCTACAAACTGTGTAAGGATTGGTACCATCATGGAGAAGTTAACTCAGAGGGTGATGGTGAAATCAAAGTGAATCAGCGGAATGAAGAAGTCTTTGGGTTATACAGAGCTGCAGAATGTTTAGACGAGGAGTTAGCTGCTTCGGGTGTCTTGTGTGATATGGCAGAGGGAGAGGATAAAGAAGAGGATGAGTTCTTGGCCAAACTAGCAGATGCAGAGACTCCTTTATATCCTAGTTGTGCGAATCATAGTAAGCTTTCAGCTATTGTGTCATTATTCAGATTGAAGACTCAGAATGGCTGGTCTGACAAGAGTTTCAATGATCTACTGGAGACATTGCCGAAGATGTTACCAGAGGACAACGTGTTGCATACTTCATTTTACGATGTGAAGAAGTTTCTGAGGTCTTTTGATATGGGATATCAAAAGATTCATGCGTGTATCAATGACTGTTGCCTTTTCAGAAAAAAGTTCAAGAAGCTAGACGAATGTCCTAAATGCAAAGCGTCTAGGTGGAAGGTTAACATGCATAATGGTGAGATCAAGAAAGGTGTCCCACAGAAAGTACTAAGGTACTTTCCAATTATCCCAAGGCTCAAGAGGATGTTTAGGTCTGAGGACATGGCCAAAAACTTAAGGTGGCACTATAGTAACAAGAGCAGTGATGGGAAACTAAGACATCATGTAGATTCAAGGACTTGGAGTCAAATCAATGACAGGTATCCATCGTTTTCTGCTGAAGGAAGGAATGTACGGCTTGGATTATCCACAGATGGATTTAATCCATTCAACATGAAGAATAGTAAGTATAGTTGCTGGCCTGTCCTACTTGTTAATTATAACTTGCCGCCTGACCTATGCATGAAGAAGGAGAATATTATGCTAACCTTATTGATTCCTGGTCCACATCAGCCTGGTAACAGCATTGACATGTACTTAGAGCCCCTGATAGATGATCTAAACCAGCTGTGGAGTGAAGCTGAGTTGACATATGATGCTGCCAGTAAATCTATTTTTACTCTCAAAGCAATCCTTCTCTGGACCATCAGTGACTTCCCTGCATATGGAAATCTAGCTGGATGTATGGTGAAGGGAAAGATGGGTTGTCCTATATGCGGGAAAAACACAGATAGTAAGTGGCTAAAATTCAGTAGAAAGCATGTGTATATGGCTCATAGGAGGGGTCTCTCACCAACGCATACATACAGGGCAAAGAAGTCTTGGTTTGATGGACATGCTGAGCATGGGAGAAATGGTAGGATTTTATCTGGTCATGATATTTCAAAGCAGCTGAGAAACTTCAAAAACAATTTTGGGAATGTTAAAACATCTGGAAGGAAGAGAAAGAAAGCAGAGACTGTAGCAGAAGAAGATGTTAGCGAGGATGGTTCTAGTGAATCTGAGGAAGAGGAAGAATCAGAAGTAGACGAGGAGGAGATGTCTAGATGGAAGAAAAGGTCAATATTCTTCAATCTGCCTTATTGGAAGGTATGTTCACATATAACATTATTACATTAACATGAAATAACATCATATAAATTATAGTTCTCTGGTTTTTTTCTTTTACTATGTTTGTATTACACAGGAGCTACCTATTAGGCACAACTTAGATGTGATGCACATAGAGCGAAATGTTGCTGCAAGTATTGTCTCGACATTACTTCACTGTGGTAAATCAAAAGATGGGCTCAATGCTCGCAAAGATCTTGAGCTGCTTGGTATTAGAAAGGATCTGCATCCTACCACCAAAGGCAAAAGAGTATATCTTCCAGCAGCTCCGTGGTCTTTGAACAAAGCTGAGAAAAAGTATTCTGCAAACGGCTTTACGAGTTTAAAGGTCATGATGGTTACTGTTCAGATATTTCAAGAGGCGTATCACTAGAAGATAGTAAGATTTCTGGACTGAAATCACATGACTATCATGTGTTAATGCAGCAGTTCTTGCTAGTTGCTCTCAGAGGTCTATTACCTAAAGGTCATAGGTATGCAATTCTACGCTTATGTGCATTCTTCAACCACCTTTGCCAGAGAGTGATAGATATGGAGCAGATTTCAGTAATGGAAACTGAAATAGTTGAGACTCTATGCATGTTTGAGAGATACTTCCCTCCAAGCTTCTTCGACATTATGGTTCACTTGACAGTTCATCTAGGAAGGGAAGCTAGGCTTAGTGGACCAGTCCACTTTCGCTGGATGTATCCATTTGAGAGGTAAAAATTGCCTTTCTGTTATTTTGAAAGTTCTAAGTCTTACAAGGTGATACACTCTAACTTCTTATTTTCTCTGTAGGTACATGAAAGTCCTCAAAGATTTCGTTAGAAATCCTGCAAGACCTGAAGGGTGCATAGCCGAGTCTTACCTGGCAGAAGAGTGTGTGCAGTTCTGTAGTGACTTCCTTAGAAAGACTACAAACATGGAGGAAAAACTAGATAGGAATATAGAGTATGAGAGTGATTCTATACTAGAAGGCCGTCCAATATCAGCAGCCACCACAACAAATTTGTCTGATATGGAGAAGAGAATTGCTCATCTCGCTGTCATTCAGAACACGGCATGTGTGGATCCTTATGTAGAGTAAGTTACTGCTTAGTACTTTTTTAACTTTTAATATCTCTGATGTTCATATTGCTGATGTCTTTTATCTCTTTTGGTCATAAGCGTGCATCTGCAATATTTGCAAGACACAAATTCAAAGTGTGGACGCGATGCAACTGTTTTATGGAACACTCATACACAGAATTTTGCTTCTTGGCTGAAGGAACAAGTAAGTATTAAATAACTGTTTATCCTGTTTATTTTTCCAGTGATACTGTTTCATATTCAGTGAAATCTTTTATCTTTCTGTGTATTAACTAGGTACCAATTGATTCAGAGAGTCATCAGAAGACTCTGAAATGGCTGGCATATGGTCCCAGGAATACTGCAAGGATGTATACTGGATACATAGTGAATGGACAGAGGTTTCATATAAACTCAGTTGATAAGAAGAGTCAAAATAGTGGAGTATATTATGAGGCAACATCAATGTGCAGATCAAGTGCTAAAGACACTGCTCAAGTTGTTGATTTAGTTTCATATTATGGGAGAGTGACAGAGATCATATTGCTGGACTATCATGTCTTCTATGTGCCTATATTCAAGTGTCAATGGGCAGTAAGAGGCAACGGGGTTAAGATAGAAGATGGATATACTCTAGTTAATCTGAACCAGAGTCAAGTTTCTTTTTTGAGGGACCCTTACATCTTAGCATCTCAAGCGAAACAAGTTTTTTACTCAAGAGAGAATGACACATCGAATTGGTATGTGGTGTTGAAAGGCCCTTCAAGAAGATACAGAGAGGAAGAGGAAACTGATATGAATGCAGAGATAGGACCATTGCCATCACATATTGAGATGGATGCAGAAATAGAAGAAGATCACAATGCCAGACCTGATTGCGAGGGGATTTATGTTTGATATGATTGCTTCTTGTGTGATTTCTTGCTCTGTGTGTTAGTGTCTAGTGTTTCCTTGTGAATTTTGTGTTGTTTATGCTTGAGCAATGTGTGCTTGATTAGGAATTTGTTTTGCTGTGTTGTGTAACCGGATTTAGCTGCTACTAATATAATTATTTTTTGTTCAGGTGACTAAACATGGGGCGCAAGAAGACAACACGAGGTAAAAACACTGGAAACAAGACTCTAAAAAAAACAGAAACCAAGAAGAAGGTCATAGAAGAGGAAGAAGCAGAAGTTGTGGAATATTTGTGTACTTTGAGAGAAAGTGCTCATGAAGAAGAACAGGAAATCAATGAAGAGAATGAGAAGGAAGCAGACATTGAAGTGTCAAGAGAGAACGAGCGGAAAGAGAGGATGAGGAGGATAGAGAAGCAGCAGATACTACAGAGAAGGAGAGAGAGAATGAAGAGGTGAATGAAGAGGAAAGAGAAGCGGATGGTACTGAGACAGCAGAGGCTATTGATAAAGAGCCTATCGGTGAAGTTGAGTTGAATGAAGAGCATGACCATCAAGAAGGACCTTCTCGTAAGAGACAGCGAGGACCTACAAAAATGAAACACATTGCAAAGGATCCTAATAGCAGAGTTAAGGTTGAGTTTAATGACTTGGGAGAACCTGTTGGGCCAGGATCAGTTTTGCTATCATCATATCTAGGACCATTGGTGAGGGAACATGTCCCTGTGACGATTGAGGATTGGAGAAAAATCACTGAAGAAATAAAAACGGTTCTCTGGAAGTTTGTTCAGGTGATCTTTTCTTTCAAATTTTCATGTGTTAATTTAAGAAATACATACTCAGTTTGAATTTTTCTGTGTGTAGGCAAGATTTGAGGTTGATGAGGAGTATCAAAAGGCTGTTGTGATGAAGCAAATGGGCTGTCTGTGGAGATCTTCAAAATCACGCCTAGTCTCGCAGATAAGGAATGTAGCTAGTACTAATCAAGAGAGGATGAATCTGCGACCAAAGAATGTTTCTCCAACTGAATGGCGTAAATTTGTCAAAGCAAAGACTAGCTCAGCCTTTAAGGTAAAATGTTATATTTTCACATAGACTTATGCATTGGGTTGTGTAAAACTAACACTCATATCCTAGGTTGTGAGTGATTCTTACAAACAGAGAAGGAAGTTACAGATTCCTCACACCTCCAGCCGTAGGGGAATGGTCAGGCTCGCAGAACAAATGGTAAGACAGTTTAACTTAATGCTTCTAAGAGTTGCATATATTATTAACTCACTGAAAACAATTGGTGTCTTGTTCTTTCAACAGAAAAAAGAGAGCGGCGAACCATCTCAAGTGACTAGACTAAAGGTGTGGGTCATGTCTCGTACTAAAAGGGATGGTACACCAGTCAATACAAAAGCGGCTGAGAAGTTTGTAAGTAACTGAATTAGTATTGGATGTTACTGAACACTACCTTCTTTAATTTTTGATTCATGTAATGCAGAGAAAGGCAGCTGAGCTTGTTGACAGTGAAGGTCCATCCGACTCAACAAACCCAAGAGAAGATCACCTTACGCAGCTCTTAGGTCCTGATAATCCTGGTCGGATTAGGGCAATGGGTAGAAGCATGAATATGACCAAGTTAGCTTGCTTTCAAGTAAAGCAGCACTTTATGGCTCAAATGGAAGAGAAGCAGTATCAGCTGATGGACAAGGTGTCTTATTTAGAAGATGAACTAGCCAAATTCAAGAGGCAGGAACCTGAGATGGGTGAAAACTCAGCTGATGCAAGAGTAAGTCAGTTGTTTCATTGTTAATTTCAGTTATCTTTTATTTAAAATTCTGACACGTTCAACCCACCAATTTGTAGAGTGTTAAGTCAAGAACCGGACCTAAATGTATGTTAGTTGATTGGGACCTTACTGAAGACAATGTTGCTGAGGGACGTCTTGTTTCTTCTGACCCGAATGACCATGTGAATGAAATCCCTTTAGGCCCTAATGCTGTTAAAGTTTTGGTTGAAAGTGCAATCAACGGAGAAGCCTTTCTATGGAGACCTGCTCCTGAGATATATAATGTTGACCAAGCTGTAGGAGAAATGATTGCATGGCCGGCCAGTAGGTGTGTTATTATTGATCACCATGGGTTCAACGTTGAAGACGTTCCTCTTCTGGTAAAGTCTTTGATACATAACTTTAATTTAGTTATGCTTGACTTGTCTATGCTTAGAGTAATCGTATTCTTTTCTGTATGTATGATAGAGCCCAAGGACTGATTCTTTCAACAAATGCAAGCTTCTGGATTGGGCTCAAAGTGATGATGTTATTGTTGCTGAAGGGCGTTGGCAGTGTCGAGAATCAAAAGCTACGGTTAATGGTCTTCCGCTAGGACCAAATGCAGTTAAGGTATTTGTTGATGTGGTCCATGAACCTGAGACATTTCTATGGAGGCCAACTAAAGAGAAGCCATACCTTGGACAATCGGTTAAGTGTTTTGTTGCATGGCCTGCGAAGAAGTTGGTGTTTGAAGATTCCACAGCTGTGCATGTTACATGTCCAACGCCTCCTGCAGAGAATCATACAAGTTCAATTAATGAAATCCCTGAAGTTTCAGTTTTTGCATCACCAAGTCCTAGAGCTCCTACACAGAAAAGTCCACTGTCTTGTCCAAAAGCTCCAGCAGTAAAGAAATCTAAACCAGCTCCACAATCACCTACTCGAAGATCTCTGGTAATTATTTCAGGCCTTATTAACTACTTTGATGTTATTGTGTTGAAACCATATAACCAAACAGTCTATGTTTGATTCATTACAGCGTCACGGCTTGGGGCCTGATGCAGTAAAGGTTTGGATTGATGTAGTGAAGGTGGCAACTGCAGTAGTTTGGCGTCCATCAACCGAGATAGAGTGTATGGGAGATGCTATTGGATCAACCATCGCATGGCCAAAAGACAAAGTGTCCTTGGCTTAGATCAGTTTAACTCTAGACTTGAATGAAGACTGTTAGTATGATGATGGTTTCTTGAAATGTTGTGTGATATTATGTGTATGTTTGATATGTTTCTGGTACTTGGATGTTGTTGTTGGATTGAGACTGTATGTTATGTTTTATGAAAAGTTAATGAAATCAGGTGCATTTGGAATGGTTATATGTATATTTCATAGCATGTTAGACAAGTATTACTAATGCCATCTTAACATATATAATTGCATATAAAAACTGTTATAAAGTCTCATTTCATAGCAAAAGTATTGAGCCGTAGTAGATCGAAACTATAGCTTATATAGGTCCGCTATCTGTTTATGTTAGAGCGTTTTATATACGCTATTATAGAACAAGTACACCACGTATATAAAACGCTATAATAGATTGTGTCAAACATAGCAACCAAATATTAACGCTATTATATGTAGACAATAACATAGCACGAAAGAAACGCTATCGTAGGGGGGGTCTATTATAGCTGCCGCTGTCAGAGCGTTTGTGAAAACGCTATCTATGACGTATGATGGCTTGTATCGTGTGCTATGAATGTTGATTTTTCTTGTAGTGTAGACGAAGAACTAGCAGATATGAATCCCTACAGATTAATTAAACTATAATTCCATGAAATCCCTAATGAGAATCCCTAAACTTAACAGGTAATCTACTCAGACATATTCATCGAAACAGAAGATATCATAAGTAGAAAACCAAATATCATAAAACAGAATAATCAACAGGGGTTCGAAATCAAGTCTCTTTCGAGAAAAAGATCAGCCCCTAAGGCTCTCTGAAATAAAATAAAACTTAAGAAAAGCGTAGCCTAAACAAGTGGCTAAAAACCCTAATATATAGTCTAAAAACGTTTTGGGTTTCTGTGTAAATATCTGGGCTTTTCTACAATATCAGCATTCTTCATTAAACCGCCGAGTTTGGCCCATTCGCGCTATGCATCGATCGATGCAGGTGTGCAACGATCGACGCAATCCTCAAATCTGGACAGTGAACTCTGTCTCTCGGCCAAACACTCCAAATAGCTCCAGAAAGTGCCATAATCACCAAATCTGCTCCAAATGTGCTTGTACCTAATAAACACCTGAAAAGACCCTAAAACATAGTAAAAGACTCGATAAAGAACACATATACCATGGTTAAAATCCCTAAAATACATGGTATATCAAACATATGATCGGACATGACCCGCTAATGAGAAGTCTACAAGATAGTTGTATCTGTGTCATAAGAGGTTCTCATTACGACTATAGAGTATAGTCCTTAGACATGAGTTCATCATGCTTTCTTGCATATGAATTGGTACACTTTGACTTTGTCAAACGTCGACCCGTAACTGGCGACTATAACGGCGCTGTTCAAGTATATCGTGAAGTATGCGTTGAAACAGGGATGAAACAAGATGGGATTTGTCCCTCCTGTATAACGGGAGATAAATATCTCAGGGCCTATCGAAGATTGAATACTGAGAGAATGTGTGGCCGCACTCAAACGAACTGTAGTTCAGTTGTTTGTAATGTTCAGTATGAGATCAGGAGTTCGATAAACACGATGTTGGCTTAATAAGGATGACACCAATCTTGCCTTATGCCAAATCGAGATATAGAGACAAAAGGATTATAGGAATAGATGATTCCAGTACAAGTGGGAGATTGTTGGGAATAGATGGTTCTCGGTGACGCACCCAATGGTGTCGATCGACACACCTCATTAAACCAGACCATATGCCAATGATCAATCCCATACGAACTATGTCCAACTTGCTTAGGTGTGTGACCCTGTAGGTTCACACGATACTGGAAATGAGTTACAACTCATTTGTCATAAGTGGTTTCTAGCAAAACATTATGACTACCCAGTATCACATGAATTGTCCGATCTCGACAATACAACTATCTCTAAAGTGAGTACAATGTGATTTCAGGACATAATCCCAACAATCTCCCACTTGTACTGGAATCACCTATTCCTATAATCCCTTCGTCTCTATATCTCGATATGGCATAAGGCAAGAGACTGTGTCATCCTTATTATAGCCAACATCATGTTCATCGAACTCCTGATCAATACTGATATATCAAACGACTGACAATCACCTCGTTTGAGCACGGCCATGCATTTTCTCAGTATCAAATCTTCGATGGGCCCTGAGATATTTATCTCCCGTTATCCAGGAGGGACAAATCTCATCTTGTTCCATCCCTGTTTCTACACATACTTCATGATACGCCTAAGCAATGCCGTTATAGCCGCCAGTTACGTAACGACGTTTGACAAGGTCAAAATGCACCAATTCATATGCTAGAAAGCATGATGAACTCAGGTCTAAGGACTATACTCTATAGTCATAATGAGAAAATCACATGACACTGATATAACTATCCTTTGGATTTCTCATTAAGCGGGTCATGTCCGATCATATGTTCACCAACATATATCTATGTGATTGACTGTGATAATCTTATCATTGACTCCATGAAACTTAGTCCAACAGTCACCTCACATGCTAGTCTCGCGCGGTTATTAGTGTCCCACTTCAATAACCTTGACTAGGGACTATCATAATTTATGTCATCTTTTACTTATAGGGTTTCATGATTAAGTCCTCAACTTGATGACCTATAAGATGAACATAAAATACTCTGGGACCATTATTTAATCATCCAATGATTAAATAACACCGATGTCAGTTTTAACTTACATAAACACTACCATAGCATGTCTATGTCAAGATTATAACATAACTAAAATAACTCCCACTAGAATCAAGATCATCTCTTCAGATATCTTATACCTACAGCATCAGAACAAATTTTGTGCTTAGGTTGTGGGAGAGACTGCGGTGTCATTGCTTGAGACAATTTCAACAAACCACACCGCCATTCAGATAAAAGCACTACTCTACGGTCCACTCCATTGCTTGGAGCCTTTCCAACATATGGCACCGCTATTCAGACAAAGGGATATAACCAGGTGGGAACCGGGAATCGTCTTTGTCCGTCTAACTACTTTCAACTGGTTCGTCACTTCATCAGTTCACCACGAACCTATCCTTAGTATTTCTCAAACACTTGGGATATTTCTGGTAACTGTTCAGTGACTATTACCGGAACGTATTGGTATTTTCTCGTTATGCTTTATGCGTAAGCTGCATTTAGACGAGCGCAAAATATGGCATTTATGATGGATTCTATTGCAGTAGCATTAGCATTAGCAATCACACTCATTAATACTAGTTCAGACAGTGTTCAAAACACTTCATCTTGCTAATATTGTTGTTACTAGCTCAGCCAGTGTCCAAGACACTTCATCTTGCTAACATTATTGCCATAAGACCTTTGGTGTGAAGCCATTCTTGGAATCATGCATATTGAAACTGTCCAACACCTTATCTCCATAAGGATTCTGACACGATCCAATTAGCCTATCCAATCTATATCAATAGATTCTTATTCCAAGAATTTACGAGGCTACTCCCATGTCTTTTTTTGTTTAAACTTGACAAGATTTTAGCGTCGGAACGTCGTTTATGAGATTAAGTATGTTATCTACATACAGTGTGAGAATTGCAATTACGCTCCCACTAGTCTTCTTGTAAACGCATGGTTTCATTTCTTCTCTGATCAAGTCAAAAAAAAAAAAAACTTTTACCACTTTATCAGAATGTTGATTCCAACTCCAAGATGTTTGCTTTAATCCAGAAATGGATCGGTGAAGCTAACATGCATACCCAGCCAATTTTCGGAGTTGGGGCTCACTATCGCTTCTTTGAATTTCGCATGCTCGTCACCTTTCAATGATAAATAGATCACGACAATCGGCTACGAGAAATCACTCTCGAGTTAGTGACGGATCCTTTCGGATCTGCGATTTTCAGGCTCCACAGATGTAGGTCCTACATCACTGTGTAGACCTCACCGCTGCTCCCTCAACAGGTTGAGCAGTCTCCTGTGTTTATCGGATTTCTTTGATGTGTACTTTTACTCCCACTGTTCCTTTTGGAAAGTATGATCTTTCTCAAAAGACACAGTTCCGGACAACAAAATTACTAAGCCTTGGTTTCCCTAGGAGAACCAGCGAGGTAGAAATTATCAGATTTGGGTTCAAGTTTGTTTGTTGACTACTGTCTTACACAAACCTTTTGCAATCCCAATTAATCAGAAAAACAAATCTGGAAATCACCCAGTCCACATCCAATGTGGTGTTTTTCACTGATTCTGATAGAAACCTTTTTCTGCGCAAAGACAGACATTTTAGAACGTATTCTTAAATGATTATGGAAGATTCCTGTGACTCATCATTAACCGGAGCATATCTAATAAGATCCGATTCATTCTGTCAGATGATCACCCAATTCATGACTCAAATATTTTCCTCCGCGATCCAACCGAGGATCTCAATACTTCTATCAAATCGGTTCTTTACTTCATCTTGGAACTCCTCAAGGGATTCCTGCTCGTGTCTCATCAAATGAACACAGCCATACTTATTAATGCCATCAATAAGGTAATGAAGTACAGAAGATTTCCTTTGGCACTAATGCTCATCGGGCCGCATACATCAGTATGTGTAAAGCCCAATAAGCCTTTGGCCCGTTTCTTTTAGCTCTGCTAAAAGGGCCTTAGTCATTTGGTCCAGTGAACAGAATTCATATCTCAAATGATTAACAATCGAATGATTCCAAAACTATGGAACTTCTGAATCCGCTTCACTTTGTATGGTCAAACGACTATGCCAAGGAAAAGTCGAGTTCGAGTCATCAGACTTAAACTTTTAGTATTTGTGTTATATTCTAACTTTCGCTGGTTTAAGATATAAAACTCATTCCAAACGGGGTGCTACCATATGATATTTCATTAAGATCTAAAGAACAAAACTTGTCTTTTATCAAAATGAAAAACATCCAAATTCTTTACAAGAAGATGAAAGACATTGAAGCAATTACTTAATTTCTAAAACCAAGTATGAAAGGCTCCTACAAGTGGAGAATCTCTACGGCTCATGAAGCAACCATTGCTTCAACCAGACACGCAGTTCCACTTGTCCTTTCTTCAACGTTCTACTGTCGCTTAGGTCCTACATATTTCAAAAATATCAGTACCACAACTAGTATCTAATACTTATGTAGAACTTGAATTAATAACACAATACCTGAAGAAGAAGTACTATACATCTCCTTCATCTCTTGTGAATCTTCCATGAATTTAATGCAATCTCTCTTCCAATGCCCTGACTCATCGCAGTAGAAGCATTTTCTAACACCAGATGGGCCTGACTTGGGCTTATAAGATGACACTGGCTTATCCTGATTCCAAATCTGGACGGCCCTGCCTCTACCCTTGCCAACACAAGATTTCTCAAATCTTTTACCCTTTATGATGTCTTGCTCTGCTGTTTTGAGCATGCCATGCAGCTCAGTCAACGTCTTCGTCAAGTTATTCTTGATATAGCTTTTGATAAACTTATCATAACTAGACGGCAGTGACTGCAGAATGATGTCAGTGACCAACTCTAAGCTGATAGGACATTCCAGTTTCCCCAGGTTATCAATGTAACCCATCATTTTAATGACATGAGGACTCACTGGAGCATCCTCTGGTAGCGTGCACCCAGTGAGAGACTTCACCATCTGGAATCTCTCAACTCGTGCCAGATCCTGAAACTTCAGTTTCAGGCTGGTGATCATCTCTATTGGCGACTCCATGTTCTCATACTGACTCTTCAAGTCTGAGTTCATGGTAGCCAACATCAGACCACGCACATCTACCGCATCAATATAATGCTTATTCCAAGCATCATATACTGCATTCGAGCGATTGGTCCCAAGCCTTTCTGGAAGAGATTTCTCAAGGACATAGTCCTTGCTCTCCTGCTTGAGAATGAATCTCAGATTCCGATACCAATCCAGGAAGTTAGATCCATTTAACATGTCCTTCTCAAGGACGGATCGCAACGAGAAAGTAGTCATAGACATAAGCTGAAATCCAAGAAAAACAAAGATTTAGTTATGTACATGATGAGAAATCTTATCTAATAAGAAAACTCGCATTATATTCAAACAATGTTCCCTCTATGAATATAATGATCCAAGATCCATACTTCACTAAAATCTTAGTGGGCGACTCGCCATCATCCAAACTTTAGTTATCTAGGTAAGCAAATCATTGCTAATTGTACCCAGTACAACTCTTGGTTGTGGATGAGACAACCTATGTCTAATCCACTCTGATGTCTCTGGGCCCAGAACTTCTGATAGCCCAGTCAAGTAAACCAATCCCTTTAGTCTTGTGATCATTGATAGTCGCACTGCAAGTCTGTCAATGACCACCTGCCTTACTCAAGTTGCAGTGGATACCAAGGACTCCAAGACTATCCAACAAACGACACGAGTCTTGACAATAGACAAGATTGGGCAAGACATCAAGGTTACTTGATATTTAGTTTGAGGAAACTAAACCCAAAAGTTTAGCAAATCAATCTCTTAGGTCATGTAATTGTTGATGTTTAGCACTGCAAATCCATCAACACAACTACATGCCTCACTCACGTAATTGTGGACACCAAGCTCTTGGCTAGACCACCACACAACGAAATGAGTCTTGACAGTTGACCATATTGAAGCTAAGCTTTGATCAAGGTTTAGGTCGAGTTTGGTTTATGCAAATTCAAGGTTCAATAACCAGAATTTCGAGCACTGTATCGATCGATGCAGACTATGTCTGTCGATCGACACCACCAAACAAAACCGGACTTCAATAACCGGTTAATCCAATTAACCCGGTTCATCGAACCGGTCATGTCGATCGACACAACCCGTGTGTGACGGTCGACAAAGACCTTAACCGAAGGCAGTTTTGATAACCGGTTCAATCCAATTGAACCGACTTATCAGATCAAACTGATCTTAACCATTCAAATCGGTTTATTCCAATTGCGATAACTGGTTCAATCCAATTGAATCAATTCATCCAATTTTAAACTGTTTTAACCAGTTTCAACTAATTGCGATAACCGGTCCAATTCAATTGAACCGTATTATCCAATCAAATTGATTTTAACCCATCGGTTCATGCTAATTGAGATAATCAGTTCAATCCAATTGAACCAATTCATCCAATTTAAACCGATCTATTCGGACTTAACCAGGCATGATAACCGGTCCAATTCAATTGAACTGATTAACCATTCGCTAGGTCTGTATCGACCGACACTAACCTGTGTCGATCGACACTCGACCGAATCTGCTCTGTGTCGACCGACACTCAACCTGTGTCCATCGACACAGAAGGCTTTCGGTTTTTCAGTTTCTGAGTGTGTCGGTCGACACAGACAATGCGATTAGATAGATCGGTTCAATTGGATTGAACCGGTTATCTCGCTCGGTTAATTTTAATTGACCAATTGGTTCTGGTTTTGTAATGTCGATCGACACAGAGTTGTGTGACGATCGACATGGACCATTAAACCGAACCGGTTCAATTGGATTGAATCGGTTAAGTAAATTCGATCCGGTTTGACTGGTTATCGGAGACCGGTTTAACTTGTGTTGTGTCGACCGATGCAAATGGGTTGCGTCGATCGACACATCACTCGCAAAATTAATGGTTGGACCATAAATCTGCATATACTAGACCAAACTTAATCCTAAAGTTCTAGATGAACCTAATCTAATAAAACTGAATGTTTTAATTAAATAAATAACTTCTTGAATGTATATTGGATATACATAAAGATTAAATAATTCTTTTCCTCAACCAAATATCAAGTGATCTTGATGTCTTGCCCGATCTTGTCTACTGTCAGGACTCGTGTTGTTGTTGGATATCCTTGGAGTCCTTGGTATCCACAGCAATATGAGTAATGCAGGTGATCATTGATAGATTTGCAGTGCAACTATTAGTGATCACAAGACAGAAGAGATTGGTTTTACTTGACTGGGCTGTCAGAAGTTCTGGGCCCAGAGACATCAGAGTAGATTAGACATAGTTTGTCTCATCTACGACCAAGAGTTGTACTGGGTACAATTAGCAATGATTTTCTTACCTATATAACTAAAGTTTGAGTAACGGCGAGTCGCCCACTCGAATTTTAGTGATCTGGGGATCTTGGTTCATTGTATTGATCTGAGGAAACATAGTTTTGAATACAATGCGAGTTTTTCTTATTAGATAAGAATTCTCATTCCTTGAGCATTATAACTAAAACTCTACCTCTTTTAATTACAGCTATGTCTGTCTCAAATCACATCAACACTTTCTCACTAAGATTCGTCCTTGAGAAGGACAAGTTAAATGGATCTAATTTCTTAGAATGGTATCGGAACCTTAGAATAGTTCTCAGGCAGGAGAACAAGGAATATGTCCTTGAAAGAGTTCTCACCGAGAGGCCACGTTCCAATGCCCCGCAGACAGAAAAGAATGCTTGGGTTAAGCATTCAGCTGATGTCAAAGATGTTAATTGTCTAATGCTGGTGACTATGAACTCTGAGCTGCAGAAGCAATATGAGAACGTGATGTCACCCATTGAAATGATTAACAGCCTGAAAGCTTTGTTTCAGGAGCAAGCTCGCACAGAGAGATACCAGACGGTTAAATCTCTCATGGATTGCAAGCTGGCTAAGGACAGTCCAGTAAGTCCTCATGTCCTTAAAATGATGGGTTACATTGATAACCTGGGGAAACTGGACTGTGCCATTAGCCAGGAGCTAGCCACTGACATGATTCTGCAGTCTTTGCCGTCGTGTTTTGATCAGTTCATCATGAACTACAACATGCAAAACATGACTAAGACATTGACTGAGTTGCACGGCATGCTGAAGACAGCAGAGCCGAATCTCAAGAAGGCAACTCCCAGTGTACTGATGGTACAAGGGGGTAAGAGGTTTAAGAAACCTAAGAAGGATAAAGGAAAGGCCCAAGTTGTCCAGACTGAGAGTCAGGACAAGCCCAAGCCGAAGCCCAAATCTGGGCCTTCTCCTGAGGATAAGTGCAACTACTGCAAGCAGTTAGGGCACTGGAAGAGAGACTGCAAGAAGTTCATGGAATATTACAAGAAGCTGAAGAAGACGTATGATGCGTCTGATTCAGGTATTTATGTTATCGAACTTAATGTTATATCTTCTAGTTCTACTTCGTGGGTATTGGATACCGGCTGCGGTGCTCATATTTGTACTAAAATACAGGCACTAAGAAATAGTAGAACGCTGAAGAAAGGACAAGTGGAGCTACGGGTCCGGAATGGAGCTAAGGTTGTTGCACTGGCCGTAGGCACCTGCGAATTGTCTTTACTGTCGGGCATGGTTTTAACTTTGAATAATTGCTACTTTGTACCTGCGATAAGCAGAAACATAATTTCAGTTTCCGTTTTGGATTTGGATGGTTTTGATTTTGCTGTTAAGAATAAAGTTTGTTCTTTTAATCGTGATGGTACGTTCTATGGTAGCGCCCCATTAGATAATGGGTTATATGTTTTAAACCAAGAAATGCGTAACTTTAACATAAATACAAAGCGGTTTAAGTCAAATGACGAAAACCCGACTTTCTTATGGCATTGTCGTTTGGGCCATATCAATGAGAAACGCATCCAAAGGCTCCATCGAAATGGGCTTTTGGGCTCATTTGATTTTGAATCATGTGAGAAATGCGAATCTTGTTTGATGGGAAAAATGGCTAGAGCCCCTTTCAATAAACCAAATGAAAGGGCCAGTGGTTTATTGGGCCTTATTCATACTGATGTATGTGGGCCGATGAATATTGTTGCCAGAGGAAATTATAGGTACTTCATTACCTTCACTGATGATTTCAGTAGGTATGGCTATGTCTATTTGATGAGACACAAGTCAGAATCCTTTGATAGATTCAAGGAATTCAAGAATGAAGTACAGAACCAACTTGGCAAAAGTATCAAAGTTCTGCGATCGGGTCGCGGAGGAGAATACTTGAGTCAAGAGTTCAGCGACTATCTGAGCGAGTGTGGAATTATTTCACAACTCACTCCTCCTGGAACACCCCATTGGAATGGAGTGTCAGAGAGGAGGAATCGAACCTTATTGGATATGGTTCGGTCTATGATGAGTCATTCAAATCTTCCATTATCCTTTTGGGGATACGCTCTAGAAACGTCTGCGTTTACACTAAATAGGGTACCATCTAAATCAGTGGAAAGGACACCACATGAACTGTGGACTGGGAATGTTCCTAGTCTGTCTTTCCTGAGGATTTGGGGTTGTGAAGCTTATGTCAAACGTTTAATCTCTGACAAGCTTGCACCCAAATCAGATAAATGCTACTTCGTTGGTTATCCTAGGGAAACCAAGGCATACTACTTTTACAACCAATCTGAGAACAAAGTATTTGTTGCTCGGGACTGTTCTTTTCTTGAGAGGGAGTTTCTCTCTAAGAAAAACAGTGGGAGTAAAGTACATATTGAAGAGATTCAAGATGCACAGGAAGCTACTCAACCTGCAGAGGAAGAGCAGCAACTGGATCCACAGAGTTCTGTGGAACCGGCGCCTATGGAGCCTGAAGTTCGCAGATCCGGAAGGATCCATCACGAACCCGAGAGATACTATGGATTTCTCGTGACCAATTTAAATGATCTGATGATCATTGATGGTGACGAACCAGCGACCTTCGCGGAAGCAATGATGGGCCCGGACTCCGAAAAGTGGCTTGGAGCCTCTAAATCCGAAATGGGATCCATGTCAGAAAACCAAGTATGGTCCTTGGTGGATTTACCTAATGGTGTAAAAGCCATTGAGTGTAAATGGATCTTCAAGAAGAAGATTGACGTGGATGGCAATGTACAGATTTACAAAGCGAGGTTGGTGGCTAAAGGTTTCAAGCAAATTCATGGTATTGACTATGATGAAACCTATTCCCCAGTCGCTATGCTTAAATCCATTCGGATTCTTCTAGCGATTGCAGCTCATTATGACTATGAGATTTGGCAAATGGATGTCAAAACCGCATTCCTGAACGGTATTCTCGAAGAGGATGTGTATATGACACAGCCTGAAGGTTTTGTCGATCCTAAGAACGCTGGAAAAGTATGCAAGCTTCATAAATCCATTTATGGATTGAAGCAAGCATCACGGAATTGGAATCTTCGTTTTGATGAAGCAGTAAAACAATTTGGTTTCATCAAGAACGAAGAGGAACCATGTGTTTACTGAAGGAATTTCTAGCAGTTCTAATCAGGATTAGCAACCCTAGTCTGAATTCCGAGCCTAGGATCTAAGGTTCATATAATTGAATCTATGGGATCTCAGATTTACCTGATGATTAGCAGCGGAAGGTTTGCAGATAATCGAGATCACGAAGCACCTCAAACGTTGTGCCTCTACTGGTATCCACACGCACACAAACTGGACAGAAGGGATGCTAGTGCCTTTGAAAGATCTAATCTCTAGAGAGGTTTCTATATCGTTCTGGTGGCTGTGAATTAGGTTAGAAAAGAGTTTAGGTCGACCATATATCTTATATATGTCGGCTTAAACCACAACGGAATTAACCAATGATTAAACCGTATTAATCTGGTTAATCCACGAGTTGCATCGATCGATGCACTACTGCAACGATCGACACTGCCCCAGAATATTGATATCGAATGCATATCAAATATGCATTCACTGGATCATTACATTAATGATCAACCTCGTCTTTAACGCCCATTTTGCTTAGGTGTGTGACCCTGTAGGATCATATAACACTAGCAATGAGTTCTCAACTCATTGATCATAAGTGGCTTCTAGCAAAGCGTTATGACTACCCAGTGTTATGTGATTGTCTTATCTCGACTATATGACTTTCACTTAGAGTAAATACAATAGATTTCAGGACATTCCCAACAATCTCCCACTTGTACTGGAATCATCTATTCCTTTAATCCCTTTGTAGCTATATCTCAATCTAGCATAAGGCAAGAACTGTGTCATCCTTATTAAGCCAGATCACGTTTATCGAATCCCGATTTGTACTGATAAAAAAAACGACTGACAATCACCTCGTTTGAGCGCGGCCACGCATTTCCAGTATCAAATCTTCGATAGGCCCAGAGATATTTAACTCCTGTTATATAGGAGGTACAAATCCCATCTTGTTCCATCCATGTCTCTTTTATATTTCTTGATACGCCTAATCAGTGTCTTTATGATCACCAGTTACGACTGACGTTTGACAAAGTCAAGACGAACCAATCCATATAAGAGAGGACATGATGAACTCAGGTCTAAGGACTACTTTCTTTAGTCGTAATGAGAAACTCTTATGACACTCATATAATATCTTGTAGAGTTCTCATTAACGGGTCAAGTCCGATCATGTGTTCTCTAACACATATCTATGTGATTGACTTTAATACACTTATTAAATGACTCCATGAAACATAGTCATCAGTCACCTCACATGCTAGTCTCACGTGGTTGTTAATGTCCCATTTTAACAACCTCGACTAGGGACCATTTATAATTTATGTCATTTGTTTCTTATAGGGTTTCATGATCAAGTCACATACTTGATGACCTATAAAATGTCATAAATTACTTTGGGACAATTATTTAATAACACAATTAAATAATACTGAAACAATTTCATTAAAATAACATAACCAAATTATGTTGTACGAACATCAAGTCATAACTAAAAACCAAATATAACTCCCACTGAAAACAAGATCATATCTTAAGAAATCTAATACCTAAAGCAGTAGTATGAAACTCATGCTTAGGCCTTGGGAGGGGCTTGGTCAGTGGATCAGCAACATTCTCATCCATCGGGACTCTGCTGATCTTCACATCTCCTCTATTCACAATATCACGGATAAGGTGATATCTCCTTTCTATGTGTATGGATTTCTGGTGTGATCTAGGTTCCTTTGCTTGCGCAATGGCTCCATTGTTGTCACAATATAAGGCCACTTGCTCAGAAATGCTAGGAATCACACCAAGTTCAGTGATGAACTTCTTGATCCAAACAACCTCCTTTGCCGCTTCAGAAGCAGCGAGGTACTCAGCTTCAGTTGTGGAATCTGCTACAGTGTCCTGCTTGGAACTCTTCCAGCTGACTGCACCGCCATTCAGGCAGAAGATGTAACCAGATTGCGATCGGAAATCATCTTTGTCTGTCTGGAAACTTGCGTCTGTGTAACCACTTACTACCAGCTCATCACTTCCTCCATACACCAAGAATTTATCCTTAGTATTTCTCAAATACTTCAGAATATTCTTGACTGCTGTCCAGTGACTTTCACCTGGATCCGATTGGTATCTACTTGTCATGCTTAAAGCACAAGCAACATCTGGACGAGTACAGAGCATGGCATACATGATGGATCCCAACGCCGAGGCATAGGGAATCCGACTCATGCGATCTCGCTCAGCAGGTGTCTCAGGACACTGCTTCTTGCTGAGACTTATTGATATATCATGGTTTTTACTAGTTTTAGGCCATGATATAGATGTGTTTTAGTGTCTTTTGTCTTTGTTTAGAGTCTTTTACAGGTATAATCAGGTTGGGAGCTAAATTGGAGATTATGGAGCATTTTGGAGATTTTTGGAGTGATTGGCCGAGAGATAGAGTTCACTGTCCGAGACAGAGAAAGGTGTCGATCGTTGCACTCTAGCAACGATCGTTGCACCAGCGAGATGGGCCAAAAACTCGGCGGTTTAGAAGAATCAAGATATTGCACTTTGATCCAGAAGTTCCTGATATTTACAAAGAAGCCCCTGGCCGAGATTATGCCTATATAATAGAGTTTTTAGAGTTTTTATTAGAAAAAACTTAATAATTAAGAGCAGAGGATTTTTAGAGCTTTTGGGGCTGATCTGAACCTGATTCATCATCTGTATTTGGAGAAGATTTCGAACCCCTTTTACTCTTATTCTTTTATGCAATTTACTTATCATATGATCATGTTTTCATTATCTATGTCTGAGTAGATTCCTAGTTAGACTTAGGGTTTCTCACATAGGATTTCATGACTTGCTAGACTTGTTCAATTTCAGTTAAGGATTCAAACTATATATGTTCTTCAATTTAATTGTGCTTAAAGCTAGTTCTAACCTGATCAATTAGAATCTAGATCTTAGGTTGCTAAATACGTCACGGAAGTGGGGTTTAGGAATCTGAACTAATTAAATTGGGCAATTAAACTTTGCGCAAACGAAAGTTTGGTTTAGGATAATTGTGAACATATCAAACTTGAGCCTATTGCTAGTTTAATCTGTTAGTTCTCGCAAACGGAAGTTTGGTTTGCTGCACTTAGACTTAGAGAATTATCGCAAAGGAATTTGGTTAATTCTATATCTGTGTTTTGAGTTCTAGAACTGTGCTTAATTAGATCCTTGCTGAATGAACTGTCTGCTAGTCTGATTTCCTGAGAATACCCTAGGTTTGACGCTTTTAATTACTTGCTTTCACAACCAATAATCTCTGCTACTGATTTACTTTCTCGCACTACTTTCAATACAATCACATTGCTTATTTCTAGTATTCATTCCCTACGGTTTGATTCTCTTGAGACCAAGTGTCCCTGTGGATTCGATAACCCTATATACTACTTTGACATTGCTGTACACTTGCAGTTTAGTATAGGGATTAATTCTTGACCTATCAAGTTTTTGGCGCCGTTGCCGGGGACTCTTTTGAGTCTTCGATAGGACCGAACTTAGGGTTTTACTAGAAATTTTTCGTTTTTCGTTTTTATTTTATTTATTCTATTTTGCTGATTTTTCTCTGTTTCTCTCTGTCGCAGGTACGAATTTCGCCTTGCATCGATCGTTGCACCCTTGCGTCGATCGTTGCTAAGCGATTTGAGATTGAATCGATCGTTGCACTGATAGCATCGATCGTTGCTGGACGATTACAGACAGTTTATGCCAACGCAGAACACTCGAAGTAATCCGAACTCGAGCTTAGTTAATCTCAATCTAGAGGAACTTGGACGTCTAGAGAGGACTATTAGAAGAGAAAAGAGAGAGAGAATGGTACAAGAACGCTTGATCTTGATACCAGATGCTGATGGAATCCTGAGGGATCCAGAGAACAATCCTTACAATGCTGCTGGGCAAAGGATTGATGCTGAGGGACGAGTGATCCCTGATGAAGTTGAGCCAGAAGGCCGGATGGTAGTTCATGAGAGGACACTAGCTGATTACAATAGACCTGATGAGTTTCATGCAAACCGAGCAGCTCTAGTGCTTCCTGCCTTCGAGAGGAATGATTTTGAGGTAAAAACTATCTACTACCAACTGATGAGACAAATTGCTTTCCATGGTCTTCAATCAGAGCAGCCTATGGATCACATTGACAAGTTTGAGGACATAGTCACTGGCATGAAATATGAAGGAGTATGCCCGGACTATCTGTTCCTTAAGCTATTTCCGCACAGTCTTGCTGGAGACGCTAGTGCATGGCTGAGACAACTGGCACCTGGTCAGTATACTACTTGGACAGCCTTAAAGAGTGAGTTCCTGCGTCACTTCTACGATGCTGCGCGCTCAGATCAGTCCAGACAGGACATACTCACTTTTTCCCAAAGAGCTGTGGAGCCTTTGACAACCGCATGGATGAGATTTAAGCAGTATCAGCGTGATTGTCCACACCATGGATTCACAGAAGTACAGCTGATTGGTATTTTCTTCAGAGGCATAGATCTCCCTTATCAGACTGCTTTGGATAATTCCAGTGATGCAAATTTCAGTACCAGGACTCCTACACAAGCTAAGCAGTTGATAGAGAACCTGGTTGGCAGCTACAGTTGCAAGTCTATGGATGAGATGAGGAAGAAATCTGGTGTAAGTACAGAGGACCCTAACATGACTGAGATTAGATCTAGGCTGGACACAGTTTACAATCTCTTGACAAGTAAGAAAGATGTCCACCTTGCCCAAAATGTAGATGTAATTCAGACTGAGGAGGACACTCAGGAAGAAGAAGTGAATTACATGGGAGGTTCTGGTTTCCAAGGCAATAGATTTAGAAATCAGCAGGGAAACAGATTTTCAAATGGAGTTCAGCAAAGTGGTTTTAAGAAAGCCAATGAGCCTGATAGTAAGATAGAGATGATGCTAAGACAGCTGATGGAGAATCAGACTAAGTACGCAGCAGATTCTGACGCAAAGATGGATACCATCTACAGGGAGCTGAATGGGAAGTTTGAAGGTTTGAACACGCACATAAAAGAGCTTGATGCAAGAGTTGCAAGAACTGCTGGGCATGCTCAAAGGGAAGAGGGATATCTCCCGGGAAGGACTGATGCCAATCCTAAGTACCAATGCAATGCCGTGACATTAAGAAGTGGTAAGGAGCTGTCATCTGGACAGAAAAAGCAGTTAAGCGTTGAGGAACTCGTAGAAATTGAAGAGTTGGAAGATGAGATACGCGATATTCGCCGCGCATCGATCGATGCATCCAAGCAACGATCGTTGCCAAGCGAAACCAAGGAACCGGAGATCGTAACGAAATCGCCTAGCATCGATCGGTGCAACAAAGGCAACGATCGACACAAGGTAACTACAGAAAGTTCGGATGCTGAAAACCCAAAACAGCCGGCTGAAAGGTTATACAAGCCTAAGATACCTTATCCCAAGAATCCCAGAAAAGCTAGGAATGATAGGCAATATGCAAAATGGAAGGAGTTCATAAAAAAGGTGAAGGTTGAAGTACCTTTGTTGGATTCTATTGAAACCTCCCCCATGATGAAGAGATGCCTTAAGGATGCAATTTCTGGTAAATGGTCTGACGAAGAAAGTATAATGATGCTCAATGAAGTATGTAGTGCAGTGATTCAAGGTAGAATTCCAGAGAAATTGAAGGATCCAGGCAGCTTCGTATTAGATTGTGCTATCTACAAGGAGAGGTTCGAAAGGTCCCTATGTGATCTTGGTTCCAGCGTAAATCTGATGCCCCTTTCGGTTGCTAAAAGACTAGGGATGACAGACTTTATACCAACTAGGATATCACTAGTTTTGGCAGACCGATCAGTCAGGATTCCTGAAGGAGTAATAGAGGATGTGCCTATAACTGTTGGCAAGTGTGTGATCCCAACTGACTTTGTGGTTCTACAATATGGGCAGGAGCCAAAAGACCCATTAATTCTAGGCAGGTCTTTCTTAGCAACAGCTGGTGCAATGATTGACTGTCAAGGAGGTAAGATAATTCTGAATGTGGGTGATCTAAAGATGAGTTTTGACATGAACAAGCTGGTAAAGAGACCAACCATTGACGGGCAGACCTTCTATGTGGACACATTGGGTGATTTGGCTGCAGAGTACTTCCATCAATCACATGCTGAGGACCCACTAGAAAGAGCCTTACTGAGTTCTATTTTGGAGTTGGAGTACCTACAGGACGAGCCTGCAATGTGCTATACAAGATTGATGGATTCTATCGAGGTTGCAATGCAGGTCGAAGTATCTGACGCGGGACTGCAACGATCGATACCAACTAAGCAACGATCGTTGCAAGACGACCTCGACTGGGCAGAAGAAAAGGCTCCGAAAATAGATCTGAAACAACTTCCATCCGGGTTAAGGTACGCATTTCTTGGACCAAATTCAACTTATCCAGTGATTGTCAACGCTAGTTTGAACAACGCAGAGCTCACTTTACTGCTAAGCAAGCTGCGCAAGCATCGCAAAGCTCTTGGCTATTCCCTTAATGACATTTCAGGTATCTCACCAGAGCTGTGCATGCATCGGATACATCTCGAGGATGAGTCCAAGACATCAATCGAACATCAGAGGAGACTTAATCCTAATCTGCAGGAAGTAGTCAAAAAGGAGATTATGAAACTCCTGGACGCTGGGATCATCTATCCTATTTCAGACAGTGATTGGGTGAGTCCAGTCCATGTAGTACCTAAGAAAGGTGGAGTTACAGTTGTTAAGAATGAGAAGAACGAGCTGATACCTACTAGGACTGTGACAGGACACAGGATGTGCATCGACTACAGGAAACTGAATGCTGCGACTAGAAAAGATCACTTCCCCCTACCTTTTATTGATCAGATGCTCGAAAGGTTAGCAAATCATCCTTACTACTGCTTTTTAGATGGATACTCAGGTTTCTTTCAGATCCCCATCCATCCAGAGGATCAAGGAAAGACCACTTTCACTTGTCCATATGGGACATTCGCCTACCGTAGGATGCCCTTTGGACTCTGCAATGCACCAGCCACTTTCCAGAGATGCATGATGTCCATATTCACAGATATGATTGAGGATTTTATGGAAGTATTCATGGATGATTTCTCAGTATATGGATCATCCTATAATGAATGCTTAGATAATCTGTGTAAGGTTTTGAAGAGATGTGAAGAGAAGCACTTAGTTCTTAACTGGGAAAAATGTCATTTCATGGTCAGAGATGGCATTGTACTAGGACACAAAGTGTCAGAGGCTGGAATAGAAGTAGACCGCGCCAAGATCGAGGTAATGACGAACCTGCAGGCACCTGATTCTGTTAAGTCTATTAGAAGCTTTCTTGGACATGCTGGTTTCTATAGACGGTTCATCAAGGATTTCAGTAAGATTGCTAGGCCATTAACTGCTTTGCTGTGTAAAGACACCAAGTTTGCGTTCACTGCAGATTGTCAAACCGCATTTGAACAGATCAAGCAGGCCTTAGTAAGCGCTCCCATAGTTCAGCCACCAGATTGGGATTTGCCTTTCGAAGTAATGTGTGATGCAAGTGACTATGCTGTAGGAGCTGTTCTTGGACAAAGGAAAAATAGAAAGCTTCATGCTATCTATTATGCCAGTAGGACACTGGATGATGCACAAAGGAACTATGCCACTACAGAGAAGGAGCTGTTAGCAGTTGTCTTTGCATTTGAGAAATTTCGCTCTTATCTTGTTGGCTCCAAGGTGATTGTACACACTGATCATTCAGCCCTGAAGTATCTGATGCAGAAGAAGGATGCTAAGCCAAGACTGTTGAGATGGATCTTGTTGCTCCAGGAATTTGATATTGAAGTAAGAGATAAGAAAGGAGTTGAGAATGGAGTTGCTGATCATCTTTCTAGGATGCTGATAGAAGACGACGTGCCAATCAATGACTATTTGCCTGAGGAAAACGTCAATATGGTTGGGACAATCTGTGAGACAGATTTGGACAGAGATCTGCAAAACTGTCGGATTAATCGCATTGCGTCGATCGATGCAACATCAGCATCGATCGATGCATCTATCAGGGCAGTAGCGATCGATACATCTGGCTGTGACGATCGTTGCAGCGCGAACACAGACCCAGAGACTTTTACGGTACGAATTGGAAAACATGAGTTTGAGATTTATGCTGTCTCAACAAATGATCAACCATGGTATGCAGACATAGCCAATTATCTAGCTGCAGAGGCTGAACCAGATAATCTAAAAGGATATGAGAAGAAGAGGTTTTTCAGAGAACTTAGGAGGTACTATTGGGATGAACCTTACCTCTATAAGCACTGTTCGGATGGCCTTTATAGGAGATGTGTTGCTGAATCAGAGGTTCCAGATATCCTGTTCCACTGCCACGGATCAGATTACGCAGGACATTTTGCTACTTTTAAAACTGTATCTAAGGTTTTGCAGGCAGGTTTCTGGTGGCCTACAATGTTCGCTGATACTCACTCTTTTATTTCTCATTGTGATGCCTGCCAAAGGAGAGGGAAAATCAGCAGAAAGCATGAGATGCCTCAGAATTTCATTCTTGAGGTTGAGGTTTTTGATTGCTGGGGCATAGATTTTATGGGTCCCTTTCCCTCATCTTTTGGGAATAAGTTCATATTGGTTGCTGTGGATTATGTATCTAAGTGGGTAGAAGCAATAGCTAGTCCAACCAATGATTCTTCAGTAGTCATTAAGCTGTTCAAATCCATTATATTCCCTAGATTTGGAGTACCCAGGATAGTAATTAGTGATGGAGGGTCTCACTTTATTAATAAGGTATTTGAGAAGCTCTTGAAGAAGCATGGGGTGCATCACCGAGTTGCTACTCCTTATCACCCACAGACTAGTGGACAGGTAGAAGTTTCCAACAGGCAAATCAAGGAGATCTTGGAGAAAACAGTTGGGAAGACAAGAAAAGATTGGGCAGCTAAGCTTGATGATGCTTTATGGGCCTACAGGACTGCATTCAAAACACCATTAGGGACTACTCCATTTCACTTGTTGTATGGAAAAGCATGCCATCTGCCTGTGGAACTTGAGCACAAAGCAGCATGGGCTGTGAAGCAGATGAACTTTGACCTTAAATCAGCTGCAGAAAGAAGGCTGATACAGCTTAATGAGTTGGATGAGATTAGACATCTTGCCTATGAGAACTCAAAGCTGTACAAGGAGAGGACAAAGGCTTATCATGATAAAAAGATTGTTTCTAGACGGTTTGAGCCTAATGATCAGGTACTTCTATACAATTCTCGCTTGCATTTGTTTCCAGGAAAGCTGAAATCAAGATGGTCCGGTCCTTACACAATAAAAGAAGTGCGTCCATATGGAGCTGTCATACTAATAGGCAAGGAAGGGAATGAGTTTGCTGTGAATGGGCAGAGGGTAAAACACTATTGGGCTAAGGCCGAGATTCCCAGAGGACAGATTTTGCCTCTGGATGCTGCACCCTCAACTTGAAAAACCTTGCGCGTCCGGTCAAGCTATTGACCTTAAACAAGCGCTGGGTGGGAGGCAACCCACCATTAGGTACTGGTGTTTTTCTTTTTAATTTTTGGTGTTTTTGTTAGGATTTTACGTTTGTTTTTGTTTCTGGTGCAGTCATGTTTGCAGGTCTCGGATTAAATCGCAGTGCAGCGATCGATGCATTTCTGCATCGATCGTCACAACACGAAAGGAATCGCATTGCAGCGATCGTTGCGGTCCTGAGCAACGATCGACCATACACGAAAGTCGCCAAGTAACGGTCGATGCATCTAATGCACCGATCGATGCATGAGCGACAGAGGTAACCCGACAGACATAAACTCACCTTTTCAATTTATTTTATTTTCTTTTTACCGATCCTTCGCTGGACACTACTGGGGACAGTGTGTCTTAAGTGTGGGGGAGGTGCTACTGACGTTTATCTTTCTGTTTTCTTAAGAGTCAGTCCGTTTTTCAAAAATTTTTGTTTTATTGAGTCAAAATTGTTTAAGTAAGAAACCATGATTTTCGGAGAAGATTTACAAAACTTGCAGGAACTTAAGTAACCATTGGGATGAAGTTGCAGGATCTATCTCTGACTATTAGAAAACCCCATCACAGATCAACCTACTGGGAACACCCACATCACTTCAGGTATCAGAGGATCTTTTACTGACTTCACCCCTAATACTGACTTAGATTTCTCACCTAAGGGCTTGGTATACTTTATGTCGGATTCCCTGTTAGTTCTGACACAGCCTGTAAACCTGTCCTATTTAGTTCCCTTCTCCCCTTCTATAAAGTAAAAAAAAATAATAATAAACTGAGGATGAGTTAGTAACTCCGAAGTGGTCATGGGAAGGGTAGCAAACACTATTTTCTCTCATGTGATCCATGGAATGTGTCCAAAGTACACCCCATAACGGGAAGAACACTGATAAAAAAAAATAAAATGATACCCAGTGGGGAAAAATCAGTTGTTAAAGAAGGGAAAGAGAAGAAAGGGACTAGAGAAAGATAGTATGGTGGTCTAGAGCTGATTAGGTAAGAATCCATGTGCCTTTAGATCGATACTCCTTAGGTGAGACCGCACTTAAATACTTGCAGAAGTCAGTAGGGAGAATTTGAATGCTTGAATGTGATTGTGGAGTTTACCTAGGACAGTTGCTAAGTGTGGGGGAAGTACATGTTGGTCTTGATATCCTGTGATTGATTCTTTCAGTGGTTTACTAAGGGGAATCTGAGTATTGTAGCTTCTAAGATGAAATGAGTTTCTGAAGAGTTTTCAAACCTCTTCACCATGTTTTAGTTCTATGTTTTGCTTGAGGGCAAGCAAAGGCTAAGTGTGGGGGAGTTGATATATCATGGTTTTTACTAGTTTTAGGCCATGATATAGATGTGTTTTAGTGTCTTTTGTCTTTGTTTAGAGTCTTTTACAGGTATAATCAGGTTGGGAGCTAAATTGGAGATTATGGAGCATTTTGGAGATTTTTGGAGTGATTGGCCGAGAGATAGAGTTCACTGTCCGAGACAGAGAAAGGTGTCGATCGTTGCACTCTAGCAACGATCGTTGCACCAGCGAGATGGGCCAAAAACTCGGCGGTTTAGAAGAATCAAGATATTGCACTTTGATCCAGAAGTTCCTGATATTTACAAAGAAGCCCCTGGCCGAGATTATGCCTATATAATAGAGTTTTTAGAGTTTTTATTAGAAAAAACTTAATAATTAAGAGCAGAGGATTTTTAGAGCTTTTGGGGCTGATCTGAACCTGATTCATCATCTGTATTTGGAGAAGATTTCGAACCCCTTTTACTCTTATTCTTTTATGCAATTTACTTATCATATGATCATGTTTTCATTATCTATGTCTGAGTAGATTCCTAGTTAGACTTAGGGTTTCTCACATAGGATTTCATGACTTGCTAGACTTGTTCAATTTCAGTTAAGGATTCAAACTATATCTGTTCTTCAATTTAATTGTGCTTAAAGCTAGTTCTAACCTGATCAATTAGAATCTAGATCTTAGGTTGCTAAATACGTCACGGAAGTGGGGTTTAGGAATCTGAACTAATTAAATTGGGCAATTAAACTTTGCGCAAACGAAAGTTTGGTTTAGGATAATTGTGAACATATCAAACTTGAGCCTATTGCTAGTTTAATCTGTTAGTTCTCGCAAACGGAAGTTTGGTTTGCTGCACTTAGACTTAGAGAATTATCGCAAAGGAATTTGGTTAATTCTATATCTGTGTTTTGAGTTCTAGAACTGTGCTTAATTAGATCCTTGCTGAATGAACTGTCTGCTAGTCTGATTTCCTGAGAATACCCTAGGTTTGACGCTTTTAATTACTTGCTTTCACAACCAATAATCTCTGCTACTGATTTACTTTCTCGCACTACTTTCAATACAATCACATTGCTTATTTCTAGTATTCATTCCCTACGGTTTGATTCTCTTGAGACCAAGTGTCCCTGTGGATTCGATAACCCTATATACTACTTTGACATTGCTGTACACTTGCAGTTTAGTATAGGGATTAATTCTTGACCTATCACTTATGCCATAAGACATTGGTATGAAGCCTTTCTTGGAATCTTGCATTCTGAACCTGTGTAAGACTTTATCGATATAAGTGTCTTGACACAGTCCAATCAACTTGTTTAATCTATCTCTATAGATTCTTATTCCAAGAATATACGCGGCTTCTCCCATGTCTTTCATTGAAAAACAACTTCCGAGCCAAGTCTTAACAGACTATAACAACGGAACGTCATTTCCGAGAAGAAGTATGTCATCTACATACAACACGAGAAATGCAATTGTGCTCCCACTAGTCTTCTTGTAAACACATGGTTCTTCTTCGCTTCTGATGAAATCAAACTTTTTGACTGCTTCATCAAAACGAAGATTCCAACTCCGAGATGCTTGCTTCAATCCACAAATGGATCGATGAAGCTTGCATACTTTCCTAGCTGCATTAGGATCGATGAAACCTTCGGGCTGTGTCATGTACACATCCTCTTCCAGTATTCCATTAAGGAAAGCTGTTTTCACGTCCATCTGCCAGATCTCATAATCATAATGAGCTGTTGTTGCTAGGAGAATCCGAATGGATTTAAGCATGGCCACAGGTGAATAGGTTTCTTCATAGTCAATACCATGAATTTGTTTGAAACCTTTTGCCACCAGCCTTGCTTTATATATCTGAATATTTCCATCCACATCAATTTTCTTCTTGAAAATCCATTTACACTCAATGGGTCTTGCACCATTGGGTAAATCAACCAAAGTCCATACTTGGTTCTGTGACATGGATCCCATTTCGGATTCAGCGGCTTTCAGCCACTTTTCGGAGTCAGGGCTCATCATCGCTTCTTCGTAATTCGCGGGCTCGTCACTGTCAATGATCAATAAATCATGACAATTGGTTACGAGAAATCCATATCTCTTGGGTTCGTGACGAATCCTTTCGGATCGGCGAATTTCAGGCTCCACAGGCGCCGTCTCTACAACTCTTTGTAGATCCAACTGTTGCTCTTCCTCTACGGGTTGAGCATTTTCCTGCGGTTCTCGAACTTCTTCGAGTTGTACTCTACTCCCACTGTTTCTCTTGGAAAGAAATTCTCTCTCGAGAAAGACGCAGTTTCGAGCAACAAACACTTTGTTCTCGGATTGGTTGTAAAAGTAGTATGCCTTGGTTTCCTTAGGATAACCAACGAAGTAGCATTTATCAGATTTGGGTTCGAGCTTATCTGTAATTAATCGCTTGACATAAGCTTCGCAACCCCAAATCTTCAGGAAAGACAAACTCGGAACATTTCCAGTCCACATCTCATGTGGTGTCTTTGCAACTGATTTTGACGGAACCCTATTAAGTGTAAACGCAGAAGTTTCTAGAGCGTATCCTCAAAAGGATAATGGAAAAGTTGAGAGACTCATCATTGATCGAACCATATCTAATAAAGTCCGATTCCTCCTCTCAGACATGCCATTCCATTGTGGTGTTCCAGGAGGAGTGAGTTGTGAAACAATTCCACAATCTCTTAAATGATCACTGAATTATTGGCTTAAGTATTCTCCTCCACGATCTGATCGAAGAGCCTTAATACTTTTACCAAGTTGATTATGTACTTCATTTTGGAACTCTTTGAACTTTTCAAAGGATTCCGACTTGTGTCTCATTAGATAGACATAGCCATACCTGCTGAAATCATCAGTGAAGGTAATGAAGTATCGAAAATTTCCTCTGGCACTTGTGCTCATTGGGCCGCACACATCCGTATGTATAAGGCCCAATAGGTCACTGGCCCTTTCATTTGATTTGTTGAAAGGGGCCTTAGTCATTTTGCCTAGTAAACAAGATTCACATTTCCCACATGATTGATAATCAAATGAGCCCATAAGCCCATCACTATGGAGCTTTTGGATCCGTTTCTCGTTTATGTGGCCCAAACGACAATGCCAAAGAAAAGTCTGATTCGTGTCATTTGATTTGAATCTCTTGGTGTTAATGTTATAGATTGGTGCAGTCTGGTTTAAAACATAAAGCCCATTCTCTAATGGGCTGCTACCATAAAATATATCATTGTAATCAAAAGAACAACATTTATTCTTAACTGAAAACTGATATCCTTCCACATCCAAAATAGGAATGAAAATAATATTCCTGCTTATAGCAGGTACATAGTAGCAATTATTAAGCTTTAAAACCAAACCAGAAGGTAAAGACAAGTTATATGTTCCTACGGCTAATGCAGCAACTCTTGCTCCATTCCCTACGCGCAGGTCCACTTGTCCCCTTTCCAACTTCCTACTGTTGCTTAGGCCCTGCATATTTGTACAAATATGAGCACCACAGCCGGTATCCAATACCCAAGAAGTAGAACCAGAAGTAGTAACATTTACTTCTATAACATAAATACCTGAAGATGAAGTCTCGAAAGTCTTCTTCTTCTTCTCTTCCAAGAATTTGTTGCAATTTCTCTTCCAATGCCCAAGCTCTTTACAGTAATGGCACTTATCAGTCTCAGATGGGCCCGGCTTGGGCTTCGGGGCTGGCGCAGGCGTGTCCTGGTTCTCAACCTGGACTGCCTTACCCTTTCCCTTACCCTTGCCAAGTTTCTTAAACTTCTTACCTCCTTGTACCATAAGTACATTAGGAGTTCCCTTCTTGATATTAGGCTCAGCTGTCTTGAGCATGCCATGCAGCTCAGTCAACGTCTTCGTCAAGTTGTTCATGTTATAGTTCATAACAAACTGATCATAGCTTGACGGCAGTGACTGCAGAATGATGTCAGTAGCCAACTCTTGGCTAATGGGACAATCCAGCCTCCCCAGGTTATCAATATAACCCATCATCTTAATGACATGAGGACTGACTGGACCGTCCTTTGGTAGCTTGCCTTCAATGAGATATTTAACCGTCTGGTACCTCTCAGTTCGTGCTTGCTCCTGAAACATACTTTTCAGGCTAGTGATCATCTCCACTGGCGACTCCACGTTCTCGTATTGCTTTTGCAAATCCGAGTTCATGGTAGCCAACATGAGACAATTCACATCGACCACATCATTAGAGTGCTTATCCCAAGCACTCCTTTCTGCATGTGGAGCATTGGCTCTCGGTTTTTCAGGGAGAACAGTTTCCAGGACATAGTCCCTTTTCTCCTGCTTGAGAACAATTCTCAAGTTCCGATACCATTCGAGAAAATTCGATCCAGTTAACTTGTCCTTCTCAAGGACGGATCGCAGGGAGAAAGAGTTATTATGAGTGTTAGTCATAGCTGAGAACAAAGAAAGGTAAGAGGTTTAGTTATGATGTTCAAGAAATGAGAAGTCTTAACTTTTAAGAAACTCGCATTATATTCAAACAATGTTTCCTCAGATGAATATAATGATCCAAGACCCATACTTCACTAAATTCAAGTGAGCCACTGGCTATCACTCAACTTTAGCTATCTAGGTAAACAACAACTTTGCTAGTTATATCCAATATAACTCTTGGTTGTGGATTGACATCTTATGTCCAATCCACCTGATGTCTCTGAGCCCAAAACGATTTTGATGGCCCAATCAAGTTAAACCAATCTTTTCAGTCATGTAATTGTTGACGTCTTGCACTGCAAGTCCATCAACACGATTACCTCTGTCTTACTCATGAAATCGTGGACATCTTGCACTGCAAGTCTATCGCACAATTAAATGGGTCTTGACAGTTGACAAGATTGGAAAGACATCAAGTATCACTTGATATTTGATTGAGGAACGGAATCATTCAAAACGTTCAGTTTTATTATGTTTTAATTCTTATAATTAATTGATTCATCTTGCTTCGGTTCTGTGATTTCAGGTTCAATAACCTAATCAACAAGTCTGATGTCGACCGACACTACTATAGTGTCGATCGATGCAGGATAACCAAAAGCAAACCGCGATAACCGGTCCAATCCAATTGAACCGATTCATCAATCTCGCGAGGTTTGTGTCGATCGATGCAACATTTGCGTTGATCGACACTAGGCGAAAACTGAGTTTTATTCGGGTTTTCGCCCTATGTCTATCGATGCCGGATTGGCAACGATCGACACCATGCGAAAAACCCTAAATTTTATTCGGGTTTTCGCCCTGTGTCGATCGATGCCGGATTGGCATCGATCGACACCATGCGAAAAGACCCTAAAACGTTTTTCGAACAAAACCCTAAACTAGGTTTTCATGAAAACGAATTTTAGCAAGTTTGTATCAACCATACACAGATTCAGATTCAACCAATCTAATCAACATGCTACAGATTCAATGGAACCATAAAGCTCTGATACCACTGAAGGAATTTCTAGCAGTTCTAATCAGGATTAGCAACCCTAGTCTGAATTCCGAGCCTAGGATCTAAGGTTCATATAATTGAATCTATGGGATCTCAGATTTACCTGATGATTAGCAGCGGAAGGTTTGCAGATAATCGAGATCACGAAGCACCTCAAACGATGTGCCTCAACTGGTATCCACACGCACACAAACTGGACAGAAGGGATGCTAGTGCCTTTGAAAGATCTAATCTCTAGAGAGGTTTCTATATCGTTCTGGTGGTTGTGAATTAGGTTAGAAAAGAGTTTAGGTCGACCATATATCTTATATATGTCGGCTTAAACCACAAGGGAATTAACCAATGATTAAACCGTATTAATCTGGTTAATCCGCGAGTTGCATCGATCGATGCACTACTGCAACGATCGACACTGCCCCAGAATATTGATATCGAATGCATATCAAATATGCATTCACTGGATCATTACATTAATGATCAACCTCGTCTTTAACGCCCAGTTTGCTTAGGTGTGTGACCCTGTAGGATCATATAACACTAGCAATGAGTTCTCAACTCATTGATCATAAGTGGCTTCTAGCAAAGCGTTATGACTACCCAGTGTTATGTGATTGTCTTATCTCGACTATATGACTTTCACTTAGAGTAAGTACAATAGATTTCAGGACATTCCCAACATTTACAAGAAGACTAGTGGGAGCAAAATTGCGTTTCTTGTACTGTATGTCGATGACATACTCCTCCTCGGTAATGACGTTCCGTTGCTTCAGTCTGTTAAGACTTGGCTCGGAAGTTGTTTTTCCATGAAAGACATGGGAGAAGCCGCGTATATTCTTGGAATCAGAATCTACAGAGATAGAATGAACAGGCTGATTGGATTGTGCCAGGACACTTATATTGATAAGGTGTTGCACAGATTCAGGATGCATGATTCCAAGAAGGGCTTCATACCGATGTCTCATGGCACCAGTCTCAGCAAGAAGCAGTGTCCGGCGACACATGCTGAGCGAGAACGCATGAATAGGATTCCTTATGCTTCTGCAATAGGATCTATTATGTATGCCATGCTCTGCACTCGTCCAGATGTTGCTTACGCGTTAAGCATGACGAGTAGATACCAATCTGATCCAGGTGAAGCTCACTGGACATCTGTCAAGAATATTCTCAAGTATTTGAGACATACTAAGGATAAATTCCTGGTGTATGGAGGAAGTGAAGAACTTGTGGTGAATGGATTCACCGATGCGAGTTTTCAGACGGACAGAGACGATTTCCGATCACAGTCTGGATATGTCTTCTGTCTAAATGGCGGTGCAGTGAGCTGGAAGAGCTCTAAGCAGAATACCGTAGCGTATTCCACGAAGGAATTTGAATATGTTGCTGCTTCAGAAGCGGCAAAGGAAGCTGTTTGGATCAAGAAGTTCATGACTGAACTTGGTGTGGTTCCTAGTATCTTGGAGCCAGTGGCATTGTTTTGTGACAACAATGGAGCCATTGCTCAGGCGAAAGAACCCAGGTCACACCAGAAGTCCAAACATGTAGAGAGGAGATGTCACCTGATTCGTGATATCGTCAATAGAGGTGATGTGAAGATCAGCCGAGTTCCGACATACGAGAATGTCGCTGATCCTCTGACTAAGTCACTCCCAAGGCCTAAGCATGAGAGTCATACGACTGCTGTAGGCATTAGAGATCTTAAGATGTAATCTTGATTCTAGTGGGAGTTTTGGTTTTATTTTAGTTATAATAAGACGCTCTTGTAAACATTCTTTTGGAAATGTTTAATGAAATTTGATTTCAGCATTATTTATTGTGATCTAAATAATGGTCCCAAAATAAGTTAATGACATATTATAGGTCATCAAGTTGAGGACTTGATCATGAAACCCTATAAGTTAATAAATTATGTTTTGTCCCTGGTCGAGGCTGTCAAAGTGGGACACTGACAACCGCGAGAGACTAGATTGTGAGGTGATTGTTGGCTAAGTTTCATGGAGCCAATGATATGATTATCGCAGTCAATCACATAGATATATGTTAGTGAACATATGATCGGACATGACCCGCTAATGAGAATTCTACAAGATAGTTATATATGTGTCATAAGAGGTTCTCATTACGACTATAGAGTATAGTCCTTAGACCTGAGTTCATCATGCTTTCTTGCATATGAATTGGTACACTTTGACTTTGTCAAACGTCGACCCGTAACTGGCGACTATAACGGCACTGTTCAAGTGTATCATGAAGTGTGCGTTGAAACAGGGATGAAACAAGATGGGATTTGTCCCTCATGTATAACGGGAGATAAATATCTCAGGGCCTATCGAAGATTGAATACTGAGAGAATGTGTGGCCACACTCAAACGAACTGTAGTTCAGTTGTTTGCAATGTTCAGTATGAGATCAGGAGTTCGATAAACACGATGTTGGCTTAATAAGGATGACACCAATCTTGCCTTATGCCAAATCGAGATATAGAGACAAAAGGATTATAGGAATAGATGATTCCAGTACAAGTGGGAGATTGTTGGGATAGTGTCCTGAAATCACACTTGTACTCACTCCTGATGATAGTTGTGTGTCGAGATCAGACATTCGTATAATACTGGGCGGTTGCAATGTTTTGCTAGAAGCCTCTTGCAATCTGTAAGTTATAAACTTACTACCAGTATTATATGATCCTATAGGGTCACACACCTAAGCAAACTGGAAGCTACGACATGAGAATGATCATTATGGCAATGATCATATTAATGTGTATTGGATGCACATTATAATCGATATAATGGTGTTGTGTCGATCGACACAGCTTGTGTGTCGGTCTACACAGTTCGGGTTTTCGGAAAGGCTTTCCGAATTAAGACTTAATTAAGTCTGGCCCGTTAAACAAGTTTAGGTCGAATAAAACTTGAGAGTTTCGACCTAAATAGTGAGCTGTCCACTTTTCTTGCCAGAAAGAGTAGAAACACCAGAGAGATTCGATTCCCATTGATCCGGCACTAGCATCCCGTTTCCAGCTTGTGTGCGTGTGTATCTGGTAGAGGCAAGGCACCTGCGTTGCTCCACTGATCTCGTTCACCATTCTCATTCCGCTGCCAGTTCAAAGGTAAGAACGAGGTTGGTTTTATTCAATATATCAAACCCTAGATCCTAGGAGATCCGACAAGCAAAGTTATGCACATTCTAAACTTAAACCTCCTGATCAATCAGCTTTAAATGCAGGAAAACGCATAAACCCACCTAAGCTTCGCTCACGCCCTGGATCTCTACCTACGTACCTTGGACGCTCTCATGCTGATACCTCTTACACACCACCATGGATGAAGAGATATTCACAGAGAAACTCAAAGTCTCTGTTGAAACCCCCATGATTTTGATCTCTTCCAATAGTCAAGCTATTGACTTTAAACAAGCGCTGAGTGGGAGGCAACCCACTGTTAGGTTCGCTTTTGTTTTCATTTTTCGTTTTGATTTTGGTGTTTTGATTTTTCTGTTTAAGTGTGTTCAGAGGCGTGAGAAACAGGCAGAATCGCACTGCATCGATCGACACAACCAGTGCATCGATCGACACAACCATTGCATCGGTCGATGCAGTCGCGATTTTTGGTTTACCGATACGATTGCGGTTAAGACACCGGTTATCTCAATAACCGCGAGTAAGATTCTCCTTGCATTGATCGACACCCTTGGGCATTGATCGACACAGGGCGACAACAGGTAAGTATTCTGCAACTTTCGGATGTTTCAAATTTGTTTATCTTTGTCGCCGATCCTGAGCTTGATTACACTGGGGACAGTGTAGTTTAAGTGTGGGGGAGGTAGCTACTGACGCACGCTTCTATTTTCTTAGAGTCAGACCTGTTTTTCAAAAAAAATGGTTTTATTGAGTCAAAAATAGTTAAGTAAGAAACAGTGAATTTTTGAGAAGTTAACAACATCTTGCAGGAACTTAAGTAACCATTGGGATGAAGTTGCAGATTCAATCTATGACTATTAGAAAACCCAACACAGATCAACCTACTGAGGACACCCATATCAATTTAGGTATTCAGAGAATCCTTTTACTGGCTTCACCCTTAATCCTGACTTTAGTTTTCTCACCTAAGGGCTTGGTATACCTTGAGTCGGACTCCTTTGTTAGTTCTGACACAGCCTGTAAACCTGTCCGATTATGGTTCTCTTCTCCCCTTCCATAAAGTAAAAAAAAAGATAATAAACTGAGGATGAGTTAGTAACTCCGAAGTGGTCTCTGGGAGTGGTAGCTACAACTATCATCTCATGTGCGTCCATGGAATGTGTCCAAAGTACAACCCTTAACGGGAAGAGCACTGATAAAAAAAAAATGATACCCAATGGGGAAAAATCAGAATGCTAAGGAAGGGAAAAGAGAAGAAAAGGAACCAGAAACAGATAGTATGGTGGTCTAGAGCTGGCAAGGTAATAATCCATGTGCCCTTTGATCGATAATCCTTAGGTGAGACCGCACTTAATATCCTTAAGAAGTCAGTAAGGTGAATTTGAATTGCTTGGATTGATTGTGGAGTTTACTTAGGACAGTTGCTAAGTGTGGGGGAAGTACATGTTGGTCTTGATGTCTTGCAGGTGATTCTTTCAGTGGTTTACTAAGGGGAATCTGAGTGTTGTTGCTTCTAGGACAAAAAGAGTTTCTGAAAGTTTTCAAACCTCTTCACCATGCTTTGGTTCTTTACTTGCTTGAGGGCAAGCAAGAGCTAAGTGTGGGGGAGTTGATATACCATGGATTTTAGGGATTTTAATCATGTTATATGTCTTTGTTATCGAGTCTTTCTATGTGTTTTGGAGTCTTTTCAGGTGTTTTATAGGTTTAAGGACATTTGGAGCCTAATTGGACGTTTTGGGAGTATTTGGAGCAATTCTGCACTATTTAGAGACTTCACAGAGTTCACTGGCTGCAAAATCGCCCTGCATCGGTCGATGCAGTGTGTGCATCGGTCGATGCAGTGCATCTGTCGATGCAGTATGTGCATCGGTCGATGCAATGTGATTCATGCGCACAAAAATCCAGAAATTATAGTTTTTGCCCAGAAACTTCCCAGATTTGTAAAAAGGCCCCAGACGTGTTTTAGACTACATATTAGGGTTTTTCGCCACTTGTTTAGGCTACTCATTACTTCCGCTTTATTCTAATTTCAGAGAGAGTTAGGGGCTGATCCTGTTCTCGAAAGAGAGAGGATTTTGAACCCCAGTTCTTTATTTGATTTTATAATATTTGGTTTTCTATTCATGATGTTTTCTGTTTCGATGATCATGTCTGAGTAGATTACCTGTTAGGTTTATGGATTCTCATTAGGGATTTCATGGAATTATAAGTTAGTAGATCTGTAGGGATTCATATCTGTTAGTTCTTCATCTAGGATTGTTCTTACTGCTAAATCTGAAGTAGCTATCCAGATTTATGATGTTAGGTTGATTGATACAACGACAGTTGGTTAATTAGCTAGAAAGAACCTAGATGAGGAATTTAATTACTCGCAAAGGAATTTGGTTTAATTAGATTGTGAACATATCGAACATGGAATTAAAGCTGGTTTAATCTGTTAGTAATTGCAAAGGAATTTGGATTGCTGCACTGACTTAGAGAATTCTCGCAACGACAGTTGGTTAATTCTATATCTGTGTTTGAGTTCTAGAATAGCTCTTAATTAGATCCCGATTGATTGATTAACTTATGTTCCTGATTTCCTGAGAACTCCCTAGACTTAACGCCTTCGCTTCCTTGCTCACAAAACTCGCTACTTATTTACTTTTTTAGTTTCTAATCATATTTTCTTTCTCCTAGTTTAATCTTTTCTGTTTCAATTCTATCGTTGACCGGAGTCCCTGTGGATTCGATACCCTAAGTACTACAACTACATCATTGTGCACTTGTAGTTAGTATAGGGATAAAACTTACACCTATCACCTGGCGAGTTTTATGCTAACAGGTCTGCCATTGTACCTCCTCCCATCCAAAGGAATGACTTTGAGCTAAAGACTTCCTATTACACTCTTGTGGGACAATACCTCTTTCATAGACATCCACATGAGCATCCCATGGACCATATTGATAAGTTTGAGTCATTGGTTATAGGTATGAAGCACAATGGAGTGAGATATAACTTCCTACACAGTAAGCTTTTTGAGCACTCTCTTGGGGGAGAAGATGCAGACTCCTTGAAGCGGATTCCACCTGGGACTCTGACTACATGGGATGAAATTAAAAGGAAGTTCCTAAGACACTTCTATGATGATGCTGAAGGATTGTTTAGCTGATCCTGATTCAATTACTCATTGATTGATCCTACTAAACATGCTTGGATCTAGGTTCTCTTGCAGAATCATAAAGGATCTCACCTAATACCTTGTTTATGCAGCGGAAGAAGAGGTATTGTCAGAGATCAGCAGAACCACCAAGAGATAGCTCCTCCAAAGGTTCACACACGCACACCAACAGGAAGAAGGCTGCTAGACCACAGGGAGGGAGGCGCAGAAAGAGAGAGAGGGAGGCGCAGAAAGAGAGAGAGAGAGGCGCAGAAGCTTAGGGGAAAAAGGTGGCTAGGTTAAGTTTTAATCATAAAACTTATACCTAGTTCCTTTTGGGCTTTTGGGCCCAATTCCCAGTCTGATTAAATCCCTTGGATTTAATCAGGCCCTTCTATCTCTCTAAGCACAGTAAATGCCTAGCACTTTTACCGTACTTCTGCTGAACCGTTCCTTCATAGTTTCCTGTTAGCTTAGGCGTGTGACCCATATGGGATCATATAATAAAGGCAATAAGTCCAATACTTATAGATCATGAGCGGACTCTAGCAAGCCATCATGACCCCCAGTATTATATGACTTATGTCTGATCATTGACATACTCTTACTTTCTAGAGACAGTACAGAGATTACTGGACATAATTCCAACAATCTCCCACTTGTACTGGAATCTCTGTATTCATAATCCTTTTGTCACAATATCTCGATTAGTCATAAGGCAAGATGAGTGTCATCCTTATAAAGCCTAATCTTGTTCATCGGACTCTGATATGATACTGACAATCCAAACGACTCGGGACAGTCCGTTTGAGCATGGCCATGCATTTTCCAGTATTCAAATCTCCGATTGGCCTAGAGATATTCACTCCATTTATATTGGAGGGACAAATCCCGTCTTGTTCCATCACTGTAAACTACTCATTTCATAATACACCCAAACAAGGTCCTTATAACTATCGCTTAACGACAGCATTAGACAATGATCAAAGCGCATCAGTTGATGTGCAGTCACATGCATGCGAACTCAGGTCTAAGGACTATACTCTATAGTCGTAGTAAGAATCTCTTATGACACAGATATAAATATCCTGAAGAGTTCTTATAAGCGGGTCATGTCCGGTCGTATGTACCCCAACATACACCTATGTACTGACTTTGATGCCGTGCATCTATGACATCCTGAGACTTTGTCATAAGTCACATACCAATCTAGTCTCACGCGGTTGTTGGTGTTCCAATTTCAACAACCTTCGACTAGGGACTGGATGATATAAGCCATCTATCAAATATAGGGTCTCATGATCAAGCTAAATGACTTTGATAACTCAAGATCAAGTCACTTTCTTCGATGACCTATAAAATGGTTCATATCATTTTGGAACGATTATTTCATCACAGTTAAAATAATCTTGAAAAATAATTTTATTGTTAAACATCTCAAATGTTTTACAAGAACATATCAATAACTAAATAAAGCCCTTTACAAACTCCCACTGAAATTAAGACTACATCTTAATTTCACTTATCCTACAGCTACAGTCCGCGACTCGTGCTTAGGCCTAAGGAGTGGCTTCGTTAATAGATTAGCAACGTTCTCATTCGTTGAAACTTGCTGATCTACTTAACACCTCTGTCATTTATCTCACGGAATAGGTTATACCTACCCTCAAGATGTTTGGACCTCTGATGTGCAGCTAGTCTCATCTATGCTGGGAATCACATCGAGTTCAGTGATGAACTCTTCTTTCCAAACAACCTCTTTCGCCGCTTCCCAAGCTGCGAAATGTTCAGCTTAAGTCATGGAGTCAGCAACAGTGCCTTGCACCGCCAGACAGACACAAGATATAACCGGACTGTGACCGGAAATCATTTTTGTCTGTTGGAAACTTGCCTTTCAGACTCTACCGACTTGTAGCACCTCACTTTCTCCGTAAATCAAGAACTTATCCTAAGTATTTTTCCAAATACTTGAGAATATTCATTACGTCTATCCAGTGATTCTTTGCTGGATTTGACTGGTCTTTACTTGTCTTGCTTAACATTAAAGCAACATCAAAACAAGTATGTGTCATGGCATACATGATAGATCCAATTGCCGACGCATATGGAATCTCATCCATGCATTCAAGCTCAGCAGTTATCGTAGGACACTGTTTCTTGCTTAAAGTAATGCCATGTGACATTGGCATAAAACCCTTCTTGGATTGCTGAAAACGTGTAGGACTTTGTCAATTTAAGAATCATGACATTGTCCTACCAGCTCTTTTGGATCTCTATCTTTAGATCCAAAATCCAAGAACATACGTGGCTTTACCCATGTAAATCATAAAACCAACTCCCAAGCAAGTCCTTTACCGACTGCAGCATTGGGACGTTATTTCCGAGAATCAGTGTGTCATCGACATACACTATGAGAAATGCAATATCGCTCCCACTTATCTATTAGCAAACGCACAGTTCCACTTCGTTCCTGTTCAAGTCAAAACCTTGACTACTTCAACAGAACGAAGATTCCAACTCCGATATGTTTGCTTCTATCCATGAATGGATCGATGAAGCTAACTTACACACAGTGTAATTTTTCGGAGTCCGGGCTCACTTTCGCTTCTGTGAATTTCGCAGGTTCGTCACTTTCAATGATCATCAGATCATGGCAATTAATCACGAGAAATCACTCTCGGATTAGTGACGGATTCAAATCTGCGAACTTCAGGCTCTACAGGTGTAGAATCTACAGATATCTGTAAATCCATCCGCTGCTCTCCCTCAACAGGTTGAGCAGCCTCCTGTATTTCTCGAATTTCTTCGAGTTATACTTTTACTCCCACTGTTCTTCTTGGAAAGCAACTTTCCCTTTAGAAAACAGAATTCCGAACAACCTAACTTCGTTTTCGGAATGGACGTAAAAAGTAACAAGCCTTGGTTTCCCTAGGACAACCAGCGAAGTAGCACAACTACAAATACTCAGTAAAGATGAATTTGGATCATTTCCAGTCCACATTTAAGTGGTGTCTTTCAATTGATATTGGTAGAACTATTTCAGCGTAAACTTAGATATTTCTAGAGCGTTATTCTTAAAGAATATCATGGAAGATTCGTGTGACTCATCTTTAATCATTTCTAATAAGATCTGATTCTTTCTCACAGAAACACCTCCAGGTTTTCAGGAGAAATGAGCTGTGAAACGACTTCACACTCATTCAGATGATCACACCATCAATGACTTAAGTATTCTCACTCGTGATCTAATCCAGAGTCTCAATACTTCAGTCACTCAGATTCTATACCTCATTCTGGAATTCTTTCGACCATTTCAAAGAATTCTGACTTGTGTCTCATCAAATGAACACAGTCATACTCACTGAAATAATCAGTGGAGACAATGAAGTACAGGAAATTTTCTCTGGCATTACTGCTCATTGGGCCACATACATGAGTATGTTCAAGGTCCAATAAGCCTTTGGGCCTTTCTCTAGCTCGGCTAAGATAGGCCCTTTGCCTTTTGGTCCAGTAAGCAGAATTCAAGTCTCATAAGATATCGTATCAAATGAGCCCAACAGTCCATAACTATGGGATTTCTGAATCCGACTTACTATATGTGACCAAGACTTTTATGCCAAGAAAAATCAGGTTTAATTCATCAGATTCAAACCAATTCGGTATTTATGTTACATTTAGGCACTCTTTGGTTTAAGATATAAAACCCATTCCTTGAATAGGGTGCTACAATTAATATTTCATTAAGATCAAAAGAACAAAACTTGTCTTTTATCAAAATGAAAAACATTCAAATTCTTACAAGAAAATGAAAAACAACTCTGCTTAAAGCAGGTACATTGTAGCAATTACTTAATACAAAACCAAGCCTCGAAGGCATCTACAAGTGAAAACCCTACGGCTGAGGCAGCGTCCATAGCTCCTTCCAGACATGTAGATCCACTTGTCCTTCCTTCAACATTCTACTGTTGCTTAGGCTCTGCATATTATCACAAATATCAGTGCTACAACCAGTATCCAATACCTATAAGGTAGAACTTGAAGTAATAACATGAATACCTGAGGAAGTAGTCTCATACATCAACTTCAACTCCTCATCATCTTCCATGAATTTAATGCAATCTCTCTTCCAATGCCCTGTCTCTTTACAGTAGCAGCACTTACCAACGTAAGAGGTATCTGACTTGGGCTCAGAAGACACACGCTTGCCATGATTCAAAATCTGGACAACTTTGTCTTCACCCTTGTCAGTACTAGGTTTAATAAACCTACCCTTCTCTATTATGAGATTATACTGGGTACTCTTCACGTTTGGCTCAACTGTCTTGAGCATATCATGCAGTTCAGTCAGCGTCTTCGTTAAGCCTTTCTTGATATAGTTCCTTCTGAACTTATCATAGCTTGACGGCAGTGACTGCAGAATGATCTCAGTTGCCAATTCTTGGCTAACTGGATAATCCAGTTTCCTCAGGTTATCAATGTAACCCATCATTTTACTGACATGAGGACTCACTGGATGATCATTTGGTAGCTTGCAGCTAGTGAGAGACTTAACCAACTGGTATCTCTACACTCTTACCTGCTCCAGAAATTTCAATTTCAGGCTGCTGATCATCTCTATTGGCGACTCCATGTTCTCATATTGCTTCCGCAAGTCTGAGTCCATGGTAGCCAATATCAGACCACGCACATCTACCGCATCATTATAATGCTTATTCCAAGCATCATATACTGCATGGGAGGCATTGGACCCGATCCTCACGGGGAGAGCTCTCTCAAGAACATAGTCCTTTCTCTCCTGCCTGAGGACTAGCCTCAGGTTCCGCGACCAAGTCAAGAAATTTGATCCGTTCAGCTTGTCCATCTCAAGGATAGACCGGATCGAGAAAGTGTTTTGATTGTTTGTGCTAGTCATAACTGAAATTAAGATAAAAGAATTTTAGTTAATATGTTCAATATGATTAATCTCGCATTATATACAATATGATTAATCTCGCATTATATTCAATAACATCAGTTACCCTCAATAGAATATAATGATTCCAAGATCCACATATAACTAAGATCAAAGTGGGCCACTGGCCGTCACCCAACCTTAGCTTATATCGGTAAGCCCTGTCTCGGCTAATTATATCCGTGATATAACTCTTGGTTGTGAATCTGGGCCCGAGGCCCAATCCACTCTGATGTCTCAAGGCCCGGGACTCCCGATGGCCTAGTCAAGAAAACCAGACTATACAGTCATGTAATCACTAATGTCTGGGACTCCCAATGACATCAATGAATCACAAACTGTCTTACCCACGCAAAAGATAGACACCCTCACACTGTAAGGCCATGTGTACGATTGAATGGGTTTCAACAGCTGACATAGACTGGGCAAGACATCCAACGCTTGATATTATTTGAGGTTTATAGGTTTTCTTAAAATTTCATTCCAAAATAGAAGATTACTATTTTTGGAAACTTTCCATTTTTGGAAACCTACTGTTTTGGAAACTTTCTAAAATTGGAAACTTCCTAAAATCGGAAACTTTCTAACTATAGAAATTTCCTAAATATCCAAAACATGCAAATCTAGAAACTTCTATTCTAAGAAACTTTCTAATTTGAAATTTTGGAAACTGATTAATTTTAAAATCAAATTTTAATTATTAAATGAATTTTAAAATAATCTGAAGAATAAGACTCAAATAATTGGCCCAATTGTTTTAACTTCTTGGCCCATGGCCCAAGAATTGGTCTATGTCCAAGACATAACCCAATTGTCCAATTAAATGACATAACCGGTCTGGTTCATTAAAATTGGTCTAACCAAAATTAATTACTACGATGACCACAATTGTCAACCGGTTATTTACTAAACCGGATTTTCTCAATTTATTTGGTCCAACCAAATCAAATTAGAAAACCACTGGTTTAGGCACTAAATCCAATTTTACGACTTTGGATTTCTTATCACGGTTTAACCAGATCTTAATAAATTTATTAAGTCTGTAATTATTAAACCGTGACGTTTAAGTTTTAATAAATTTTAAACCGAACCATTAACCGAACCGAACCGATTGGTCACGAACCGATCACGGTCGTGACCTAGCTTCGCGATCGAGACACGATCGTCCAGCCGCAAGCATCATGCGATGCACGATCGGGACGGGACGATGGCGAGACGGGACGGTGCACTCGGCTCTCGGTCACGACAGCGGTGCGGGACGCGGTACGGCTCGGGACGCGAGAGAGGCGGGACGCGATCGGTCCATCTCCCTCGATCCATCTTGCCGATCGGACCGACGCAAAAGCTCGGGCCGTCGATCTCTCGCGATCGGATGATCACGCGACTCGATCCGCAATGCGATCGGTCCGTGCTTCATTCCAATCTGATCCGGACATGGTGATCCTTTGGCGATCATCATTCCGACGCACACCAATTCAATATAGATTGGATCATGCGATTTCATTTAGTTTAGGTTTTAATTCTTTGTTTCTTAAGTGTTTTTCTTATCAATAGATTGATTCAAACACTTCTAAACAACCTAAACATGATTCTAAACAAGAAATCCTAATAGAATCAATGGCTCTGATACCACTGAAGGATTGTTTAGCTGATCCTGATTCAATTACTCATTGATTGATCCTACTAAACATGCTTGGATCTAGGTTCTCTTGCAGAATCATAAAGGATCTCACCTAATACCTTGTTTATGCAGCGGAAGAAGAGGTATTGTCAGAGATCAGCAGAACCACCAAGAGATAGCTCCTCCAAAGGTTCACACACGCACACCAACAGGAAGAAGGCTGCTAGACCACAGGGAGGGAGGCGCAGAAAGAGAGAGAGAGAGGCGCAGAAGCTTAGGGGAAAAAGGTGGCTAGGTTAAGTTTTAATTATAAAACTTATGCCTAGTTCCTTTTGGGCTTTTGGGCCCAATTCCCAGTCTGAATAAATCCCATGGATTTAATCAGGCCCTTCTATCTCTCTAAGCACAGTAAATGCCTAGCACTTTTACCGTACTTCTGCTGAACCGTTCCTTCATAGTTTCCTGTTAGCTTAGGCGTGTGACCCATATGGGATCATATAATAAAGGCAATAAGTCCAAGACTTATAGATCATGAGCGGACTCTAGCAAGCCATCATGACCCCCAGTATTATATGACTTATGTCTGATCATTGACATACTCTTACTTTCTAGAGACAGTACAGAGATTACTGGACATAATTCCAACAGATGCTCGATTTGATCTGCTAAGAGCGGAGCTTCTACAGTTCAAGCAGGGACCTATATAGCCTCTTAAGGCTGCATGGGTGAGGCTCAAGATGTACCACAAAGACTGCCCTCATCATGGTTTCTCTGAAGTGTAACTGCTAGGAATTTTCTTCAGAGGTGTTGATCTATGGTACCAGATGGCTTTGGATGTTGCTAGCAATGGCGACTTCAATACCAAATCTTCAGAGCAAGGTAAGGAGCTGATTGAGACTTGGTGTATAGTAATAGCACCAAGAATGTTGATCGAGAGAGGAAAAATCTGGTGGAAAGGTTGATAGCTCATAGATGGCAGAGATGAAGAACAAGATTAACTATGTCCATAGCCTTCTAATTGGAAATAAAAATGTCCACTTTGCTCAAGATGTCCAGGTATTTGATGCTGAGGAGTGTTGTGAAGAAGAAGATGTGAACTACATCGATGGGTCTGGTTTTCCGGGAAATCAATTTGGGAATCAGCAAGGTAACATGTTCTACACTGGTAATGGTTAGAGGAGTGCTTACACAAGTAATCAAAACTCTTCTGGTTTTGCTCAAAAAACTTCTTTTCAGAAGCCTTTTCAGCAGAACAACTCCTATCAAAGGATTTATGGATCTTCTTCCTACAAAACACCTCCTGCACCTACACATGAAAGTAGATTAAAAGCTATGATGGAGAAACTACTTGAGGGACAGACAAAGACTATAGTGGAATTCAAGAAGAAGATATATGCACTTTACACTGATCTGAATGGGAAGTTTGAGTCTTTGAGCACACATGTGAAACAGTTGGATACTTAGGTTTCTCAGACTGCTGGAGTTGTTAAAAGCAATATGGATTCCTTCTTGGAAGGAAAACTGTCAATCCTAAGCATCAGTACAATGCCATAACATTAAGGAGTGGGACATATTTGCAAAATGTTCCCAAGAAGCAGTTGAATACTAAGGAACTCGTGGTGTTAGAAGAATTGGAAGAAGAAGAGGATGAAGTCGAGAGGTTAGTGTCGGGCGATGTTAACCCTTATTCTTGACCGACACCAACTTCTTTGAGTTCTCGTGACGAACAGAAATCAACCAGGGTTGATTATGAGGCCAACGTCAAAGGGAAATCGGTCGATGTCGACCGACATCAATTAAACATCGTTCAACATCAATCTCGTACGGGGTCAGATACTGTGAAAACAACCCTTTTTGATAATGGGAAGATTTATAAACCCAAGGTATCCTTCCCAAGGAACACGAAGAAGTCTAAGTTTGAGAGATATGAAGCTAGATACAAATCATTGCTGAGAAATCTCACTCTTTCAGTTCCATTGATGGATGCTATCAAGACTACTGTAGTAGTGAAGAGATGTTTCAAACAAATGTTGACTTCTGATATGTGTGAAGAGGAGTCAGTAATGATTATCACTGAGGTATGTAGTGATGTCATATGTAACAAAATTCCACATAAACTGAAAGACCCATGAAGCTTTGTTTTGGACTGTACTATCTTCAGAGATGGGTTTGAGAGATCGTTGTGTGATCTGGGATCGATCGTCAATTTGATGCCATATTCAATTACTAAGTAGATGGAGATGACAGTCTTTGCACCTAATAGGATCTCCTGATTCTGGTTGATCGTTCGATCATGATTCATGAGGGTCTGTAGGAGGATGTACCAATGATGATTGGTTGATGTGTGATTCCTACAGACTTTTTAGTCTTTCAATACAATGATAAGCCTAAAGATCCTCTTATCTTGGGCATACCATTCTTAGCTACAGCTGGTGTTATCATTGATGTGAAGCAGGGAAAGATTGGACTGAATGTGAGTGATCTGGTGATGAATTTCGAATGGATAAGTTGATGAGATACCCTACGATTGATGGATAAACATTTTATGTAGACACATTGGATAATCTGGCTGCAGATTTCTTCCATAATATGCATCATGTAGATCCTTTGGAGCTCGCTTTGATGGGTACTGAGCAGAGTTTGGAGATTCAGGATGGCACTACTGCTGGGTATTTTAGACTGATGGACGCTAGTGAGCAGGTGTTGCAGTTGGTAGCTCGGGAGGATTTGTTTGGCACTTCACAGAAAGCTGCAAAACTTGGAGATTGGAGCGAGAAAAATGCTCCAAAGATTGAGCTGAAACAACTACATGCAGGCCTCAAATATGCATTTCTCGGTTAGAATTCTACTTATCCTGTTATTGTTAATGCTTATTTGAATAACGCAGAACTCACCTTATTTTTAAGTAAGTTGCGCAAGCATCGTAAATCTATTGGCTATTCTCTTGATGATATTTCAGGTATCTCTCCATACTTTTGCATGTATAGGATATACCTTGAGGAGGAGAGAATTTCATCAATTGAGAATCAGAGGCGTATGAATCCTAACCTGAAAGAGATTGTGAAGAAGGAGATCATGAAGCTGCTACATGATGGGATCATCTATCCTATCTCAGATAGTGATTGGGTTAGTCCAGTTCATGTGGTTCCTATAAAAGGAGGAGTCACAGGGGTGAAGAACGACAAGGATGAGTTGATTCCTACACGGACGATCACTGGTCACAAGATGTGCATTGACTACAGGAAGTTGAATGCAACTATGAGAAAAGACCACTTTCCACTACTTTTCATTGATCAGAATGTAAAGGTTAGCAAATCATCCATATTACTGCTTTTGGATGGTTATTCTGGTTTCTTTCAGATCCCTATTCATCCCGAAGATTAGGAGAAGACTATTTTTACTTGTCCCTATGGTACTTTTGCATATCTCAGAATTCCATTCGGATAGTGTAATGCCCATGCGACCTTTAAGTGATGCATGATGTATATATTCACATACATGATTGAGGGCTTCATGGAGGTCTTTATGAACGATTTCTCTGTTTACGGATAGTCTTACCACACTTGTTTAGATAATTTGTGTAAGGTGCTGGCTAGATGTGAGGAAAAACACTTGATCCTGAATTGGGAAAAGTGTCATTTTATGGTCAGAGATGGCATTTTACTTGGACACAGAGTATCTAAGGCAGTGATTAAGGTTGATCGAGCTAAGATCGAGGTGATGATAGGGTTGTAGGCACCGTATTCGGTTAAGGGTGTGAGGAGTTTCCTTAGACATGATGGATTTGACAGGAGATTTATCAGAGAATTTAGCAAGATAGCTAGACCACTCACTGCACTTCTCTGCAAACATGTGCAAATTGAGTTCACAGATGAGTGTCACTCTGCATTCCAAGAGCTGAAACATGCTTTGATTTCTTCTCCATTGTGAAACTTACAGACTGGGATTTACCTTTCGAGGAAATGTGTGATGCTAATGACTATGCAGTAGGAGTTGTACTTGGTCAGAGAAAGCATAAGAAGTTTCATGTTATCTACTATGCTAGTAGAACTCTTGATGATGCGCAGAGGAACTATGCAACAACTAAGAAGGAGTTGCTAGCAGTTGTCTTTTCCTTTGAGAAGTTTCGTCCATATCTGATTGGATCTAAGGTGATTGTGCACAAAAACCATTTTGCACTTAAGTATTTGATGCAGAAGAAGGATGTTAAGCCAAGGTTGCTTTGATGGATTCTACTTCTTCAGGAGCTTGATATCGAAGTGAGAGATAAGAAAGGAGTGGAAAATGGTGTAGCTGATCATTTCTCACAGATAAGGATAGAAAGGACGTTCCTATAGATGATTTTCTACCAGAAGAGAACATTTACATGGTTGAGACAGGATTTCAGACGGAATATGCAGGAATATTGCATTATGCACGGGTCTCAGAACAGGTGTTGGTTGATATCTAATCAACGTCGATCGACATTGGATTCAAAAAGGCGGATGAAAATCGATCAAGACCGACATCCAAGGACCGATTAGACTCAGTGTCGACTGACGTTAACACCTGTGTCAGCCGACATTGAATGCAAACGAGCGAGGCTGTTTCAGATGGTCAAGTTGACATGTTTATAACTACAATTACCCAATGTTCTCTCTTTAATAGACCTTGGTACTCCGGTATAGCCAATTACCTTGCTGCAGAGGATGAGCGCGAAGAATAAATTCCTTCGGGAAATTAGGCATTACTATTGGGAAGAGTCCTATTTGTACAAGCACTGCTCTGATGGTATCTACATACGTTGCATCGTAGAGTATGAGGTTGGGAATGTGTTGTATCACTATCATGGTTCTAAGTATGTTGGACACTTTGCTACTTTAAAGACAATGTCCATGATCCTGCAAGCAGACTTCTGGTGGTCTACAATGTTTATGGATGATCATTTGTTTGTCTTGCAGTGTGATGTATGTCATAGGAAAGGGAAGATTAGTAAGAGACATGATATGCCACAGAACTTCATCTTGGAGGTTGAGGTCTTTTACTGTTGGGGCATAAACTTCATGGGGCCTTTCCCATCTTCCTATGGGAATTAGTATATCTTGGTAGATGTGGATGATATATCAAAGTGGGTTGAAGAGATTTCTAGTCCGACCAATAACTTTTCGGTAGTTCTTAAGCTGTTAAAGACTATCATTTTCCCCAGATTTGGAGTTCCTAGGATCGTGATAAGTGATGGTGCTTCTCACTTCATCAACAAGGTTTTCGAGAAGCTGCTGAAGAAGCATGGTGTAAACCATCGTGTGGCTACTCCATATCACCCTCAGACTAGTGGACAGGTTGACGTATCCAACAGACAGATCAAGGAGATTCTGGAGAAGACAGTGGGAAAGACTAGGAAGGATTGCTCTGCTAAGCTCGATGATGCGTTTTGGGCCTACATGACTGCGTTCAATATGCCACTTGGGACTACACATTTTCATTTTATCTATGGGAAAGCTTGCCACATTCAACCTGAGCTTGAGCACAAGGCTAGATGGGCTGTCAAACAAATGAACCTCGACCTCAAACCTGCAGTTGAGAGGCGTTTGACACAACTGAATGAGTTGGACGAGTTCGCCACCACGCTTATGAGAACTCAAGGTTGTACAAGGAGCGTACAAAGGCATATCATGATAAGAAGATCATCTCACGCCACTTCGAACCGAATGACCAGATAGTTTTGTAACTCACGCTTACAATTGTTTTCTGGAAAGTTTCGTTCTCGTTGGTCAGGTCCCTTTACCTCTAAGGAGGTCATACCACACGGAGCTGTTATCTTGGTGAATTCCAAAGGCGGGAAGTTCACTGTGAATGGGCAAGGGTAAATTTCTTATATACCATGGATTTTAGGGATTTTAACCATGGTATATATCTTATTTATCGAGTCTATTATTATGTTTTAGAGTCTTTTCAGGTATTTATTAGGTACAAGCACATTTGGAGCAGATTTGGTGATTATGGCACTCTCTGGAGCTTTTTGGAGTGTTTGGCCGAGAGATAGAGTTCTCTGTGGACATTTGAGGAATGCATCGATCGACACACCTTTGGTGTCGATCGTTGCATATGCGAGATGGGCCAGACTCGGCGGTTTAATGAAGAATGTTGATATTGCAGAAAAGCCCAGATATTTACACAGAAGCCCAAAACGTATTTTAGACTATATATTAGGGTTTTTAGCCACTTGTTTAGGCTACACTTTACTTACGCATTATTTTATTCAGAGAGAGAGCCTTAGGGGCTGATCTGGTTCTCGAAAGAGACTTGATTTCGAACCCCTGTTGATTATTCTGTTTAATGATATTTGGTTTTCTACTTATGATATCTTCTGTTTCGATGAACATGTCTGAGTAGTTTACCTATTAGGTGTAGGGATTCTCATTAGTGATTTCATGGAATTATAGTTTAATCAATCCGTAGGGATTCATATCGTCTAGTTCTTCATCTAGGTTGACCTTAATGCATAATCTGAATTAGCTACTTAGATTATTGATATCAGATCTGTTAGCGCAGCGAGAGTTGGTTAATAGATTAGAAAAATAACCTAGCTGAGCAAATAACCTATTCGCAAAGAGATTTGGCTTAGGGAATTTGTGAACGAAAGAACCTAAACTAAATGCATGTTTAGAACTCTAGAATTCGCAAAGAGATTTGGTTTTTTAGGTTGTTAGACATAGTTAGCATTCGCAGCGAGAGTTGGTTTGTTATATGATTGTGATTCTAGTTCTAGAATATCGATATCTGAATCCTATTAATTGATTGATTGCTTGTGTTCCTGATTTCCTGAGAACTCCCTAGACTTAACGCCTTCGCTTTCTCGCTCACAAACTCGCTTGCTACTGATTTACTTTTCTTCTTGCTTTAGTTTCTCATTACTTTCACCTAGTTTAATCTGATCGTTCTTAATCTATCATTGACCGGAGTCCCTGTGGATTCGATACCCTAGGTACTACAACTACATCACTGTGCACTTGCAGTTAGAATAGGGATTAAAACTAGACCTATCAAGTTTTTGGCGCCGTTGCCGGGGACTCTTTTGAGTCTTTGATAGATTTGAACTTAGGGTTTAGACTAGGTTTTTCGTTTTTGTTTTTTTTTTTTACTAATTTTTTTTTCTTTCTGTTCTTGCGTTTCAGGTACGCCTGTAATCGCCCTGCAACGATCGACACGGTCCTGTGTGTCGATCGTCACATCATCGTGCTTGCATCGATCGACGCTCCTCCTGCATCGATCGACACATATCGTAAGGAAGATGTATGATTTCTTTAGTTCAGGGATTGACAGCTCGCAGATAGCTGGGCTGAAGAGCAAGGTAGACTCTTTACATAGTCTTGTACTTGGAAAGTATGCGCAAAGAGCAATCAACTGTGTTGGAGGGAATGAATTCTACTGTCAGGAATCTGCTTTTCAGAGACCCTTCCAGCAACAGAGTAACTCATTCTCAAGGAACTATGGTGTTTCTTCTTACCAAGCACCGCCTGCACCTACACATAAGAGCAGGTTGGAAGCTATGATGGAGTTGTTTCTTGAGGGAGAACAACAGATCACTGTGTCCTTCAACTTAAAGATAGATGCATTACATGAAGATCTGAATGGGAAGTATGAATCTTTGAGCACACATGTGAAGAAGCTGGATGTTCAAATCCAACAGACATCTCAAGCAATACAAAGGCATAATGAAGCTGGGAAAGCTGAACAGTACAGATCCATCAAAGTTGTGACCTTAAGAGATGAGATTGAGTTGCTAGGTGAAGAAGAGAGCATAATCTCGGATTTTCTGGATGAATATTGTATGTCTGAGACATGCATCGGTCGACACCCCCTTAGTGTCGGTCGACACGCAGTTCTGACGGCAATTTCGAGTTCTTACGACGAACAGAAATCGACCATGGTCGACACTGAAGGTCGACATCAATTCAACGTCGATCGACACACTCTCGATGTCAATCGATGCATCCCCGATACGTCTGATGGAACTAAATATAATCGCCTTGTGTCGATCGACACACCTACTGCATCGATCGACACAGATCGCAGATGAGACCAGAAGCCTGCAACAGTCCCAGAACGATTCTACAAGCCCATTGTGCCATATCCTAAGGTTCCTAAACCGTTTAAACAAGAGCTAGAAGTGGCTAACTGCATGAAAGTGATGGATAAGAAGATGAATGAAACTCCACCAGCTGAAGCTTCGCGAGTTCATGCGAAGAAGATGATCTCCACTGATGGTGATCTGAAAGAAGAAGTTCAGATTGGTGGAACTACAGTATCTGATAGTGGAGAGAAGAAGATGGTGGTTCCTCTTGAACCTGCTCTAACATCTTCAGTACCTGCAACTGCTCATAAGCAGAAAGCTCCAGACATCAGATCTGCACCAAAGGTAAGGTACAAATCACCTAAGCTTAAACCTCCTGACTCCATTGCTTTGAATGCAGGAAAACGCAGCATCCCACCCAAGCTTCACTCCCGCCCTGGTTCTCTTCCTTCTTTCCTTGGGAAATCTCATGATCCGAAAGCCTATACACCTCCTTGGATGAAGAGATATTCACAGAGACACTCAAAGTCTCTGTTGAAGCCACCTTGAATCAAATCTATATTCCATAGTCAAGTTATTGACTTTAAACAAGCGCTGAGTGGGAGGCAACCCACTGTTAGGTTCGTTTTTGTTTTCATTTTTCGTTTTGATTTTGGTGTTTTGACTTTTCTGTTTAAGTGTGTTCAGCGGCGTGGGAAACATGCAGAATCGCACTGCATCGATCGACACATATTGTGCATCGGTCGATGCAGTCGCGATTTATGGTTTACCGATTCGATTGCGGTTCAGACACCGGCTATCTACATGACCGTGAGCAATTCGCTTTGCATCGATCGACACCCTTGTGGTATCGATCGACACAGGGCGACAACAGGTACGTATTCTGTAACTTGTCGGACTGTTTTCAATTTGATTATTATTTCTCACTGATCCTGAACTTGATTACACTGGGGACAGTGTAGTTTAAGTGTGGGGGAGGTCGCTACTGACGCACGCTTTTGTTTTCTTATGAGTTAGTCTTGTTTTTCAAATTTGTTTTATTGAGTCAAAATTGTATGAAACTATGATTTTTCGAGGAAACTTTTCGCTTGAACAGTAACTAAGTGACCATTGGACAGACTTGCAAAGCCTCTATGACTATTAGAAAATCCAGACACGGATCAATCTACTGAGAACACCCACATCACTTCAGGTATCAGAGGATCCTTTTACTGACTTCACCTTAATACTGACTTAATTTTCTCACCTAAGGGCTTGGAATACCTTGAGTCGGATTCTTTTGTTAGTTCTGACACAGCCTGTAAACCTGTCCTATTTGATTCCCTTCTCCCCTTCCATAAAAAAAAAAAGATAATAAACTGAGGACGAGTTAGTAACTCCGAAGTGGTCATGGGAATGGTAGCTACAACTTTCATATCCTGTGCATCCATGGAATGTGTCCAAAGTACACCCCTTAACGGGAAGAGCACTGATAAAAAAAAAAATGATACCCAATGGGGAAAAATCATAATACTAAGGAAGGGAAAAGAGAAGAAAGGGACTAGAGAAAGATAGTATGGTGGTCTAGAGCTGATAAGGTAAGAGTCCATGTGCCTCTGATCGATACTCCTTAGGTGAGACCGCACTTAAATACTTGCAGAAGTCAGTAGGGTGAATTTGAATGCATGAATGTGATAGTGGAGTTTACTTAGGACAGTTGCTAAGTATGGGGGAAGTATATTGTGGTCTTGAGTTCTGTAGGAAAGTTTTCAGTGGATTACTATGTGAATGTGAATGCGAAAGTTCCTAGGACGAAATGAGTTTCTGTGTTTTCAAACTTCTTTTCTTATACTTTGGTTCTTTACTTGCTTGAGGACAAGCAAGAGCTAAGTGTGGGGGAGTTGATATACCATGGATTTTAGGGATTTTAACCATGGTATATATCTTATTTATCGAGTCTATTATTATGTTTTAGAGTCTTTTCAGGTATTTATTAGGTACAAGCACATTTGGAGCAGATTTGGTGATTATGGCACTTTCTGGAGCTTTTTTGGAGTGTTTGGCCGAGAGATAGAGTTCTCTGTGGACATTTGAGGAATGCATCGATCGACACACCTTTGGTGTCGATCGTTGCATATGCGAGATGGGCCAGACTCGGTGGTTTAATGAAGAATGCTGATATTGCAGAAAAGCCCAGATATTTACACAGAAGCCCAAAACGTGTTTTAGACTATATATTAGGGTTTTTAGCCACTTGTTTAGGCTACGCTTTACTTACGCATTATTTTATTCAGAGAGAGAGCCTTAGGGGCTGATCTGGTTCTCGAAAGAGACTTGATTTCGAACCCCTGTTGATTATTCTGTTTAATGATATTTGGTTTTCTACTTATGATATCTTCTGTTTCGATGAACATGTCTGAGTAGTTTACCTGTTAGGTGTAGGGATTCTCATTAGGGATTTCATGGAATTATAGTTTAATCAATATGTAGGGATTCATATCGTCTAGTTCTTCATCTAGGTTGACCTTAATGCATAATCTGAATTAGCTACTTAGATTATTGATATCAGATCTGTTAGCGCAGCGAGAGTTGGTTAATAGATTAGAAAAGAACCTAGCTGAGCAAATAACCTATTCGCAAAGAGATTTGGCTTAGGGAATTTGTGAACAAAAGAACCTAAACTAAATGCATGTTTAGAACTCTATAATTCACAAAGAGATTTGGTTTTCTAGGTTGTTAGACATAGTTAGCATTCGCAGCGAGAGTTGGTTTGTTATATGATTGTGATTCTTGTTCTAGAATATCGATATCTTAATCCTGTTAATTGATTGATTGCTTGTGTTCCTGATTTCCTGAGAACTCCCTAGACTTAACGCCTTCGCTTTCTCGCTTACAAACTCGCTTGCTACTGTTTTACTTTTCTGCTTGCTTTAGTTTCTCATTACTTTCACCTAGTTTAATCTGATCGTTCTTAATCTATCATTGACCGGAGTCCCTGTGGATTCGATACCCTAAGTACTACAACTACATCACTGTGCACTTGCAATTAGAATAGGGATTAAAACTAGACCTATCAATTTCCATAAGGCAACATCGTTCATTTGAAAGATCCACCCATTTCCTAGTCGTAGTTTAGTCAAGCTAATGACGTAAAACGAGCGGTTTATGGGAGGCAACCTACTGGTAAGTTGTAAATATTGGGACTTTTTGGTTTTGCATTTTGATTTTTAGATTTTTGGTTTTTCGTAAAGTTTCGTAGGACCAAAGCACACACGAATGAGTGTCGACCGACGTTACTGATTAGTGTAGGTCGACATTGATGTCAAAGATTTCGAGCACGAACAATAATCAACCAGGGTCGATTAAATGGTTGACTTTGGGGCACGTACGATAAATGTCGACTGACGTTAACATTTAATGTCGGTCGACATCGATACAAGCGAGGTAAGTTTTCTTTAAATTCTCAGGACAGATTTCATCTTCACCATTCTTCTCCTCTCGCGAAGAACCCCCAAAAATGACCTCCTCCTTCAATTCTTCACTGATTTCTGTGATTCCAGGTGCTATTCAACGCGGTTTTTACTCCTTTATCTATTTCTAATCTCTATTTACTCGATTTACGAAGGTATGTCTCTCAATCTCCCTATTCCCATTTCGGCCCTAAGGTGAAAAACTTCAAATTTTGCCTCAATTAGCTTGTTTCTATGGTTGCTTCTTGCCTATTTAGGCTGCTTTATAGGAATTATAGGACCCCCATATAGATTTCGGGATTTATTAGAGAGTTCTGAAAAGTTCTCGATTTGATGAAGAACTTGATCTTTGGTTGATTCTGTGGTGATTTAGGACGAAATTGTAATAGAATATGGTTTATTTCAATGTTGTGGATAATTCTATGGACTCAATTTGATGATATTTTGACTTTGGAAAATTTGTATTTTTTAGTCTTATTCTAGGGTTGTCTGTTTTGTCTTGCACATGGCATCACGACAGCAACCTACGCGAGCGAGGAAGGCAACTGAAGTGTCTGGTTCCTCACCACAGCGGGAAGACGCAGCAGCTAAGACTCATGCTCCCAACCCGCAGACACATCCACCTTAGCCAAGGCGGGAAAACATCAGATTCCTTACAACCGGGTTTTGGAACATGATCCTGAAATCGAGTATAAAAAGATTACATGCACTCAAAGGACGATCTCAGAGCAGTGAGATGACTATGATTCTTTTTTTTACAATGCAGATTTGCTTGTCACAACACTATGAAGAGGCTGAAAATTTGATCTGATGTTCTCCGCATCTTGAGGATGATTAGCTTGGGTAAATTTTGTACCAAGCAGTATGACATGCACGAGGAGCTTGTTAGGCAGTTCATGGAGACAGTGAGGGTGTATTACACCAATGATATGGTATGTAAGGATTCTGAGGAGATCTTGACATTCATGGCTAAGGGTGTGAGGTAAAGGATCACTATCCCTGAGCTTTGTGACATTTATGAGTTCGACAGGACTCGAGAGCGGGCGAACCTTACAGAGCAATGGCGAGACGTGAAAATGTTTTGGTCACATTTTGGTAAAGGGAAATATGACTCCCGAAAGACCAGACAGTCCGCAGTGAAGCATCTTGTTTTGAGGTATCTTGTATGTTTGTTTGGCAACACCATCTTATGCAAGATGGAGCTCTGAATGATGAGGATAGTTGAGTTATTATTGATGTACTCTGGGATTGGTCACATGATTGACATAGAGGAGTATCAGGATGCCCACTTGACAGTAGATGTGAACATGGGAGCAGTATTTGCACATACTTGGAGGAGCTTAAGACTAATTCATTCACAGGAAAGGGACCAAAGACAGTGTGATACCCCGTATCCAAAATACGGTCAACGGGCAGCAGAAAGTCAACTAGGGGCAAAATTGTCATTTTACCAAAGTTGGGGGGTAAAATGGTAATTTTGCCAAAGTTCGAGATGGAAGACGTGACGGGCCAAATGTTCTCTTTTTAAAGTACAAAGAACATTTACAAGACCAGAGTTGGAGAAATCGGAGCAGAAACATGTTTTTCGGTGAGTCGGGAATGGAAACCGACAAAACCGACGAAACTTCAGAAATTCATAACCAGAGCTACGTAAGTCCGAACGGAGTGATTCAAAATGCTAAATTCATCAAATAGCATGGAGAATCTAATAGTGAAGGTTTGGGGATTTATGGGATCATCCGGAGAGATTCTAAAATATTAAACCCGAAAACCGTCAAAACTGAGCATTGGAAGAAAGGAGGATTAAGGAATGGTTAAGGCTGATTAAGGAAGGGTTTTTGGACAACAAAACACTCAGATGGACAGGTGTTACCTCTGTGATGGCGCCACCTATGTATTTTTGGTGCAAACAATGGGTTTGCATGCACAAAAATGGGTACATGCATGTGAGAAAGGTTCATTCACTCTCTCTCAACCTCTCTCTAGCCTCACCCACGCCTTTCTCTCTCTCTATTCATCAGATTCATCCCACTCTTTCATACAAACCCAGAAAAAACCCAGAAAACCTTTGAATATTCAAAGAACTCAAGAACATCTTCAAAGTGTTCATAAGACCTTCTTCCACCAAAAATACCATATCTCTCTCAATATAAAACCAAATCAACTTCTGCAAAGTGCTATAGCTTCCTCTCTCCCTCCTCTACCATCTCCAGCCAGACGCCGTCGTCTCAGTCGCCGGAGATCGCCGAAATATGGCCGGAAAGAATCCGCGGATTAGGGTTTGGTGGATATCTCTCTTCCTTCACCAGATCTGAATGTTTTGAAGCCATGGGTGGCTAGATCTCTTCTTTGCGGTCAGTTTGATAGGTGGATCGTCTTTTGAGTCACCGGAAAAAGTGGTGAACCGGCCGGTCAACGCCGGACCACCGCCGGTCAACGCCGGAGAAGTCGCCGGAGCCGGTCACCGGAGAAACCTCGCCGCCGTTAGTTGAAAGCCGGTTCTTCAAGGAGTTGGATGGTCTGGTTGATTCAAGATTTGGGTTAATTTAAGGCTGGTTTAGCCTTGGTCAACGGTTAGGTCAAACCGGTCAACGTTTGACCAAAACCGGTTTAACCTAACCGGTTCTAATTAGACCGGTTCAGTTGGTTCAGATGGTTCAGTGGTTCAACCGGTTTGGTTTGGGAAGTCAACCGGTCCAAGTCAAGTCAACGGTCAACGGTCAACGCAGTCGGTCAACGCCGGTCAACGCCGCCGGTCAACGCGGTCAGCCGGTCAACGCCAGAGATCAAGCCGGTCAACGCTTGGTCAACGGCCGTTATGAGATTTCAGGAGTGTTCGTGGTTCGGAGTTCGAGATTCGGGAGATCGGGGTTCGTGTCGGACATCTCGGGATTCACATTCGCATCGACCCGTCATTCCGCGTCTATCTCACTGTGAGTCGGCTCACAAACCTTTAGACTCATATAGACCGGAAATTGATAAACCGTAGTACTAGGCTTGCATACCCGTTAATTAACCTGATTAGTAAGTAATAATTAATTGGACGTTAATGATAAACCGGTTAGGATCAGATAAACATGTTAGGGTTTAAAGAATTAAACGGTAAATCAATTGTGTGCCGCTAGGTTGTTAGTATCGATTGGGTGATGCATTCATATAGACCGTTTGTTTAGGACTGTATATGCATATATATGTATAAGAACGATAATTAATGAATCTATCTACGGGAATTAAGACGACACTAAAATACGAGTTAAACCTAAACGAACTTATAGAATATTATAACGGGATCGGGATTTAAGTTTAATAGCGGGATTGGGTAATGAATAAAGTTAATTAATAATGAGACATCGGGGAGTTAGTAAGTTTACTAACTCTAAACCGACGAATCGAGGAATTAATAAAAGATATCTAGAATGGGTTAAATAAGGAAGTGGTGTGTGTTGGTAAGCCGTCTACGGGTTAGCAATCCGCTAACCCAAGGTAGCAGATGATAATGGATTAAAAGACTTAGAAACCTTAATAAGCTTGCTTGTGTGTGATTGTGTGATTATGTGATTGAGTGATTGATTGTGATTGCGTGATTGTATAGTTGTTGTTGTGAGCTTTGTGTGCAGGCTTGTTAGACTGCTCGGTGTTGGGCCGAGCAGTTATTGCGGACACTTACTCCGGTCACGGGGCCGGGTAAGTTAGTGGTGCTGACTAGGTATCTTACCTAGTCAGAGCGGTGGTAGTGTAGTGGCTTGCGGAATGGGCTGGGAAATTATTATTGTTGTTAATTGCGTGATCTGTGCTAGAGTCCCAGCGAGTCTGTGTGTTTACATTTCTGCACTAGGACTCTAGGGTGCGTTAGATTCCGCAAGCCTAGGTTTTGTTTACGTTCCGGTACTTCCGACCCGATTGGATCCTCGGGTTTTGCCTAATCGGATCATGGCGATTCCGGTTATGGTGTTAACCTACTGGCTGACGCCGGTAGGTGTGCGATTCGGAGAATACGGGGTCATGTCCTAGGGCCGGATCGCATGGAAACTCAGGTTACCTGGGGTAACAGGAGTCACCGCGTATCGATGGACAGAGAACGGTGTCCTATGCGTGGGTCCTTGTGAGCACGTATAGGAGTCGAGGGTTAGTTGCCATATAGGCAACGATGTGAACCCGTGGAAGTTACCGAGATCTTAGGGCCCAGCGTTGTTTTGTTATTCCTTTTGTTGCGCGATAGATAGATCGAGTCCAATCGAGGACATGTGCCGCAGTGCCTTCGATTTCCCTTAATTCTCTGTATCTTTGGCTTGATTGTGTGTGTGGGTTTATCACGACGTGGTTGTGCGTGATCGACCATTCTTTCCTGTTGTCTGTTATTTTGGGTTTTGGGGCGGGAATTGGTAGACTTTAGTTAGACTAGAAGCCATTAGTGGGGAGCCGATTCACTGGGTGATCGTAGATCGCTCATTAGACTCTTTTTGTGTTTTTCAGGTTTGGCAGCGACGGGCGCGGGAGATCCTTGGTGTAGTGTCGGGATTACTTGTGGCGGGATTTAATTCGGGGTTTTCGATTGTTTTATTTCGGTTCGGTTTTGGCGCCATTTTGTGATTCTGATTTGGTTGTGCATTTGACTATTTTGTATATTTGACTTGACGATTGTTTGTAAAATTCTATTAAACGTTGTGCTTAACGTTTGATTACTCATAAATGAAATTGTTTCCCTGATATGAGGTTTCTTCCGAACCGACACAACTCATTGAAGTAGTCCGAGTTGTACAGCTTGGTACTATGGAAATGAGGATAGCGAAGTCAAAGATGGATTAGTGCGAGCCTTTGTCTCAAACCGATCTGTCTCTGGCTTCGTCCTGTGATGAACTTTTCTCGTTCGACTTGCTCGGGTTCGATCGGTCATGTTCTTGTTTGATTGTTGACCGGTCAGCTCGACGGTCAGCGGAGGACGGGAAAGGGGCGTTACAGAAAGGTGGTATCAGAGCATGGTTCTGCATGGGTTTCGAAACGTTTCATTTTTGAGTGTTTTCCGTGTTTTATCGAGTCAAATGTGTCACACAAGCATCCATTAGGAAACCGAGCCGCGTCCGTTAAAACCGGGGTTGGGATGGGAAAGTAGAAATTTTAGAATCATTTGCACTAACTTATCTTTGAGTTTTGATTGCAGTCGTGCAGCAGTGTATCCTGGGTGGAGTGGAGGTGTGTGTGTGTGTGTGTGCGTGGAGAAGTTACTGATGAGCGGCATGAGTCAGCAGGGATCAATCGGTTCGCCGCAGGGTCAGTTGGTTCAGTTTCAGGGATGATGGGGTTCTTGGGAGGAGCAGATGTTTTGTTACAGTTACCACCACAGTGGCCAGAGACGGATGTGCCATAGACAGTTGCAGCATCAGACGTACCACCGATGTACCAGACCCGGAGCAGTATCCACACTGGGAGTAGTAGGTGGATGAGCAGGTAGCGATACAAGAGGATGTTTTGGAGCAGTAGGTCGGATCTCATCACCGGCATCTACGGAGTCAGAGTTCGAGTCAGTTACACCACCAGCTGAGATTGTGGAGGAGCCGCCAGCAGTACCAGAGCGGAGGACATGCAGTGCGTGTGGAGTACAAGAGTTTCACTTGTATTGGTGTCCTCGACCAGTGGATCCATGTCTTCGAGAGCCGTACCGAGCACCAGTACCAGAGGGTTACCGAGCGGGACCCAGTCGCAGAGATCTCGAGCCCAGTCAGCCACTCGTTGTTCAGTTACCGGTTGTTCCGTTATCCAGACCCGAGCCAGTGAGGACTTGTCAGTTGCGTAGAGTTATGGTCATCAGGCGCCCGTGTGTTATCGTGGACCACGCTCAGCGTCCACTCCAGTCTGTCAGTTGGGTGGCCGCGCAGGTCACGTTGCTCATCCTTGCCCGATAGCCGAGCCACATCAGGTCGGAGCACCATCTCGAGATACACACCCGCCACACCCTCCCGGCGCACCTGCCAGCGGATACTTCAGCAAGCCGTTTTGCCAGTGGTGTTGGGCATTTCGGTCTTGCTGGAGGCGTTGGGTTAGGATAGGAGTAGTTAGGCCAGGTAAGTGGGGGCACTAACTCTATTCTTGTCTTGTAGATAGATCGGCGGATAGGCGACTTTGCGTGTCGTCTTTGACTTTTCGGATGTATAGCGGCGCAGTATGGGTTTTTGGATATGATGGCGGTCATGTGTGTAGGGACTCTGACCAGGACCATGTACTAAAAACCTTATGATGTATGATATATCGTTTTATGTACGTGGTGGATGCAGAGTGTTCAGCTGATCGTTTTGAGTAGCATAGTAACTGTTTGCATGATTGAGATGGTTCTGAAAGCAAACAGATTACTGTGTGAAATTAAATGTTGAGCGGAATTGACAACCGTTCATCATGACCTGAACCCGGACTGATGACGCATCCGACCGATCATTAGATTGCGTGATTTTGTGTTTGGTGATTGCTTGTTTTCATTCCTGCTTGATTGATTGATTGCTTGATTCGTTATTGCGATAGATTGCGTTGTATTTGCGTGTGTGGTTGTGGTAGATTGATGGTTGTAGGTCTTAGAGACCTTCGGATGGTTAGTTGGTAGACAGCTTGATTAGTGATTAGTAGCTTTCCTCGGTTTTACTAAGAAGGTAAAGTGTTGATTTTATTTTAATTTTATTTCGGGTTTTGAGCTGATTTAAGAACGGTTGTGATTCAACCGTCGATTCACGAGGGAGCGGACTTATAGTGTATTGTTATTTAATCACGAGTAACCATCGGGTACGTGATTAAGTAACCATATTTCTATGGGAAAGTGATATCGGGGATAGATCGGGATGGAACTAACTGTTTCAGTGAGTTATTGTATTGAATGTAGGACGGAATGGCGACGCGATGTGAATCCGAGACCGAACCCGAAAGCGAGATGAAGTGACAAGACGTCGTGAGACAAGTAGACCGGGCCGTGAATCAGTGGTTGACATCGTCAGTGGAAATGAATCAGCTTATCGAGTGACCGACAAAAAGAAGTCGAGAAGTATGATGAGTTAGCAAGGAAAGTTGGAATGAAGTATCATTGTTGTTGTGGGAAGCTGTCAGAATGAAGCAGATGATTAGATTCTTGAAGAGTGTCCCAGAAGGTAAGGAAGAAGTTATAACCTGGAGGACGTGGAGGTCGAAGCAAAGTGGGGAAGCCGAAGTGTGAATCAGTGTAGAGAAGCCAACCGGGGTTAAGTTCGAAGATTGAGACCGATGTGAACAGTTAAGGATCAAGTGAAGCAAGGGAAGAAAAGACTGAGGACCAGAGCGGAAGTGTTGTGAAGATCAGTTGGGTAAAAAGGAGCAAGTCAGAAGGAGCGCAGTAAGGATGGGTGTCAGCAGAATGCAGCAGTGACCAAGTATAGAAGCGTCAGAATGAGGCGATGAAGCAACTTACAGGGTTCGGAACCAATTTGAAGTCTGTTAGTGACGGAGAATTCGGGGACCAAATTCCTGTAAGTGGAGAAGAATGTGATACCCCGTATCCAAAATACGGTCAACGGGCAGCAGAAAGTCAACTGGGGGTAAAATTGTCATTTTACCAAAGTTGGGGGGTAAAATGGTAATTTTGCCAAAGTTCGAGATGGAAGACGTGATGGGTCAAATGTTCTCTTTTTAAAGTACAAAGAACATTTACAAGACCAGAGTTGGAGAAATCGGAGCAGAAACATGTTTTTCGGTGAGTCGGGAATGGAAACCGACAAAACCGACGAAACTTCAGAAATTCATAACCAGAGCTACGTAAGTCCGAACGGAGTGATTCAAAATGCTAAATTCATAAAATAGCATGGAGAGTCTAATAGTGAAGGTTTGGGGATTTATGGGATCATCCGGAGAGATTCTAAAATATTAAACCCGAAAACCGTCAAAACCGAGCATTGGAAGAAAGGAGGATTAAGGAATGGTTAAGGCTGATTAAGGAAGGGTTTTTGGACAACCAAACACTCAGATGGACAGGTGTTACCTCTGTGATGGCGTCACCTATGTATTTTTGGTGCAAACAATGGGTTTGCATGCACAAAAATGGGTACATGCATGTGAGAAAGGTTCATTCACTCTCTCTCAACCTCTCTCTAGCCTCACCCACGCCTTTCTCTCTCTCTATTCATCAGATTCATCCCACTCTTTCATACAAACCCAGAAAAAACCCAGAAAACCTTTGAATATTCAAAGAACTCAAGAACATCTTCAAAGTGTTCATAAGACCTTCTTCCACCAAAAATACCATATCTCTCTCAATATAAACCTAAATCAACTTCTGCAAAGTGCTATAGCTTCCTCTCTCCCTTCTCTACCATCTCCAGCCAGCCGCCGTCGTCTCAGTCGCCGGAGATCGCCGAAATAGGGCCGGAAAGAATCCGCGGATTAGGGTTTGGTGGATATCTCTCTTCCTTCACCAGATCTGAATGTTTTGAAGCCATGGGTGGCTAGATCTCTTCTTTGCGGTCAGTTTGATAGATGGCTCGTCTTCTGAGTCACCGGAAAAAGTGGTGAACCGGCCGGTCAACGCCGGACCACCGCCGGTCAACGCCGGAGAAGTCGCCGGAGCCGGTCACCGGAGAAACCTCGCCGCCGTTAGTTGAAAGCCGGTTCTTCAAGGAGTTGGATGGTCTGGTTGATTCAAGATTTGGGTTGGTTTAAGGCTGGTTTAGCCTTGGTCAACGGTTAGGTCAAACCGGTCAACGTTTGACCAAAACCGGTTTAACCTAACCGGTTCTAATTAGACCGGTTCAGTTGGTTCAGATGGTTCAGTGGTTCAACCGGTTTGGTTTGGGAAGTCAACCGGTCCAAGTCAAGTCAACGGTCAACGGTCAACGCCGGTCAACGCCGCCGGTCAACGCGGTCAGCCGGTCAACGCCAGAGATCAAGCCGGTCAACGCTTGGTCAACGGCCGTTATGAGATTTCAGGAGTGTTCGTGGTTCGGAGTTCAAGATTCCGGAGTTCGGGGTTCGTGTCGGACATCTCGGGATTCACATTCGCATCGAGCCGTCATTCCGCGTCTATCTCACTGTGAGTCGGCTCACAAACCTTTAGACTCATATAGACCGGAAATTGATAAACCGTAGTACTAGGCTTGCATACCCGTTAATTAACCTGATTAGTAAGTAATAATTAATTGGACGTTAATGATAAACCGGTTAGGATCAGATAAACATGTTAGGGTTTAAAGAATTAAACGGTAAATCAATTGTGTGCCGCTAGGTTGTTAGTATCGATTGGGTGATGCATTCATATAGACCGTTTGTTTAGGACTGTATATGCATATATATGTATAAGAACGATAATTAATGAATCTATCTACGGGAATTAAGACGACACTAAAATACGAGTTAAACCTAAACGAACTTATAGAATATTATAACGGGATCGGGGTTTAAGTTTAATAGCGAGATTGGGTAATGAATAAAGTTAATTAATAATGAGACGTCGGGGAGTTAGTAAGTTTACTAACTCTAAACCGACGAATCGAGGAATTAATAAAAGATATCTAGAATGGGTTAAATAAGGAAGTGGTGTGTGTTGGTAAGCCGTCTACGGGTTAGCAATCCGCTAACCCAAGGTAGCGGATGATAATGGATTAAAAGACTTAGAAACCTTAATAAGCTTGCTTGTGTGTGATTGTGTGATTATGTGATTGAGTGATTGATTGTGATCACATGATTGTATTGTTGTTGTTGTGAGCTTTGTGTGCAGGCTTGTTAGACTGCTCGGTGTTGGGCCGAGCAGTTATTGCGGACACTTACTCCGGTCACGGGGCCGGGTAAGTTAGTGGTGCTGACTAGGTATCTTACCTAGTCAGAGCGGTGGTAGTGTAGTGGCTTGCGGAATGGGTTGGGAAATTATTATTATTGTTGTTAATTGTGTGATCTGTGCTAGAGTCCCAGCGAGTCTGCGTGTTTACATTTCTGCACTAGGACTCTAGGGTGCGTTAGATTCCGCAAGCCTAGGTTTTGTTTACGTTCCGGTACTTCCGACCCGATTGGATCCTCGGGTTTTGCCTAATCGGATCATGGCGATTCCGGTTATGGTGTTAACCTACTGGCTGACGCCGGTAGGTGTGCGATTCGGAGAATACGGGGTCATGTCCTAGGGCCGGATCGCATGGAAACTCAGGTTACCTGGGGTAACAGGAGTCACCGCATATCGATGGACAGAGAACGGTGTCCTATGCGTGGGTCCTTGTGAGCACGTATAGGAGTCGAGGGTTAGTTGCCATATAGGAAACGATGTGAACCCGTGGAAGTTACCGAGATCTTAGGGCCCAGCGTTGTTTTGTTATTCCTTTTGTTGCGCGATAGATAGATCGAGTCCAATCGAGGACATGTGCCGCAGTGCCTTCGATTTCCCTTAATTCTCTATCTTTGGCTTGATTGTGTGTGTGGGTTTATCACGACGTGGTTGTGCGTGATCGACCATTCTTTCCTGTTGTCTGTTATTTTGGGTTTTGGGGCGGGAATTTGTAGACTTTAGTTAGACTAGAAGCCATTAGTGGGGAGCCGATTCACTGGGTGATCGTAGATCGCTCATTAGACTCTTTTTGTGTTTTTCAGGTTTGGCAGCGACGGGCGCGGGAGATCCTCGGTGTAGTGTCGGGATTGCTTGTGGCGGGATTTAATTCGGGGTTTTCGATTGTTTTATTTCGGTTCGGTTTTGGCGCCATTTTGTGATTCTGATTTGGTTGTGCATTTGACTATTTTGTATATTTGACTTGACGATTGTTTGTAAAATTCTATTAAACGTTGTGCTTAACGTTTGATTACTCATAAATGAAATTGTTTCCGTGATATGAGGTTTCTTCCGAACCGACACAACTCATTAAAGTAGTCCGAGTTGTACAGCTTGGTACTATGGAAATGAGGATAGCGAAGTCAAAGATGGATTAGTGCGAGCCTTTGTCTCAAACCGATCTGTATCTGGCTTCGTCCTGTGACGAACTTTTCTCGTTCGACTTGCTCGGGTTCGATCGGTCATGTTCTTGTTTGATTGTTGACCGGTCAGCGCGACGGTCAGCGGAGGACGGGAAAGGGGTGTTACAGAAAGGGTCTGTTGGGAGCCGCTTAACTCATATCTTTGACCACTTTGGCATCGACAGGAGTCAGCTCATGATCTGCACCACATGGTCTACTATGGACATAAGACATTTGAGGAGCACTCATTGGCTCAAGGGAGCCATCATGAAGGGAGAGATGCTGTGGAACTTTACTGACTCATATGGCGTGTCGCGCCTGATTCCTCTTCCCAAATCTAGACTCACAGGGATTACGGGTGAGCCTCTGATCTGAGTTTCAAGTCTTCTGAGGAGGTTTGTCGATCAGGTCCGCATCATCCATTATATTTAGAGGCACATATTCTGGAGCTGCTCCTTGTGCTGCTGAGCATGACGCAGTTATTGCTGCTGATGATGATGAATCCTATGGCTTCCCAGATCCTCTGTTGCCACTAGAAGACATGCCACCTAGAGAATGGTAAAAGTGGATGAGTTCTACAATCAAGGATATGTGGAAGGGTATTTTTGGCTGATCATGTCGTCGCGCACAGCGTATTTCTCAACCAAATCGACATCGCCGCGAGCCCACACCACCTGCACATGACACTCCCGAGGATTAGGACATAGAGGTGGCTTCTGATTCTGAGGAGATAGACAACGAGGACTCTCAAGAGTTCTAGATCTTCAATTGCTGCTGGTTTTATCTTATCTTATATTTTCTTTTTCTTTTGTGTTTCTAAGTCATTTTTATGTCTTTATTTGAATCAGTCTGTTAGTCCAGTCAATTTGGAACTTGGATGTTATGAGTTTATGCATGTGTTGTTGCTTCTGACATGATTTTTGAGTTATCTAACGCAGCTAACAGGTGAGAGTTCGAGTGTTAACTCATTGACCTGACCACGACACTTAAACTATTTTGTGTACGATCCTACAAAATCAGTGTCAACCGACGTTAGGATTTAGTGTCGGTCGACACTAACCGTGTTCATGTACGAGATTTTGACTCATCCAATTGTTCCAATTTCAACCAAATCTAAGCTGTGATTGCACTGAGGCCAGTGCAGCTTAAGTATGGGGAAGGTGGTTACTAACAACATGTTTTATTTTCTTAGTGTTTGTCCATTGTTTTAAAACTTGTTTTATTGAGTCAAAACGCAAACTAAGATTTTTCGAGGAAATTTTCACTTTCACAGGATCCCAAGTGACCATTGGACAAACCTGCAGTAGCTATATGACGGTTATAAAATCACACACGAATCAATCTACCAAGGACACTCATATACTTTCAGGTATTCAGAGGATCCATTGCTAACTTCACCTACTCTGGATGAAACAAATGTCAACCTACTATGGAATGGATTCAAGACCACTTTTAGTTCACTGTGACAAAAAGAGTGATATAAGAATCTCAAAGAATCCAGTTCAACACTCTCGGACCAAGCATATTGACATAAGACACCTCATTGGGGAGCTAGTAGAGGAAAAACAGGTAGTGGTTGAATACATTGTTACTAATTTCCAATTGGCTGATTTCTTTATAAAACCTATGGATCTTAACTGTTTTATTACTCTAAGAAACTCAATTGGTTTCTGTGAAATTTAATGGGTTGTCGAATGTATAAGACTGATACATGCATTGATTCAAGAAGTACATCAAGTTCTGATTTAGTTTGGAGTCAGGATAACTAGTGGAAAAGAGCTGCATGTTATGCCGTCTTGTATCATGTATAGTTGATATATCATGGTTTTATATGTTTTTAACCATGATATAAGTGTATATATAGAATCTTTAACCTTGTATTTTGATTCTATCGAGTCATTTACAAGTTAGCATACGAATGGAGCAAAGCTAGAAGTTTTGGGAAGTTTCTGGAGCATTCTGCAAGAAGTTAAATTTGGAGCCAAATGTGAAACCTAATGTCGGCCGACGTTAAGGATTATTGTCAGGCGACACTGAATCCCAACATGACTTATGCACGAAATTAAACTCATCTTTTGAAGAGTTCACTATTTGTAATTTATCCCCAAACGTGTTTAGACTATTAATTAGGTTTGTGAGAGTTTATTCTCTTATCTTTTGTTCTTGCTTTTGGATTTTGGAGACTTGAGGAAATTATTTCTATTGGGGCTGATCTGCTACTCTGTAACCTTTGAGAGAAAGATTTCGAACCCCACTATATATATATATATATTCGGTCTTTTGGTTTTATATTCAATATGTGTTGTATGATTGATATCATGTCTGAGTAGTAAACTCTGTTAGATTTAGGGATTCTCATAGACTTTTCATGTTTTGTTAGATCTCTGAATAATTAGGATTCTAAAACTACATGTTCATCACCTAAGTTGAGTTTAAAACTAAATCCTGGCCTGATCACTTAGACCTTATATCTTAGATTAATAATTTGGCACGAGAGTGTGAATTATAATCTGGCAGAACTTATGGTGAGCAATTCAACTAGATACAAAGAGATTTGGTTTAGGAGAATTGTGAACTAAAGAACTTGCTATTAATGCTAGCCTAGAACTCTAAGATTGCAAAGAGATTTGACTCGTTAGGTTGCTAGACATAGAGAACAATTGCAGCGATAGTTGAATTTTTGTCATTTGTGATTCTAGTTCTTGAACATGTGCTTAATCTGAATCATGAATTGTTAAGTAACTGACATTGCATGATTTCCTGAGAACTTCCTAAGTCTAGCGCTTTTCTCCCACCAAGAACACACTTTTAATTGCTTGATATTTACTTCTTACATTCTGTCATGTTTAGCTTAATATTACAACTTCGACACAATACTCTTGCAGTTAGAAATAGGGATAAGATTTGCCTTATCATCAGTATAAGTTTCTCGAGTGAAGCACAAAAGCCATAAATACAAAAAAGCTATAAGTTGAATCCTGAGAAGTCATATGATGGAATCAACTCCTTCAATAGCTCAGTTACAAAAAAAAAGAAACAAAAATAATAATGAAAGTGGTAGTCTCACTCGAAGGATAACAGTTGAAAACTGATTGAGGTAGGGTAAAAGCATGAGAGTGTGAAAGTTAGCCACTGGGAGAATGATGACCAAATGCAAAAAATCATATGAGAAAATTGTATTGGCTGAGTGTGAGAGTCGAAACTCACACGGTCAAAACTTGTAGAGCAAAACTTTTAGGGAACAGAAACTAGAAAACCCGGCGGATGTTTTATTGATTAGAAGTCGAAAAGAGTACAAAGATCGGAAAAGAGAGTAAAGGAATCGGAAAGAAAGAACAAAAAAACTCTGAAAACGGCTAAGAGAAACTGCTAAGTTCTTAAGTCTAGATCTAGGGTTTTTCGCTTTGCCTTTCTCTTGTGGCTTCTGTTGGAATTGTGTCCAGTAATCTCGGTACTGTCTCTAGAAAGTAAGAGTATGTCAATGATCAGACATAAGTCATATAATACTGGGGGTCATGATGGCTTGCTAGAGTCCGCTCATGATCTATGAGTCTTGGACTTATTGCCTTTATTATATGATCCCATATGGGTCACACGCCTAAGCTAACAGGAAAATGTGTAGGAACGGTTTAGCAGAAGTACAGTAAAAGTGCTAGGCATTTACTGTACTTAGAGAGAATAAAAGGTTTAGCTACTGTGCATCAATCGATGCATAATGTGCAACGATCGATGCAGTGAGCAAACACCGACGAGTTAATTGGTATTTGGGCCAAATGGCCCAAACGGAACAGGACGAGTTTTGTGTCATAAAACTCGAGTTTTAGACTGATTAACCCTAACACTTGAGCCGTAAACTCTCTCTCTCTGCGCCGAGTTCCCTTGTGGTCTAGCAGCTATTTCCTGTGAAAGCGTGTGTGAACCTTTGGAGGATTCATCCCTCGGTGTTTCTCTGATCTCAGACATACCATCTTCTTCCGCTGCAATAACAGGTATAAGGTGAGATCATCATTTGTTTCTATTCTGAGAAGAACCTAGATCGCATGTTTAGGATAATCTGAATCTGGAATTGAATCAGGATTTATCTAAACGTTCCAACAGTGGTATCAGAGCTTGGGTTCTGGTTTTTCTTGTTTAGATTCATGTTTAGGATTGTTTAAAGAGGTGTTTTTGAATCAATCTACTGATAAGATTAAAACACTTAAGAAACAAGAATTAGAATCCTAAACAAACTGTTTAAAACTCGCATGACCAAACTATATTGATTTGGTATGTGATCTAAACTGATTTTGCATCGACTGAGATCGCATTGCATCGATCGATGCAATGCAAGGATCGATCGTTGCAGTCGCGAGAGATTGACCGCGATCGTATGGATCGTTCAAACGATCGCATGGATCTCACGAGAATCTCTCGGCCAAACCTGATAACCGTTCGTGCACACGTGAGAGCATCGATCGATGCAGGATCGATGAACGATCGTTGCAGGATCGATGCTGTGAGCATCGATCGATGCGGTTAGGGTTTTGGCTCGGTTTAATTTAATTAAAATTAAACGTCTCGGTTTAATAAACAGATTTAATAATTTTATTAAGTCTGGTTAAACCGGGATAAGAAATCCAATGTCGAAAGAATTATTGGATTTAGTGCCTAAACCAGGAATTTCTAATTTGATTTGGTTGGACCAAATAAATTGAGAAAATCCGGTTTAGTAAATAACCGGTTGACAATTGTGGTCATCGTAGTAATTAAAACTTGGTTAGACCAGTTTTAATGAACCAGACCGGTTATGTCAATTAATTGGACAATTGGGTCATGTCTTGGACATGGACCAATTCTTGGGCCTCGGGCCAAGAAGTTAAAACAATTGGGCCAGTTAATTGAGTCTTTCTTCAGATTAATTTAAAATCTATTTTATAAAAATTATAAAGTCGTTTTTAAATTAAAGTTTCCGAAATTTTAAAGTTAGAAAGTTTCTTAAAATAGAAGTTTCTGAATTTGCGGGTTTCGGATTTTAAAGAAGTTTCTAAAGTTAGAAAGTTTCCGGTTTTAGAAAGTTTCCAATTTTAGAAAGTTTCCAAAAATAGTAGGTTTCCATAAATAGAAAGTTTCCCGAAATAGTAATCTTCTATTTTGGGAATGATTTTAATAAACCTACGAACCTCAAACAATATCAAGCGTTGGATGTCTTGTCCAGGCTATGTCAGCTGTCAAAGCCCATTCAATTGCATTCATGGCCTTACAGTGTGAGGATGTCTGCTTTTGCGTGGGTAAGACGGTTTGTGATTCATAAATGTCATTGGGAGTCCCAGACATTAATGATTACATGACTGTATAGTCCGGTTTTCTTGACTAGGCCATCGGGAGTCCCGGGCCTTGAGACATCAGAGTGGATTGGGCCTCGGGCCCAGATTCACAACCAAGAGTTATATCACGGATATAATTAGCCGATATAGGGCTTACCGATATAAGCTAAGGTTGGGTGACGGCCAGTGGCCCACTTTAATCTTAGTTATATGTGGATCTTGGAATCATTATATTCTATTGAGGGTAACTGATGTTATTGAATATAATGCATGATTAATCATATTAATTTTAATACGAGATTAGTCATTTTGAACATAATAACTAATAACCTTTTTATTTATATATTTCAGATATGACTACTACAAGCACACAAAACACATTCTCGATCCGGTCTGTTCTCGAGAAGGAGAAGCTGACTGGAACGAACTTCCTGACATGGTCAAGGAACTTGAGGCTGGTCCTCAAGCAGGAGAAGAAGGATTATGTCCTTCGAGATCCCCTCCCCGAGAGGCCTCTTGCCAATGCTGCCAGGACTCTGCACAATGCTTGGGAAAAGCATTCGTCAGATGAAAATGATGTTTATTGCCTGATGTTGGTGACAATGACTCCAGAGCTGCAAAAGCAGTTCGAAAGTGTATTGTCTCCAATCGAGATCATGGCAAGCCTGAAATCGCTTTTTCAGGAGCAGGCTAGGACCGAGAGGTTCCAGACAGTTAAGAACCTCTTGGACTGTAAGTTGGCTGCGAATGCGGCAGTGAGTCCTCATGTGTTGAAGATGATGGGTTATCTCGATCATCTTCACAAACTCGACTGCCCAATCAGCCAGGAACTTGCCTGCGACATCATTCTGCAGTCTTTACCTGCAAGCTATGATCAGTTCATTCTGAACTTTAACATGCATGGCTTGAGTAAGACACTGCCTGAGCTTCACGGAATGCTCAAGACTGCAGAGCCCAACTTGAAGAAACCCGCCAAGGACCCCAATGTACTTATGGTACAAAAGGGCAAGGGGTTTAAGAAGTCTTCTGCTAAGGATAAGGGAAAGGCCAAGGGTGTCCAAGTCGAGGACAAGGACACGCCAAAGCCCAAGCCCAAATCCAAGGCTGGGCCAACTGACATGTGCAGGTTCTGCAAAGAACTGGGGCATTGGAGAAGAGATTGTAAGAAATTCCAGGAAGGTCTAAAGGAATTAAAGAAGAAGACTTTCGAGACTTCTTCATCAGGTATTTTTGTTATAGAAGTTAATACAACTACTTCTGATAATACCTCATGGGTCATGGATACTGGTTGTGGGGCTCATATTTGTACTAATATGCAGGCACTCAGCAACAGTAGAAGGCTGAAGCAAGGACAAGTGGAACTACGAGTTGGGAATGGAGCGAAAGTTTCAGCACTAGCTGTAGGAACTTACTTGTTGTCTTTACCTTCGGGATTGATTTTAGAACTTAATAATTGTTATTTTGTACCTGCTATAAGCAGAAATATTATTTCAATTTCTTTGTTGGATTTGGAAGGTTATGATTTTTCAGTTAAGAATAAATTATGTTCCTTCAATCGCAACAATTTGTTCTATGGTTCTGCCCCTCTTACGAATGGGCTTTACATACTCGATCAATCCGCGCCAATATATAACATTAATACAAAACGGTTTAAACCTAATGAGGAAAACCGAACGTTTCTATGGCATTGTCGTTTAGGGCACATCAGCGAGAAACGCATCAAGAGGCTCCATTCGAATGGACTTCTTGGCTCATTTGACTTTGAGCCATGTGAGAAATGCGAATCCTGCATGATGGGCAAAATGACACGGGCCCCCTTTAATAAACCTAACGAGAGGGCCAGTGACTTATTGGGCCTGATACACACTGATGTGTGTGGCCCAATGTCCACTAATGCAAGAGGAAACTATCAGTACTTCATTACCTTCACTGATGATTTCAGTAGGTATGGATATGTTTATTTGATGAAACATAAGTCTGAATCTTTTGAAAAGTTCAGAGAATTCCAAAATGAAGTACAGAACCAACTTGGCAAAAGCATTAAGGCTCTTCGGTCCGACCGAGGAGGAGAATACTTAAGCCAAGAATTCAGTGATCATCTGAGAGAGTGTGGGATTGTATCCCAACTCACTCCTCCTGGAACGCCACAATGGAATGGTGTGTCTGAGAGGAGAAATCGGACCTTATTGGATATGGTTCGGTCAATGATGAGTCACACAGACCTTCCAATATCCCTTTGGGGATATGCTCTGCTAACAGCAGTGTTCACTCTAAATAGAGCGCCATCAAAAGCAGTAGCAAAGACACCATATGAATTATGGACTGGAGAAGCTCCAGTGCTGTCTTATCTCAGAATTTGGGGTTGTGAAGCCTATGTCAAGAGATTGATCTCAGACAAGCTTACACCAAAATCTGATAAATGCTACTTCATTGGTTATCCACGGGAAACCAAGGCTTATTACTTCTATCTACGTTCCGAGAACAAGATTTTTGTTGCCCGGGATTGTAACTTTCTTGAGAGGGAGTTTCTCTCTAAGAAAGACAGTGGGAGTAAGGTACTGCTTGAAGAAATTCAAGATGAACGGGATACTGCTCAACCTAATGAGGAAGAGCAGCAGGAGGATCTACAAGAAATTGTAGAGCCTGAACCTGTAGTACCTGAAGTTCGAAGATCCGGGAGGATCCGTCACGAACCCGAGAGATATCAGGGATTCCTCGTGACTGACTGTCATGATCTTTTGATCATTGATGGTGATGAACCATCGAACTTCAATCAAGCCATGATGGGCCCAGATTCCTCTAAGTGGCGCAAGGCCACTGATTCCGAAATGGACTCCATGTCGGTCAACCAAGTATTTTCGTTGTTTGACTTACCCGCTGGTGTAAAAGCCATCGAGTGCAAATGGATCTTCAAGAAGAAGATTGACGTGGATGGAAATGTCCAGATTTATAAAGCCAGGTTGGTGGCAAAAGGTTTCAGACAAGTTCACGGTGTGGACTACGATGAAACCTATTCACCGGTGGCTATGATGAAATCTATTCGGATTCTACTAGCAACTGCAGCTTTTCATGATTATGAAATTTGGCAGATGGACGTGAAAACCGCCTTCCTGAATGGTATTCTGGAAGAGGATGTGTATATGACGCAACCTGACGGTTACATAGATCCAAAGAATGCTGGGAAAGTATGCAAGCTTCATAAATCCATTTATGGATTGAAGCAAGCATCGAGGAGCTGGAATCTTCGTTTTGATGAAGCGATCAAGCAATTTGACTTTATCAGAAACGAAGAAGAACAATGCGTGTATAAGAAAACTAGTGGGAGCAAAATCGTTTTTCTTATTCTGTATGTTGATGACATACTGCTTCTCGGAAACGACGTTCCAATGCTGAAGTCTGTAAAAGACTGGCTTGGAAGTTGTTTTTCCATGAAAGACATGGGTGAAGCCGCATACGTTCTTGGAATTAGGATCTATCGGGATAGACCTAAGAGGCTGATAGGCTTGTGTCAAGACTCATACATTGACAAAGTCCTACAAAGATTCAGCATGAAAGATTCCAAGAAGGGCTTCACGCCAATGGTACATGGCACAACGCTAAGCAAGAAGCAGAGCCCTACGTCGGCTGCTGAGCTTGAGCGCATGAAGAATATTCCTTATGCATCTGCAATAGGATCTGTCATGTATGCCATGATCTGTACTCGTCCTGATGTTGCTTACGCATTGAGCATGACGAGTAGATACCAGTCAAATCCAGGTGAAAACCATTGGATTGCCGTAAAGAACATCTTGAAGTATCTAAGACATACTAAGGATAAGTTCTTAGTGTACGGTGGAAGTGATGTGCTTAAAGTCAGTGGATTCACGGACGCAAGTTTCCAGACAGACACAGATGATTTCCGGTCACAGTCCGGTTATGTCTTTTGTCTGAATGGCGGTGCAGTAAGTTGGAGAAGCTCCAAGCAGGACACCGTTGCTGATTCCACTACAGAAGCTGAATATATCGCCGCCTCAGAAGCAGCGAAGGAAGCTGTTTGGATACGAAAGTTCATTATGGAACTAGGTGTGATACCAGATGCGGCTGAGCCTCTGGCACTATTTTGTGACAACAATGGTGCTATAGCTCAGGCAAAGGAACCAAGATCACACCAGAAATCCAAGCATGTTCAAAGAAGATATCACTTGATACGTGACATCATTAATAGAAAGGAAGTCAAGATCAGCCGAGTTCCGACAGATGATAATGTCGCTGATCCGTTGACAAAGCCACTCCCAAGGCCTAAGCTCGAGTTCCTGACTGAAGCTGTAGGCATTAGAAACATTGAAATGTAATCTAAATTTGAGTGGGAGTTTTGTGAGCTTTATTTTAGTTATTTGATATGTTCTTGTAAAACATTATTTTATGTTTAAATGAAATTATTATTTCAAGATTATTTTAACTGTGATAAAATAATCGTTCCAAAATGATATGAAGCATTTTATAGGTCATCGAAGTAAATGACTTGATCTTGAGTCATCGAAGTCATTTAGCTTGATCATGAGACCCTATATTTGATAAATGTTTTATATCATCCTTGTCCCTAGTCGAAGGTTGTTGAAATTGGAACACCAACAACCGTGTAAGACTGGATTGGTACGTGACTTATGACAAAGTCTCAGTGTGTCATAGATGCTCGGCATCAAAGTCAGTACATAGGTGTATGTTGGGAACATACGACCGGACAAGACCCGCTAATAAGAACTCTTCAGGATATTTATATCTGTGTCATAAGAGATTCTTACTACGACTATAGAGTATAGTCCTCAGACCTGAGTTCGCATGCATGTGACTGCATATGGACTGATGCACTTTGATCATTGTCTAACGCTATCGTTCTGCGATAGCTATAAGGACCTTGTTTGGGTACATCATGAAGTGAGTAGTTTACAGTGATGGAACAAGATGGGATTTGTCCCTCCAATATAAATGGAGTGAATATCTCTAGGCCAATCGGAGATTTGAGTACTGGAAAACGCATGGCCATGCTCAAACGGACTTTCCCGAGTCGTTTGGATTGTCAGTATCAAATCAGAGTCCGATGAACAAGATTAGGCTTTATAAGGATGACACTAATCTTGCCTTATGACTAATCGAGATATTGAGACAAAAGGATTATGAATACAGAGATTCCAGTACAAGTGGGAGATTGTTGGAATTGTGTCCAGTAATCTCGGTACTGTCTCTAGAAAGTAAGAGTATGTCAATGATCAGACATAAGTCATATAATACTGGGGGTCATGATGGCTTGCTAGAGTCCGCTCATGATCTATGAGTCTTGGACTTATTGCCTTTATTATATGATCCCATATGGGTCACACGCCTAAGCTAACAGGAAAATGTGTAGGAACGGTTTAGCAGAAGTACAGTAAAAGTGCTAGGCATTTACTGTACTTAGAGAGAATAAAAGGTTTAGCTACTGTGCATCGATCGATGCATAATGTGCAACGATCGATGCAGTGAGCAAACACCGACGAGTTAATTGGTATTTGGGCCAAATGGCCCAAACGGAACAGGACGAGTTTTGTGTCATAAAACTCGAGTTTCAGACTGATTAACCCTAACACTTGAGCCGTAAACTCTCTCTCTCTGCGCCGAGTTCCCTTGTGGTCTAGCAGCTATTTCCTGTGAAAGCGTGTGTGAACCTTTGGAGGATTCATCCCTCGGTGTTTCTCTGATCTCAGACATACCATCTTCTTCCGCTGCAATAACAGGTATAAGGTGAGATCATCATTTGTTTCTATTCTGAGAAGAACCTAGATCGCATGTTTAGGATAATCTGAATCTGGAATTGAATCAGGATTTATCTAAACGTTCCAACAGCTTCTCCCTCCTTTTATAACTTCGGTTCGTCGGCTTTTGAGAATATTTCCGCAAGACTTGCGGAAATCTTCATGTTTTAATATTTTTCCTCTTTCGCTAAAATGTACATTTCTATCTCGCATTTTCTTTTTTCCAATCTCTTTCTTTACTTCTTCGTCTTTCCGCAGCTCGACTCATTTGCCGGATGGGCCGAGATTGGACGATCCCAGTCCGTTAACGTATCAACTTACTTATTTATTTCAGATTTTGTCGTATGCTTGGGCCTAAGTTACCATTTTCTCAATCTTGATCCATCAGCCCAAATCGTCAGTCCAAGAAAGTATGGGCTGATGTTTCCGAAGGTGGGTTGCGACAAGTCATGCATATCGGCAAATGTTTGGTTATCCGTTCGGAAAGTTCAGCTCGGAAAACCAGAAACGGTTTAGCTCGAAAATCCGAGATGGTTCAGCTCAGAGGTTTACGAAAGGTTCACTCAACTCGGGAATTCCGGAAGGACAACTCATGATCAAGATCGAGACGGGATGGGTTTAGATCCAAGCTGGTTTAGCTCGGATTTCCGAGCTGGTTCAGATCGTCCTTTGCTTGTTTGGATGTTCCGTCGATCCGTAGTTTCTGTCGGAAGATATGTTTGTCCGATTACAATGTCGTCTGTTTTGTCGAAACCATTTTTCCGATAAATCATTTAGGTGACATTGTCGTGCATCTTGTACAACTTTGTTACTTATATGAGACCTTTGAACATCTAACGCAAACACTCGCTCGTACCCGACTGCTTGATATTGTCTTCGGCTATTGTTTTCGTCGAGGAGGTTTTTGACCTCAACAGTTAGCCCCCCCAGCTCGTCAGATCCGAATGTGGTGATGACGAGGTTATTTCGTTTATTCGAGGCGAAAACGATTGTCCGAGAGAATTTCATCCATTGCTATCGTCTTTGTGATAGCGGGTCGTATGAAGCATCGCCTTTCGGTCATAGCCACTTCCTCCATGCCGTGATATTTTGATATCACGCCTACTCATGGGCTGCTTTGTTATGATTTGCTCGGGCACGCTGGCGACAACATGAATGAAAAGTAATCATTTTGAAATTCCATGCCATGGTGAACTCTATAAATATTCATTTCTCCATTTTAACTTCTAACTCCTCTCCAAAGATAATAACCCAAAGGTAACTTCTCTCTCTAGCTTCTTTTTAGTTCCTTGTGAGTTTTGTTAAGATTTCCAGCTTTGTTCTTGTGAATTAGAGGCCTTGGATCTTTTTGAGCCTGAATTTCTTGTTCGGTGGTGTTCTCGACGAAGATGGTGGATCACGAACCGAAACATGGTCATGTCGGTTCATCCGCAGGGGAATCTTCCGGGGTTCGGCGCGCAACCAGATATCACACTACTCGTCCTTGTTCTCCGGCCACAGCGGATGCGTCAATCAAGGACGAATTTGAAGGTGCCCGAGTTAGTCGGGAAAAATTCCTTCGTCATTGGGATTATCCTACAGATGTGCCAAAGAAGAAGCGTCCGAGGAGAAAAAGGTGATCCATGATCCCGTTGGTTCGACGTTGTCGTCGGCAGAGTCAATCGCGAAGCTCCGGCACTATGCTATGATTCCTGATAATGTTACGATAAGGATTCCATCTTCATGCGACCGAATGGAATCTCCACCAAAGGGGTATTTCTCGGTGTACGAAATCTTCTTCGAGTCATGCTTTCTCTGGTTCCCAATTCATGAACTCATCATCTGTTACATTCGACGCCTTAGACTGGCCCTAACGCAAATCACTCCTAGGAGCCTAAGGCATCTGGTGGGCATACTGGTTCGTAGTTTTGAATGTGAATTCAGCATCCGAGTGTTACGTCTCCGAAACATGCTGCATGTGGTCCCAACAAAATGCGATTCTGAGTATTACCTCAGGCTCTATCCTCGTCGGTCGTATTGGAGTTCGAAAAGAAAAATTTTGAATGGAGGCATCATTTCTTTTATGTCTTGATTGATGAAGCGTCCGTTGGGAGAGCTTGCGTTCCGTTGATGAAGTCGAAATGGGGGAAGCTTGCGTCCTTGACGAAAAGTTTCTTTATTTTCAGAGAAGGATATCTGCTTGACGTGCCCGCCGCGATTGATTCCTCTCATTTGGGCACTTCAGGAAGGTGGCACGAACTGGTTACAGCACTTTTTGATTGAACGTGTTATTCACGCCAGTAAAATGGAAGCGGCTCGTAAGGCGGCGAGACCCGATGAGAAATCAGACGTTGATGGCGAGCGTATGGACGATATCTTTGTTGAAGACTTTGGTTCAATATCCCCATAGCTTGCGGAAGGAGTTGATCTTCCAAAGTTCGACTTTCATGGCTTCGACGACTGGATCGGTCAAGGTTCCATGTTGGGTGAAAGCACTTTATGAACTTGTGCCGATGCTTATATTGGTGGTGCGGGGACGAACGTTTAGCAAGTCCCTATGTCGGATTCGCCAGATCAGGTCGTCGCGCCTGAGTCTAGTCGTGGACCTGCGAAGAGACATGGGAAGGATTTGAGGTGCCGCAACCCGAAATCACGGTATGGTCTTGGGATGGTGATGGGTCTATGTACACCAATGCCGATATGTTTGCCAGCTTTTGCGTGGATGTCCGCCATCCGGGAGATCTCCCCATTCGATGCGAAGACATGATTTGCGGCGAATCATTTGCCGCTGCTGGGCAAGATATGCTGAGGGTTAACTTCTTTACTTTGTCGTGAGGCATGCGGTCTTATCCCATCACTTTGCTAATTTGTCTACGTTTGTTTTTAGGCGTGGGCTTCGGTCAATCGTCATGCTGTTGAGGCCGATACGAAGCTTCTTGGAATTCGGGATCGCTTTGCGAGGCGTTCTGTCCACAATGCGCGCTTGGCGGATTCAGTTGCGGCCATGAGAGCTTCTATGGAAGAAGGAAGGAGAAAATTCGAGACGGCGAGGTTTTCCCTTGATGCCGCGAGGACTGTGGCCTTAACCGATGTTGAGGCCTTAAGAACCCGACTTGCTGAGAGAAGTATCATGTGAGGTCTCTCTTCGGATCGCGGCCGAGAAAGGAAAAAGGGGGATGTTGAAGAAAATCGCGTCCCGATTCTCCAAACTCAGAAAGATTTGCTCGAAATTGCCCTCGGCTATAGAAAGGCAAAGCCGGTTCGTCGCGGCAAGAAGTAATCTGGATTTGATCACTGACTTGATATCTGAAGATCCTCAGGCATTTGAATCCGAAGAGGCTGATCTAATGTTGAGGGCTCATCCGGGAGAGAGAGACGTCTTCGAGTATACCCAGCTGATTGCCGAAGCCAGTGATTGTGTCTATCTATCTTTGTTTCATGGTGAGGAAGCCAACTCGTCTCAAGGAGACTCTTTGTTTTAGGATCACAGATATGATTTGTGTTTCAATGGTATTTTTAAGGCGGTTGGTCGTCGTAATAGCATGTGTTTGAATGTTTTAATGCCTTTAACCTTCCCTTCTATTCTGAAGTAGAAGATTGCTTAATGTATAATATTTGACTTGGTTTCCCTTTTTGAGGTTCGTTTCGCAGACTGCGTTGTCTTGATTGAAAGTTCAAATTTTTTAATTTGAGATTTCTGAATCAATGCGGCTTAGATACGAACGGACTCAGCTCGGAACTGGCTCAGTTCGGACCGGTATGCTTAGGGAGTGTTATACTGGATTTCTTGGTGATTAGACCAGTGTGCTCGGAGGCGTCTTACTGGGTTTTGAATCCGAGAGATAACAATGCGTTTTTCTCTCGCAGATTAGTAATGTAGAGACCAGTGTGTTCGGAAACGTTCTTACTGGATTTTTTGGGAGTTTCATGGTTGATTTTGGTACTAGTGCGGGATTTTCCGTCTTACATTCCCAAGTCGGCCGTGTACTTGATAATGACGTCGTCGAGACCAGTGTGTCGTATTTTACTGGGTTTAGATTTTTCGATTCCGATTTTCTGCGAGACCTTCGCATCGCATCTTTCATTCTCCGAAAATAAGTCGGTATCCGTTGGACCTGTTGGGATAGTGTCCTGAAATCACACTTGTACTCACTCCTGATGATGGTTGTGTGTCGAGATCAGACATTCATATAATACTGGGCGGTTGCAATGTTTTGCTAGAAGACTCTTGCAGTCTGTAAGTTGTAGACTTACTACCAGTATTATATGATCCTATAGGGTCACACACCTAAGAAAACTGGAAGCTACGACATGGGAATGATCATTATGGTAATGATCATATTAATGTGCATTGGATGCGCATTATAATCGATATAATGGTGTTGTGTCGATCGACACAGCTTGTGTGTCGGTCGACACAGTTCGGAATTTCCGAAAGAGCTTTTTGGGTTGGGACTTAATTAAGTCTGGCCCGTTAAGCATGTTCAGGTCAAATAAAAACTCGAGAGTTTCGACCTAAACAGGAGGCCGTCCACTTTTCTTGATAGAAACAGTAGACAAACCAGAGAGATTTGAATCCCATTGATCCGGCACTAGCATCCCGTTTCCAGCGAGCGTGTGTGTATCTGGTAGAGGCAAGGCATCTGCGTTGCTCCACTGATCTCGTTCACCATTCTCATTCCGCTGCCAGTTCAAAGGTAAGAACGAGGTTGGTTTTCATTCAATATATCAAACCCTAGATCCTAGGGGATCCAACAGTGGTATCAGAGCATTGTTAGGGTTTAGCTATTGAATCTGGTGCAATTAATTCGAAACTTGTGGTTGTTGAATTGTTAAAATTGCCTGCTAAATCGTTTTTTTCTTGTGTAAATCTCGGATTGTATGCATGTTGAAATCTCGGTGCTTTGTAAGAAGAAACACCATAGTTCCTCGAGAAGGCATTGCCCTGTTGCTGGAAAGGTCCCTGAAAAGCTGATTCCTGACTGTAGAATTCATTCCCCCCAATGCAGTTGATAGCTTCTTGTGTATACTTTCCAAGTAGAAGACTATGCCGATAGTCAACTTTACTCTTCAACCCAGCTATCTGTGAATTATCAATCCCTGGACTAAAGAAATCATACATCTTTCTTACGATATGTGTCGATCGATGCAGGGGAAGCGTCGATCGATGCAAGCGCGATGATGTGACGATCGACACACAGGACCGTGTCGATCGTTGCAAGGCGATTACAGGCGTACCTGAAACGCAAGAACAGGAAAAGAAAAAAATTAGTAACAAAAAACAAAAACGAAAAACCTAGTCTAAACCCTAAGTTCAAATCTATCGAGGACTCAAAAGAGTCCCCGGCAACGGCGCCAAAAACTTGATATGTCGAGTTTTAACCCTATTCTAACTGCAAGTGCACAGTGATGTAGTTGTAGTACTTAGGGTATCGAATCCACAGGGACTCCGGTCAACGATAGATAAGAACAGAAGTGATTAAACTAGGAGAAAGCAAAGGTGATTAAACTAAAAGCAGAGCAGAAAAGTAAATCAGTAGCAGGCGAGTTTGTGAGCAAGGAAGCGAAGCGTTAAGTCTTGGGAGTTCTCAGGAAATCAGGAACACAAGCAATCAATCAGTCGAAATCCAATCAGAAACTGTTCTAGAACTCAAACACAGATATAGAATTAACCAAATTCCTTTGCGAGAATTCTCTAAGTCTAAGTGCAGCAAACCAAACTTTCGTTTGCGAGAACTAACAGATTAAACCAGCTTTAATTCCAAGTTTGATACGTTCACAATCTAATTAAACCAAACTTTCGTTTGCGAGAAGTTAAATTGCTTATCTAGGTTCTTTCTAGCTAAATTAACCAACTTCCGCTGCATTAATCAGCCTAACATCATAATCTAAGTGGCCAGTTCAGATTAAGCATTAAGAACAACCTAAACAAAGAACTAGCAGATATGAATCCCTACTGATTAATTAAACTATAACTCCATGAAATCCCTAATGAGGATCCCTAAACTTAACAGGTAATCTACTCAGATATAATAATCGAAACAGAAAACATCTTGAATAGAAAACCAAATATCATAAAATAAAACAAAGAACTGGGGTTCAAAATCCTCTCTCTCTCGAGAGCAGGATCAGCCCCTAACTCTCTCTGAAATAAAATAAGACTTAATGAAAGCGTAGCCTAAACAAGTGGCTAAAAACCCTAATATATAGTCTAAAACACGTTTTGGGCTTCTGTGTAAATATCTGGGCTTTTCTGCAATATCAGCATTCTTCATTAAACCGCCGAGTTTGGCCCATTCGCGCTATGCATCGATCGATGCAGGTGTGCAACGATCGACGCAATCCTCAAATCTGGACAGTGAACTCTGTCTCTCGGCCAAACACTACAAATAGCTCCAGAAAGTGCCATAATCACCAAATCTGCTCCAAATGTGTTTGTACCTAATAAACACCTGAAAAGACTCTAAAACATAGTAAAAGACTCGATAAAGAACACATATAGCATGGTTAAAATCCCTAAAATCCATGGTATATCAACTCCCCCACACTTAGCTCTTGCTTGCCCTCAAGCAAGTAAAGAACCAAAGCATAAGAAAAGAAGTTTGAAAACACAGAAACTCATTTCGTCTTAGGAACTTTCGCATTCACATTCACTTAGTAATCCACTGAAAACTTTCCTACAGAACTCAAGACCATAATGTACTTCCCCCACACTTAGCAACTGTCCCAAGTAAACTCCACAATCACATTCAAGCATTCAAATTCACCCTACTGACTTCTGCAAGTATTTAAGTGCGGTGTCACCTAAGGAGTATCGATCAAAGGGCACATGGATTCTTACCTTATCAGCTCTAGACCACCATACTATCTTTCTCTAGTCCCTTTCTTCTCTTTCCCTTCCTTAACAACTGATTTTTCCCACATTGGGTGTCATTTTATTTTTTTTATCAGTGTTCTTCCTGTTATGGGGTGTACTTTGGACACATTCCATGGATCGCACAGGAGATAATAGGGGTCTCTACCACTCTTGTGACCACTTTGGAGTTACTAACTCATCCTCAGTTTATTATCTTTTTATTTTATGGAAGGGGAGAAGGGGGCTAAATAGGATAGGTTGACAGGCTGTGTCAGAACTAACAAGGGAATCCGACACAAAGTATACCAAGCCCTTAGGTGAGAAATCTAAGTCAGTATTAAGGTGAAGTCAGTAAAAAGATCCTCTGATACCTGAAGTGATGTGGGTGTCCTCAGTAGGTTGATCCGTGTCTGAGTTTTCTAACAGTCATAGAGGCTCTGCAAGTCTGTCCAATGGTCACTTAGTTCCTGTTCAAGCGAAAATTTTCCTCGAAAAATCATAGTTTCATACAAATTTTGACTCAATAAAACAAATTTTGAAAAACTAAGAAAACAAAAGCGTGCGTCAGTAGCTTCCTCCCCCACACTTAAACTACACTGTCCCCAGTGTAATCAAGGCATGAGCTCGGTGAGAATAATAATCAAATTTGAAACAATCCGAAAAGTTGCAGAACACTTACCTGTCGTCGCCCTGCGTCGATCGATGCCCAAGGGTGTCGATCGATGCAAGGCGATTATCGCTCGCGGTTATGTAGATAACCGATGTCTGAACCGCAATCAATTCGTTAAACCGTAAATCGCGACTGCATCGACCGATGCACAATGTGTGTCGATCGATGCAATGCGATTATTCCTGTTTCCCTCAGCTCTGAACACACTTAAACAGAAAAATTAAAAATACCAAATCAAAACGAAAAAACAAAAACAAAAACGAACCTAACAGTGGGTTGCCTCCCACTCAGCGCTTGTTTTTAGTCATTAGCTTGACTATTGGAAGAGATTTGACTCAAGGCGGTTTCAACAGAGACTTTGAGTGTATCTGTGAATATCTCTTCATCCAAGGAGGTGTGTATGCTGTCGGATCATGAGGTTTCCCAAGGAAAGAGTAGACAGAACCAGAGCGGGAGCGAAGCTTGGGTGGTACACTGCGTTTTCCTGCATTCAAAACAATATGGTCAGGAGGTTTAAGCTTAGGTGATTTATACCTTACCTTTGGTGGAAATCTGATGTTTGGAGCTTTCAGCTTATGAGCAGTTGCAGGCTCTGAAGATGTTAGAGCAGGTTCAAGAGGAACCGCCATCTTCTTCTCTCCACTATCAGATACTGTAGTTCCACCAATCTGAACTTCTTCTTTCAGATGACCATCAGTGGAGATCATCTTCTTTTCATGAACTCGCGAAGTTTCGACTGGTGGTGTTTTATTCACCTTCTTATCCATCACTTTCATGCAGTTAGCCACTTCTAGCTCTTGTTTATAGGGTTTAGGAACCTTAGGATATAGCATTGGGGGCTTGTAGACTCGTTCTGGCACTATTGCAGGTTTCTGGTCATGTCTGCGTTCTGTGTCGATCGTTGCATGATGTGTGTTGATTGATGCAAGGCGATTCTGTTCGTCGAAAGAACTCGAAATTGCCGTCAGAATGGCGTGTCGATCGACACTAAGGGGGTGTCGATCGATGCATGTATCAGGCAGACAATATTCATCCAGAAAATCCGAGATTATGCTCTCTTCTTCTTCCAGCAACTCAATCTCATCCCCTAAGGTCACAGCTTTGATGTGCAGCTTCAGTTCAGCTATCTTAGCTTCATTATGCCTTTGCATTGTTTCAGCTGTTTGAACTCGGACATCTATAGCTTCTTCATATGTGTGCTCAAGTATTCAAACTTCTCATTCAGATCTTCATGCAATGCATCCATCCTTGAGTTGAAGGACACAGTGATCTGTTGTTCTCTCTCAAGAAACTGTTCCATCATAGCTTCTAATCTGCTCTTATGTGTAGGTGCAGGCGGTGCATTGTAAGAAGAAACACCATAGTTCCTCGAGAAGGCATTGCCCTGTTGCTGGAAAGGTCCCTGAAAAGCTGATTCCTGACTGTAGAATTCATTCCCCCCAATGCAGTTGATAGCTTCTTGTGTATACTTTCCAAGTAGAAGACTATGCCGATAGTCAACTTTACTCTTCAACCCAGCTATCTGTGAATTATCAATCCCTGGACTAAAGAAATCATACATCTTTCTTACGATATGTGTCGATCGATGCAGGGGAAGCGTCGATCGATGCAAGCGCGATGATGTGACGATCGACACACAGGACCGTGTCGATCGTTGCAAGGCGATTACAGGCGTACCTGAAACGCAAGAACAGGAAAAGAAAAAAATTAGTAACAAAAAACAAAAACGAAAAACCTAGTCTAAACCCTAAGTTCAAATCTATCGAGGACTCAAAAGAGTCCCCGGCAACGGCGCCAAAAACTTGATATGTCGAGTTTTAACCCTATTCTAACTGCAAGTGCACAGTGATGTAGTTGTAGTACTTAGGGTATCGAATCCACAGGGACTCCGGTCAACGATAGATAAGAACAGAAGTGATTAAACTAGGAGAAAGCAAAGGTGATTAAACTAAAAGCAGAGCAGAAAAGTAAATCAGTAGCAGGCGAGTTTGTGAGCAAGGAAGCGAAGCGTTAAGTCTTGGGAGTTCTCAGGAAATCAGGAACACAAGCAATCAATCAGTCGAAATCCAATCAGAAACTGTTCTAGAACTCAAACACAGATATAGAATTAACCAAATTCCTTTGCGAGAATTCTCTAAGTCTAAGTGCAGCAAACCAAACTTTCGTTTGCGAGAACTAACAGATTAAACCAGCTTTAATTCCAAGTTTGATATGTTCACAATCTAATTAAACCAAACTTTCGTTTGCGAGAAGTTAAATTGCTTATCTAGGTTCTTTCTAGCTAAATTAACCAACTTCCGCTGCATTAATCAGCCTAACATCATAATCTAAGTGGCCAGTTCAGATTAAGCATTAAGAACAACCTAAACAAAGAACTAGCAGATATGAATCCCTACTGATTAATTAAACTATAACTCCACGAAATCCCTAATGAGGATCCCTAAACTTAACAGGTAATCTACTCAGATATAATAATCGAAACAGAAAACATTTTGAATAGAAAACCAAATATCATAAAATAAAACAAAGAACTGGGGTTCAAAATCCTCTCTCTCTCGAGAGCAGGATCAACCCCTAACTCTCTCTGAAATAAAATAAGACTTAATGAAAGCGTATCCTAAACAAGTGGCTAAAAACCCTAATATATAGTCTAAAACACGTTTTGGGCTTCTGTGTAAATATCTGGGCTTTTCTGCAATATCAGCATTCTTCATTAAACCGCCGAGTTTGGCTCATTCGCGCTATGCATCGATTGATGCAGGTGTGAAACGATCGACGCAATCCTCAAATCTGGACAGTGAACTCTGTCTCTCGGCCAAACACTACAAATAGCTCCAGAAAGTGCCATAATCACCAAATCTGCTCCAAATGTGTTTGTACCTAATAAACACCTGAAAAGACTCTAAAACATAGTAAAAGACTCGATAAAGAACACATATACCATGGTTAAAATCCCTAAAATCCATGGTAATCAATAATCTAATAAATTATTGGATGTATATTGGATATGCATCAAGATAAAACGGTTCTTTTCCTCAACTAAATATCAAGTGATCTTGATGTCTTGCCCGATCTTGCCTACTGTCAAGACTCGTGTCGTTTGTTGGATAATCTTGGAGTCCTTGATATCCACTGCAACATGAGTAAGGCAGGTGGTCATTGACAGACTTACAATGCAACTGTCAGTGATTGCTAGACAGAAAAAAGATTGGTTTTACTTGACTGGGCTAACGGAAGTTCTGGGCCCAGAGACATCAGAGTGGATTGGACATAGTTTCTTATCCACGACCAAGAGTTGTACTGAGTACAATTAGCAATGATTTGCTTACCTAGATAACTAAAGTTTGAGTAACGGCGAGTCGCCCACTCGAATTTTAGTAATCTGAGGATCTTGGCTCATTGTATTCATCTGAGGAAACATAGTTTTGAATACAATGCGAGTTTTCTTATTAGATAAGAATTCTCATTTCTTGAGCATTATAACTAAAATCTACCTCTTTTGAATTACAGCTATTTCTGTCTCAAATCACATCAACACTTTCTCACTGAGATCCGTCCTTGAGAAGGACAAGTTAAATGGATCTAATTTCGTGGAATGGTATCGGAACCTGAGAATAGTTCTCAGGCAGGAGAACAAGGAATATGTCCTTACAAGAGTTCTCCCCGAGAGGCCACGTTCCAATGCTCCGCAGACAGAAAAGAATGCTTGGGATAAGCATTCAGCGGATGTCAAAGATGTCAATTGTCTAATGATGGTGACTATGAACTCTGAGCTGCAGAAGCAATATGAGAACGTATTGTCACCCATTGAGATGATTAACAGCCTGAAAGCTTTGTTTCAGGAGCAAGCTCGCACAGAGAGATACCAGACGGTTAAATCTCTCATGGATTGCAAGCTGGCTAAGGACAGTCCAGTAAGTCCTCATGTCCTTAAAATGATGGGTTACATTGATAACTTGGGGAAACTGGACTGTGCCATTAGCCAGGAGCTAGCCACTGACATGATTCTACAGTCTTTGCCGTCGTGTTTTGATCAGTTCATCATGAACTACAACATGCAAAACATGACTGAGTTGCACGGTATGCTGAAGACAGCAGAACCGAATCTCAAGAAGGCTACTCCCAGTGTCCTGATGGTACAAGGGGGTAAAAGGTTTAAGAAACCAAAGAAGGGTAAGGGTAAGGCCCAGGTTGTCCAGGCTGAAAGTCAGGACAAGCCCAAGCCGAAGCCCAAATCCGGGCCTTCTCCTGAGGATAAGTGCAACTACTGCAAGCAGTTGGGGCATTGGAAGAAAGACTGCAAGAAGTTCATGGAAGATTACAATAAGCTAAAGAAGACATATGATGTGTCTGACTCAGGTATTTATGTTATTGGACTTAATGTCATGTCTTCTAGTCCTACTTCGTGGGTATTGGATACCGGCTGCGGTGCTCATATTTGTACAAATGTGCAGGCACTAAGAAACAGTAGGACGCTGAAGAGAGGACAAGTGGAGCTACGGGTCGGGAATGGAGCTAAGGTTGCTGCACTGGCCGTAGGCACCTACGAGTTGTCCTTACCGTCGGGCATGGTTTTAATTTTAAATAATTGCTACTTTGTACCTGCGATAAGCAGAAACATAATTTCAGTTTCCGTTTTGGATTTGGAAGGTTTTGATTTTGCTGTTAAGAATAAAGTTTTTTCTTTTAATCGTGATGATACATTTTATGGTAGCGCCCCATTAGATAATGGGTTATATGTTTTAAAACAAGAAATGCCTGTCTTTAACATAAATACAAAGCGGTTTAAGTCCAATGACGAAAACCCAACTTTCTTATGGCATTGTCGTTTGGGCCATATCAATGAGAAACGCATCCAAAGGCTCCATCGAAATGGGCTTCTGGGCTCATTTGATTTTGAATCATGTGAGAAATGTGAATCTTGTTTGATAGGCAAGATGGCTAGAGCCCCTTTCAACAAACCAAATGAAAGGGCCAGTGACTTATTGGGCCTTGTTCATACTGATGTATGTGGGCCGATGAGTACTGTTGCCAGAGGAAATTACAAGTACTTCATTACCTTCACTGATGATTTCAGTAGGTATGGCTATGTCTATTTGATGAGACACAAGTCGGAATCCTTTGATAGATTTAAGGAATTCAAGAATGAAGTACAGAATCAACTTGGCAAAAGTATCAAAGTTCTGCGATCGGATCGCGGAGAAGAATACTTGAGTCAAGAATTCAGCGACTATCTGAGCGAGTGTGGAATTATTTCACAACTCACTCCTCCTGGTACACCCCAATGGAATGGAGTGTCGGAGAGGAGGAATCGAACCTTATTGGATATGGTTCGGTCTATGATGAGTCATTCAAATCTTCCATTATCCTTTTGGGGATACGCTCTAGAAACGTCTGCGTTTACACTAAATAGGGTACCATCTAAATCAGTGGAAAAGACACCACATGAACTGTGGACTGGGAATGTTCCTAGTCTGTCTTTCCTGAGGATTTGGGGTTGTGAAGCTTATGTCAAACGTTTAATCTCTGACAAGCTTGCACCTAAATCAGATAAATGCTACTTCGTTGGTTATCCTAGGGAAACCAAGGCATACTACTTCTACAACCAATCTGAGAACAAAGTATTTGTTGCTCGGGACTGTTCTTTTCTTGAGAGGGAGTTTCTCTCTAATAAAAACAGTGGGAGTAAAGTACATCTTGAAGAAATTCAAGATGCACAGGAAACTGCTCAACCTGCTGAGGAAGAGCAGCAGCTGGATCCACAGAGTTTTGTGGAACTGGCGCCTGTGGAGCCTGAAGTTCGCATATCCGGAAGGATCCGTCACGAACCCGAGAGATACTATGGATTTCTCGTGACCAATTCAAATGATATGATGATCATTGATGGTGACGAACCGGCGACCTTCGCGGAAGCAATGATGGACCCAGACTCGGAAAATGGCTTGGAACCTCTAAATCCGAAATGGGATCCATGTCAGAAAACCAAGTATGGACCTTGGTCGATTTACCTAATGGTGCAAAAGCCATTGAGTGTAAATGGATCTTCAAGAAGAAGATTGACGTGGATGGCAATGTACAGATTTACAAAGCGAGGTTGGTGGCTAAAGGTTTCAAGCAAATTCATGGTATTGACTATGATGAAACCTATTCCCCAGTCGCAATGCTTAAATCCATTCGGATTCTTCTAGCGATTGCAGCTCATTATGACTATGAGATTTGGCAAATGGATGTCAAAACCGCATTCCTGAATGGTATTCTGGAAGAGGATGTGTATATGACACAGCCTGAAGGTTTTGTCGATCCTGAGAATGCTGGGAAGGTATGCAAGCTTCATAAATCCATTTATGGATTGAAGCAAGCATCACGGAGTTGGAATCTTCGTTTTGATGAAGCAGTAAAACAATTTGGTTTCATCAAGAACGAAGAAGAACCATGTGTTTACAAGAAGACTAGTGGGAGCAAAATTGCGTTTCTTGTATTGTATGTCGATGACATACTCTTCCTCGGTAATGACGTTCTGTTGCTTCAGTCTGTTAAGACTTGGCTCGGAAGTTGTTTTTCCATGAAAGACATGGGAGAAGCCGCATATATTCTTGGAATCAGAATCTACAGAGATAGAGTGAACAGGCTGATTGGATTGTGCCAGGACACTTATATTGATAAGGTACTGCACAGATTCAGGATGCATGATTCCAAGAAGGGCTTCATACCGATGTCTCATGGCACTAGTCTCAGCAAGAAGCAGTGTCCGGCGACACCTGCTGAGCGAGAACGCATGAATAGGATTCCTTATGCTTCTGCAATAGGATCTATTATGTATGCCATGCTCTGCACTTGTCCAGATGTAGCCTACGCGTTAAGCATGACGAGTAGATACCAATCTGATCCAGGTGAAGTTCACTGGACAGCTGTCAAGAATATTCTCAAGTATTTGAGACATACTAAGGATAAATTCCTGGTGTATGGAGGAAGTGAAGAACTTGTGGTGAATGGATTCACCGATGCGAGTTTTCAGATGGACAGAGACGATTTCCGATCACAATCTGGATATGCCTTCTGTCTAAATGGCGGTGCAGTGAGCTGGAAGAGCTCTAAGCAGAATACCGTAGCTGATTCCACAACGGAAGCTGAATATGTTGCTGCTTCAGAAGCGGCAAAGGAAGCTGTTTGGATTAAGAAGTTCATGACTGAGCTTGGTGTGGTTCCTAGTATCTTGGAGCCAGTGGCTTTATTTTGTAACAACAATGGAGCCATTGCTCAGGCAAAAGAACCCAGATCACACCAGAAGTCCAAACACGTTGAAAGGAGATATCACCTGATTCGTGATATCGTCAATAGAGGTGATGTGAAGATCAGCCGAGTTCCGACAGACGAGAATGAGAGTCATACGACTGCTGTAGGCATTAGAGATCTAAAGATGTAATCTTGATTCTAGTGGGAGTTTTAGTTTTATTTTAGTTATAATAAGATGCTCTTGTAAACATTCTTTTGAAAATGTTTAATGAAATTTGATTTCAGCATTATTTATTGTGATCTAAATAATGGTCCCAAAAATAAGTTTATGACATATTATAGGTCATCAAGTTGAGGACTTGATCATGAAACCCTGTAAGTTACATATGACGTAAATTATGTTTAGTCCCTGGTGGAGGTTGTCAAAGTGGGACACTGACAACCGTGAAAGACTAGATTGTGAGGTGACTGATGGCTAAGTTTCATGGAGCCAATGATATGATTATCGCAGTCAGTCACATAGATATATGTTAGTGAACATATGATCGGACATGACCCGCTAATGAGAAGTCTACAAGATAGTTATATTTGTGTCATAAGAGGTTCTCATTACGACTATAGAGTATAGTCCTTAGACCTGAGTTCATCATGCTTTCTTGCATATGAATTGGTACACTTTGACTTTGTCTAACGTCGACCCGTAACTGGCGACTATAACGGCACTGTTCAAGTATATCATGAAGTATGCGTTGAAACAGGGATGGAACAAGATGGGATTTGTCCCTCCTGTATAACAAAAGATAAATATCTCAGGGCCTATCGAAGATTGAATACTGAGAGAATGTGTGGCCGCACTCAAACGAACTGTAGTTATGTTGTTTGTAATGTTTCAATATGAGATCAGGAGTTCGATAAACACGATGTTGGCTTAATAAGGATGACACCAATCTTTCCTTATGCCAAATCGAGATATAGAGACAAAAGGATTATAGGAATAGATGATTCCAGTACAAGTGGGAGATTGTTGGGATAGTGTCCTGAAATCACACTTGTACTCACTCCTGATGATGGTTGTGTGTCGAGATCAGACATTCGTATAATACTGGGCGGTTGCAATGTTTTGCTAGAAGCCTCTTGCAGTCTGTAAGTTGTAGACTTACTACCAGTATTATATGATCCTATAGGGTCACACACCTAAGCAAACTGGAAGCTACGACATGGGAATGATCATTATGGTAATGATCATATTAATGTGCATTGGATGCGCATTATAATCGATATAATGGTGTTTTGTCGATCGACACAGCTTGTGTGTTGGTCGACATAGTTTGGAATTTCCGAAAGAGCTTTTCGGATTGGGACTTAGTTAAGTCTGGCCCGTTAAGCATGTTCAGGTCAAATAAAAACTCGAGAGTTTCGACCTAAATAGGAGGCCGTCCACTTTTCTTGATAGAAACAGTAGACACACCAGAGAGATTCGAATCCCATTGATCCGGCACTAGCATCCCGTTTCCAGCGAGCGTGCGTGTGTATCTGATAGAGGCAAGGCATCTGCGTTGCTCCACTGATCTCGTTCACCATTCTCATTCCGCTGCCAGTTCAAAGGTAAGAACGAGGTTGGTTTTCATTCAATATATCAAACCCTAGATCCTAGGGGATCCAACAGGACCACCTTTCAAAGATACCGAACCAAGATATACTTGGTTAAAACGTCACTTTACCAGCGTGCTGAGTAGCGTCATGTTGGGTTCTTTTTGGGAGGGTTTATTATCGTCTCTAGTGCTGGTGCGGCGGATTTGAAGACCTGTCAACAACCCGTATTTGGAATTTTACGTCAACTTCTCGACTTATGTTCCCTTTGCCGATAATAAACATACCTTGGCGGTATTTTAAAGAATTTTTATAGCGCGCTTCTATCCGTTTGTTGGATGTATAATGCCTTAGTCCGCATGGGTCGTGCCGGCTAATATCCGTACAAGATGTGTGGGTTTGTCCACTGCGGCGTCAGTGGACAAAGTAAGTAGTTCCTAACAACTATGCAATAATCTAGCAGGCTAGCTCTAAATTTCAAAGCTCGTATCCTAACTTTGATAAATGGTATGAAAGTAAAAGGGAGAGTTCATTTTGTTACCTGGCGATTTTACGAGTTTGGTTGGGAAGTTGAATTTTTGCGGTCTTCGAGATTTTGCGGAAAGTGGCTAACTTGAGGGAAGGTTCAGCTCGGATTTTTGGGGTGTCCTAGTCTGATTCGAGGGTTTCCGAGCTGGTTGAGTTTTAGATCTGCGCTGTTTTAGCTCGGATTTCCGAGCTGGTTAAGCTCAGATCCGAGCTGTTTAAGCTCGGATTCCCGAGCTGGTTGAGATCATATCCGAGCTTGTTGAGCTCAGATCCGAGTTGTTTCAGCTAGGATTTCCGAGCTGGCTGAGCTCAGATCCGAGCTATTTCAGCTCAGATCCAAGCTGTTTCAGCTTGGATTTCTGAGCTGGTTTGAGCACAGATCCGAGCTGGTTTGAGCTCAGATCTGAGCCGTTTCAGCTCGGATTTCCGAGCTGGTTTGAGCTCAGATCTGAGCCGTTTCAGCTCGGATTTCCTAGCTGGTTTGAGCTCGGATTTCCGAGGGGATCTTGGTCCGAGCTGGTCCAGCTTAACTAGTTTGGGTTCTTTGTGTTGCTCAGAGATTCCTAGCTTTTTTTTACCCGGAATTTCTTAGATGGTTCTTTTCGGATCTCTGAGTAGCTTTTGCGGACGAATTTTGAGAATTCTTTCAAACATTTGCGAGTTCCGATATGGAGGTATATATATTTATACGGACCCACTCCCCCCCCCCTTTTTGAGAGGGGAGACGGCTGAACCGATCAAGAAGATCGGCTGCCTACGTACCTCTTACGGGGATCAAGCCGTCCCGTAGTTCAAAACGTTTCGTAGATGATCTTTTTTTTAAGTATTCAGTATCGGAACCTTTTTAGGTGCATTTCATTCCATCCAATCTTGGTGTTGTCCATGGTTTCGAGCTCGTATACCTCAGGACGGATCTCTCTCGTAATCATGTAGGGCCCTTCCCAGTCTGCTTCGGTTTTTCGAAGTGTCGAGCTTCGCAAGATTCTTCTTAGGACAAGGTCTCCTACGGAGAAGTGCTGGTTGTGATTGTCGGTTCGGTGAGATGGGTAGCTTCTCCCCGTTGCATTCGTCTGGTGTCCTGATTCTTCGTTCTAGCACTACAAGAAAAATCTCTATTCTTAGCACACGAAAAACGCCATGGTATGTATATGATGGCGTTTTTGAAAATGCTATGTCTGCCCCAGCTATAATAGGTAGGCCAGATACGATAGCGTTTTTTGTTTGTGCTATAATATTGTTCACAATAATAGCATTTTTGAAATGGCTATGTCTGCCCCAGCTATAATAGATCAGCCATATATAATAGCATTTTTGCTCGTGCTATGATATAAAACACTTATGATAGCGATGTTGTTCTTTGCTATTGGATTTATCTGTTATAGCTTTTTTTATTTGTCATAATATCTTTTTATTATAATTGATAATTATGGCTACTTTATATATATATATAATATAATTTTTTCTGTTTTGGATTTATACAAAAAGAAATATACTTGAATTTTTAGAACTTTTATTAATAACTCAAAAATGTATTACACAAGCATTACAAAATAAAAACAACATTACAAAATAAAAATCTAAATCTTTGTGAAACAATCGACTCAGGGTCTATTGAGAATTCTTGTAGCAATGTGATGCCAAGCTCGTCTGAATGTAGCCGATCAATTCAAGAGAGTAAGTAAAGACAGTCAAGTTCATGCGATGAACTGCATTTAAGGGAAGATACCTGCAATAGAAGTAACCAAGTGCTTCTGCAGCCTCATGTCTAACCATTGGGTGCTCGTTCACATCTCTCAGTAGTTTGCTTAGAGTAGCTAAAGCAGCTTTGTTTTGCAATTGGCCCAAGACACAAGCAACCTAGACAAACTGTATCAGCAAAAATAAAGTCAAATTCATTTTGGAGAAAAATGAAGCAAGGATTCGAGGTACAAGCAAACACAGACTCATGCAAGTTAATGTTCATCTTTGAAGAGTAAGTCCTCACTAAAAAACAATGACCAAACTGGAAGTCATCAAACAAAGGAAACTTTTGATTCCCAACAAACAATCAAAAGCGTATACTGGTACAGAAGAAACAAGGATTGACTTATCAACTATACTCAACTCATACCGTACTAATGGATGCAAAGACATATCATTAAGAACTGACTCTAGAGCAGGAATTGCTTCAGCAACTTGCATCTGTCCCAACGCAAATGCAGCTTCATGGGCCAACAAGTTGGATGAGTCTCTGGATGCTGCAAGAAAATATCAACAAGAACACAAGACAAAAACTTAAGAAACAGCAGCGAGCTTAAGATAGAACTTACCATTTCTGGGAAATGAGTAGCGTTTCCACTTTGATCAGAGAGACTCCAGCATTCTTCAAAGTAGAGGTACTTCCTCCATAAACAATAGTGTATCTAAACTAGTATTAGATGTAAAGAGAACCAATTTAAATTGATAAACACTTAAGATAGAAACAGAACTCAAATATGTATAGTTCTAAACAAGAGAGAGTTGTGAAGAACATATACCATGCTTTGCCGTATAGATTTTTGATAATCACCAAGGTTGTGATAATCTTTGAGCTCCTCTATCCCAAGCAAGTAAGCTTGTGATAAACTGATGGCCTATTGTTGTCTCATCTATCATGTCAATATAATGTGGAGTCGCCTCATCGTGCATACACATTATCCTCTTACCTTCTTCGCAGTTCCAAGCAATTCAGCGAATTTTGTCAAGAGTTAGACCGCGCTCCTCAGAGATAACCTGTGTGTAAACCAATGAGTTAGATAATGAAAAACTGTGAGACAAACATAACCAGATGTTGTTTCTTAGAAGCTTTTACCTCTGCACCAGTATGAACTGCAAGATCATCTAAGCTTGCTTACCTCTACACAAGGAGAAAAAAAACTAATTACTTCTAATGATTTAGAGCTTGGTAAATGTAACATCACCAGCTGAAACAAGGAAGGGGAAAACCAAGCCAGTTTTAAGTTAACATGAAAACAACAAAGTCTGTTTAATCATTGGTTGGCAAACTTAACTCCCTTCTCGATGGAAGACATGAGTTCTGGCTTCAATGCTTCCAAACCTTCTTTCTCAAAGTCTGAGAGTGGACCCAAATCAAGAACCTCCTCCACGCCGTTCTTCCCCAACCTCACCTGAATCATAACCAAACCATCACACATCCATCAACCGAGTCATGAGACTTTATGATGCACACTGTGTGCTTGATTGATGCTAAGTTTTGAGGATTACCTTTGAGGCAAAGAAAGGAAGCTCAGTGATTGTGGATTGCATGTATGAGCATTCTACAACATCTGGAACTCCGTTGAGTCCTTTCAAGCATGCATCAACGAATAGTGCTCCGGCATAGCTGTGACAATGATCAGATTAAAGAATTTAAGAATCAAAATTTTATCTAAGAAAAGTGAGAACAATCATGAAAATGCCAGTACAATACTTACGCCATAGACAGTGTAGCTGAACCTTTTCCTGCTTTGGCCTCCATGACTTATGTACCTCCATCTTGGGTAACGCTTGGTGAGGGCGGTGAGTACGTCACCTGACAAGTTAGCTAGAGGAGTAGCCTATAATGTTTACAAACAGAGTAACTTGAGTAAACCACGTAAGACACTTTAACCACAGTTTGAGTAGAGAGGAAGTGAGAGGTACCTGAGAGAAGAGTGGGAGAATCGTAACCCCAGCATGACCACCAATCACGGGAACATTAACTTCTGCAGGCACAACAAATATTTAAAGACACTCAGGCTTGCATTCAAATAAGACAAATATAGTGCTAAAATGTGAAGACGACGTCCTTGAACACAGCTAGGGACAAATTTTGAAGGAAAACTTGTGATTACAAAAGAGGAAGAAGACATCTAGACGAACCTGCAACTGGAACATTTGCCTTTCCAGCATAGAAAGTCTTGGCCCTAACAACGTCAAGAGTGTTCACACCAAACAACTTCTTTTCATCGTATCTCTGCTGCAATTGGAACAGTAGAGTTCACTGGGTTGCTGATCATATTGATTAGTGCCTGATTCAACAAAATTAGTAATTCCGAAAGTCCGTCATTTTATAGAAAAACCAAATTTAATGGCAAAAAGGAGACATTTACACCTAAAGATCAACAATCATGCTCTTCTTATTACTGAATATTAGAGTGGCAATTGATCTAATAGTAGTATCACAATCAATAATGTGTATGAATTACAAACATGTGACTGGAATGAGATCTCAGCGAATTCTTCTCCACAATAGCTAAAATCCAGACAAAAAAAAAAAAGAGGGCGGAGTGGGCGTTGCGTCCACGAGACGAAGCGTAGAAAATCCAAGACAAAATAAGAAAAGGTCATAATCAGATTTGGTATTCCACAAGCATTACTAACAATTTATACACCTAATAAAATCAAATTATCCCAGAATAGAGATTCGATTGAGAGATTTAGCTTACTTTTACTCCGTTTCACCATCTCTTTCTTTCTGCTGAGAGCGAAGCAAAAGGAAAAACTGAGTAGGTTAGAAGAAAAGGAATCCTCGTTTATGGAGAAGGAAGATGAAGACATCGACGTCAATTAGGGTTTGCTATTAAATGGATTTTCACCACGACCTAACCCGACTCTATTTGAGGGAGACTCGAACCAGCGATGAAATAAGTAGCGGAGGAGGAAGAAGGCGGGGTAGGATGGGAGTAGTAACTGATTGTGACAAGATGAGGAGGAAGAGAGAACCAGAGATATTAGAGACTAAAGAGGAATCGTCATTTGTTCAGAAATAATGAGAAAAAAAAAACTTAAAGAAAAGAAAATAAAGTTTCTGCCAAAAATTGAGGGAAAAGTTTTGCCAAAACCAAATTTTTATAAGTGTTGGCGGGTATAGTAAAAATTAGGCTCTAAAACTCATTTTGGTTTCCCGCTTAATGAAATTTGAGCTTAGCATTGATAAAATGCTATAATAAAATAACCAAACTCAGCATACTCTCTTTAATAGCAGTTAGTGAAACCGTGCTATCGTAATGTGCTATCAATACCCAGTTTTTTTGTAGTGTAGGGATTCTCGGGGATCCGTCGTTCCTGACTTCCCCAAATCGTACTAATCCCGAAAGGGGTTGGGAACTTGACGCATAGGTGATAAGTTGATGGGACCGCCTTCATGGAGTTTATCCATGGGATTCCGAGAATCTCTCCATAGATTGTTGGGCGATCTACAACTGTGAATTCGATGACTTTGAATATTCCTCTAGCGATCATCGGCAGCTCGATTTTTCCAAAAGTGGTTATGGAGTCTCCGGCGAATCATGTTAGGGATGATTGGGAAGGTGTTACTTCGTTCAAGTTTACACCCATTTTCATTAGAGTTTCGCAGAAGATTAGGTCCACGGAACTGCCGGTATCAATATTTATGTTCGGTACACGACGATTCCAGATGATTAGCTCCACGACTAGCAGTTGTTTACCAGGATGGCTGGTATCCGACCTTGGTATATCGTCGAATGTTATCGTAGGATCTGGACATCGTGTTGATTTTCGCTTCCTGATGCTCCTTCTCGGGATAGATGTATCTTGCGACCGTCGAGGATAAGGGTCGATAGAAATTTTTTGTCTTGGGCGGTACTGTGGTCTTTCTGCGATCATGTTTATCCTTTGTCTGCTGGCTGCTTTAGGATCTTCATCATTTTCTTTCCTCCGCTTGTTGTTGCCTGTCGCAATTTGTCCTTCCTGATGGCTTCGTTCTCGATTTTTTTTGTTTGGATCGTTGTTTTTGTTCGGCTTACTAGATTTCCGGTCTTTCCATCGTCGAGGTCCTTCAGAGTTATCGTATCTCCTAGTTTTTCAGCTATGATTTTGGCCGCGAGTTTGATTCCTAATATGCGACAGTCGGCAGTGTTATGTCCGTAGGACTGGTGGTGGTCACAGAAGGCTTTCTCGGCGTAGGAGCTAGGATTCCTCATCCAAGTGTTCCAAGAACTTTTCCTCCGTTCTGTTGGCATGTCTTCTTGCTCGTCTGATCCGATCTGGTAGTTATGCGACCCGATCGTCCTTTCGTGCCGTGAAGTGCTGCTTGGCTTCAAAACTCGCCTTTCGCTACTCGTGCTTGTCGATATACGAGTTTCCTTGCTTGCATGCTTTTTTGATTTGTGTTTTTCGGAAATGACCTTCATCTCCTCTTCATCCACGATTAAATCGATTACTTTGTGTAAGGTGATATATCATGGTTTTTACCCATTTTAGACCATGATATAGATGTGTTTTTAGTGTCTTTTGTCTTTGTTTAGAGTCTTTTACAGGTTTAATCAGCTTTGGAGCTAATTGGAGATATTTGGAGCATTTTGGGACTTTTGGGACGTTTTGGCCGAGAGCTTAACTCACTGTCCGATTTATTGATCATGCATCGACCGACACATCTTGTGTATCGGTCGACACACTAGCGAGATGGGCCGTACGCGTCGGTTTAATGAAGTTATGAAGATTTGCAAATAAGCCCAAGATAGTTCCAGTATTTACACAGAAGCCCCAGCCGAGATTAGGCATATATATAGAGGATTTTGGTGTTTATTTTCCTTACGCTTTCATACTTAGAGCTAAGAGATTTTTAGAGCTTTTGGGGCTGATCTATTTCCTGTATTCACTTATTTTGGAGAAGATTTCGAACCCCTTTATCTATTTAATTTCTTATATGCAATCTATTATTTCTATGATTATGTTTTCATCAATCATGTCTGAGTAGATCCATAGTTAGGCTTAGGGTTTCTCATTAGGGTTTGATGACTTGCTAGACTTGTTTGATTCAGTTAAGGATTCATATGATTAGAATGTTCTTCAAACTAGATTGTGCTTAAAGCTAGTTCTAACCTGATCAATTAGAATCTAGATCTTAGGTTGCTAAATTCGACACGAGAGTGTGTTTTAGAATCTGAACTATTTAGGTTGAGCAATTAAATTATTCGCAAAGAGATTTGGTTTAGTTTAATTGTGAACATATCGAACTTGAACTTAATGCTAGTTTAATCTGTTAGTAATTGCAAAGAGATTTGGGTTACTGCACTTAGACTTAGAGAGTTTTCGCAAAGAGATTTGGTTAATTCTATTTCCGTGATTTGAGTTCTAGAACTGAGTTTAATTAGATCCTGACTGATTAGCTTGTCTGCTTGTCTGATTTCCTGAGAATACCCTAGGCTTGACGCTTTTAGTTTATTGCTTTCACAACCAACTTGCTACTGTTTACTTTCTTGCTTCGCAATTTATTTACTTCACCATCTGCTTATTTCTAGTATTAGTCTCTACTGTTCTGATCTATCGAGACCTAGTGTCCCTGTGGATTCGATAACCCTATATACTACTTTGACATTGTTGTTCACTTGCAGTTTAGAATAGGGTAAAACTTAGAACCTATCATAAGGCGTCTGCCATTGTTTGTGGTCGGTTTAGCGAGATCTCCCTCCTGAAATCTGACTCGTACCAGAGTGCTTTCTTTAGTGCATCAATACCCACTTTGTCGCTCAAATTTTCAATGCGGCTGGCCACTCTTTTGAATCGCTCAATGAATTTTCTTAGACTTTTGGTTTCGCCTTGACTCAAAGCCCACAGATCGACGTCGTAATTCTCCCTGTCCATGAAGATGGAGTACTGCTTCATAAATTCGTCCGATAGCTGTTGGAAATTTCCGATGGAGTCGCGCTCTAGCCTTGAAAACCACTCTAGGGCTGCTCCTTTTAGGTGTTCCACGAACAGAAGGCATCTTTGTCCCTTCGGGTGAGATTTGCTCTTCCCATCGCAATTCAGAAGACCATCATATGAGCTTTCGGATTAGTTGTTCCGTCGTAGAATGGGATTTTGAGCTTGCCCAGATTGGAAATTCGAGTCCCGGTTATTCGAGTTTTGAATGGTGTCTTTCTTGTTTCTTCCAGGACACGATCGATCTCTGGGGCGGCGCTGGTTGCTCGGTGAACCTGTGATCGCACAATTTTAATTTATGCGGTTGTCTGAGCCAACGCATCCCTGAGTTCGTCGAGTTTTCTCCTTCTGCTGCTTCTCTGCCGTTGGGTTGGCCCGTTTTGGCGATTTCGTTCCACGTCTTCTTCTTCCGAGAATTCATCATCGCTTTGATGTGGGACGTATCGATATGCGTCGATTCTCTCTTCGTCATCAGAAGGTGACGCGGTCTTATCCTCAGGTGGGATCGAACCTTCGTTCTCGCAATCTTCTGTGTTGCCTGCTGCCGCAGATTTTCGTCTTCGCATTATCGGAGGAGTATCTGTAGTGTTGGGTCTTGTTGCCGGCGGGGTTCGTTCACATGTGGTTTGCTCGTGATGCTGCGACGAATTCCTTGTTGGTCCTCTGGAGTTTAAGAATTCTAGGCGTCTTCGTTCAGTCGGGGCGAAGTTCGCCGTTCGGGTGGTCCGCGTAGGTTTCCGGTTTTCAGTCTTTCGATCTATTCAGTGAGGGTGTTGTTCTCCTTTTCTTGTTCTTCTGCTTTTTCAATCTTTTCAATGCAACTACCATCTCTTTCAACTCGATAAGAGTTGTGTTGATTGTCGTGTCCGATGCGGTCGTGTTTGTAACATTGCCGCTTGCTGAGGTGTTACCAGTGGTAACGTTGGGCGTGTTGTCGTCAATTGGTAATTTCTGATTTATCTCGTCTTAGTTTCCGATGGTAGCCATCTCTTCGAATCCGCTAACCGGTGGTTTTTAAATGTCGAAAGTTTCTCTTCCCCACAGACGCCGCAAAACTGTGAGAGTCGAAACTCACAAAGTCAAAACTTGTAGAGCAAAAATTTTAGGGAATAGAAACTTTCAAGGAATAACCACTAAACTAGCAAACCCAGAGGACGTTTTATTGATTAGAAGTCGAAAAGAGTACAAAGATCGGAAAAGAGAGTAAAGGAATCGGAAAGAAAGTACAAAAGAACTCTGAAAACGGCGAAGAGAAACTGCCAAGTTCTTAAGTATAGATCTAGGGTTTTTCGCTCTGCCTTTCTCGTGTGGCTTCTCCCTCCTTTTATAACTTCGTTTCGTCGGCTTTTGAGAATATTTCCGCAAGACTTGCGGAAGTCTTCCTATTCTTATCTTTTTCCTTTTTTCGCTAAAATGTACATTTCTATCTCGGATTTTCCTTTTCCCAATCTCTTTCTTTACTTCTTCGTCTTTCCGCGGCTCGACTCATTTGCCGGATGAGCCGAGATTGGACGATCCCAGTCCGTTAACATATCAACTTACTTATTTGGTTCAGAGTTTGTCGTATGCTTGGGCCTAAGTTCCCATTTATCTCAATCTTGATCCATCAGCCCAAATCGTCGGTCCAAGAAAGTATGGGCTGATGTTTCCAAAGGTGGGTTGCGACAAGTCATGCGTATCGACAAATGTTTGGTTATCCATTCGGAAAGTTCAGCTCGGAAAACCAGAAACAGTTTAGCTCGAAAATCCGAGATGGTTCAGCTCAGAGGTTTACGAAAGGTTCACTCAACTCGGGATTTCCGGAAGGACAACTCATGATCAAGATCGAGACGGGATGGGTTTAGATCCGAGCTGGTTTAGCTCGGATTTCTGAGCTGGTTCAGCTCGGTTTTCCGAGCTGGTTCAGCTCGGTTTTCTGAGCTGGTTCAGCTCGTCCTTTGCTTGTTTGGATGTTCCGTCGATCTGTAGTTCCTGTCGGAAGATGTGTTTGTCCGATTACGATGTCGTCTGTTTTGTCGAAACCATTTTTACGATAAATCATTTAGGTGACATTGTCGGCATCTTGTACAACTTTGTTACTTATACGAGACCTTTGAACGTCTAACGCAAACACTCGCTCGTACCCGACTGCCTTATATTGTCTTCGATTATTGTTTTCGTCGAGGAGATTTTTGACCTCAACACTGAGTCATGTGAAGTGTCAGTACTTGACACACACATAACTGACATGTGGATTCAAAATGAGAAAGGTATGTTTTAGTTTTAAAATCGAGTGCATCATTAAACATGTAGGCAAATCATTATAGTTATAGCTCCCATTACGCCTAAATTGAATGTGGATGCTCTTACAAAGTCACAGTTGTATGAATGCTTTTAATGGTATATGTGAGTGACTTAGTGAAAAGAAGAATTGGGACGAGCTGGTTATTTTCGGTTTAAAGTCGGTTGGCAAGAAACAGAAATCCGGAATTTTTCGGCACAAAACAGGAAAAGTAGATTTGAATTTTAAAATTAAAAATCTTTTGAATATGAATGTCCCAATCAAATCACATGCAGAAAGGCAATAAAATCTCTGACACATATTCTATCTCAGATCAATAAAAGAGGAAAAAGGCAAAAGGAAAAATCATATTTTTTTCTTGAGAAATTAGAACTCTGATGAAACAGTGATTCTTCTTTAATCAAACTTTTCTCCTCCAATCCTCGGAAATCACCATGGTTCATGCAACCAGAAAGCTGGTACCAGCTCAACACAACGACAAGCTCAAACCCAACCGGAACAGTCGCCACCTCAACTTATTGATGATTCAAGTTCTGAGGAAGAAGTTCCTCCACCCAGAAACCCTAATCTCATTTCCGATCATATTCTGGGCAAGATCCAACCAGCCAACATGAACTCTTTTGTAACAACATAGGATGTCGAGGTAACAGATCCAATGGAAGATGATGTGGCAAGGGAAAAAGGGGGTGACGAACCCCAGTCAGGTCGTATCTCAGAGCCTGATGATCAACAATCCAAGCCGTCATCTGATGCTGAAACAGAGGAAATTCAACTGCATGAATCACCCAAGAATGTTGACAAGGAAGCTGATTCAACACAGCCAGATGTCGAGGCTGAAAAGGGTTTTTCTGTGGAGATAGGCGAACAGGAGAAATAAGCAGTCGATGTCTTATCTTATCTGCTCACAGATGAAAATTCCCTAGCCATTGTCCATGCTTATCTAGTCAATAAAGAACCAATCGATGTTGATTTCCCTGAGAAAAACACTAGTAATGAACCATCTGAGCCATTTCCAGTACATAAGAAGAGGAAAGTCCAAAAACAAGTGGGACCACTTCCTGAACAGAAGAAGTCTCGTACTGAGAAGACAGAAGAAGCCAAGCTGGTTCATAAGAAGAAAAAGAAGAAATCTTCTAAGGCAGCTGCTCCATCTAGCTCAGCTGGTACATCAGCCCGTGCCAAAAAGGATTTCACATCCAAACGCTATCCATCCAAAGAGGTTAAAGCCAGGTATGCTCTATTTAAGGAAAGAGGAATCTTAGCTGAAAGGATTGTGAACTTTGATGAAGCAGATAAGTGAGGCTGCTAGGAATGATCAATGTTGGAATGTTGAAGAGTAGTGTCAATGGCCTGATCGGTTATGTTCATCAGACTGTGAACAAGTTCTTCTACACAAATATTCCTGAGACCAGATCATCTTTGTCTAACACGGGAGTTAGAGTCTTTCTGCGTAAAATGATGTATGAGTTATCTCCTGAACTAACGCTTGTTTAGACTTAACTCCTTTAAGGAAAGCTGAAATCAGGGCTGATGCAAGTATTGATGCAGTCTCTCCTGACACTTAAGCCAAATACCTCACTGAGGGACAGAAGAAGACATGGGCAGGAATGAAGTCGGTGGATCTTCCACCAAAGTATGTGGCATTGGCGGTCTTAGCAGCATCCAAGTGGTTTACTTCTACCCACAAGAATCACATCTCAACTGATAGAGAAAGAATGATCTGCAAGCTGGTACATGGGATTCAGAATGATTTTGGCAAATTGGTCTACATGCAAGTGATGAGTTTGACCACTATTCAGCAGATTGACAGTCCCTGGCTGATCTTCCCTAGGATTATCTCATATGTATTGGAAATGCAGCACCCTCCTAGCACTTTTGATGGTGAAGAACTTGTTGGGCCTGTTCTGTACATGGATCCACGGATTGGTGAAGTCTTTTTCAAGAAGGAAGCTGAAAGGAAGAAAATAGAGATTGCATCTGGAAAACGCAGTCTTTTCAGCCACTATCTCAGCTGCTCGCTCTGGGTGAGGACTGTCGTTGAACACACCGGTGTAGGCACATGTTTCACATTCTCCATCTTGACTTTGTGAAGAAAATCTGGAATGTATCGACATTGGGTCAGATGTAAACCTATTTTTGTTCGTGTAACCTTGATACCCAAGAGATACAATAAATCACCCAAATATTTAATTGAAAAGCGTTGAGAAAGGGAAGTGATAAACCGGGAGATATGATTTACGTTGTTTCCAGTGAGAATGATGTCGTCAACGTAAACGAGCATTTAGATCAGAACATGATCGCGGTTGTAGATAAACAGTGATGTATCGGCAACTGAATTCGTGAAACCGGACTGGAGAAGGAATATCCGTAACTCATTGTACCAAGTTTGGGTAGCCTGTTTAAGACCATAGATCGCCTTGCGAAGTTTACAGAGTGAGTGTGGGTTGTTCTTGTCTTGGGAACATGGTGGATGCATTATATAAACCTCTTCTTGAAGATGACCGTGGTGAAAACACTATGGACTTGCGTTTTTGTTTCAAGGGATATAACCATGTATATTTTATAAAATGATCTACGAAGATAACATAGTATTTAAAGTCATCAATTGAAACAAGAGGTTAAGTCCAAACATCTGAAAAGACAATATCTGAGAAGATTGTAAAGAAGAAGTACTAAACGGTAACTTATACATTTTATTAATCGAACAAGTGGTGCAAGGTTGAGCCAGCAAAAAAAATTGAAAAAACAAGTAAATGAAAAGTAGAAACTAATTTTTGAAGAATAGGAAAAGAATGGTGTCCTAGGCGAGAATGCCAATCAGACAAAGAAGTTTTAGTAGTTGAAGCAAAAGCGAGTGAAGGTGGTAAGAGTGATTGCGATTTGGGCCATTCATAAGTCTCATCTCTAGGTTTGCCTTCCAGACGAAGAGCACCCATTTGTAAATCCCTAACCTGGAAGTATGTTGGTGTGAACGTAATCGCAACACCGTTAGTGTTGCACAATTGAAAAACAAATATCAAATTTTTATTAAGAAATGGAACACACAAGACATTATTTTTTTAAAAAAGGTCGAATAAAAGATGGTAAGGAAAAAGAACCAGAGTGTGTAATTAGTAATGTGGAGCCGTCACCAATAAGCACATCATCTCCTCCGTCGTATGGGTTATGAGCCAAGAGGTTGTCTAAATCTTTTGTCATGTGGTGAGAGGCTTTGGAATCAAGCAGCCAAGTAGACGAGTCTGAGAACATTGCTACATTCGCTCAGGGTTACCACGGCTGATAGACAGGCTGTTGATGTTGCCATGGCTAAATATATAAAAATCCTGTCAGAATAAAAAAAGTATATATTTGGATTCCACGATGATGATTTGCATCTTGGTTATGTCTTTTATCTTCACGGCGTCATTTGGTTACAAGAACAGGTTAATTAGAGTGCTAATTTGGGTTTGAATGTTTGGCAGATCGAAAAACAGATTAACTGCATTAATTCTGTATGGTGAGTCATCTGTCTTTTTCACCATTCATTTCTATTTACCTTTTAAATACAGGACAAAAAGATAAACTAATTTGTTTTGCATGCATATTTTAAAATGTAGAATAAATGAAAGAAATAAAACAAAAATATGGACAGCTTAAAACACTGTGTTTTTCATCCAGATCCGTAAACAAATCAATTTTTTATTTTTTTATTTGTCTTTTTGATCTGCAAATTTTGATCTGTGTAAATATTCAAACCCCTTGTTTTCTTTGGCAACCATAATTTTGATGTGAATTTACTCAAAAAGTTACATAATTGTGATATTATCTAATAGATATATAACATATAAATAAATTAGTTGCAAATAGATGTGTTTTTTTCATTGAAACTAGTATGATTCGCTCGCACCATGTTTAAGTATAAATATTATTAAATAAAAAATTTAAAAATAAAAAATTTGAAATTAGTTTAACAACAATAATAATATTATAAAATCTATATGAGGTTATTTATATTTAAAAATAGATACAATATTATATTTAATAAGATATTTTATAATTTATTATAAATAAAATAAATTATAATTATATATTTTATGTATAAAACCAATACATAGATATTTTAATTAAAATTTTCTATCATTTATATATAAAAATAAAAATTTATATAGATTATATGAAATTAATATGTAAAATCCAAAAAATATTTATTAATATTTTAAAATATTCATAAATGTTTTCATATATATAATCTTTTTTTTATTGAAGGTTATGTATATTTTTAAAAAAAAATTAACAAATCTTAATATATTTATTATGTTATGTTATTTTTTATTTTTTATTTAATATTATGTATATCTACAAAATAAAATTAAGTTATCTTATTTTTATCCATTGTTATGTATATCTCCATAATTATTTAAGGTTATGTATATTTTCTTAATAAAATTAAAATATAATAAAACTAATAATGTAAATTAAAGTTAACATAATAATTAACTTAATTTTATTAATGATAAATTAGTAATAAGCTATTTTAAAAATAAATATAAAGTCAAAAAATACTTCTCAAATAATATAAAATACATCTTGATTGGGTAATGTTAGACCATATTTATCGGCTCTTGTCCAAATCAAATATTGGTAAATGGAATGACGGGTCATCTGTTTGACTTAGAGCGATTGGACCTTGATATTTGAATTTCTTATTGAATTTAAATTTTCGTAATTAGTCTCTCTTTTTTCTTCTTCCTGAACCGTGCCAGAGAAGGCGTCTAACAATGAATTTATGATTTCCAAAAAAAAATAAGAAGAAAAAACACAATTCGAATTTTGTAACGTAGTAAATAATAGTAAAGTAAAAAAACCATGGGTTGATTATATGGCTTAGGGTCAACATTAAAATCATATGTGCCCGTCGACATCACCACATTCCCATAATTATATTTGATTAACAAAGTTTTGAGATAACAAAGATAAAAAGGAATTTCTAACAGGAAATCATGGGATTAACGGCTTTGATCACCAAATAGTTTATTTTATTTCGTTGCCAACCACCATATAATATATATTATTTATTTAGAGCTTAGCTATTTGGATGAAAACTTGAGCAAATTTAGGCCAAAACAATGGGTAGGTGGAACTTTTAACTTTGACCAAAATCTCTTTGGTCCCAGTAATCCTTAGTGTTCCAATACATCAAGTAAACTCTTTGAATCGGACAATTTTTCACAAGATATAGAATAGCTAATCTATACTATTTAAGAGCATTACTACGAAAATTATACAATCATTACCTAATATCGATGTTAAATCTTTCAAGATAATACAATAATTCAAAGAGATAAATTTAGTAGGACCTCTATGTAATTGTGGGAACCATCCGGTGTGGGTTTAGGTCACCATCAAAATGAAAGAAGACAAAAGGCTCTTTAATTATTTTGCTTTCATGTAATTTTATTGCATAGTTTTTTTTTTGCCAAAATTAAACTATGATTAGTAAGAATCATTTTATATAACTTTGATATTGCTCCAATTTTGTTGGTAGAATTTCTTTTCTTTTTTTTCAATTTTGTTGTTTCGGACATTTTATTGATAACATGTAAATTGTTTTTTGCTGGCACCAAAATTTTGGCAAAAGAAAAAATAGTATTGGTGAAAGAGTCCTCCGAAGTGTCTATTATTAATGAAGTACAAAAGAAATAGTACCAAGAATAAATAATTAAATAGAATGGTCCCCCATAGCTCGATTTAATGAGTGTATTTTCTTCATTTTTTTTTTGTAAAAACAAAATATGTGTAACAACTTGGTATTTACGAAACTATAGGCCTACCCAATCATTTATGCTGTTGAAAATACATATTAATGTCCTAATGCCATCCGTAAGTAAGACATTTTTAATTATTTCTTAGAACCAATATAGCGTATTATGACATCATTTTTCTTTCTTTATTATGGGGCAGGGCTGGAAAAATTTATCAGAGGAAGAGACTTTGACCCTTCCCTGAGCAAAAACCCAGACAAACCCTTTCTGCCTCTCTGATAATAAACCACACTCTTCTTCTTCTTACCTTCTCTCTCTCTTCTGCTTTTCCCCCAAAGTTCTCTCTGTCTCCTTTTTTTTTCCTCATCCATGGAAGAAAAAACTCAGAGTCATCACACTACCAAACACATCCCTAATTCCAAATCAACAACACCTCTTCTCCACAAGCCTCCTTCTTTTCATCATGTTCAAACCAATCCTCTTCTTTTTCCTTCTTCTCCCCAACAAAATCTCAACCTTGTCTCCTCTAATCCTTATTCTAGCTATTACTACTATTATTACTACTGCTTCTACTCTCAGTTTCACAACACTCTTCCTCCTCTTCTCCCTTCTCCTCCTCTACTTCCTCTTCCCACTCCTCCTCTTGACCAAAGATTCTTTCATCCGATGACCAAAGCTCTCCCTCTTTCCCCAGGTGAGGACGGAACCATTGTTTTCTTGTTCTTGGTTTCTCTCTTTCTTGCATGTTTTGGTTCTTTTGCTCTAAAGGTTTTCTCAGAACTATGTCCGAATTTTTTTTTTTTTTTTTTATTGGACGAGGTTTTCAAGGCTATATCTCTTTCCCCTTTGTTGTTCTTGGTGTGATTTCCCACACACTCTGTTGTGTAAATGTCTATATGGTCCTCCTCCTCCTCTGTACTACAATAGTAGCATCACTTTTGTCTTTAATGTTCTTTAATGTGTTAATGTCTGAAACTTTTCCCCAGAAAGAAACTCTCTGTCTGCTTAAATACTCTCTATTGTTACTGATTTAGTTGCATCTTTTGTGTTTCAAATCAAAAACCAAGGAAAAAATTAATTAATGTCTTTTTGACTTTGACTCACCTATTTTTTTTTTGCTCTCGTTCACCATATCTGTATCAACAGTTATGGAGAGAAAGCATCAGCAACAGCAGAAGACGCAAGTTTCTGAACATAAAGCCAACAGTAGAAACATCAAAGCGAGTGGGTCCACACCAACAGAAGCAGAAGCAGCATTAGTGGTTGCTAAAAGACCTGACTCTGGTGGTCAAGAAGGCTCTGTTATTTATCTTCTAGCCAACCATTTTCTTGTCAAGTTCGATCCTTTACTGAAGATTTACCATTACAACGTTGACATCTCTCCACACCCTTCAAAAGAAATTGCTCGGATGATCAAACAGAAGCTCGTGGAGACCGAGCAGAGTAGCTTCTCTGGTGCTGTCCCTGCGTTTGATGGTAGGAAAAACATTTATAGCCCTGTGGAGTTTCAAGAAGATAGACTTGAGTTCTTTGTTAATCTCCCTATACCATCCTGCACTACTTTGATGAATTGCGGTGACTTGCGAGAGAAGCAACCTCAGAAGAAGATTGATAAACTGTTTAGGGTTAACTTGAGGCTTGTTTCCAAGTTTAATGGGAAGGAACAGAGGAAAAAAGGTGAAGATTGGGCTCCTCTGCCTCGAGAATACATTCATGCTCTTGATGTGATCTTGAGGGAGAATCCAACGGAGAAATGTACATCGATTGGAAGATCGTTTTACTCGAGTTCTATGGGTGGATCTAAGGAGATTGGAGGAGGAGCTGTTGGACTCAGAGGGTTTTTCCAGAGTCTTAGACAGACTCAGCAAGGTTTAGCCCTTAACATGGATCTCTCAGTCACAGCATTCCATGAAAGCATTGGTGTAATAGCTTACTTACAGAAGCGGCTCGAGTTTCTCAAGGATCTTTCTAGGAACAAAGGTAGAGAACTGAGTTTGGAGGAAAGGAGAGAAGTGGAGAAAGCACTTAAGAACATAAGAGTCTTTGTTTGCCATAGAGAAACTGTTCAAAGATATCGTGTTTACGGGTTAACAGAAGAGATTACTGACAGTTTATGGTTTCCGGATAGAGATGGCAAGCAGTTAAGGCTTATGAGATACTTCAAAGATCATTATAGTTATGAGATCCAGTTCAAGAACTTGCCGTGTCTGCAGATCAGTAGGACGAGACCTTGTTACCTTCCTATGGAACTATGTATGATCTGTGAAGGCCAAAAGTTTCTTGGGAAGCTTTCGGATGAACAAGCTGCAAAAATAATGAAAATGGGCTGCCAGAGACCAAATGAAAGGAAATCTATTATTGATAAGGTTATGGCAGGACCGGTCGGTCCTTCGAGGTAATTCAGTTGATTCTTTGATTCTATTATTGATAAGGTTTAATCTTTTGCTTCTTCTGTTTGACAGTGGAAACCAAACGAGAGAATTCAACTTGGAGGTCTCTAGAGAAATGACATTGCTGAAAGGAAGAATACTTCAGCCTCCAAAGCTTAAACTTGACCGGCCAAGGAACCTTCTAGAAAGTAGAGCTTTCAAAGGAACTCGGATCGAGAGATGGGCTTTGATGAGTATCGGAGGCAGTCCAGATCAGACATCTACCATTCCCAAGTTCATAAACGAGCTCACTCATAAATGTGAGCATTTGGGAGTCTTCCTAAGCAAGAACACAATGAACAGCACCTTCTTTGAACCATCACACATACTCAACAACATTTCGTTTCTTGAATCGAAACTGAAGGAGATTCAAAGAGCAGCATCAAACAATCTCCAGCTGATTATCTGTGTAATGGAGAGAAAACATAAAGGGTACGGAGATCTAAAGCGGATAGCAGAGACAAGAATTGGCGTTGTGACACAATGCTGCTTATACCCTAACATCACTAAGCTCAATTCTCAGTTTGTTTCAAACTTAGCTCTCAAGATAAACGCCAAGATCGGTGGATCCATGACCGAGCTATACAACTCGATACCTTCTCACATCCCGAGATTGTTTAGACCTGATGAGCCGGTGATCTTCATGGGAGCTGATGTAACGCATCCGCATCCGTTTGATGATTGTAGCCCTTCTGTAGCGGCTGTGGTCGGGAGCATTAACTGGCCAGAAGCTAACAGATACGTCTCAAGAATGAGGTCTCAGACTCATAGGCAAGAAATCATTCAAGATCTTGACTTGATGGTCAAGGAACTTCTTGATGATTTCTACAAAGCCGTGAACAAGCTTCCGAATCGGATCATATTTTTCAGAGACGGTGTGAGTGAGACACAGTTCAAGAAAATCCTGCAAGAAGAGCTTCAATCCATAAAAACCGCTTGTTCTAAGTTCCACGGTTACAATCCGAGTATCACTTTCGCCGTGGTCCAGAAAAGACACCACACAAGGCTGTTCCGGTGTGATCCTGACCACGATCAGAACATCCCTCCTGGAACAGTGGTTGATACAGTGATAACTCATCCGAAAGAGTTTGATTTCTATCTTTGTAGTCACTTGGGAGTGAAGGGCACGAGCAGGCCAACGCATTATCACATATTATGGGACGAAAACGAGTTTACTTCAGATGAACTACAGAGGCTTGTGTATAACTTATGTTACACTTTCGTGAGATGCACGAAACCTGTTTCGATAGTGCCACCAGCTTATTACGCGCACCTTGCGGCCTACCGAGGAAGGTTATACATCGAAAGATCGTCTGAAACTAATGGAGGATCCATGAATCCATCTTGTGTCTCTCGGGTGGGTCCTCCCAAGACGATTCCATTGCCTAAACTAAGTGATAATGTCAAGAATCTAATGTTTTATTGTTGAATTATTTTATTAAAAAAAAATGTTCTTGATTCTTGCATCTTTCTAAGTTCTTGAAATTGAGTTCCATTTCAGTTCATCACATGTTATTATTATTACCAGTACCTAGCCACGGCCAATTATTGAACTTGAAAATGTCCAAACAGTGAGTTCTCCCTTTTTTACGTAACTCTTCCTAAAATGAAAATAAAGAAATAATTAAAGTTCTTCTGAATGTCAGTTTTTGTTTTTTTCTTGGAACATTTCAATAATATAGAAAGAGACAACATATAATCAAACACCAAAACTCCAACTATAGTATAATTAAATCACATTCAATATCACATCAAGACACAAAAACTTCAACCAAACACTCGAAAACTAA